>JAKFHU010002431.1:0-600000 GCA_023783475.1 Daubentonia madagascariensis
AACTTTGATTGTTTATTATTAAATGGTCCGTGGGATTTTTCCTGTTACAAAATCATAGATTTTAATCTCAGCTGTTAGAAAGCTCACTATGAAATTTTATTCTCAATGATAATGGTATCCTGGGACCCTAAAGCACATCTACCTTTTCAATGCATTTTTATTCTGATTTCTCCTTAAATTGTTACTTAACATTATGTTTATTTTAGGCAAAATGTAAATCAGAAATAGAAATATGGTAGTTTCTCAATAAAAGTTCTAATACTGACCTACATAAATTACTTATAGCATAAGTAAAGGCATTAAATCACTTGCATTTTTAAGGGACGATGCTGAGGAAAACATATAATGTCATCTGCAATACGTTAACCTATCCGACTACAACGTGATTAACCTAAAAAGCCTTACAGGCATTTTAATGGGAAGATGATTATTCATGGTACATATTTTAAAAAAAGAGTTTTAAAAAGCCATCTTCTAAGTAATAAGATCTGACCCCATTAGTAAGAGATTACTATAAAATATAGGCTACAGATTATAAGCAAATATATACTGTCTGGGAAACCTTAAAAGCTTTATCAACATCTACTACAAAACAGGAGTCATAAACTCAAATACTTATGGAGGCAAGGTAGGTGACCTGAGTAAGTAAAGTACCTAGGTGGGCAAAGCAGCAAACTGGACAACCTTTGCCTCATATAAAGGGGCAACCTCTGCACAGCATACCAAACAGTAAGTTGGGCTCAAGGGACACCGAGAGATGCCTGAAGAGAAGCCTGATAGAAGATTTGATTCTTTAAGAGAAGCCTGAAATACAGATTTCTAGATGTCTCCCAAATTCTACATGTTGCTTCAACGTGTAGAAGCATACTAAACCTACCTATGGGCCATACTTAGACTACACACCTTGTGTTTTTATGTTTGCTATACATGTGTTTCCAAATGGTTGTGAGTAAAGCAAGTATTTGCATGTAAAATCATTCCTTTCTTTAGTATCATATGTTTTACCAAAAAAGTCAGGCCCCAACATGGAATAAAAATTACTATTAAGACAGATAATACCTACTTCAAAAGTTTCTCAACATTTATTCAGTTACAGTCTATTTGTATTTAATTTTCCCAGATTGTTAACAAAATGGACAACCAGTTCATAGGACTGCTGAAATTAAATTATTAAAAGAATTCCTATTTGCATTCTGACTAACTTCATGGCTTTCAGTGTTTAAGACTGCCATCCTAATTATGCTCAAGCTCTATGAATTTAACAGACATATGAGATAGTTCATACTACAGCTTCAACTAAAAAAGGGTTTAGGATTTGCTACTATTCTAATTGAGAAAACCCTACTTGTAATAAACATTGGTTCACCTAATCACCTAAATGATAACAAAGAGACAGGAAATACTGAAAGGGTCAGCCTCTACATGCTGAAAGACTACCCATAAGTAGTCTAAAGACCCTCTCAAGAGCAGTTAATGGCTTATGGTTGAAAGGGAAAAGGGGTTATTCTGTAAGCTGATAGATATTGACAATAATATTCCTTTTAACTTTTCAACCACAGAGATAGAGAAAGACAGATGAAAGTCAGGCTAGTATTGTTGGAAAGCAGAGATGTGAAGAAAGTAGCACCTATTAAACTCCAACTCCTCTAGAGATTTCTTAAGTTTTTGATATATAGGCATTCATATCTTACACTTAACTGTTCAGTGTTTCTTAACCAGGAGTATATCAGAATCTTGAGGAAATTGTGTTGTTATTGTTGTTAGAGATAGGGTCTTGCTATGTTGCCCAGGCTGGACTTGGGAACTCCTGGGCTCAAGTGATCCTCCCACCTCAGCCTCTCAGGTAACTTGGACTATAGGCACATGCCACTGTGCCTGGCTTTAAGGAAATATTTTTAAATATACATGCCCAGGCCTTATTAGATTTACTCAATCAAAATCTTCAAGAGAGAAACCCTAGACTTGTAAATTATTCTTTCCCATTTCCCCAGTTCATTGTGTTGCACAATTCTAGCTGAGAACTAGTGCAGAGCAATCACTTTAGTCTCATCTCTCACCCACATGGCCAACTCCTGTTATCACTTGGGGATTTGGCCAAAAAGAGGAAAGAGTAAGAGGTGGAGTAATTTACTGAAAACTCCATTTAATGTTCCTGGGCAGGGGGAGAACAGGGACTAGGCAAAATTCAACTGGGTTTTGCTATTTGTGAGTTCCTTCTCTCCCACTTTCCCATCAAGACATTCTAGCTTTGAGAGCAGAGTTTACACTCTTATCTAAGTGGCTGCTTCTGCCAGAATAGGATAATCAGTCAGTTAATTATTTGTTCTTCCTTCTTCTTGCCCACTTCATCACCACCTACTCACCCCCAATCTGGTTTCCTCAGAGTCCTCCTAAAATTGATGGCTCGGCAACTTTACCACTCACTAACTCTCTCAAACTGAGAAATCGTTATCCCCCAAATGGAAGAGCTCCTGGTCTAAACATAAAAAGAAAACTGGGAAAAAAACATGCAAAAAACCACTTCTTGGTTTTTTCCCTCAATTATATAATTTTCAGTTTGTCCTGCATATTTCTGATTGCTCTCTTTTTCCCTCTCCATTTTTTCCTCTTTAGCCTTGCCAGTGAGAGGTAATCATGTTCCTAGAAATCACTTTTTTAAGAAAATTATCAATAACAGCAAGATTTCCATTTCTTATAAAATACATTTCTTTTGTTGGAGTTTTAAGATAAAACCTATTTCCAGGGTATATTTGCTTTGCTGTGTTATGTTACACTAATTAGAATAAAAAAAAAACTTGGTGGGAAAAAAATTTTGACCTTCAACAAATTCATTATCACAAATATTTACCATAAATGCATTAAAAAACCTGTACCCTCTAATGTTTCTTTGAAAGTATCAATATTTAAACAAAAACCTTAGACAATGAAACTATTTCAAAATATTTTAATTCAGGGAATGCTTGAGTTTCCAAATATGGGAAATTGTCCCTTACATATGTCAATGTTAAAAAAAATGCATTTCTAATATTTTGAAAAGAAAGTTGGTTGATATGTACCTTGTTTGTCGTTTCCATAGTGGCACCATGTGCAAGTAGTTTTGCTGCTATTGATAAATTGTCATTATAGGCAGCATAGTGAAGAGCGGTGTTACCATAAGCATCCGTAAGATTTGGATCGGCGCCACGTTCTAGGAGGATGTTTACACATCCCTCTCTCTGGCATTGTACAGCCTGTCAGTATTAGACCAAGACATGGATTGTCAATTCTAGGAATTCAATATAAACATTTCACAGGTTTCACTTATTAGTTACATTTAAACGAGATAAATTCATTCTTATTCTATGGGTTTAAATCAAATCCATCTCATGCTAAAATAGTTGGCTACTATATACCTTCATCAGAGGTGTCCTGTTTTCGCCATCACAGATGTTAAGCTCACAATTTTTGTCCACCAGGAGAGTTACCACGTTTGCATGGCCATTGGCACAGGCCAAATGTAGAGCAGTCCTATGAAATTGAGAGGACTTTTCAGAAAATTGTAGTGCACTATCCCAAAACATATAATTATTCATGTAATTGTAAACACTAAATTGTATGTTATTCCTCTGTTTTCAAAACAAATCTTTGTCTTGTGAAGATAGGACGGTATTTATTAGCTCTTAGTATTCACTACACTAATGAAAGAACAGCCTATTGAAATACAAAGACATTGGCCTACAGGTTTAGTCCAACTTGGGTTTGAATCCTCCTTTAAGCTCTGTCACTAGCTATGGCTTAGCTTTTCTGTGCCTCAATTTCCTCATCCATAAAATGGAAATGAAAATAGTGGGCACACCTCACAGGATACCATTGTGATGCTTACATGAGAACCTATGCTAAGTATTTTGAAGAGTTCCTAGCAAAACTAACACCTCAATAATTGTTAAATATTATAATTACTACTATGACTACTACCTAACAAAGATGATATTTACATTAAGTAAAATGATACAATTATATCTACTTTGTGGTATGTTTTAAAGATTAGAGATACAACTATATTTCAATGATTCTAAGATGCTCATTTTTTCACATTTTAACACATCTGACACTGGAATTCACTTGTAATTCATGATTTATTATAACTATAATTGGCAGCATTTTAAAAATTCTCTTATTGATACATAAGATGACGGGGGCATCACACAATCCATAGTGACTTACATTAAACAAAATTTGGTATATAAAACAGGTCTCTGGCAGTTCTTTTCATATGACTGGCATTTAAAGAAATTTTAGTTTTTAAAAGTACTATGAAAAAAGAGGGCTAAAATAACAATGAAAATGCATTTTTGAAACAAAGTTAACTCTTTGGTTTTCATAAATCTTTAAACCAAAGGAAATGCAGGATTCAAATGAATAGGTATGGCTCATTTTATTCAGTACTTACATTTATCGAACGTATATAAATCAGATATTTACAATGATTAATATTAGTATTTAAGGCTGTTATAAAATTTTTAAATGTCACTTAAAGGTTTTCTTTTACAATTTTTTAACTTCACAAATGCTTTTGTTTGAAAGGAGGGAGGAAAATCTTCACTTGAAATCAAGTCCTAACACAACAATTTTAAATCTCTCAACTTCCTCAGGCTGGGCAGGTAAACATGAAGTTTTAAGGATGGAATGGTCCTGAAAGATAGTAGTACATGTCTGCTACATAACAGGTTTTCAGGTTATGTTTGATGAATAAATGGATTGAAAGAATAGATAAATACAGTTGGGGAGTTCAATTTTTTGAAAGAAAACTCATAAAGCAAGCAATACTTTTGCACATTAATAATTTACATTTGCTATATTTAATTTCTTAAGGACACAACTAAAATAAAATGATTAATCTATAATTATTCGCATATATGTGATAAATATATATAATGCAAATCTATGTACATAATAAAATGTATACATAACATACATAAACACAAATAAAAAGACTCCTTTACTTTTGAAGAGACTAAAAGTTAGCAGAAGATACCAATCCAAATAAATGAATTAATTAACAGAAAGTGGGAAATTATTCGTCCTGTGCAAGATTCACATACCTACCCTTCCCAAGGATTATTTCATTAATAATAAACTTTTACTAAAACTTTTATACATGCTCATTGCAGAAATCACAGAAAAGAAAAAGGAAAAATTTACACTTATAATACAAATTTCCAATAATAACAGATTTTATCACACTTTTTACATATTTTCAGCTAACACATTACCACAGTCTGTGTGTGTGCATAATCAAGCTGATTTTTTTTCTCACTGGATATCTTAAAGTTCACCTCCACATGTTAACAAACACCTGTATCTATGCTGCCTTCAATAGTCATATATTATTCCATCCTACGGATGCATTGAAATTTATTTATAAATTCATTATATGGGTTCTTCTTAATACATTGCTACTTTAAGCAGTGCTGAAAAAAACAAATTGCATGGATCTCTAATTATTTCCTAAAGACATTTTAGTATAATGGAATTGATGGGTAAAGCACACATGCATTTTTTAAAATGTGGTACTTACTACCAAATAGTCTACTTTAAAGGTTACCAGCAACTAAAACTTTAATCACCAGCATAAGCACCACTGCACTTCACTCTCATAAGCTTTGTGGATAGAAAACAATATGTTATTCCTCTTTTAACTTAAATTCCTTTTCTTACCAGGAACACTAAATATTTTTCCAAGGCCCATAGGTCAATTGCAGATCTGTAAAAGAACAATGTACTTTGCCCAATTTTAGAGTTCTTTTCTTAATTAAAATAATTCTCTGTAAAATGAAGATATATTTTCATTTCACATATTTGTACATGTAAATATTTTGCAAACATATTTTCTTTTATTTTGTTAATTTTTTATGATATACAGGGGGTTTTAACTTTTATTTTGCTAAATCAATATTTGGGAAGCTTGCTTGTAAGGTCATTCTTAGGAAGGGCTTCGTTAACTTAAAAATGTATCTCTACTAATAGGCGTTTATGGTTTTTTTCCTAGTACTTTTCTCCTTTGGTATATTTAACACTTTTATTCTGTATTTCATTATGAACTTATATTTGTGATATAAAAAATAAAATGCTGCATATACTTAATTTTGTTAGTTAAATCACTTGAAAATGCTCAATACAGTGCTCCCTAAGGGGAACTAGGAGTGGATCAGAAACCAGACGAAGTTTTGCTGTTGTTTTGCTGCTCACGAAGACGCCCTCGCGCTGGGCCCCGCCACGGTCTTCCCGCCCCAGGTGCTGAGGAGCCCGCGGAGGGGAGAAAGCCGAGCACCCCGGGTGACAGCGAGCCCAGGAAGGGGGGCTTCTCCCACACCCCCCAGCCGCCCCCAGCCCCCGGCTCACGGCTCCTATTACCTGTTCTTCTTGTCTTTCGCATTCAAGCGGTCTCTACGGAGGTAAATGACCTTGTTCACTTTGACTGCTTTACCGCGGCTGGCAGCTCTGTGGAGCTCCCCCAGGTCTTTGGCTCGGACGTCGTATCCCGGCGGTGAGTACATGGTGTCAACGTTCGCCCCCGGGACCGGAGGCCTGCTCAACGCAGGCGCCCACCTTGTGTTGCGCATCTTCCTCCTGAAGCCAAAAGCTTCCTTCCGGTAGAGCCAGCGGCTCCGCAGACTCCTCAGCCCCCCACCCCTCGGTTTTCTCCGCCTCGTAGCCCAAGGCTAGCGCGCCAACCCGGTCTGGCCACAGCACCCAGGAGCAGCCTCCGAGGTTCCCGCCGGTCAGACCGGTAAAGGCAAAGCCAAGCCGTTAGACACAGTGCGCGTGCGCACCTCCGCCAGCGGCGACACTGCGCGTGCGCACGAAGACCCGCGCGCCCCCGCTCAGAAATTCGCGCGTGCCAGTGGCGTGGCGGCGCCTGCAGGTGGCGGCTGCTGCTCTGGACAGCGGGGACCCTCCGCGGGCTGCCTCAGAGGTCCCGCGTGCGCTGCCCGCCAGGCCTGACACACCAGCCGCAGAGCGTGCGCGAATGAGGTCCCAGGGATTCCTTGTCCATCCTCGGCTCAGGCAGGTACTTCTCCTCCATGCTCGCTGCTGCCTGGACAGGGGCAGGGACTCGACGGGAGCAACCTGGGCAGCCCCGGTCCGCCCGCGCCCCCAGCAGCGTGGACCCGGGGGACAGTCACGTCAGCTGCAGCCAAGCCGGAACATCTGCTTGGCAGCAGTGGGTGCCCGGTGGCCGCCAAACGTCCAGCACTGCGGATCCCACGCTCCAGGAGCGGGCCAAGGAGAAGAGGCCAGGGCGGCGGGGCGGGCGGACACTGCCAGACACTTCCTGCTCCTCCTGGGCACGCGCGTGGAGCGCGAGGTCCCTGGGCGCTGGGCGCTCCTGCGGTCCTCAGGATCCAGGCTGAGCAGCCTGTCCCGCCCCTGTGTGCCGCCGCCACCGCCTGGTCCACCGCCCGGCGTGGCTGAAGTCAAGGCCCCTGGCCCCGGGGTCCGTGCTGCTGGGGGCGTGGCTAGACTGGGGGTTTCGGGCCGTCCCTGCTCCCGCCGGACATGCGGGTCGCAGCCGCAGCTGTGGCGCCAGCGCGGGCTATCGGGGCTCGTTCCTGTCATGCTCAGGGTCGCCCAGCGTCCTGCCTACCTGGCATGAGGGCCTGCCTGACCGCGCGGACAAGAATTACCAAAGTTCGTATTATCCTGGTTGGAGCTAGAGCCCATTCTTCGAAGCGAAGTGTCACAAGAATGGAAAAACAAGCACCACTGGTACTCACCATCAAATCGGTACTAAGTGATAAACACTTACATCACTCATGGCAATATTATTCATCAGGGGGCGGGCAGGTGGGAGGGGGGTGGAGGGGATGGGAAAACTCTCACTGAATGGATACGGGGAGCACAGTTTGGGGGATGTCCACGATTGTAGCTCTGACCCGGGCAGTGCATGGGCAATATATATAGCCAAAGTGTTGTACCCCCATAATATTCTGAAATTAAAAAAAAAATTACCAAAGCTCAATCAAGAAGGAACAGATTACCTGAATTGCCCTATATCTATAAAAGATAATAAAGTTATAGTTGCAAACCTTCCTACAAAGTAATTCTACCAAAAATTTTTGGAGGAAATAATATAATTCTACACAAACTCTACCATAAAAAGAAAGAAGAATACATTCCCAACTCATTCTATAATGCTACCATTAACCTGAACCAGTACCAAACAATGACATTCAAACAAAAAATTACCTCCCCCTCCCCCCCACAAGCAGGGATGTGAAAATTCAACCAATTTTTGAAGCAACCAAGATATCCTCCATTAGGTGAATGAATAAACTGTGGTACAGTCATGCAGTGGAATATTATTCAGCACTCAAAAGAAATGAGGTATCAAGCCATGAAAAGACATGAAGGAACCTTAAATGCATATTACCAAGTGAAAGAAGCCAATCTGAAAGGGCTTTATACTATATGATTTCAACTATATGACATTCTGGGAAAGGCAAAACTGTGAAAAGATCAGTGGTTGCTAGGGGTTGGGGGGGTAGAGGATAAATAGGCACAGCACAGAGGATTTTTAGGGCACTGAAAATACTTTGATACATTGTATGATACTACAATGATGAATACATGTCATTATAATTTTGTCTAAATCCACAGAATGTACAACACCAGGAGTGAACCCTAACGTAAACTATGAATGGGTGATTACAATGTGTTAATGTAGGTTCATCGATTGTAACAACTGTACTACTCTGGTGAGGGATATCGATAATTGGGAGGTGGATCTCTAAATCTCTAGCAAGACCAGGGAAGTTTTCCTTAATTATTCCCTCAGATAGATTTTTCAGGCCTTTTGTTTCTTCTTCTTCATTCTCAGGGATGTCTATCCTTCTCATGTTTGGGTGCTTTACATAATCCCATATTTCTCAGAGACTTTGCTCATTTCTCTTTATTCATTGTTTTTTATTTTTGATGGACTGGGTTAATTCAAAAGAATTGTCTTCAAGTTCTGAAATTCTTTCTTCCACTTAGTCTAGTCTATTCTTAAAACTTTCCATTGCATTTTGTATTTCCCTAAATGAATTTTTCATTTCCAGAAGTTCTATTCTTTTTAAATATATCTATCTCTTTAGTAAATTTTTCATTCATGTCCTGAATAATCTTTCTGGTTTCTTTGAGTTAGCTTTCCATTTTTTCTTAGATCTCATTGAGCTTCCTTACAATCCATACTTAGAATTCTTTATGTGTCACTTCAGTATTTTCATTTTGGTTGGGATCCATTACTAGAGAGCTAGTGTTGCCCTTTGCAGGGGATCCTTTCACCTTGATTTTTCATACTTTTGGAGTTCTTGCACTGGTTCCTCCTCATCTGGAGCAGCAGTCACTTCTTGTTTTGAATTTTCTTTTGTTTAGGGGAGATTTTTTTCCCCTCCCTCCCTCTTAAGTATGTGCCTGTAGCGTATGTCGGGTAAGGACCTTTGGCTTTGCTTGTGCATACTTTCAGGGTTCTGAATGAATGCTTTGGTTAAAGATAGCCTTAACATGGTGGTTTCCTAAATTGCTAGTTTTTTGTAAGCTGTAGTGGTGGTGTACTATGTGTGTGGAAAGATTCCCTGCCTCTTGTTGAGAAGGCGAGATGGAGCTTGTTGAAATCTTTTCTCTTTCCCCAGCCCTGTGGACTTCTAAACAGTATGAATTATTAATATATTGGGATGCCCAGTTTAATCTCCAAGTCAGTAGGTGGCACTTGTGAGTAGGAGCCAGCCACGCCCTGTATGATTGAATCAGTAAATGCTGTAATGGGCTGTACAAGTTGATTTCCCTGCCAGTAGGTGGTGCTTGCAGGAAAGAGACTGCTGTGGTGGTTTTTCAGCGGCCTGTGTCTGGCTCCACTCAACCAGAAGTGCTAAGATGTCCCAGGTGATGGGCAGTACCCTGGAGTTCCTAGAGGGTCCCTTTTGTGCTCCACCACAGCTGAGGTGGGTGGGGTGGTAAGACTGGGTGGGGCTGGGTTAGAAGATCCTGAGTTTAGGCTCCACAAAAGGCAGGCACAAGCACTGTCCCTGCCCCAGACCGGACCAAAAGTGTAGCTTTCCTGTAGAGCAAAGGGTCCCCCACGAGTGTGCTGTGGCTCGGACCCACACCACACTCTGCAATTAGTTCTGCACACGTAGCTCCCTCCCCTCTCCAAATCTGTTCAAAAATCTCTTGCCTGGGCCCCTGACCTACGCAATCAAGCCCTGGGGCTATGGGATCAGGCCCATGGGCCTGTCCTCTGATCCCCTGACTTCAAGCCCTGACTGTGACAGGGTGAGGCATGCTGCTCTGGTGATGCTCACACAGTGCTTGAGCAAGCTTAATGTTCCTCTGCTTCAGGGTATGGCCTGCTGTGCTGGAGCAACCAGGTGGGCAGCACTGGGGAGGGCTGGAAGGTGGAGAGTTCATGGTCCGGGAATCCCTTTGCTGCAGGTTTTTAAGGGGAAAGGTGTGAGCTCCACTCTCTGTAGAAGCCTGGGTGTGGTGGGTGAGCTGACACAGGGGAAGCAGCTGCTCCTGAGAGGCTGCTTTTGAGAGCCCTGCCTTAATCGTCCCTTGGGGCACCCATGCCAACCCATGTGGGAACTGCCACAGCTGCATCAGTGGCAGAGGGCAGCCCACCCTGAATGGCCAAGCTCTGGGATCACACAGTTCCCCCAGGACCCACTTGACTCCTGTGGCTAATGCAGTCCAGGTGAGTGTTGGGGAAAGTCTGGTGGTGTCCTATGACCAGCCAACCGAAGGGCTGAAGCTACCTGGGCAAGACAAAGGCACTCAGTGGGTGGAAAAGCATTATGGCACCCACCACCTTAGCTCAGGTCTGTGGTGAGGGGAAGCGACCCCAAGGGATCTGGCAATCCCTTGCTCGGTTCTCTGGAAGCTCGCAGTTCACTGATGGCAGCTGTGCTTGGGCTCATGAGGGTAGAGGGGCTCTCTGACAGTTTCGGAGCCTGCAGACTGCCAGAGGTGCCAGGGGAGGAAAAACAAACACCCCCATCTTCCCTTTCCACAGGGTTCCAAATTCCTTGGGGTCGATCTCTGCCAAAGTCTTGTTCCTTCTTGCTCCGCTCCACAACTTCTTCCTGTGGAATGTCCGGTAGATCCTGGCACTTCTCTCAGAATTACACCTGGGCTGGGTTTTTTTCTCCTGAACCTTTTTCTTCTTTCTGAGATGACCTGGCAACTGACATCTCTAGTCAGTCATCTTGCCTCCCTCCTAGAACTGTTTTGTTCTGTTATCTTTTAAATTTCATGTTTTGGGTTCTGTGGGGTACGGGGAGGGCTTATTTTGGCAAGGGCAAACACACCCAGCCTGTAGTTGAGTCCATTCTATGAGAGCTGCATTGAGGCGCTGCAGAGAGCCTCTGTGTCCTCTGCTCGCACGCGGGCGGGACGCTGCACAGGAACGGAGGGTGCGCGGAGTTACTCCTGGCCGCCCGGCGTGGGCGGCACTCGCACGGGGAGATACGGTGCCACGCGTCTGTCCTAAACCTGGAACGTGAAGTGGAGGCTGCGACAGCACTCGGGGCGGCCTAGCCACGCCCACCTCCGCACGTACTGGAGGGGCGGGGCCGGGTACGTCGAGATGCACGCGTGCACGCAAGCCCCGCCTCTGCCGCGCAGAACCGCTAGGTGGGTGTGAACCGGCTCGGGAGGACCGCCCCGTGGGGGCCCGCCTTGGACTGCAGGGTCGTGTAGCCGCCGGGACACGGGGACTGGATTTCGTAGTGGAGCGTCTCGGCAGCCGCTTCGGACTCAGGGACAGCCGCCCCGGCGAGGTGAGGCCGCCGCCCCTCGGCTCACCGCTCCGCGCGGCACAGCTCAGACAGACGGGGCCGGTCTCCAGCCCCCGCACGTCCGAGGGCGGCCGTGCGTCCGGCCCGCGCGGGAGCGGCGGCCTGGAGACCCCTGGCTGGGCGGGGCGCGTGGCCGCGGGGAGCCGACGCTCGCGGGTGTCCGGCGCCTGCGCAGGAGAGCTTCCCCGTCAACCTTGGAAGGTTCACGTCATGCGAAGCAAGGTGTGGCGTTGTAGAAGTTGTTGTTGAACTTTTACTTACTGATGTGAGTAGAGTTCAGCAGCAACGATTCGATTCCTTTTTCAAAGCGTCTTATTTTGAAAATATTTCAAACTTAAAACGAAGTTGCGAGAGTGGGAGGAAGAACTCCCTTGTACCCTTTATGCTTTGCTCGAATTCACTAGTCTTTTTGCCGTATTTGCTTTATCATTCTGTCTCCCCCTCTCCATACACGTTTTCCCCCCCGAACTATTTAAGGGCAATTTGCAGGCGTCATGCCCCTTTATCCCTAAATATAAATATCTCAGCGTGTTTTTCCTGAAAATAAGGTCATTCTTTTTCATAACTACAGTAGTATTTTCAGGAAAGTAGGCACTGATACAATAATATTGGGTAATCTATCATTCATGTTTAAATTTTGCCAATTATTTCAATAATGTCCTTTGTAGTAAAATTTTTCCTGATGCAGATCTAATCCAAGAGTGAGCATGGCATTTTGTTGTCTCTTTTGTTGCCTTCAATCTGGAACATTGCCTTTGTTTTTTGTAACATTGGTATTTTTGAAAAGTGTAAGACAGTTATTTCTTAGAATGTCCATCAGTTTGGGTTTGCGTGATGGATACCTCTTGATTAGATTCTGGTTATGCATTATTGGCAGGAATAGGAGATGAGTGATGGGTGGTGTGCTCTGATGAATCAAGGGATACATGATGTTGGTTTGTCCCGTTATTGGTGATGTTAACCTTAATCAATTGGTTAAGGTGGTGTCTACCACATTTCTCCGCTGTAACGTTTGTAATTTTGCCTTTGTCATTAATATATAATTTGTGGGGAAATATTTTGAGACAGTAAATTGATTCTTAGTATACAAATTAAATATGTCATTCTTTTTTTTTTAGTATTTTCAAACTTTGATCAGGCTAAAGGTAAGAGAAGATCTCTAACCTCCCCAGGTAAGCCAACAGAGTATTTATTTGTGTATATGGGGGTTTTCACAAATTTAATTTGAAAGAAAAGATTTTTGAAAAAACATTGTTTAGACTTATGGTCAGTGCCAGATATCTTGTGATACTAAGCTTTTTTTATTCTGGTAGTGAGCTAATAGCAATGATGATTTTGGGGGTAAATGTGTAAGATGTCTTTGAAAATCAAAGTGAATGAGTTATTTTGGTATAAATTACAGTATTTCAACCTTGAAAATGTTAAACATTAAACTATGTTGGGTAAAGAAAACTAATTGCTTTTTTTTAAGGCATAAACTTTCCTAATTATTACATTAGAGGAGGACTTTATCAAGTAACGTACTGTACTTGGAAAAGATAATTATACTGTGGGTTTGGGTAGGTTGTAATGTCATGTGATAATCTGTAGCTAATATGTATATCTATGTTATTAATAATATGTATTAACCACTAGTCTGTTAATTTCTTAATGCTTCTTAGGTGATGTCTTTACTAGTAAGTGTAATCATTAATGTTTGGGAGAATTGCAGCAGAAATAGAAGTGTCTTTAAATGTTTATCAGATGGTTGATTTGGCATTTTTTTGAATTTTTGTGAAATATAAATCATTTACTGATGTTTGCTTTGGTGGATTACACCAGCTAATTGGGTCAGTGAATCTGTTTTGTGTTTAACTAAAGTGACTTGATTTGAAAAACACTCTTCTGAAACATTCCTTCAGAATGAAAAAAAAAATTCCAGATATTGATGAGTCCATTGTTTTAAACAATCTTAAAATTGTATTTTAGTTTGAAATTTGCCCTAAAATTTCCAGTCTTCCGAAATAGCTTAGGGAAAAAAATGCCAAATCAACCTTACTATTGCTATCCCCTCAGCATCTCAAGGAATTGAGAAAGGGAAAAGGGCAGATTGTGTATGGGTTTGCTTTTGCCTGAGAGGAAGTATGAGCAGTCTGGGGCCTGCTAAATAGTTGAAGAGACTCACTTACTAATTTTTACTGAGAATCTCTGTAATAACAGCATAGACTTAGCATTATGTATAGTGGCATAATGGAAAGTTAAACTATTTACATAACGTAAAAGAAGAAAAATTATTTTCGTGGTTATTCATTCGGGACTCAAATGAAGCCTCTGCTTCTTTCTTTCTTGCTCTCTTTTGTTTTTTTTTTAAAGAAAAAAGGAACTAAGAAAAAAACTGGGGGCTGAGCACAGTGCCTCACACCTATAATGCCAGCACTTTGGGAGGCTGAGGTGGGAGGATGGCTTGAGGCCAGGAGTTTGAGGCCAGCCTGGGCAACATGGTGAGACCCCCATCTCTACATAAAATTTTTTTAAAAATCACCTGGCTATGGAGGCACATGCCTATAGTCCCACCTACTTGAGAGTCTCAGGCAGGAGGATTGCTTGAGCCCGGGAGTTTGAGACTGCAGTGAGCTACAATCATGCCACTGCCCTCCAGACCCAGTCTCTAAAAAGAAAGGAAAAAACCACAATATAGTTTTGTTAGGCAGTGACATTTAACTCGGTATCTAGTGTGTGTCTGGTAGTGTGGTAAGCACTGTATTTTAGGTAGTTGACAGAGAGATTGAAGGAGAGAATCTGGGGAAATAGTAACCACAAAATATATATGATACAGTGCTGGACTAAGAGAAGTTGCAATTCTTAGGGAAGATAATATTTACTGTGGATAAAAACAGTATAAAAACATTGGAAGCTAAGATAAAATAAAGTTTTAATGTGTGAATATTTAATACCAAAAATATATGGCAGAAGGAAATGCTATGGGGTATTGAGAAGTAGTAAACATTTGAAATAATGTAAAACCATGAAATGATGTCTGTCTATATAAAATGAAATGTTGAGATAATTATGGAGATTAAAAAACCACAATTGTGCGTAAAATATCTGTATGTTATTTAGGTAATTGATATTTGGGAGCTTAAATTTGTTAATACAATTAGTCTCTTTCTCTACTTAAGTGAGTTAATCCACATAAAGCACTTTGAACAGTTCTGGGTACATAATAAAGCACTCAAATGTTAGCTGTTACTGTTACCATTATCGTTATTAGTGTTGCATTTGGCACTCACACAATCTAATTGATCTAGCTTCAAGATTTGGACGTGCACTCGATTGAATGTAGCATAAGGAAAGTGAAAATTGTTTTAAGGTAATAATTATGAATTCATGGAAATTATTTTCTTACATTTGATACTTTTATCATTGTTTTTGTAAATAATCTGGGTATAACTCTAAATTATAATTTGAAGATTTGGGACTATGAAGGTTTTTGTAACACTGGACAGTTTTTTCACAATTCCTGGTTATGATCCGGTCTAGAACTATGCTCTCCAGCATGGTAACCGCAGGTCACATGTAGCCGTTGAGTATTTGAAAAGGGGCTGGTGTGAATTGGGATATACCGTAAGTGTAAAATACATGTAGGATTTCGAATACTTAGCATGGATAAAAGAATGTAAAACATCTTAATTTTTTTATATTGATTATAGGTTGAAATGATAATCTTTTAGATATACTGGTTAAATAAAACATATTGTTAAAATTTCACATCTTTTTTTTAATGTGCTACTGGAAATTTTTAAATTACTTATGTTACTTGCATCGTATTCCTTTTGAACAGCACTGCTGTAGAAATTTCAGTTCTGAGATAATCTTTTTGGAGAGAACACCTGGGGTTCTAGTTCTGCTCCACTTTTTACTCATTATGTCAACTGTCAGTTATTTGACTTGTTTAGGGTTCAGTTTCCTAATGTTAACAATCATTCTTTTAGCTAAAATTATAGTATAGATAATAATACCTGTTATATCTACCTCACGAAATTATTGGGGATCAAAAGAAAGTGTTTGGCAGCTGTAGAGCATTCTGCATGTATATGTAGTTTTAAATTCGGCCTATTTAACGTGGAGAAAGGTGAAAGGTGGTTGTAGTGGGTTATCAGGATCCATGACTGATACTTTTTACATGTTTACTTTTTGTATTTAAAAAAAATACTTACTTTTTATATTTTTTCTCAGTTGTTATGCTGTTAATATTTGAAAAGCAGTTTTACCTTTATAAAATGCTATAGTAAGCTTCCACATTGCTGTGATAGAATTTTTTTTTTTAAGTCTAGATGATGAACTGGATTCTTCTTATAATTTGAAGAAACAGGAAACAGAAGAAGAGTTAATTGAGAATAATCACAGAGTTAGTACGTCCAAAGTAATCAAGCAATCTTTTAAAGAAAGAGAAAAAGGTGAAAGAAATATTCATTTTAGAATCATCATTTAAATAGTAACTTTGTCAAATAGAGCATATAAAGCTTACCTTATAGTAATAACACTGGTCCTCAGGAGGCTATATATTTTTGTTTTCTGGATTTTTGTAAGCCATGAGATAGTTACTATGCTTATTATTAAACTAAAGGAGAAGAGAAAAGCAAACTCCATTACTTTTCAGTAGTATTCCTATATTCTCAAAACTTATCCAAATAACTTACTAATCACCTGAGTACTTTTTATATTGTCTTTGATTCTTTTTCATGTCAGTATTTGTTAGAAAGTAAGTAAATGTTTGTGATGGTATTTGACTAACCCTAATGTTGTGAGGAAATGCACCAGATTACTTAAGATAAGACTTCCTTAACACCAAACTAGTAGCAGCTCTCTGTGTATTGGGCTGTGGTTCATAGTTTTATCATTTCAAAGAAAGAGGCAACCAAGAAATGGCGCCCTTTGCCCTCTTGGCTGCAAGACTTTGAGAGCACTGTTGCCCCATTGGTAGCACTGGCACACACTCTTCTCCTGGGAATATGTCGTCTGCACACAACACACGTTCATTTCCCCTTTCCCCCTCTCTCCATCATCCCCTTTGTCTCATGGATCTTAGCATTTGAGGAAGATGAAAAATAATTCTGCCTGTACTTGTATTTGCCACCACGTGGTTAGCAATAGAAAAGGTAGGATAAGCTCTAAAGAAAATGTTGAATGTATTTGAAAGTTGACCAAAAAGTAAGGAATGCTCAGGCCAGGTATTGGTGGGGTGGGAACCTAGAGAGGTAAGTAGAACACTGAATGTGTCTTTTGCTTTTAGGGCATTTGCTGAACTGAGTGAAGTGAAACTTTTTGCTTTTTTAAGAATTCATATTATTTTTTATTTTGACTCCTCCAAGGTCTATTCAAGATGGGGAATATAATGGGAGACCCTCTCCTTAAAGCTGGGGCTCCCAGGAGGCTCATGCAAGTTAAAACCACTACATGAGAGCATTTCATATTCTCATTGTTAGCAGAAAATAAATTCTGACAATACAGTGTTGGCAAGAATACGAAGCAAGAGGAACTCACTCATCCACTGCTGTTGGGAGAGTAAATTAATATAACCACTTTGGGAAACAGTTGCATCACTAGTAAAGTTGAACATGCAAGTAAACCCCATGATCTAGCAATTTCGCTACTAATTATATACCCTAGAGAAACTCTGGAACGTGTGCACCAGGAGCCATGTACAAGACTTTGTAGCATCTGCATGGCCAAAGCAGCACAAATATCCATCTGTAGGAGAATGATGTTGTGTACAGGATTTATAAAATAGGGTAAAGCAGTGAAGATTTGTGAGCTCATTTAAAGGAGGTGGTTATAGGATTTATATAATGACAGACATTTATGTAAAGTTTGAAAACAGGCAACACAAACAAGGACTTCTTCAATGTAACTAGTGGAAATTAAATAGAAAAGTAAGGCAATGATCAACACTTTCAGTTAGTGGTTAATTTGGTTTGGGGGCGGAATGTGATTAGGGGTTCTGAGGTAACTTTCCATTTCTTGGCCTAGGCAGTTAATACATGACTGTTTTTATGCACTTAAAATAATTTATTTTGAAATAATTTTAGACTTACAGAAAAGTTGCAAAAAGAGTGCAAAGAATTCCTGTATGCCCTTCACTCACATTATCTAAATGTTACTGTTTCACCATGTTTGCTATATAATTATTTGTTTCTTTCTTGAAACTTTTTAACAATACTATAGTTCATACCTAAAGCAACTCTTCCTGAAGACTACTCTGAGAATGTTTAAATCTATAAGCTAATAAAGTTTATAATTCAAATGTTATCATCTTTCCAGTTGCCCTACTAAGTAAGATGGCCTCATCAAGACCTTGGACTGAATGGTGTAGTGATGGAAGTGACTCTCCTTTAAAACCTGTCAGCTCCCCCAAATCCAGAGCATCAAACAAGCAGAGTTTACTTCCACATGAAGTCAGTTAGATGTATGATGAATTATTTCAAATACATCTGAAACTGCAGGTAAGAACTAAATACTGAATTGAGAATTCAGAAATATTTATGTTCTAAGAACTAAGCATTTGCAACATTTGAATACAAGGCATTTCGTTTTAATTATTTTAGGTAAGTCAGTCAAGGCAAGGTCAGAGGGAACAAACTCAATTTATAGGAACTACTGAAAGTAAAAATGTAGTGGCTAAGAGAAAAATATAAACAGTGGTTTTATTTGTAGGTGTGTGTCTTAAATTTCATGCTATCTTGTGTTTTATGTTTATTCCTGTCTCATCTTTACTTAAGAAATAAAATCTGCAGGTAATGTCTGCTTTTTGAGGTGTTCTAAATTCATTGTTTTAAATATGTAAAAATTCCCCTTGTCAACTTTCACCAAAATTGAGCTTTGAACATTGGTCTTTATCTGTAGGGGGTTTTTTTATTTCTAAAGGATGTAGTTTATATATTTGTCATACATCCACTAGGAGTAGAGGAGGAGGCAAAAGTATATGTAATGCCCATTTTTGGGGGAAAGTTCTTCCCATTGGAAATTCATTGTATACACATGAAATAGTTAAGCATTTTTTTAAAAACCAATATCTAATTCTGTCAAAATAATTATCGTAGCATTTCAGAAAAAGATTATTTCAGCCTAAGGTCACCAGGGAAAAGATTAGGGAGAGACTTAGCCTGGTTCTTGATTGAGATTTAGAATTTAGAGAGATGGAGAGCAATAGGAAGGCCATTCCAGGTACAAGGAATTGGAAGTGAGAGATGTTTGGAATGGAGTGATTGTCAGATTGTACATTTATCAGCATGTCTGGGGGAAAAAATAGTGAAAACTCAGGCTGGCTATTTCACAGGATTTTAAGCAAAAGAGTGGCACAGTAAAAAATGATGTTTTAGGAAGATTCCTTTGCTAATGCTTTATAGGATAAAAAAGAATAGGCAAGGTGCAAGAATATATCTATCATCTACAACAAACACAATGAAGATACAAATACTTAGTAAGAAAAAAATGAAGAGCAATGGATTAATCTTGTTTAATTAATCTATAGTTTAATCTGGCTTTAAAATTTACTTTGTAAATACAGTCATTGTGGAAAACAGTAGGAGCTTTCTCAAAAAACTAAAAATAGAACTATGTGATCCAGAAATACCATTATTGGGTATATATCCAAAAGAAAGGAAATCAATATATTGAAGAGGTATCTGCAGTCCTATGTTTATTGCTGCACTATTTACAATAACCACGATATAGAATCAGCCTAAGTGTCCATCAATGGATGAATGGATAAAAAAAATGTCGCATATATACACACACATATATAATATATATACACACACGTACTTTATATATACACATACATATGCACACACACAAAATAGGGTATTATTCAACCATAAAAAAAAGAATGAAATCCTGTCGTTTGCTGCAACATGGAAGAAACTGGAGGTCATTATGTTAAGTGAGATCAGCCAGGCACAAAAGGACAGATATTGCATATTCTCATTCATATGTGGGAGCTAAAAAAGCGGATCTCATAGAAATCGAGAGTGTAACGGTGGTTACCAGAGGCTGAGAAGGGAAGGGGGGGATGAAGAGAAGTTGGTTAATGGGTACAAAAATACAGTTAGGAATAAGTTCTAGCATAGGGAAATTATAGTTCACAGTAATTTATTGTATATTTCAAAATAGTTAGAAAAGAAGAATTGGAATGTGCCCAACAAAAAAGATAAATGTTCGAGGATATCCCAGTTACCCTGATTTGATCATTACACAAGCTATAACTCAGTGTTGAGTATATAGAAATGAATAAAATATATATGGTCCTTACTACATGTAGCTTATTAGAAGCAAATTGTATGTACCCATATAGTTATAATTTTATAAATTTAACTGAAGAAATAATAGAAGTATAACATAAATACCTGACTGGGGGAAATTGAGAAGTCAGATAAGGTTTTTCTGAGAATGTAACACTTAAGTTAAACCCTAAAGGATGAATAGGGGTTAGCCCAGTGAAAGGGTTGCATTCTAGACTGAAACATTCTAATATAGCAACCCTCCTGAGGCATGGTAATTTAACATATTTATTCAAGGAAAAAGTGTAATAGTAGGTAACTGAGGATTTTTAAAGCAGGGGAGTTGCATGATCTAATGTGTGCTTAAATAAATGGATTGGAATGTGAGAGACCAGATAGGATTCTACTGTAATAGCCCAGGAGGGACATAGTGGTAACTTGGACTGGGGTGGTGGCAGAGGAATAAAAGTAAATAGGGTGGACATTTATTGTGGGGCTAAATTGGCCGGACCTGGTATAATGAATTGGATATGGCATAGGGAGAATAAGGGGTCTAGGTTGATTCCCACATTTCTGGTTTGGGCAACTTGGAGGAAGAATGGTTTTCAGGAGAAAGACCAAGATTTTAGTTTGGAATGACCTGGGTTTGGCAGTTTAATGTATCAGCTTAGGAGTCAGAACATAGGTCTTTGATGAATATATAATTTGGATTATTATTTAAAGTTGTCAGCAGTAGGTAAGATCTAGAGAGAGGGCAGAGTGTGAAAAGATGGTGGTAGACTGATGGTGTCCTGAACTAGGCTTGGGGCCTCAGGGATAGAAGTGGATGAATTCTGGAGACATTTAAGACTTGGGATCAATAATATAGTTGACCCTCGCTGTAGGTGGGACGGGGACCCTCTGGGCCTACCCCCACTCCTACTTCTCCCTAAATGTCCCATACTAATGCCTCAGAAAGGAAAAATCATAGCTTTTGTAAAGTGTGAGCTCATAGACATGATAGTAAATTCTCTCTAAATTGGGAGATAGAAGTTCATGATTCTGTTTGGTCCAAGGCTACATGTGTAGCAAATACTTCACCAAGAGAGATGGAAATCAAAGGATACCTGTGCCAGCCCCGTGAAGAGACCTCCCACTTGCACATGTCCGTCCGGACCCCCACCTTGTTAGTCAGCTATGTCTTCATCATCCTCTCCTCACTGTCGAGCACATGGGAAGGGCGCCGCAGCTGAGGACATGAAATCAGAACACTAATCATCCAAAGAAGGGGTGGGTGTACAGTTGGATATGGTTTGTCTGTCCCCAACAAAGCTTATGTTGAAATCTGACCTCTAGTGTGGCAGCTTTGGGAGGTGGGTCCTGGTAGGAGGTGTTTAGGTCATGGGAATGGATACCTATCAATAGATTAATGCCCTCCCTTGGGGGTGAGTGAGCTCTGGCTCTATTAGGGAGCTGATTGTTAAAAAGAGCCTGGCGCCTCCCCCCACCCCCTTCCTCTTTCTCCAAGTGATCTCTTTGTACACCCTGACTCCCCTTCTGCTTCTGCTGGGTTGAAGCATCCTGAGGCCCTCATCAGATGCAGTCTTAAATTTGAATTGGGAACCAAATGAGGCTCTTTTCTTTGTAAACTACCCAGGCTCAGGTATTCTTTTATAGCAACACTAAACGGAATAAGATGTGGAGTGAATCATATACCTTCAGATGGGTGTTTAAATGAGCAGCTGTCATGTGACAGATGAGAGGACATACGTGAGTCTGGATCTACATGACCCAACCTGGGGTGTGGGTGCTCCACACCAGGACACTTGGCCCCAAGCTTGGCCCAGGACTAAGCAGAGGCAACAGCTGCCAAGTGTGCGGGAAGAGTCCTGATCTCTCATATTTGACTCAGAAGTTGTCCAGATGCCAGGTAGGTAGCTGGAGATGGTGCAGGGCATCACAGTGAAGGCTTGATTGCAGCTGCCTCCTTCTCCAACTGCACAGTATTCATGTCCACATGAGGAGCAAATCTAAGACTCAAAGCTACTGGGAGAACCTCTGGGTCCAAGTTCACCTCAGAGCTTTTATCTCCTGGAAAGTTCTTCCCATCCTGATTGGCAAATGCAAATCTTGTGCTTCCTTTGAAACTCAACTCAAGACCGCCCGCCTCTCAGGAGACATCTAGAACATCCATCCCTCCCACAATCACTGTACCCCACATTTGAACCCCACCTGCACTTCTAGGCTGTCTTTAGCATCCTAGCAAATCACATACTGCACGCTGGCAGCGTCAGATATTGTGCTTGGCAGAAAGGATCTAAAGACAAGTAAGGTGTCCTTGAAGTTGAGTAGCTGATAGTTTAGCCTTTCTGAGCTAGTGCATATTGAGAAGTCTTGGCTTTGCTATTGTTTTTATGTTAGCTTTTTCAATTAAATTGTCCCCACCTTCTGAAAATTTGCAATGTCTTGTACTGCTTCATTGGCCTTGTTTTAGATAGGCTGGGATGTCCCCTGAATGCTGAGAGGGTGAGCTGAAGCCTTTTCTGGAGAGGGACCAATTACACTGACGGCCAGCAGGCCACCCAGACAGGGGCCCAGGAGGTGAAAAGAAGAGAAGGGGAGAGAAGTCATCTGACACTAAGACTCAGCTACAGTGACTGAAGACCAAGAAGGGAGAAAATGGCAAGTGTGATCTGGCGGTGCTTGACCCAAGGGTTTAGGAAACTCAGAAATACTCTTTTCAACTCATATCCCATATTTAACCATCAGTGACCTTTAACATCCAAAGCTAGGAATGTCTTCAGACTCTTCAATAATGAAAGTGGCCTAGGAGTGTGTGCTGGAGAACCCCTTAACTGGAATGGAGAATTTCCAGATGGTGACGTACACGTGCCTTCAAGATGCACAAGCCACTTCCCAAACCCATGTCCTCCCTCGGCGGGTTCTGATCAGCATTTGAGGTGCTGTTGTGGGTTGAATGGAGGCCGTGTCTCTGTACCACAGGAGCCCCAGGGAGCGGGAGAGTAGGGCAGACACCAGTCATGGATGGTGATTCTCCCTTCAGTGAATGGCCACACACTCTGCCTTGAGGCAGAGTCCTGTTTCCTGTAGTTCTTCAAACTGGAACAGTGTGTATAGGACAGTGCTTCCCTGGGGTGGAAACCTTGGAATGTGAGGCCTTGCCCTTCACCCAGAGGAAACCAGCCTCCCACAGGAGAGATGAATCCTTCACAGACAGGAGTGGTGATGAATGAGTTTGCTGTTCTCTCCAGATGCTGGGTGGCCTACATCAACTCACCGCACAGTTATGGGAGCTGCTTCTTTGGCAAGTTTGATGAGAAAGAGAATATATCTTGTGAACTGACAGAAACAATGTGTTAAGTCAGTGAGTCCAGTGGCATTAAGTATGTGTCAGAAAGACCCTATGGAGAAACAGATAAGAAAAGGAGGAGCCTGTAAGATATTTGAATTCATGAGACCAGGAGATACACAGCAAGGTGAGTCTAGAAGACAGTTGGAGAAGAGAACTGTGCCTGCTCTGCTCCCTGCTGCTTTGGTAATAGGGCCCCTTCTCATGGCAATGACATTTTAATAGAGCAAATGAAGTAAGGAGTAATGGGGTGGGGAATCATGTGGTCTGGTTGCTTTCATCTTGGGAGAAGGCCCAGGGAAGGGTTTGGGAGGGTCTGTGCAGCCAAGCATAAGGTCAGAAGAGGGTAGGTCAGGTTGTGCATCAAACACTGGGCTGAGCGTGTCTGCTTGGGAACTTCTCAGGCACTGCCAACCTGTGGTTTCTCCCACTGACTTTGGTCCTGGGCAATATAAGTAAATCAAATGTTTGGGATCCACAATGCCTAAGTATCCTGTCCATTGCCCTGGAAGGAAACAGTCTGTGTGAATGGTATTCAATAGACCCAGTGTCCTTCCAATAAATCCTTCTTTTTCCTATGCTGAATCAAGTTGGATTCCTGCCACTTGCAAACAAAAGAACGCTCATTGGAGGAGGGAGGTAGCATCCCCAGAGACCAAGGTCGTATGAAGCAGTCTAATCCACAAAAGGACTGCTGTTGGTCACAGCAAGGGAATCACTTCCAGTTGGAGTCATCAGGAAAAGTTCTTGGAAGATAATAACTATAGCCACTATTTATAGTACACTATAAGTATACTATAATATACTGTATATAAGGATACTTACTATATGCCAGTCAAGTGCAAATATTTTGCATGGATACTTTCATTAACCCTTTGTCAGAAATCAATGTTTCCATCTCCTAGATGAAAATATTGAGTCCAAAATGGCTACAAAGCTCCTCTGAGATCTCAGAGCTAGGAAATGGTAGAGCCAGGTACAGGCCAGGCAGACTGATTCCCAAGTTTAGGTTCCTAAAGTCTGCATGTGCCGCCTGCCCGATGTGAATTACACACATGGACACCAAGACAGCTTTTTCTGGAACTTGGCAGGGTCTTTGGTTACTAAAAGAGGATTGAGGTGAGGGGGAAGCAAAGATGCTGAGCACCCTACCATGCCCATGTCCACTGTGGTTTCCCAGTGAGGGCCAGCTCAGCAGTGCAAGTCCCCACTGGGCTCCCTGGGGGGATTCTGGGGGCAGCATGCTGAGAATCCACACTGCCTATTGCAGCAGCTCCTACTGTGTCCTCCTCACAGTGGAACTAGGGCTGGATAGGGTCCTGTTCTGGGGCCCTTGCTGGCTCCTCCCTGAGTTTTAAGCACTGGGCCAGGAGTCTCCAGGCCTTGGTGTGAGTACCTTGCCAGGCCTGGAGCTGGGCCATGGCATGGTGGGCCTTGGCTGCCCACTCCCAGCGAAGCCAGTCTAAGACGTTCATTTCCCACTCTTCTGGGTGTTCTCGGAGCACAGGGATCCTCTGGGTCACTTCCTTGGTGAGGATGAGAATGCTTTCCAGAGCCACAAGAAGGTCTTCCAGGCAGGGCCCAGACTCTTTACCTCCTGCCATAATTCCCCATACAGCTTGGATACCAGACATCAAATTTTCCAGGGAGCCTTCTGGCCTGGTCTGGGGTCCTGAGCAGACAGCATCTTGGAGGGCACGTTCATAGTCTGCATTGATGCTGCTGAGGTGGCCAGTCAGGGCTTTGGCATGAAGGATGAGCTCCAAGCAGAGAAGTTCGAAGCGTGTGGACAGGCTGGGAGATGGTTTGGGGGAGGAGGCCAGGATCTGTGCCAGATCCAGCAGAGCATCTGTGAGGATATGAACTTCCCTGCACAGAAATGAGACCTCACTCTTTATCTGCTCATCCCCACATAGTAGGCTGGACAGCCTGGCAGCCTCTTGTAGCCTCTGAGAAATATCTGCTGCCTGATCCAACCCTTCCTGCAGCCCCTGCTGGCCCTTCATTGCCTGTCGCAGGGGCAGTAGGAACAGGTCTTGTCTCCCACTGAGCCTTTCCATGTACTGGAGCAGGTCTTGGACAGCCACTGACCATAGAAGGCACCCATCCTCAATGCTTTCTTCCCACATCTTGGGAGCTTGGAGACCATCAGATGCCAGAACCTTGTCCAACAGCTGTTTAACATGGGTCTCTGCCTCCTCCAATCTGCCTTGCATTTGTAAAAGCACTTCTAGATGACTAGTTGAGTCAGGGTCCTTCTTATCCAAATCCATAGGCCCACTTTTAGCTGCTAGTTGAACCATTGAGGCTAAATTCTGCTGAAGCTCCATGAACACTGCCATGTTTCCTGGCAGATCAGCTGTCAGATTCTGGCAAAATAGTTGTTGACACAGAGGGTACCAGTCACCAGCCATGGCTACCAAACCCTGCCTGGTTTCCCTCGTTGTCCCAGACAGCTGGAGAGACACTTCCAGAAGCCTGTCAGTTCTAGCATGTGTGCAGTGTGCTATCTCCCATGCCAGGTCAGCAATAGAAGGTGTCAGTGTTGAGATTTCTTGGAGTCCTGTCAACCTCTCTGACCCCAGTGGCCTCTCCCCAGCTAGGGCCCCTTAAGCTGCACCCACAGCTGCATCTTGCTCCAGTAGGTTGGCGCAAGGTGAGATCACTCCCTGGTGGTCATGGCTCTCTACAGCAAGGATGGGTTTGCTGATGGCAGGAAGTGGAGAGCTTCTCCTCTGTGAATGGGTGTCAGGAATCAAAGGGCGGGAAGGATGGTCCATTGGTGGATAGGAAGTACCTGGGTCATTTTCCCCAACCCAGGCACCCTCTGGTATTTCAGTTCAGGAGCTGTGGAGTCCTGGATGCTGAGGAGAATGAAATAAGTCCATCTTTTAGCAATGTCAAACCTTTGGACTTGATCCCGGAGGGGGCTGAGAATATCTGGGTGGTTAGTCCCATCCAGCCCCTCTGAGACACTCTGAGCTGAATAAATCAGATGTTTTGCCATGGTTAAAAATGCATCAGTGTCCCAAGAGCCATACCCATCTGAACAGCACTCAGCAGCTGCACCCAAGAGCAGAGAAGATTGCTCCAGTTGCTGGATCAAGAGTCTCAGGCCATTCTGGAAAATGGGGTCTTGATCTTGGCCCACATACCTGCGCATTACCTGCACTATGTGTGTGGCTCGACCCTGTAAATATGCCACACATCGGGGAAGTTCTCTGGGATTTCCACTCCTCAAATCCCATGTAAAGAAGTCCAAGTGCTTGGCCATTTCCTGAAGGGACACACTTAGGAACTCAGGAATATAGAGATCATCACCAAAACATGCCAACAGGCTTGCAGATGCCCTGGCCCAAGCCTGAGGCAGGGCCTGCAGGGCAGCAGGACTCCAGTCCAGACCAGACCCTTGGGGGCTTTGTGAGAAAAGCTGTTGCACTCTGACCACAAGCCCCCATAGGCCTGCCATGGCAACCTCCATGTCTCTGCCAGTTTGTTGTCGGGCGCAGCAAACCAAGGCCAAGTGAGCCACTCTGAGCATCTGCTTGGCCTGGTCATGGAAAGCAGCAAGGAAAAGTTGGAGGCTCTTCGGCAAGGCCTCGCCATCACACAGGGAGCTGTCTGGGGTAGTAGCCAAGGCGGCCTGGACCAGCCTTTGAAGAGGACTTCCCGTGTCTGTGAACGTGTCCAGGATCTGGCGCAGTAGCCCACTGCGGACTTCCTGGGAGAGGGCCTCGGTCGCGGCCCACAGTGCCGCACGCTCTTCCCCCGGCTCTAGCCTCCGAGCCTGTCCCCGGCGGCCCGCCGACCCTGCCCAGGCGCCGGGCGCGGGCGCTCCGCAGCTCCAGCAGCCGGCCACAGCGGGCAACCGGGCGCAGCCTGTCGGGCGGCGCGGAGCAGGCGGCCAGGCGCATGCGGTGCCAGAGCACGGCCGCCAGCGGCGCGTCCAGCAGGCCTCGGCGCAGGCGCGAGGGCCGCAGGCGCCGGGTGAGCGCGCCGTTCCCCATGCGAGCCACGGCGCTGCGCTCCAGCCACGCCAGAGCTCGCCGAGGGTCTTCCTGGTCAGAGGGAACGCGGCGCCAGGAGGCGGCCAGCTGCGGATCGCACGGGTGCCGGAGGTGGCTGCGGGCGGCTGCGAGCAGTGTGGGGACGCAGCCCCGTACCTGCCGGCCCGCGCTGCCCAGGCGCTCCTCTGGCCCCTGCGCTGTCACGGCCCCCAGGCGCAGCAGCGCCAGCGCCGCGGCCAAGTCGGAGAAGGGGCCGCGCACCGAGGCCGCGTCGCCCGCCGCCTCCAGAGCGTCCAGGTAGGTCAGGCACCAACCGGCCGCCCGCGCCATCTTCCTCGCCATTGCGGCGTCTTCAAGAAGCAGGACCTGTCGGGGCATTAAGGGGAAGAGAGGGATGAAGATCCTTGTCGTTTCTGGAGCGATAGCTACTGCCTCCCCCAGGTTTACAAATAAACATTCCCCCAATCTCCCGAGACTAAAGCCAAAATAAGTCACTTGGTGTAGTGTTTAGAAAAAAACATTTGGTTTAACTGAAAATGCAAGGCCTCCTAAGTTGAGCTACATTTAATGAGGGGTCCAACCTGGGTTTGGAGTGCAGATCTCCAGGTTAGGAGGAAAGCAGTGAACAGTCTAGGGTAACCTGCACCTAATGACAGTGTGTTTATGCAGGACTTACTATAAGGATGCGGATGGTGGGGGCTGGAAGAATAGCCTGTCCAGGAAGTGCCTCTGAGAAATCTTTCCTAGCTACCCCCTCCAACAAAGCTGGTACCCAAACACTTCCGAAAGTCTGCCCTTCCTCCCTTCTCCCCTCAGCAGCAGGTGCCCACAGCCCTCCAGCACTGTCTCTCTCGTCTCCCTACCTCTAACCTTCCTTTAATAAGGATCTGTTAAATTACAAATACCACCCACCTCCCATAACCCACACTACTAAAGTTTTAATGATAAACAACAATATTTGCTAATATTTAAGGCATATAGATTCTAACAGGGAGCAATGTCCCAACCTTAAAGAGTAGTGTGGTAATGGAATGTCAGGATGGAGAAGAGGGAGTATTTAGGAGCTGAGGCGTTATTCTGGCCTCTTGAGATCCTTCCAGCTTTAAGCCAGTGCAGCAGAGCTTTTCATTTTGGAGCCAGGTTTGCCATAGGCTGAGAGTTATACAGGTTTCAGAAGCCTCTCCCCATAGCTCCTGGACAAGGGCAGGGTGGAAAATGACCCCTTTGGTGACATCTTTTTATTAGATTAGCACACCTCTTTTAGGTTGGGACATTATTCCCTGTTATTGGTGGCTAAGTGTGGGGGTGAGGGGACTGCATGTGGGTTTAAGATCACAGACCCTGACTCAGTATGTCTACCCAGCTCCCTGTGGCAGCTTCCACATTTAGCATCTGTAAGGAACTCTGTGCCTGTGCTCTTGGCAGAAACTTGGGCAGGTTTCTCTCTCTAGGGCAGACATCAGCTGTGGGAATCACATGCGCCATCCATGCTCCTAAGCAATGAGCTCTCTGTCCACACCAACCAGCCAACCAGCTCTGACATCAGCCTCACCTTTGTGGTGTTCACCAGGATCTGCTGAGCTGCGGTCACTAGGTCCTCCGGGTGGCGCTGGCATTCTGGCTGAACATGGAGCTTCTGTGCCACCAACGTGATGCTCCTTCCAGATAGGATCAGAGACTCAGCAGCAGGCCCCATTTCCTCCCTCAGCCACTCCTCCTCATAGTCTTCTGCCGGCCTGGACAGACGCATTACAGTTGTGACATGTGATGTTACAAAAATGAAACATAACCATGGGGAAATGATGATACACAGAAGTTGCAGAGCACTAAGCAGCCATTCAGATGGAAATATAAGCCTATATTTATGGTCGTAGATGCCTATCCAAGACATAGTGTTTAGAAAGCAAAACAAAACATCACCAAATTACAGAATAGCATGTATGGCAAGATCTCATTTGTTTTCAATTGTATACAGATCTATTAATACATAGAGAAATATCTTTCTAGGAGGATGATCATATCATTGTGATAATACTGTGGCATTTTAAAGTATATTTTGGGGCCCTGTGGTTCACGTCTGTAATCCTAACACTTTGGGAGGCCAAGGTGGGGGGATCCCTTGAGCTCAGGAGGTTGAGACCAGCCTGAGCAAAAACCAGACCCCATCTCTACAAAAATAGAAAAATTGGCCAGGGGCGGTGGCATGCGCCCCTAGGAGTTTGAAGTTGCAGTGAGCTATGATGACACCACTGTACTCTAGCTGGGGTGACAGAGCAAGACTCTGTCTCAAAAAAATAAAGAAAGAAAGAATAATAAAGTATATTTTGTTCCTTTTTTAATTGCTCTAATTTTCCCTGCAGTGAACATGTGTAATTACTACAAAAATAAATCTATTTTTTAGAGAAGGAAAACAATATCTAGAATCTCGTTGAAATCCATGTTATCAAGAGGAGAGGTTTTATGTAACAAAATCAGTTTCCATGAATGAACACAGATGTTCACAGCAACTATTTTGTTAATGTGACAAATATTTGTTTCAATAATAATCCCTAACCCTTCAAGACAAAACAAAAGCACCTCTCCCTCCGGTTCCCATCTTTTTAATAGTTATTCTTTAGAAATGAGGCCAAGCTATGTGCCCTTGGAATTGTGGGCTGGAAGGACTTGGGAGCACCAGTGGGAGTGAGTGCTGAGAAGCTCCTCCCAGTTTTTGGTCCCTTACAGAGCAGCAATCAATTTCAAGACCCCTCATCTCTTCCTGTCCCAAACATCCCAGCTACCCTCACGTGAAATATCCCCTGAGTTCTGAGCATACAGAATCACACCACCAACCTCAAACAGCCCAGCACAGTGAAATGCCAGAACACTGGGGGACAGGGTAGGAGGGCAGAGTGTGCTGTCTCCTTCCCTTCTTTCATATTTGATTGCTCAAGGAGAATTTGCTCATCAGCTGCAGTTGACACTCAGGTCTGTCAGCCCATAAATATGACTTTGTGCCACGTCCTGACAGCCATTCAGTTGCAGAGCTGGGGCCCTTACCTGGGCCCCAGCTTTCTGGTTTGGCTCACTTGTCGACGTTAAAATGGAGGGGAGAGAAACAAAGCTGCAAGGGTCGGGGTGCATATGTGAAATGAGGTGTGGAGTCAGCTCTAAGGCAATTCAATGGCTGTGTCCTAGTATGACCTAAGTACAAGGTACACCACATGGAGAAAGTCAGCAGAAACCCTGCAGTGAAACTTCCCCACTCTCCTCCCTCTTCCTTGAGACCTTGAAAACATTTTTCCATCCTCTTCCCTCCATTCACTCCCATCCCTACTTTTAGATTTAGCTGAGATAGTTTAATGTTCTTAATTTGGGGCTGCAATTAGAATTTCCCTTAGCTTTGCGCCTTGTCTTTCAAGAATTTTGACTCTTAATCCTTCCAAAATACCATACTATTATCCTTTACAAAGTTCTTCTCTTCTTCATCCTCTCTTACCTTGAGGTCTTTGGTCTCTGTGATTAGTTAGAGTTGCTTCTTAATATTTTTCTCAGTTGGGGAGATACATTCACTGCATCCTTGCAGATCTGCATTTATATTCTTCCTGCTGTCAGGTTAATGATGAGCTGTCTGGCTAGAACAATCTGAGTTACAGGCCCTTCCTCTCAGAAGCCTATATAATTAATTCCAACATCTGGTGCCCAGAGCTGCAGGTGAGAAATCTGAGGCTTATCTAGTTGATTTTCCTCTATAAGTAACTTGTTTTTCTTTTGTTTGAAAGCACTTGGAGTTCAGGACTCTTACCAACGTATGCTTAATGTATGTCTCTTTCCTCCGCAGTCTCACCTAGAACCAGGGTGCGGTTTTTATCTACGGGATTGGATGATAAATTGGCTCAGAGAAATCTTCTTCTACCATTTGTTTAATTATCATCTCTCCTCAGTCCTTCATTTTTCTTCTTCTAGAAGCTCCATTATTTGCAAGTTGAGTCTCCCGGATATATCCTCCAATTTTGCTATTTTTTTCATGCATGATTTTGGCTTTTACTCTCTGGCTTGAATTGTATCATTGGCTTGATCTTCCAGACCACTAATTTGAGTTGTAACAGTAAATGTTCTCAAACTCCTGCTTCAGACCATGCCTGTATCAGACCAACTCTTCCACCAAGAACCCTTGCGGAAGATGGATAAAATGTTTTTTAAAAATACCAGCTGTTTTAAGTTTTTAGAGAACAACTAAGGCAACAAAGAACTTTTCCTATGTAACACAGGTCAAGAGGCAGAAAAGCCATGAAGAAAGTGGCAGCTACACTGAGACTAGTATCACAGCACTGAGAAAACAAAAATTGCAGACAGGAGCAGTGGCTCATGCCTGTAATCCCAGCACTTTGGGAGGCTGAGGCAGGAGGATTGCTTGAGGTCAAGAGTTCGAGATCAGCCTGGGCAATGTAACAAGACCCTGTCTCTACAAAAAATTTTAAAAATAGCCAGGAATGGTGGCGCATGCCTGTAGTCCTAGCTACTCAGGAGGTTGAGGAGGGAGGATCACTTGAGGTAGGGAGTTCAAGGCTACCGTAAGCTATGATCGCACCACTGCACTTCAGCCTAGGCAACAGAGCGACACCCTGTCTCTAAAAAAAAAAATTTAGAGTGTACCTCTTGTCAATGTGGAGGGAACCTGATAAACACTCCAGGCTTTCAGTGGGCACCCTGAAAATCCACCTCTTAGGAGTAAAAACACACTGGCATCTCGTCACAGAGGCTGAAACTAGTCTTGAATTATCTCAAGATAAAGGTGAGCTGTCCCTACTTTAACTGCCCACCAGAATAAAATTAAATTCTTTCTGGAAGGGGATAATACTACCTAGAACCACTCTAACTTTGCATACATACTCCCATGGTCTGAATATCTGTGTGTCCCCAAAATTCATATATTGAAATCTTAACCCCCAGTGTGATTATACTAGAAGGTAGGGGCTTTAGGACGTGATTAGGTTATGGGGGCAGAACCTTTGTGAATTGGATTAGTGCCCTTGTAAAAGAAGCCCTTTGCCCCTTCTGCCATGTGAGGACACAGCTAGAAGGTGCCATCTGTGAGCCAGAGAGCAGGACCTCACCAGACACCGAATCTCTTGATACTTTGATCTTGAACGTCTCAGCCTCCAGAACTGTGAGAAATAAATTCCTGTTGTTCATAAGCTACCCAGTCTATGGTATTTTTTATAGCACCCCATAGTAAGATACACACTGTACTGTATTCAATTTAAAAATTACCCCACATGAAAAGATAAAGGTGGCATCTCGAATTGCTAGGGTAAAGATAGACTATAATAAATGGTGCTGGGAAAACTGAATACCCCTGGTGTATGTGCCAGGTATAATGGCCTCCCCTGAAGTGTGGTGGGACCTATGAATATGATGGGATGTCATTCTATGATTATGTTTATTATATGGAAAAGGTCATTTTTCAGATGTAATTAAGGCCCCCAATCAGCCTGAGTTAACCAAAAGGGAGATGCTCTTGGGTGGGCCTCACACAATCAGGTGAGCCTTTAAAAGGTCCTTCCTGAAGAGAGAGGTTTGAAGCTGCAGGGATGCTCTCCTGTTGGCCTTGGAGAAGCAAACTGCCACATTGTGTGAAGGGCCATCTACTGGGGAATGGCAAGCACCCTGTAGGAGCTGAGGGCCCTGGTCCTACAACCCAAAGAAAGTGAATTCCACCAAGACTGTGAGCTTGGAAAGGGACCTGAGCCTCAGATGAGGTTGCAGCCCCAGATGACGTCTTGGTCTCAGCCTGGTAAGACGAAGCAGCGGGCCTAGCTATGCCTCGCCCAGACTCCTGATCCACAGAAACTGCGACATCACAAACGGGAGTCACTTTAAGCTGTGATATTTGTGCTGATGTGTCATGCAGCAATAGAAAACGAATACAAATGCAAATGAATAACATAACACCGAAGGGGATGGGAAGAAAATAACTAATGTAAGTTTGAAGAACAGTATCTTTCCTGGGTAGGGTCAGGCTAAAAACAATAAGAACTACATGCAAATATTGCCCTCTAGTTAGTGAATCAGTTTCTAATAGGGTTACAAGATAACAAGTTGGCAGCTCCTTTATGTGTATACTGGGGATGGATAAATCAGGAAATAATATTGTCGATAATGAGAGCCAGGATTCTCAGTGGTGGAGAAAAAAGCTACAAATAAGGGAAGGTTAGAAAGAAGCTTGTGGTGTTGGAGTGCAACTGGAGCTATCAGTGTGATTTTGTTATACAGATAGATACAGGTAGACAGATATAAATATATATGCACCTCAATATATGTATGTGTATATATATGAAATTCATATATGAATATGTATTCAGATACACAGAAATAAGTATCAATGTATGTGTATCCATGGATTAGTGTGCATAACTGTATTTCTTAGCTCTGTCTGCTGAGAGGCCCTAGGATCAATGATATCCCAGTAGTAATAAGCACATCTAGATCTTGGTTTTCAAACACTGTTCCCCAGTAAGAAAGAAACCAGAACTCGTTGGGGGAAGAGGTTGATTCCAGGGCTGATGCCAGAAAAATAGAAAATGAGCCTGGAAAATAAGGAAATGCTTTTAAAATATTGGAGACATCTCAAAGGACAAAGAAGTCAATTGGAAGGCACCTCCAATGACCAAAACTGGAACAAATTGAGCAAATAATGTAAAATAATGACAATATTAGATTATAACCTATAGAATAAAATAAATATCCATGAGCCAATAGTATATAAATAAATAAATAGGAGAGAAATAAATAAATAGGAGAGAAAGGATAGCATTTCTGTACGGAATAATTTCAGTTAGTAAATGTAGATGGAATGAGAGAACCAAAAATTTACCATTAGGCAAACATTGTAATAACAGATCTTGCAGGCAAGATACACTGATATGTACTAGAATCACTGGATGAAAGTTTGAGAAAAAACAGAACAGCTACAGAAGTAACTCCACCAAGATAGTTACAAAGGGGAAAATAATGGAGAAATGTGTTACACAGCACCTTAACCAAATGATAAAGTTTAAAGACATATCAACATGCCATGTTAGAATGCATAAAGAAGGACACAAAATCACTTCTGTAGTCATGACCCAAAATGCATAACCTCGTAATGGAAAAGAAATCTAATAAACCCAGATTGATAGATATTCTACAAATTAACAGACCAGTAATTATCATAGTGTTGGGTCATGAAATACAGAAAGAATGAGAAATTGCCACAAATTGGAAAGGCTAAGGAGAGGCAACAATTAAATGCAATGTGGAATCCTGGATTAGATTCTGGAAATAAAGAGAACATTAGGGGGAAAATTGGTGAAATTTGAATAAGGTCTATATTGCACTGGTACCAATGTTAATTTCCTGGTTTTGAAAATCACAAAATTAGTTGTTAACATTAGGGAAAACCACATGAAGGGTGTACCTGAACTCTGCATTATTTTTTAATGCTTTCTTGAGGTATAATTGACATACATATATTTAAGTGTAAAATTTTATAAGGTTGACATGTGTATTCACCTGTAAAACCATCACCATAATCAAGGTAGTGAACATGTCCATCACCTCCAGAAGTTTCCCCTTTGTACACCTTTATTCCCACATCACCCCACTGTAGGCAGTCATTGGTCTGCTCTCTGTCACTGTAGATTAGCTTGCATTATCTAAAGTTCTATGTAAATAAAAACTTACAGTATGTACTTTTTTGGACTGGCTTCTTTCACACAGCATAATTCTTTTGAGATCCACTCAAGTCATTTGTAGATCAATAGTTCATTCCTTAATATTGCTCAGTACTATTCCATTGTATGCATATATCACAGTTTATTTATCCATTCTTCAGTTGATGAATGTTTTAGTTGTTTCCAGCTTTTGATATTATAAATAAAGCTGCTGTGAGCATTCACGTACAGGGCTTTGTATGGACATATGCTTTTATTTCTCTTGGATAAGTACCTAGGAGTAGTAGGTATACATTTAACTTTCAAAGAAATAACCAAAATGATTTCCAAACTAGTTGTACCATTTTGCATTCTCGTCAGCAGTGTGAGAATTTCAGTTTCTGCACATTCTCACCAACATTTGATACAGATAAGTCTCTTAAATTTTAGTTATTCCAATAAGAATGTAATGCTATCTTCTTGTAGTTTTAATTTGTATTTCCCTAATTGGTAATAATGTTGAGAATTTTTTCATGTCCTTACTTGCTATCTGCATATCTTCTTTGGTAAGATATCAGTTCAAACCTTTTAACCATATTTTTTAGGTTCTTTATTTATTTACTTATTTAGAGATAAGTTCTTTATCAGATATATGCTTTAAAAATATTTTCTCCCGGTCTCTGGCTTGCCTTTTCATTCTGTTAGTAGTGTCCTTTAAAGAGCAGATTTTTTTTTTTATTTTGATGAAGTCCAATTTGTTCTTTTATGGATTATGCTTTTAGTGTTGTATCTAAGAAATCTGTGTTTAACCCAAGATCTCAAAGATTTTTTTCACTCTGTTTCCTTCTAGAACTTTTATAAATTTAAGACTGATCCATTTTGTGTTAATTTTTGTATACGATCCAAAGTTCTTTTTTTGCATATGAATATCCAATTGTTCCAGCACCATTTGTTGAAAAACTATCCTTCCTCCACTAAATTGCTTTTGCAACTTTGTCAAGAATCGGTTGTCCATATATATATATGTGTGTCTATTTCTGGACTCTTTATTCTGTTTCATGTTTATGGGTCAAGAGAATAAATACTATTTATCCCAGATCTGTAGATTAAACATAATTCCAATTAAAATCTCAACAGGTTTTTCAAATAGAAATTGGCAAGTTTATTCTAAAATTCACATGGGAATGCAAAGGACGTAGAATAATCACTGTGGAAAAGAAGAACAAAATGGAGATCTTACACTACTAGATTTCAAGACTTATTATAAAGTTACCAGGTTCAAGATAGGGTGATATTGGCATCAAGATAGACACATAAAGTCCAGAAATAGGCTCACACATATATTGATTTTCAACAAATGTGCAAAGGTAATTCAGTAGAAAAAGAATAGTCTTTTTCTATTCACTGTTGAGTGGCTGAACAATAGGGAATCCATATTAAAAAATGAAATAATTTACACCTCACATCATATATTAAAAAGCACTCAGAATGGATTATAGACCTAAATGTAAAATCTGAAACTACAAAATTTCTAGAGGGAAACACAGGAGAAAATCTTTGTGATCTTGAATTAGGCAAAGATTTCTTAGCTATAACACCAAAAATGTAATCCATAAATAAAAAAGTATTGATAAGTTGGGTTTCATCAAAATTAAGAATTTTTGGCTTATGAAAGACACTTACATGAATAAAAAGACAAGCCACAGACTGGGAGAAAATTTGCAAATCAGATAAGGGACTTGTGTGTAACGTATATAAAGAACTCTCAAAACTAAAGAATAAGAAACCAATCAACTCAAATAAGTACAGAAAAGACTTGAATAGACACTTTATCAGTGAAGATATACAGATGGCAGATAAGCACATAAAAAGAGGTTTAATGACATTATTCATTAGAGAAATTCAAGTTAAAATCACAATGAAATACCTACTAGAATAGCTAAAATTAAAAGGACTGATTATTTCAAGTGCTGGTGAGGATATATAGGAATTGGAACTCTCAAACACTGCTATGTATAATATGATACATCCACTTAGGAAGTTTTTTTGTTTTTGTTTTTGAGACAGAGTTTCGCCCTGTCACCCCAGCTTCAGTGCAGTGGCATTATTGTCGCCCCCTGCAACCTCAAACTCTGCTCTCAAGTGATCCTCCTGCCTCAGCCTCCCAAGCAGCTGGGACAACAGGCAAGCACCACTGCGCCCAGATAATTTTCCTAGTTTTAGTAGAGACAGGGTCTCACTCTTGCTCAGATTGGTCTCTAACTCCTGAGCTCAAGCAATCCTCCTGCCCCAGCCTCCCAGAGTGCTAGGATGACAGGCGTGAGCCACCATGGCCAGCTCACTTAGGAAGTTTGACAGTTTCTTAAACAGTTAAACTTTCATCTACCATAAGGCCCTGATATTCCATTCCTAGACATTTATCCAAGGGAAATGAAAGTGAGTGTCCACGCAAAGACTTGTACACAGATTTTCATAGCAGCGTCATTTGTAATAGCAGAACTGGAAACAATTGATATGTCCATCAACAGGTGAATAGATAAACAAATTGTGGTATATCTATACAATGGAATACTATTTGGCAAGGAAAGGAAGTGATACTTTGGCATTGATGAGTCTCAAAATAATTATGCTGAGTGAAAGAAGCCAGACAAGAAAGAAAGGAAAGAAGGAAGGGAGGAAGGGAGGAAGGATAATGTATGATTTCATTTACAAAAAATTTTAGAAGAAAAATGGCAGTCTGATAGAGTCCTCCCACCACACCGCTCCCAGGGAAGGAGGTGAAGAACGCCAGTGGCTAACTGCGAGAACAGACCGCTCACTCCGAAAACAGCATTGCGAATTACAGAGAAACAACGCAGAACGCCTAGCCCAGGAAAACAGGTACAAAATTTTCACAAAGATCAGAGAGTGCACGGAGCACAATAGAGCCCAGAGCACGGGAAGGACGCGCTCACCAGGTTGGCGCGGCACGACCTGCCCCCCAAGCAGTTACACACCTCCCCATCCGCTCAGTCAGGGACAAGCCCAGAGTTGGGGGAAAGTGGTGGCACGAGGCAACAGACCCTGTGGAGAGGAGGCAATTGCGAGAGCCAGACACAACTCGCAGCTGCAATATACAGAGACTGCTGAGGGCTGGGGAGGAACTGGGCAGGGACGGAGCGGAGATACAGCTTCCCAGGACAGTGCGCGGGAACCCGCAGGCCGGCACTGCGCCACTAGAAGTCAGCGGGACTGGGCCCAGGAGTTTAACGGAGAGCGGGACACACCCTTAGAGGTAGCTAGCAACTGCCGCCGCGGCCCGCGGAGAAAAGCTGCGCTCACGGCGCGATCGGAGCCCGGCTGTGCGCCAGGCTGGCGGCGGCCGCCATCTTTACAGCCGCCCGCGTGGAGCTGTGAGCCGCGTCTCTAGCTCCCCCCGCCCCGGCCCGGGCTCTTCTGCTGGGGCGAGACAGGCTTTGCCTGTGGTGGCCAGGGACAGCTGCATCTGTGGGTTCCAGGTGGGACAAGATTCCAGAACTGTACCGGCAGGACTTTTGGGTATTGGAAACAGTTTGCAGCTTGTCCATCTGGTCCTGCTACCCTGGCTCTGGCCTCTGACAAGTCCGCTACGTGCTGGTCCTAGTGCCCGCCCTTCAGGTCCCAACCCTCCTGTACCCCAGAGATCGCTCATTTTGAAGGTTGCTGGCTATGTGACTCATTTGGTATAACTGCTGGTTCCCATGACAACCAAATACCTCAAGAGCCACAGGCTGAACCAGAACAGCTCCCCGTAACACTGCCCACGTCATTAGGGAATTTTGTGCCATCCAAGAGCGCTTCCAGTGGCCACTATTCCCCCCTCCCTGTGGGAACATCCCCCCAGTGGAGACTGCTGGGGATAGAGACGGCCACCCGCCTCGCCTTGGGGTCTAGTGGTGGAAAAGGGGCGCAAAATTGGAGATCCCCCTATCAAACAGTATCATGCGGAGATACACATCAGAAGGGCAGACACACGTGGCTAGGTGAGCAACCTCTGAGCTGTGTAGAATTTTCCCAATTCAGCTCTCACACTACAGCCAAAAGAAATTGTGTTTCTACCTGCACCTCAGGAGGAGCAGGGTCAAAGTAACCCCTAGGAGCTACAAGGCCCCTTCCAAAGCGCAGGGCTTTTGCATACCCCAACTGGGGGATCAGAGTCTGCCACGGACATAAAAATACCTAGCTAATAGGGACCTGTGGACTCATATCCTCAAGTAGAATTCACTAGCTTAGAGCCCAAGCTGGGAGGTCATTCTCACCACACTCCACCGGGAAGAGGAGAAGACAACAGGCCAGAGATAACTCAAGATCCACCAAACTTGCTAAAATATACCTAAGGCAATACAGGCCACTACTTCTCTCCCTGGCTCTGCCAAGGAATGAAAATTGTGGGCCTGGAGACAGGGCCATAAACTAGCCCTACCACCCCCAGCTCTCGACCAAGAGGCCAGATGAGAAAAAACCAGTGAAAGAACTCAGGGAACATGAAAAATCAGAGTGAAAAGTCACCCCCAAAAGAAACCATCAGTTCCTCAGCAATGGATACCAATTCAAATGAAATGGGTAGAATGACAGAAGAGGAATTTCGTTTATGGATTATAAGAAAGCTCAATGAAATTCCAGAGAAAATTGAATCCCAGCACAAAGAAACCACAAGAAAAATGCAAGAAATGAATGAAAAATTCTCCAAAGAAATAGAAATATTACAGAAAAATCAAATAGAAATCCTAGAAATGAAAGAAGCATTCAAGGATCTACAAAACACAATGGAAAGCCTTAAGAATAGGCTGGACCATGCAGAGGAAAGAATTTCAGAGCTAGAAGACAACTCCTATGTGCTAAATAAAACAGTTGAAGAGAAAGAACACAAAAACAAGAGGCATGAAAAAAGCATACAAGAAATGTGGGATTATGTAAAGAGGCCAAACATAAGGATCATAAGCATCCCTGAGGGAGAGGAAGAAAATTCGCATGGACTGGAAAATCTATTTGAAGGAATAGTAGATGAAAATTTCCACAGCTTAGACAGAAATCTCGATATCCAAGTACAAGAAGCACACAGGACTCCTGGGAGACTCAACGTGAAAAGGCATTCACCAAGCCACATAATTATTATACTGACCAAAGTAAACACAAAAGAGGCACTCCTCAGAGGTGTAAGACGAAGAGAGCAGGTAACCTATAAAGGGAAACCGATCAGATTAACTGCAGATTTCTCAGCTGAAACCTTACAAGCCAGAAGGGAATGGGGAGACATCATCAGTCTCCTAAAACAAAACAAAGGTCAACCCAGAATTCTGTATCCTGCCAAACTAAGCTTCTTATATGAGGGAGAAATAAAGAATTTTCCAGATAAGCAATCACTGATAGAATTTGCGAAATCCAGACTGGCCTTGCAAGAAGTGCTTAGACCTGCATTGTACACTAACCAGCGCAACAGACACCCACCTATGTAAAACTACGCAAAAGCTAAAACCCCAGAAACCAGATTCCACAATGACGCAAGAGGTAAAACAAAAGACACCACCCAATAGAATAATCAGAAATTTACCCCAAATATCAATTCTCTCAATAAATGTAAATGGCTTGAATTGCCCATTGAAGAGACATAGGCTGGCTGAATGGATTAAAAAATACAAGCCAAATATCTGTTGTCTTCAGGAAACACACCATACACACAAAGACACATTCAGACTCAAGGTGAAAGGATGGAATACAATTTTCCAGACTAATGGAAACCAAAAGAAATCCGGAGTAGCCATCCTTATTTCAGATGATATAAACTTTAAAGCAACAAAAGTAAAGAAGGACAAAAATGGACACTATATAGTGGTGAAGGGAAAATTCTTACAAGAGGATTTAACAATCCTAAACATTTATGCACCCAACACAGGAGCGCCCAGGTACATAAAGCAAATACTGCTAGATCTAGACAACATGATAAACAGCAATGCCATAATAGCAGGGGACTTCAACACCCCACTGACGGAACTGGACAGATCCTCCAAACAAAAATTAAATAATGAAACAAAAGACCTAAAGAAGACTCTAGAACATTTGGGCCTAACAGATATCTACAGAACACTCCACCCAAATAACACTGAATATACATTCTTCTCATCAGCTCATGCAACTTTCTCTAAAATTGATCACATCTTAGGCCACAAAACAGATCTAAACAAATTCAAAAAAATAAAAATCATACCATGTATCTTTTCAGACCACAGCAGAATAAAATTAGAAATCAATTCCAACAGAAACTCACATCTTCATCCAAAAACATGGAAACTAAACAATCTGTTGCTGAACAACTATTGGGTCAAGGAGGAGATTCAAATGGAAATCAAAAGATTCTTCGAACTAAACGATAGTGGGGACACAAGTTATCAAAATCTGTGGGATACAACAAAAGCAGTCCTGAGAGGAAAACTTATTGCCTTAAATGCCCACATCCAAAAGACAGAAAGGTCACAAATCAGTAAACTAATGAATCATCTTAAGGAAATGGAAAAGGAAGAGCAAAGCAATCCTAAAGCCAGCAGAAGAAAAGAAATAACCAAGATCAGAGCAGAATTAAATGAAATCAAGAACAAAAGAACAATACAGAAGATTAATAAAACGAAAAGTTGGTTCTTTGAAAAGATAAACAAAATAGACAGGCCACTTGCCAGGTTGACCAGAAGCAGAAAGGAAAGGACTCTAATAAGCTCAATTAGAAATGAAAAAGGAGAAGTCACAACTGATACCATGGAAATACAAAACATCATCTTCGAATACTACAAAAATCTCTATGCCCACAAACACGAAAACGTGGAGGAAATAGACAAATTCTTAGAAACATACTACCTCCCTAGGCTCAACCAGGAAGAAATAGAATTTCTAAACAGACAAATATCAAGCACTGAAATCGAAGCAGTAATAAAAAATCTTCCCACAAAAAAAAGTCCTGGACCAGATGGGTTCACACCTGAATTCTACCAAGCCTACAAAGAAGAATTGGTGCCTATACTGCAGAAATTATTTGGAAGGATGGAATCCTTCCAAACTCCTTCTACGAAGCCAATATCACCTTGATACCAAGCCAGGAAAGGACACAACAAGAAAAGAAAACTACACATCAATATCCCTTATGAATATAGATGCAAAAATTCTCAATAAAATCCTTGCAAACCGAATTCAAATGTACATCAAAAAAATAATTCATCACGATCAGGTGGGCTTCATTCCCGAGATGCAGGGATGGTTCAACATATGCAAATCTATAAATGTAATTCACCATATAAATAAAAGCAAGAACAAAGATTATATGATCCTTTCAATAGATGCAGAAAAGGCTTTTGACAAAATCCAGCATCCTTTTATGATGAGAACTCTTAACAGTATAGGCATAGATGGCTCATACCTCAAAACTGTTAAAGCCATATACGATAAACCCACAGCCAATATCATACTGAATGGGGAAAAATTGAAAGCATTCCCCCTTAAAACTGGCACCAGACAAGGGAGCCCACTATCTCCACTTCTTTTCAAAATAGTGCTGGAAGTCCTAGCCAGAGCAATTAGATGAGACAGAGGAATCAGGGATGTCCAGGAGGGGCAGAAGAGGTCAAATGTTCACTATTCGCAGACAATATGATATTATACATAGAAAACCCCAAAGATTCAACCAAGAGATTACTGGAATTGATAAATGAATTCAGCAAAGTCTCAGGATACAAAATTAATACACACAAATCCATAGCCTTCATATATGCTAATAACAATCAAGCCGAGAAACAAATTAAAGATGCAATACCTTTCACAATAGCACCAAAGAAAATTAAATATTTAGGAACATATCTAAGGAGGTCAAAGACCTATATAGAGAGAATTATGAAACACTGAGAAAAGAAATTGCAGAGGATGTAAATAGATGGAAAACCCTACCATGCTCTTGGATAGGCAGAGTCAACATAGTAAAAATGGCTTTGCTACCTAAATTGATTTACAGAATCAATGCAGTCCCTATCAAAATACCAACATCATTTTTTGCTGATCTAGAAAAAATAATTCTATGCTTCGTGTGGAACCAGAGAAGACCCCGTCTAGCCAAAGCAATCTTAAGCAAAAAGAACAAATTGGGAGGCATCTATCTACCAGACTTCAAACTATACTACAAGGCTATAGTAACCAAAACTGCATGATATTGGCACAAGAACAGAGACGTAAACCAATGGAACAGGACTGAGAACCCAAATATAAAACCAACCTCATACAGTCACCTGATCTTTGACAAATTCCAAAAAAAGTACACTGGGGAAAAGATACCCTATTCAACAAATGGTGCTGGGAAAACTTGATGGCCATATGTAGAAGACTGAAACTAGACCCACCCCTCTCACCTCTCACAAAAATCAACTCACAATGGATAACAGATCTAAACCTAAGACATGAAACCATAAGAATTCTCAAAGAAAACGTTGGAAAAACTCTTATGGACATTGGCCTAGGCAAAGAATTTAAGAAGAAGACCCCCAAAGCAATCACAACAGCAACCAAAATAAATACATGGGACCTGATCAAATTGAAAAGCTTCTGCACAGCCAAGGAAACTATCACTAGAGTGAACAGACAACCTACAGAATGGGAGAAAATATTTGCATGCTACACCTCTGATAAAGGGCTGATAACCAGAATCTATACAGAACTTAGGAAAATCAACAAGAAAAAATCAAACAACCCTATTAAAAAATGGGCAAAGACATGAACAGAAACATCTCAAAAGAAGACAGAATAATGGCCAGCAAACATAAAAAAGTACTCAACTTCTCTAATCATCAGGGAAATGCAAATCAAAACCACAATGAGATATCACTTAACTCCAGTGAGATTGGTTCATATCAAAAAATCCCCAAACAACAAATGTTGGTGGGGATGTGGACAGATAGGAACACTCATACACTGCTGGTGGGACTGCAAATTAGTACAACCTCTATGGAAAAGAATATGGAGATACCTCAAAGAATTAAAAGTAGAATTACCATTTGACCCAGCAATCCCACTACTGGGTATTTACCCAAAGGAAAAAAAGACATTTTATAATGAAGACATCTGCTCGCGAATGTTTATAGCAGCACAATTCACAATTGCAAAGATGTGGAAACAACCCAGGTGCCCATCAATACACGAGTGGATTAATAAAAGTGGTATATGTATACCATGGAGTATTACTCAGCAATAAAAAACAACAGTGAATTAACACATCTGGTATTATCCTGGTTGGAGCTAGAGCCCATTCTTTGAAGCGAAGTGTCACAGGAATGGAAAAACAAGCACCACTGGTACTCACCATCAAATTGGTACTAACTGATCAACACTTACATCACACACGGCAATAACATTCATCAGGGGGTGGGCAGGAGGGAGGGGGTCGAGGGGATGGGAAAACTCTTACCGAATGGATGCGGGGAGCACAGTTTGGGGGATGACCATGATTGTAGCTCTGACACGGGCAGTGCATGGGCAATATATATAGCCAAAGTGTTGTACCCCCATAATATTCTGAAATTTAAAAAAAAAAAATTTTAGAAAATGCAAACTCATCTATAGTGACAGAAAGGAGATCTGTTGTTGGTGGGAAGGGGAGAAGTCAGTGGGGTGGGAGTGAGGGGGCACAAAGGGGTATTAGAAAACTTTGGGGGGTAATAGGTATGTTCACTATTTGATCATGGTCATGGTTTCATGGATATATACGTATGTCAAAATGTTAAAATTGTGCACTTTAATTATATGCAGGTTATTGTATGTTTGTTATGACTTAAGAAAACTTTTTTAAAAATAAGGGCAAAATGAAGACTTTTCAGACAAACAAAAACTGAGGTAATTCTTAACTAGTAGGTCTGCATTAAAAGAAATATAAAAGGAATTTCTTCAGGCAGATGGGAAATGATCATAGAAATCTAGGAAGGAATGAAGAACACTGGAAAGAATAAAGTGAAATGAATAGTAACAGATAAAATAATAATGATGATGTTTTGTGGGGTTTAAAGTTTATGTGGAATTAAAATACAAGACTACAGTAGCACAAAAAGTGGGAAGGAAAGACAAATGAAGTTAAAATGTTCCAAAGTCCTTGCATTGTCTGTAAGCAGATAAAAGTGCTAATTTATTTTAGAGTCTAAAAAGTCAAGGATTCATGTTGTAAGGAGGTAATTCATGCATAGTTTATACCATTAAAAGAATAATAAAAGAATGTGTAACTGCCAAACTAATAGAACAGAAATGCCATAATAAATATACTTGAGTAATCCAAAAGAAGGCAAGAAAGGAGAAAACAGTTAGAATAGATGAGACAATTAGGAAACCAATAGCAAGATGATATATTTATACCCAAATAGTTGAGAAATTATATTAAATATAATATGAATATGAATTGGACTAAATATTCCAATTATAATACAAGGATTGTCAGACTAGGGGAAGAGACAAAAATATAAAGTCACAGACTAATTGAAGGCAAAAGAACAGGAATGATATACCATGCAAATACTAAGAAAAAAAAATCTGGGGTACCTATAGTATTTAGACAAAGTAGACTTTAAGGCAAGAAGAATAATTACATCTAAAGGGGTATATCTCATAATGATAAAAGGGTCAATTCAATGGGAAAATATAACAATTCTAAATTTATAAGCACTTTATCATATAAGCTAAATTTACAAAAGCAAATAGTAACAAAACTAAAAGGAGAAATAGATCCACAATCATAATAAAAGATTTTTGGCATGCCTCTTCTAGCCAAAAACTAAAACAACAAAACTATAGGGATAGAATTTATGAACATATTAATTTGCCCTAAGTGATATATATAGAACACTGCACTTAGTAATTTAGAATACATGTCTATTCAAGGGTACATGGAACATTCACAAATATAGGCCAAATGTTGGGCCACAAAGCATGGCTAAAAAATTATATATTTATTGGACCACAGTACAATTATGCTAGAAATAAGAACAAAATGATAACTAGAAACTTCCCAACTGCATGTCCAGGAGACACTGAAGTTGGAAGCGGAGGGAGAAGGTGTATTAAATCATCATCTTACCCAGGACTACTGTGATGCTTATGCTGACTGTATAGGGTACAGCCCCAAAGACACTGTTCACATAGACCCTGGAGCAAATGGTTCCCCTCAGGGGATGTGCAGCGCAGAGGCCCATCCCTGTTTACCAATCATATGGTCTGTTTTATGTATACACATATATATGCATTTGTATATATGTATATGGATAGATATACAGATATTTCTTCATATGAGTTTTTAAAAATGAAAAATGGAAAGATAGGGAAGAAAAAGGATGAGAAGAGGGAGTAAAAAGGAGATCAAGAAAAGAAATCTATCTGGAGTAAATAATAGTACACCAAAGCGTTCACTGTGGTTATCTCTAGGTTGTAAGGCTTAAGCTCATTCATATTCATTATACATTTGATGTTCATCATATGATATACTTATAAGCAAAAGGAAACATATACCGTGTTGGCCTCTTCTCCTGGGGTCCTTCCTAAAGCCACGTCCTGCTGCCAAACACTGGTCTAGGGGCTGCTGATGGGGCAAGTTCCTTCTGGCCACCCAAGAGCTTACCCAGCAGAAGGGAAGGCTGGAACCTGCAGCCAAACACTTAGTGCATTTTTTGCTGATTGCGTCCATTTGGCCCTCCGTGAGAGCAGCTTGAGGAGCTGCTCTGAAAGTCAGAGGAGCCAAACCTGCATCCAAATATGAATTATTTGTAGTATTGCCCTAATAGATGGGCTGGACCGTTTCCCATGGTCATGAGCATGGATAATTCTCTGTATAAATAATTTACCTTGCCAGGAACAGACAATACAACAAAGGCATTTGCACAGAAACAGATAAAAATGATGCTTAACTTCTCTCAAAGTTTAGTGTGCCTTTTTTTGTGATTACAAAATGCATTGTGTTAGAAAACTTCGAATGTACAAAATAGTATTAAATTAGTATAATATCACTGTTCTCAAGCTCCTAAATAAATTATTATAAATATTTTGGCAAATTTCTTTCCATGAATTTTCTTTTCTTTTTATGTAATTGGAGTCACACCATGTACAGTTCACCCCCCTGCCCCCACCACAGCTCCATATCTTTTTTTAATTGTGGTAAAATATGCACAAAATAAAGTTTACCATTTTAACCATTTTTAGGTGTAGAGTTCAGTGGCATTAAGTATAGTCACAATGTTGTGCAACCATCACTATCATCAATCTCCAGAACTTTTTTCATCATTCCAGACTGAAACTCTGTACCCATTAAACATTAACTCTCCATTACCACCCACCCCCACCAGCCTTTGGCAACCACCATTCCACTTTCTGTCTCTATGAATTCACCTACTCTAGGCACCTCATATAAGTGGAATCATGCAGTATTTGTCTTTTTGTGACTGGCTTGTTTCACTTAGCATCACGTCCTCAAGGTTCATCCATGTTGTAGCATGTGTCAGAATTCGCTTTCTTTTTAAGGCTGAATAATATTCCATTGTATGAATATACCACATTGTGTTGATTCATTCATCCATCAATGGACATTTGTGTTGCTTCCACCTTTCAGCCATCGTGAATAATGCTGCTGTGAACTTGGGTGTACAAATGTTGATTCAAGTCCCTGCCATTAATTCTTTTGGGTATATACCTAGACGTGGAATTGTTGGATGTTAATTATATTTTTAATATTTTTAATGTTAATTCTATTTTTTGAGAACCCATGTACAGTTCTGAATCCTTTTTTAATCTAATTCTCTTAACTTCTGAGCATGAGTATTTTTTCAACAATATTTTCATAACTTTCTGTTTTTCTATAATTTCAAACTTACAAAAGTTACAAAAATAGTACAATATACTCTAATATATCCTTTAGCCAGATTCATCAATTGTTATCATTTTTCTATATTTGCTTTATTATTCCCCTCTGTGTCTCTGGAGGGGTGTGTGTGTGTGTGTGTGTGTGTGTGTAGAAAGTTCCAGGCATGATGCTCCTTTATCCCAAAATGATTTAGTGTGAATTTCCTAAAAACAAGAATATTCACTTTCATAACTACAGAACAATAATCAAAATCAGGAATTAAGCATTGATACAGTACAGATGCTTCTCCACTTACAATGGGGTTATGTTCTGATAAACCCATTGTAAGTTGAAAATATCGTAAATCAAAAATGCATTTAATACACCTAACCTACCAAACATCGTAGTTTAGCATAGCCTATCTTAGACATGCTTAGGACACTTACATTAGCCTATAAATTGGGCAAAATCATCTAACACAAAGCCTATATTATAATAAAGTATTGAGTATCTCATGTAATTTATTGAATACTGTACTGGAAAACTGAATGGTTGTATGGGTATTCAAAGTACAGTCTCTACGGAGTATGTGCTGCTTTTGCACCACAGTGAAGTCAAAAAATTGGAAATTGAACCATTGCAAATTGGGACAGTCTGTACTATTATCTAATCCAAAGCCAACATTCAAATTTTTTTAATTGTCCCCAATCCAAGAATGTGCATTATATTTAACTGTCAAGTCTTATGGTGGGCAGAATTTTAAAGATGCACTCCTCCATACCCTCCTCCCCCAAGATTCGTGTCCCCTGGTTAGTCAAACACACACAAATCTAGGTATTACTGTGCAGAGACTTTGCAGATGCAATTGAGGTTACTAATCAGCTGACCTTAAAATAGGGAGACTATCCTGGTCTATCTAGGTAGGTCCATTGTAATCACATGAACCCTTAAAAGCAGAAAAGGATGGCAGAAGACTGAATGAGAGAGGTATGGAAGAAGAAATTAGATTCCAAGAGGGAGGGGAATTTGACCTGTCCTTGCTGGAGGGAGCCATGGAATTGCAGGCAGCCTGGAAGAGCAAAGAGCAGCCCCTGGCTGACAGCCAGCAAGGAAACAGTGACCTCAGGCCTACAACCACAAGGAACTAGATTTGGCCAACCACTGGAGGACGTTATATCAAGTGAAATAAGCCAGGAATAGAAAGTTAAACACTGCATGTTCTCACTCCTATGTCAAAACTACAAAAAAAAAAAAAAAAAAAAAAGTTGATCTCATAGAAGTAAAAAGTAGAACTGACCACCCTAAGGGCTGGGAAGGGTAGGGGGAAGGGAGGGATAGGGAGAGATTTGTTCAAGGCTACAAAATTACAGCTAGATAGGAGGGCTAAGTTCTAGTGTTCTAAGCACTGTAGGATGACTAGAGTTAACAATAATATATTATATAGTTTCAAATAGCTAGAAGGAGGATATTGAATCTTCCCAACACAAAGAAATGATAAAGTTTTGGGAGGATGAATATTCTAATTACACTGATCTGATCACTGTGCATTATATGTATCACAACATCACTATGTACCCCCCATGAATATGTACAATTATTATTTATCAATTAAAAAAATAAGTTTTAAACATTTTGTTACCTTCTCAGAACATTCCACTGTGATGAACATAAAACCCTTTGCTCTGCCTTGCTTCCCCTTTCAGAATGAGTGGGCTCCAATTCAGAGGACCTCTCCAAACATGATTCCTTCATCTCTATAAAATTAGGGCTAGAGCATCAGAAAGCAGCCCCCACCCGAGAGGAATCCCATAAAGAAGAGCTCTAATCAGCTGAAACCGGGCAAGTGAACAGCCTCCCCTGGGACTTGGTTATCTCTACAACAGCTCCTGAGACTTCCTCTGTCTTTTTTGACCTTTGATATTTTATGAAGAGCACATGCTGGTTATTTGTGGAAAGTCCTTCAATTTGGGTTTGTCTGATGTTTTATTAATAGATTCAGATTATACATTTGGGGAAGTAATTCTCCAGGAGTGACGTCATGTTCTCAGTGCATCACCCTCAGCAGAAACGTGATGCTTGTTTTGTTCCAGTAATAGTAATGTTAACTTAGATTAATTGGGTAATGTGATACCTGCAAGGACTCTCCTCTATAAAACTATTTCCCCCATTGTAATTAATCAAAACATTGCAGGGAGATACCTTGAGACAATATAAACATCCTGCTCCTCATCAAGCTTTTGCCCACTAATTTTAGCATCCATTGATGACCTTTGCCTGGAATAGTTATTATTATGACAATAATGATAAAAATGATAATTATCAAACTCTACGATTCCTTCTACATTCATTAGTTGTCATTCTTCTACAGGGAAGAATCTTCCCTGCTCCTTTATTTATTCATTTATTAGCAATAGGGACTCATTGATTCTTATTTTATTCCACGGGTTTTAATCTGTTATCATCATTTTTATTTTGATGCTCAAATTATCCCATCTTGGGCTGTATTTGTCCCAAATTTACCCCTTCAAATTGGCTCCTGTGTCTTTGGGATATGTCCCCATCAATTTTTTTTTTTTATAATTTTCTTACTTTCTTGCAGACAAGATATTTTAGGCTCATCTTTTACTTTTCTTACCCTGGTCCTGAAATCAGCCATTTCTCCAAAGATTCCAGGCTCTTTTTAGTGGCAAATGGTATTTCGAAAGTAAGATCTGGGTGACAGGTATGCTCGTGGCTACCAGGGTACCATTGCTTCTAGATCTTTCTAGTAGACAGAGCAAGGAAATGTACACACATACACAAACATATGTACACACATATAGACACACAAATATATTTAAATATGAGTTCATGCTGATACCTCCAATTTTGATGCAATACCACAGGATTCTTCCTGGCCTTCCCTCATTCCATATTTTTTATCTCCCTTCTCTGTTAGTGAGAACTGGCTCCCAATATCCTCAGTACGTTTACTCATTTGTTCCAGGAGTATAGAACACAGAAAGTACTCTCAGAATTATTTACCCACACCATTTTGAAAAACAAACGCACTAACTGGAGTTCAATACATGTTTGTAGTTTGCCTTTAGATTGAATGTTTATACTAAGGTACCTTGCTCAAAAGTTATTTGTAATAGTTCTTCTTATTCTTCATCAGTGTGATTATGTTATTAGCTTATGATACATTGCTAGATACATTGGTTTATGTTTGTTTTCCATTTTAGTTTTTCCCCCATGCTTGAAGATTTAAATGTTTTTGCATATGAAAAAAAAACATTAATATGGTGGCCAAAGTCAAAATTATACAAAAAGATATAGTCAGAGAAGTGTCCTTTCTCCTGCCCATCACCTCCATCCCATCCTGCTGACTTCTGTGGGTAACCAATCTCATTAGTGTCTGTTTGGTCTTTGCTGTGTTTCTTTTAGCAGCAATAAGAAGATCATGTATATTTCTTTATTCCTCCCTTCTTTCTTATACAAAAAGTAGCATACTCTCAAGGGCTGGCTCTGGGATGCAGACACAGAGATGGAGGTTAGGAGCAGGAGGTTTACTAGAAAATGTCCCAAAGTTGACCCCTGTGAAGGAAGGGACAGAGCAGGATTGGACAGCGAGAGAAGCTGAGCTGCAATGTGACCTCAGCAGAGGCCTCAGCTGACCTTATGGGGACTCCTGAAACTGGAAAGACCCTTCAGAGCTCTCCCATGTTCAGTGGAAAGTCAGGGGTCTTTATACCCTACATCTATCAGTCACTGGACGTGGGCCGCCTAGGAAAGGACGCGACCTTAGGTGAGGCAGTTCTCTGCAACCAAGGCAGACCCCACAGCGGGCTGACATGTCAGGGCTTTCTGCCAGCACCACTAAATCCTCTGTTCCTGAAGGAGATCTGGGTAGTGCATCACAGCATCTACCCCACAGACTACATATTCTCTTGTACGCTTTGTTTCTTCACATAACATCATATCTTAGAAATCACTCCAGATCATTTTATAAAGATCTTCCTTGTTCTTTAACATCTATACAATATTATTTCAGTGTGTAGATGTACTATTGTTTATTCAATGAATCTCCTACATGTGGGCATCTGTGTTGCTCCAAATATTTTGCATTACAAATAATGCTGAAACGAATAACCTTGTATATGTGTATTATCATATTGATTGAAGAGTATCTAAAAGGTAAATGCCTATGACCTTATTCTGTATACCTTTGGCCATCTTACTTTGCCTTATATAATCATGGTACATTTATCAAAACTAAGAAATTATCAGTGGTACACCACTACTAACTAAATGACCAGATTGGGTTTCACCAGTTTTTCCACTGGTATCATTTTTCTGTTCCAAGATACAACAGGATATCATGTTGCATTTAATCAGCTTGTTTTCTTAGTCTCCAATCTGTGACTGGTTGCCTAGCTTTCCTTTTCTTCCTTGTGTGATACTTTTAAGTGTAGAATCAACCCTATCCCCCATATTGTGTAAAATGTAGCATGGGCTATTTATGGGTATTTATTTTATTCTTTAGCTTATAATGCAATACTGTTGTTATTTATTTTATTGCTCAAATTGTTCTAGCTTTGCCCATTGGCTCTTTCGGGTTGGCTCTTGTGTCCTGTATTAGTTTTCTATTGCTGCTATAACAAATTACCACAAATTTAATGACTTAAAACAACACAAATGTACTATTGCACAGTTCTGGGGGTCAGAAGTCTAAAATGGGTCTCAATGGACCAAAAGTCAAGGTGTCAGCAGAACTGGCTCCTTCTGGAGACTCTGAAGGAAGAATCTGTTTCCTTGCCTCCTTCAGCATCTGTGGCTGCCTGTGTACTTGAGCTTGTGGCCCTTTCCTCCATCTTCAAAGCACATCACTCCAACCTCTGTTTCCATTGTCACATTACTTTCTCCTCTCTCTGACTCCTTCTGCACCCCTCCTGTGACACCTGGGACTCCATCGGACCCACCCAGATAATCCAGGATCACTTCCCAGCTCAAGGTCCCTTTGCCATGTGAGGTAACATATTCACAGATTCCAGGGATTAGGACATGGACATATCTGGGGGCCATCATTCAGCCCACCACATGTCCTTTTAACTTGCCTCCATCCTTATTTTTTCTTCTAGAACTACAAAATGCCCCAGCCTTATCTTGTATTTTCCTGGGCCCAGCCCTAGGATTCCTTAGCCATTTCTCCAGAAATCCATGAAGGTTTGCTGGGTATGCTCATTGATGCTGCGATGTCACTGCTTCTAGGGCTTCTGTGGAGATAGAGCTAAGAGATATATCTAAACTACACAGATTAGTATACACATGCATGTATAGATACACACATACACACACACATATACACATACTACACACACACACACACACACACACGAAACCTCCCCCCACTCTAATCCTCAGCGCTCATTCTAACGTTCCCTACTTGCTTATTTGTAACTTTTTTCCCTTGACAGTAAGATCCTGGCTTTTATTATCTGCAACATCTTCACTTATTTATTATACTTGTTGTTTCAAAATTGCTAACCCATTCCTCTGTGAGAAACAATTTTACTAACTAGAATACAGTGTTTCTATACAGTTCTTTTTGTCCATAGCTTTACAGTATCCAGACAAAACACTGTTTTCCAAAGTTGATTAGTTCAGCTCCTTCTTTTCCCCCCAACCCTTTCAGTGAGGTTATGTCATGTGTTTGTAATAAAGTTAGATTCATTTGTCACAGTCGGCATTTCTCCATGGGATTTCCTAACAGCCTGGTTCATTTTTTAACTTTGCAAACAATAAAGTCCATTCTTTGTGATGTATAGTTCCATGTATATTTGAGTGTTTCGGGGTTTTCTATTCTGTTCCATTGGTCAGTCTGCCTCTTCATATAACATCACACTACTTTCATTATAGAGGATCTAGAATATGTTTTACTATCTAGTAGGCTAGTCCTACCCCTTAGCTTTTTAACCCAGTGTTCTCCTAGTTATTCTTACATGTTTAATTTTTCCATATGAATGTTAATATCAACTTTCCAAGCTCCACTTAAAAAAAAAAACTAGTGGAATTTTTACGGGATTGTATTAAATTGATGGTGGAGCTAAGATTCAAACACAGGCAATTAACTCCAGCACCTACATTAAGTTTTGGGCAGTAAAAATGTAAAATTTTTGTGGTAGTATTCAATTTTCATTTACAGAGTTCAGTTTTGTTGTTATAACCAGGTTCCTTTTTATTAACCCTGGAGTTGGAACTCAATGTGGAAATAATTTGCATGTAGGTTTTCTAATAAAGATTCAGCCCAAATACACTGAATGAAAAACATGACAATTATGTTTAGACAACTCTGAAAATTCTTACTTCTATAATAAAAATAATTAATCTGTGAGATGAAATAAGAATGAATCTAGAAACCTTTTGATAGGACATAGAATTGCTTCTTACTGGAAAGCTTGATCAACTAATTCTGAAATGTTTGCACACTTAAATTACATACCAAATAATAAATAACAACATATTAAATAGATTTGCTTTGTATTTTATCAATGTACTGTTTTCCACCCCTGACTTCTTTCCAAAAACACTGAAGAAGACTATACTAAGGCTCTAGTTATGCTTTCCTTCTTCTGCAAATTTGTCAGAATAAAAGGCTTGAATTCTTGGAAAGTATTACCTTTTAGCAACTTGTACAAAGTCTTCACTAGCTTTAGCCAATTCCTCTGCCACCTTCTCCAAAGAGGCAAATACTTCATTCTCCACATCTTTCCTCTCCATTGAGATGAGCAGATGGCAAAGCTGAACAATCATTGGTGAGATGATTCTCTTGATGTCCTTATTCTGTACCATGGAGCTGATGTCATCCAGGAGGAAAGACTCCATCTCTTCCAGTCTGCGCACAGAAGTTATGACATGGTTTAGCCCATGAGGAAGGCAAACAGAATGGTGAATGGACTCTAAAACTGTGTAAAACAGAGACAGTTTAAGAAATGGTAAATTTAATTGTAAAAACATGGTTGAAGTCTTTAATATTTGTAGCACTACATACGGTAGAGGGACCAGATTTTGCCTAACTTTTACCCTATGGGGCTTCTCAGAACAAGGGGTGAAAGCCATGTAGCAACAGAAAGTTCTCCTTTGGATTGCATCTCCAAGCAAAATTCTCAAAGATCCTAGGAGTATTATTACTGAGGATGTAATAAGCTTCTTCCCCTGGCAGAATACAAAGCTATATGACAACTTGAGGATATTATATAGAAATTTCAAGCATTATGTGAGTGGATGGACAAAATTTCTATGCCAAAATTCAGTGATTTGTTCAATTTTATTGTCATTCAAAATCTCCTCCCTAATGGAGACTAAATGAGGAAGGCTCAGAAGTCTTGTATATCCTCTTCTGGTTAGGATATAATAGTTTACAACAGGTCAAAGTCCCTGCTATGATATCTAGAAAAGTCAGATAAATTATGAAAATTATATTCCACAACACATCAGAGAGCTGTGGAAGGAAGGACCATGAAATGGACTAAAATCTCAGAGAGGGAAGAATGTTTGAGAGATGAGATAGTATAAATGATTATTTATTTTTTTAAAGGTGTTTGCTGATTCTAGGCATAGGCTGAGGAATAGAGCCTGAACCAATCAGAAGTCCAGTGTTGGGGGAAATAAATCAAATAAAGATTTTATAATTAAAAAACCCCTACCTAGACACATTACGTAGTCCAACTACTGAAAATCAAATACAAAGAAAAAAAACCTTAAAGCATCTGGAGAAAAAAAGGACTGACTATCTTTACAGAAGCAATATTAAAATTGACAGATGACTTCTCTACAGAAACAAAAGAATCCAGAAGACAATGGAATGGCATCTCTAAAGTTAAAAAAGAAAACAATTTACCTAGAGTTGTATACCCAGTGAAAATATTCTTTAAAATATTGATGGGCTTATTCACAATAGCCAAGATATGGAATCCACTTAAGTCTCCATTAACAGATGAATGAATAAAGAAAATGTGGTATACATACATAATGGAATACTGTTCAGCCATAAAAAAGAATGAAATCCTGTCACTCACAGCAACATGGATGAGCCTGGAGGACATTATGTTAAATGGAATAAGCCAGGCACAGAAAGATAAATACTGCATGTTCTCACTCATGTGGAAGCTAAAAAAGTTTATCTTATAGAAGTAAACAGTAGAATAGTTATTACTAGAGGCTGGGAAGAGTGTAGGGGGAGGGAGACATGGGGAGGATGGTTACAGAGTACAAAATTCCAGTTAGATAGGAGGAATAAGTTGTAGTGTTCTATAGCATATAGGGTGACTATAGTTAATAATTTATTGTATATTTCAAAATAGGTAGAAGAGAGCATTTTAAATGTTCCCAACACAAAGAAATGATAAATGTTTGAGGCAATAGATATGCTAATTACCATAACTTGATCATTACACATTATATGTGTCAAATTATCACTCTGTACCCCCATAAATATGTATAATTATTATGTAAATTAAAAATTAAAATAAAAAGATTAGAATAATCTGTTCCTTAAAATTTTTACAGGACTTGCCTATAAAACCATCTAGGCCTGGAGTCTTTCTTATATGCATGTATATGTGAAATATAGCAAATACGCAAAAAAGGTAAATAGAATGTAAATGTTCAGCTCAATGAATTGTTGGAAGATAATGCCCATAATTGCTAAAAAAAAAAAAAAATTAACGTGCTGGGGTGATGGAGCTGTTCTAAATCTTGATTGGTTACATGACTGTACACATTTGTCAAAACTTGCAGACCTGAACTGTAAAAATGATAAATTTCAGTGTATGTAAATTATAATTTAATTTTTTAATGGGAAAATAAAGGTGAAACAAAGGCATTTCAAATGAACAAAAACTGAAGGTACTTGTTACCAACAGGGCTGCACTAAAAGAAGAAAAGGGATTTTTTTTTTGAAAAGAGGAAGATGATGCAAGAGGGAAACAAATGCAGAAAGAAGAATACCAGAAAGGGTGACATACGGGTAAACAGAACAGGCTACTTCTTACACAAAACAATAAGAGCATACCTTGTAGAATTCAAAATATATGTACAACTAAAATGTGTGATGGCCATAAAACACAAAGCAGGAAAGGGGTTAATGTTAAACTGTTTTAGACTTACAGCATCATCAACAAAGTGCCAAAAATGACCATCTATGTTAGACTACAATAAGACAAGGACATATATAATCTCTATGATAACCACTTTTACTGGTGAAAGAATGTATAACCAAAAAGTTATTACACAGAAATAATACAAAAATTAAAGTTTTGATTAGTTTTAAAAGCAATAAAAGGAGAAAGTGGGCATAAAACAGGTGGCACAAATAGGAAAAAAATCCAGTAAGATAGTTAATAAAAAGGCTAATATATCAATAATTACATTGACTGTAAAAGGTGTTGCTATATTAATGTCAAACAGAGGAGACTTAAGGCAAGAATTACTAGAGATGAACAGGATTACTTCAAAGACACGACATGATCAAATTCAATTATTTAAGCTATCCTCCCCAAAGCTAAAAAGTGAAACTAAGAAGATAGAAGTAAGGAATTAATAAATAGCAGAAATCATTGTAAAATGGGAGAGAAAGTCATAGTATTAAAAAAATCAACAAAACTAAAAGGTGTTTGAAAAGATTAATAAAATTGATAAACTGCTATCATGACAGATCAAGAACGCATAAATTCAATATATAGTGATTATTAGTATAAGAAATGAAAAAGAGATCACTGTAAATTTCACAGATGTCAAAAATATATTAAAAGGTTCTTTCCTGACTTGTAAATTTAAAATAAATAAATAAATAAAATATTTAAAATAATAAAAAAATTAAAAGGATATTGTGAACAAGTTTATGTCTATAAATTTGAAAACTTAGATAAAATGGACAAAATCTTTACAAAATACATCATATCTGAAAGAAGAAACAATAGTAGATTGGAATAGTCTGATATCTACTGAAGAAATTTAATCTATGGCTTCACTTATATATTTTTCCAATATTTAAGGAAGAAAAAAATACCAATCATATGCAAATTCTTCCAAATAATAAAAAAAAGAAGGAACCTATGTCGACTCATATTGTGAGGCTAACATTAATCCTGATACAAATATTAGAAGTAAGAAAAATTACAAGCCATGCTCTTACATGAATATCGATGCAAAAATTCTAAATAAAATATCAGCAAATTGAATCAGTTATATATAAAATAGGATAATATATCATGACAGAATGAGATTATTCCAGGAACGTAAGTTTTGTTTAGCATTTTAAAAGCAACAAATGCAATCTACCACATTCATAGGATAAAGGGGAAAAAATTCACTTGTGATCAACTAAATATATACAGGAAAAGCATAAGATAAAACCCAATACCAATTTGTGAGTGTTTTTAAAAAAACTCTCACCAAATCAAAAATAGAAGAAAATTTTCTTAATCTGGTAAGGAATATTCTCCCTCTAAAAAATTTAGAGCAAACATCACACCTAATGATGAACTATTGAAAAGTACCCACTGAAACTAGGAATGAGGCAAAGATGAATAAAACTATATAATTATTCAGAGATGACATGATTGCATATCTAGAACATCCAAAGAAATCTACACACAACTAGAATTAACATGTGAATTTGGCAAGGGCACTGGACACAAAGGTCAACATAAAAAGTCAATTGTATTTTCATGTAATGGAAATAAACCAATGAAAAGTGAACATTTTAAAAAATACTGTTTATAGGACCATGAAAAAGTTAAAGTGAGGCCGGGCATGGTGGCTCATGCCTGTAATCCTAGCACTCAGGGAGGCCAAGGTAGGAGGACTGCTTGAGCTGAGGAGTTTGAGCAAGAGTGAGACCCCATCTCTACTAAAAATAGAAAAATTAGCCAGGTGTCGTGGCTTGTGCCTGTAGTCCCAGCTACTGAGGAGACTGAGGCAGGAGGATCACTTGAGCCCAGGAGTTGGAGGTCACTGCACTCTAGCCCCACTACAGAGCGAGCCTCTGTCTCAAAAAAAAAAAAAAAAGTTAAAATGCATGGGAACAAATATAACAAAAATATGCAAAACTACTACATTTAAAATTATAAAATATTATTGAAAGAAATTAAAGAAGACCTAAGTCTTCATTTGGAAGACTTTATACTGTAAAAATAGAAAATCTCCCATATTGATTTATAAATTATGTGCAATCCCATTTGAACTACTATCAGGCTTTTGTGAAAACTGATATACTCATTCTCAAATTTACATGGAAACACAAAGGACAGTAAATAGCCAATACAATCTTGAAGAAGAAAAGCAAAGCTGGAAGACTTAGAGCTTTGGAATGCTTATAGCAAGACCTATTATTGAGCACTAAGAATTAAATAGTACAGTATTTGCACAGGATAGAAAAACAGACCAGTGGAACAAAATAAAAATTCAAAAAATAGACCCCTGCATAAATGACCCCCTGATTTATGACAAAGCTGATGTTGCAATGCAATAGGGAAAAGGTGATCCTTTTTAGATCTTAAGTGGGATGGTTATCCACACAGAAAAAATACATATGTCTTGACACCTAACTTTCATCTTGTATAAGAAGTCAATATCAGATGAATTATAAATCTAAATGCTATGGCTAAATAATAATGTTTCCAAAGGAAAACTGAGAACAATTCTGGAGAACATTGCAACAGGCTAATATTTTTTAAACAAACCCCAAAAGGACTAATCATAAAAAGTTGATAAATTAGACTACATTAAAATTAAAAATTTCTGTTCATGAAAATACACCATACCAGCCTGGGCAACATAGTAAGACCCTGTCTCTACTAAAAAAAAAAAAAAAAAAAAAAATTAGCTGAGTGTGGTGGTGTATGCCTATAGTCCCAAATACACAGGAGGCTGAAGTAAAAGATACACCATTAACAGAGAGAAAAGGCAAAGCAATGAGTAGGAAAAGGTATTTGTAATACATATACCCAATAAAGATTTCAAATCCGCACAATATAAGAAACTACTACAAATCAACTTGAAAAAGACAGTCAGCTGAATTAACAAATGAGACAAGTCCTTGAAAAACATTCCCATAAATAGGATATTCTGATGACCAATAAATATAAAAAGATGCTAAATTCTGGTTCAGGATAAGATGGAGTAGACATATTTCTCCCTATTCTTCCTGCTAAATACAAGTAAAAACCCCTAGACATAATATTAGAATACATACAACAAACATAAGATTCTGAAAGGTGGCGAGAAGAAAGTGGACTAGCTGGGGATCTCAGAACTCAAGAAAGAACATAATAGTGAGTTTCCTGGGTTTTCTCTTTACATCCCTTATTTCCCAGACTGGGTGCTTGTGAAACCCACAACCCAGAAACACCAATAATACAGACAAAAAAGCCCTCAAGAAAAGCTGGTTCTCTTTAGCCAAAACACCAGGAAAAGGGTGGCTCTGGCAGGACCAGAACGCATTTTAATAATAACTGCCCTAACCCCACAAAATACTACACACACAAAACACAGATCCCACTCCCTGTCAGTAGAGGCCAAGTGAGGAGCCTGAACTTCCATGCCGACCCAGTGGGAGCACAAGACTCCTCCTCTCCCCAGCAGATGCTGAAAAGGAGCCTGGACATCCACTCCTGTCCAGCAGTATTGAAGCACCTCTCCATCGTCCCTCTGGGGCAGAATCAGCAGAGGTCAAATGGAGCACCTGGATTTCCACTCCCGCCCAGTGATAATGAGGCAGTGCTCCCATTCCCCTATTGCGGTGTCACTGGAGGCTTGCTAAAGTAGAAGATTTCAATAAGATCCAGAATTTAATGATACTCAAAATGCCCAGGATGCAATAGAAGATCACTCATCATACCAAAAACCAGGAAATGAGAAAAGACAGTCATCATACATGAAAACCAAGATGACACAGATGTTGAAATTATCTGACAAGGATTTTAAAGGAGCCATCATGAACATATTTCAACAAGTAATTGCAAAACACTTGAAACAAATAAGAAAATTAAAAGTCTTAGGGGGGAAAGATACTACAAAGAAAAACCAAATGAAAAATTTAGAACTGAAAAATATAACTAAAGTAGCAAATTCACTGGATGGGCTCAATAGTACAATGGAGATGTCGGAAGAGTCAATGAATTTGAAGATAGATCATTACAAGTTTCACAAACTTAACAACAGAGAGAGAATTGTCTGAAAAAGAATTGGACAGAGATTCAGGAACTTGTAAGTCAATAACCAAATATCTAACGTTTTCAAGTACTGAAAAAAAAGAACTGTTAACCCCTAATTCTATACCCAGTTAAAATATCTTCAGGAATGAAGGGGAAATAAAAACCTTTCTTATCAAAATATAAGCAAATAAAAATGACCCAGAAGAAACAGAAAACCTGAATGAATCATTAGCTATAGAGAGAGTAAAATAATAATTAAAGGCTTACCTTTAAAGAGTCACAGATCCAGAAGATTTTAATTGAATTTTTTTTCTGCCCTTTATTTATTTATCTTTTAGATAAAGGTTCTCACTCTGTTGCCTAAGCTGGAGTACAGTGGTGCAATCATAGCTCACTGTAACCTCAAACTCCCAAGCTCAAGTGATCCTCCTACCTTGGCCTCCCAAAGTGCTTGGGATTACAGGTGTGAGCTACTATGATTGGCCACTTTCTGGCCTTTTAAGAAGAAAAAATAGGACAAGCTAGGATGGACAGTTAAAAAAAAAAGTAAAAATAAAGAAAAAGAAAAGCAAAATAAAATAAAAATAAAAGTAAAATAAAATAAAAAGCACCCTTATAATGCCTAAACTATTTCACTACTTGGAAAAGATGCAAAGCTTCATTATTTATTTTATAAAGTTAACATTGCCTCAATAACAAAAACTAGTAAGGAATGTCCAAAAATGAAAGTAGACACCATTTTTATGTAGGGATACAGATGCAAAAAATTGTAAACAAGATATTGGATTATGAAATCCAATAGTATAGAAAAAGAATAATACCTTAACAAATTAGGGTTTATTTGAGGAAAGAGAAGATGCTTCAACATTAAAACATCAACTAACCAGGATTCCTTAGAGAAATGGCTGATTATAGGACTGGGGCAGGAAGTATAGAAAGTGAGCATGGAGCCTCTTGAAATGCCAGAGAATAAACAAAATAAAATAAAATCCACATTGATAGAGGTATGTCAAAGGGACACGGGAGCCAACTGAAAGAACAATGGCCAAAGCTGGCACAATTTGAGCAATTAAATAAGGTAGTATAGGATAACCCAAAGTATAAAATAAATATCCATGAGTAATGATTGAATAAATACTTCTCCCATGCAGAAGAGTTCTAAATAATTTATGTAGATATTTCACCCTCAAGGAGGGGGAACATAATCCCCCAATCCTTAAGTGTGGACTATGCACAATGACTTCCTTCCAAAGAGTACAGTAAGGAAAGGGAGGGAAAAGAGCAACTTTATAGTAGAGAAACCTAAAGAACACTGTCTCAGCTAGGTGATCAACATCAACAGTGATAAGTCTAACCAGTATTATTCAAAACACTTAAGGTCATCAAAAACAAGAAAAGTCTTAGAAACCGTCCAAGCCAAGAGGAACCTAAGGACACACAACAACTAAATGTAATGTGGTGTCCTAGATGGGATCCTAGAACAGAAAAAGGACATTAGGTAAAATCTACAGAAATCTGGATACAGTATTGACTTTAGCTAATAATAATGAATCAATATTAGTTCAGTAATTGTAACAAATATACTAAACTAATGTATGATGTTGATAATAGTAGATATTAGGTGTGGGGCATATGGAAGCTCTTTGTACTAATTTCTTGATTTTTCTGTAAATCCAAAACTGTTCAAAATAGAGTCTGTTTTTTTAAAAAATTTAAAAATCAACTATCACAATATATTAAATAAATAAGTAGGATAATGTAATTAAATCAATAAATACTAAAAAGGTTATTCCTAATCTTTAAACAAAACTCCAAGTAAAATGCTTAAATAGGATAATGACTATTCACCAAGACAAAGCTTTATACCAAAGAGTGAAATGCAGAACCAACTTTATAAAAGTCAGTTTCAAGCTAGAGATGTATCTATCACCATTATTAAACATATTTTTGAAATTCTCCTCAACATAATTAGACTGAAAATTGAAATAATCAATTTAAATATTGGAAAATAGGCAAAACAATCCAAGATATTTTAGGAAAAAAACAAAAAAATCTTAATGAGTAAATTTGGCTTAGTTCCATGTATTTTCTCTATTAACAAAAATCAGAAATGAAAATGGAAAACCATCTCAAAATAGCAGCTAAATTTAACATGAAATACATTTAACATGAAAGGTGTGAGTTTAACTGGAATAAAATCTTATAGAGAACCTAAAAACTGAATAAATTAAAAGACATAACATGTCTGTATGGAGAGACTTAATATTATAGAAATAGAAATCCTCCCAACATTAATAATGTAGGGAAATTACTGCAGTTCTAACACAATGAATTTAGAGCCAGCTAAAAGGATTTCAAAGTTCATATAGAAAAATAAATGCTTAAGGATAACGAAGACACTACAACAAAGAATAATTAGAGGGAATTACCTTTAAAGACACTATGTTGTAGAGATGCTAATTACTCCCTGCATTGATTATCCATTTCTGGGTATTTACAACCTAATGTTAAAACCTCAGGAAGACCAAAGTATCAGAGTCATATCCAGTCACACAAAAAAGGTCCCATTAAAGAGACTAAAGGTCTTCCTCTCAGATTCTCTCAAACAATAAAACATCTAGGCCAGGCGTGGTGGCTCATGCCTGTAATCCACTTTGGGTGGCTGAGGCAGGAGGATTGCTTGAGGCCAGGAGCTCAAGACCAGCCTGGGCAATAGCGAGACCCCATCTCTACAAAAAATAAAAAAAATTAGCCAGGCATTGTGGCACGCGCCTGTAGTCCCAGCTACTTGGGAGGCTGAGGCAGGAGGATCACTTGAGCCCAGGAGTTTGAGGTTGCAGTGAGCTATGATCATGCCACTGCACATCTAACAGGCAACAGAGTGAGACCCTGTGTCAAAGAAAAACCAAAACCCAAAAAACAAAGAAACAAAAAAACAATAAAACCTCCAGGAAGTTTAAGAGTATTGTTCCCCAGCCTCTTAGCAGGCACTCAAGATAGTGAAGGGCTTATGCAAAGAGGTTTGTAGTGTGTTTCATCTAATGGAGTTAACCCCAATTAAATTCTCACACAAAAGGAAGACTCCCCAATTTTTTTTTTTTTTTTTTTTTTTGAGAATCTATGTCAGCCAATTTGGACTGGAAAACACAAAACCGGTACAGAATGAAAAAGGACTGTTGGTCCTCCAAAATTCTAGCAGGGAGCAGGCTGAAAAAACAGATGCTACCTTTCCTGAAAAATAAAAAAAAGATGGATGATTCAGAGGGCAGAGGCAAAAATCTAGAGGGGGAAGAGCCACACAAAAAAGAGCCAGGGGGAAGTATTTGGGGGCAGGAGTAGGACTGAGTTCTAATCAAGGATCTTCCAACATTTGGATTTCAGAATTTCGATGGACCAGTAACACCTGCATGCCTCCAATTTGCCTGTTTTGAACAGAGTGTATAGAGGTTACCTTGTGCCTGTCCCACCACTGGGTGTGGGAGGTGGGCAGATATCTTGTCTCTCTACTTTCCCAAGTCCAAAAATCAAGAGGAACTGTACTCAAGGAGCTGTACTTAAGGAACTATACTTGAGGTTCTTCAATCATACCTGGACCTGATTTAGATTATGAGAGTCTGGATTTCAGCTGATGCTATAAGGTGAGACTCTGGGGACTCATGGAGAGGTGTGGATGTGTTTTACATGTGAGAGGGATGTGAGCCACTGGGACCAAAGGGCAGACTATGGTGGGCAGCCTTCTGTGATGGTCCCCAATGATCTCCACTTCCTGGTATTCAACCCCTGTGCAATCCACTCACCTTGAGTATGGCCTAGACCTAGTCACTTGCTTCTCATGAATAGAAAATGGGAAAAGTGATGGAATATCACTTCCAAGGTTAAGTTACAAAAGACTGTGACTTTTTTCTTGCTCACACTCTCTCTCTGCCTCTTGCTTACCCACTTTAATGAAGCCAGCTACTGTGTTGTAAGCCGCTCAGTGAAGACGTCTAAGTGGTAAGGAACCAAGGGAAGCCTCTAGCCAACAGCTTTTGGAGAACTGAAGCTTTAGTCCAATAACCTGTGAGCAACTGAATCTTGCCAACAACCATATGAGAGTGCTTGGAAGCAGTTCTACCCCTAGTCAACTCTTAAGATGATTACAGACATGTTGACATGTTGATTGCAGCCTTGTGAGAGAACCCAGAGGACCCAGTTAGGCTGTGTCCAGATTCCTGGCCCACAGAATCTGGGAGATAATAAATGTTGGGATTTTAAGCCATCAGGCTCTGGAGTAATTTGTTACACAACAGTAGATTGTTACACAATCTACTGTTGTGTAACAAATTACTCCCAAACATAGCAGCTTGAAACAATAAACATTTATCATCTCAGAGTTTGGGAGGGTCAGGAATATAGTTGCCGCTTAGCTGAGTGGTTCTGGCTCAGAGTGTCTCACAAGGCCATAGTCAAGCTATCTTCGTGGGCCGCATCATCTCAAAGCTTGACTGGGGGCTGGAGAATCCATTTCCAGGCTCACTCACATGGTTGTTGGCAGACCAGGGGCTTCAGTTTCTTTCCATATGCGTTTCTCCACGGGGCTGCCTCACAGCATGGCAACTGGCTTCCCCCAGAGCAAGTGATGAGAGAGAGAGAGAGAGAGAGAGAGACCCAAGACTGTAGCTGCTGTCTTTTCATAATCTATTCTCAGAAGTGACTTACTATCACTTCTGCTTATATTGGTATAATGTGGGAGGGGACTACACAAGGATATGTTAATAAATACTAGGTGGCAGGGCTCAGTGAGGACCATCTTGGAGGCTGGCTGCCACACTTCCTATATCCATTTCTCTTCTTCCCATTGGTTTTATCTAAGAATAGGCCAATTTGCCAGAGACTAGGTTCTCCAGCCCCCTTGCAGCTAGGTTTGGTCATGTGACTACATTCTCACCAAAGGCATATGTATAGAGTGAAATCATGTGACTGTGGGGTCATGCCTTTAAAAAGGATCTTGTTTCTCTCCCCCTTTTTCCCATACCGTTGGCTGGGACATAGGCATAGTGAGATTATGCAGATAACACCCTAAGAGTTGGCTGAGGAGCCAAAAAGGAACTTGGTTCCTTGAATTACCTCATAGATTGGAGCACCCTACATCTCCTGAACCTCTTACCACCTTTGGATTTTGAGAGAAGTAAATCTTCTATCTTGTATAAGTCCCTATATTTGATCATTTTTAAGCAGTTGAATATCCTAACTAATACAATCAATCCACTATAGAACTGACCCAAGAAGATTCAGACTACAGAATCCAGAAACAAATCAAGCACATTTCAGAATTTAATGTGAGATGATGGGATGGTATGTCGATTTAATGAGAAAATGATGGCTTGTTCAATAAATTATCCCATTGATATTGTCAGACAAGTTTACTTAAAGTAAGAGGCATTCTTTCTGACTGTGATTCCAACCTTGTTGCCTATTACAGTAATTATGTTCACCTTCCTTCTGACATTTAACAGCATCATGTAGCCCTTACTATACTGGGATCCTATTATTCCCATTGCCAACAGGAAGTCCAGTTCTGTACCAGCATCTCCCTCCTTTCTCTCTGACCTTCAGAAAGGTGTCACTACAGTGCTTCTCACTGATGCCGCTGCTGTCTCACCAGTGCCTTCTTAGCTCCTTGATAAATGGAGTGATTTTTGAACTCTTTGTCCATAGCTTTGGCATCTCTACTTCATTTAATTTGGGCCACTGATTTTTCCAAGCTTCCAGAGCCTCCCAGCAGCATATTAGAGCTTTCTGTTGAAGGCTCTGGAAGGTGACAGGTGTTAAATCCTGTGTTATGTAAAAGATACCCCCCTCTTAGAGAAGCTCTTCCTTATCCAGCCTTACATTCTACACCACCTTGACCCCTAGCCATCAGGATCCACTTCTAGGTACACTTTACCAGTTTTCCTAGTACCATTACTCAAGTCCTGCAGCTCCTTTACACATAATCCCTCCTTCCCTCAGCAGGCTCAGCACTTCCTCAGGTAGATTAAGTGAGATTTGACTCTAGTTACTGATCTTTAGCCAGGAATGGAAATGAGGGCAGATCTTTAGGAGGACCAGTGCTGTCTTGTAGGTCATCTCCCTCAGGCTTCAAGAAATGAGGAAGCCTCTCTTCTAACCAGGCAGAGTGTGCCAGTTCTGCAAACCCAAAGGGTTTGGGGAAATATGGACATTCAAGGTAGTTGAATTCATCTATCCAAATATCTCTATCCCAAGTCACATGGTCCTACTTCTTCTCTATCAGGTCCCTGACTTTGGCACAGAACACTTGACTGAGCATTTATCCTTTTCTGAAGGGCCACAATTCTTACAATTAAGTTCTGTACCTGGTCTTTAGCTCTGTATGACCACCAGCTACAGGAGATGGTCTCTTTAAATTATGCAATTGCCCTGTAACACTCACATTTTGCTTTAAATTGATATTTGATTGCTCTGAGACAGTCATTCTTTCTCATCAAAGAATCAGTGAATTTCAGCAACATCCAATCAATTCTAGTGTCCTCACAGTTACTGTTTCTCCTGTACCTCTCAAAAACCAGTGATATTGCACAGGAAGTGCATCCCCTCTGGCCATTTCTTGTCCTAATCATTACAGATAAAAGTCTTAGTAATTGCACTGCTCAATCAGAGCAGGGATATCAATACTCCACCTGCAGTGAGGTTGGGGTACCCATTGCCAGCTTGTTGGTGAGTGACCCAACTTCAGAATCCTGTCCTCAGCATCTGTTTTTCCCAGGACCACACCTGGTACTGACCCTTTCAGGCTGGGCTCTCTGAAGCAGAGCAGGAGATAGGGATTTGGGTGGACATGAGTCACTGAGAGAATGAAGCAGATAGGAAATGGGACAGAGGCAAGCAATGTCTTGGCCTGATATACGGGGGAGAGCTCTGGTGCATAAACCATGCTGTGCAATTGCTCCCCTTGAGGCAAGGAACCAGCAGTTTGTACCTCCATGTCTTTGTCCGTTCAGGCTACTATAGTAAAATACCATAGAGTGGGTGGCTTAAACAACAAATTTTGGAGGCTTGGAGGTAAATCCAAGATCAAGGTGCCAGCAGCTTCAATGTCTGGCTTGCAAAGTAATTTTGCTAAATTCATAACTGCCTAATCATATTAATAACTTAGAAAAAATTAATCAAAAAACTCTTTAGTTAAACAACATCATCATTGACTTCATGTCTCAGAAGCATCACAAATAAGGAGACTGCTCTCCAAAAAGTAAAGGATAGTTAGTCTCAAGACATCACTGGCTGAAGTGAGCACAGATTTATAGCCCTATCTTGGTTAGGTCTGCTCCAGACTCCCAAGGCAAAGAGCAGGCCACACAAGGTCAGCTTCCAATCTTAAACCTCCCTAATCACCTCATTAGGGAGTTAATCACTAATGCAATTCCCTACACCATCTATACCATCAACACCCACAAATAACCTCTCATCCAAGCTATTTCCAAGCACTTATTGGGAAATACTTTGCCATCCTGGTTTGGTAAAATGCTATTCAACTGGCTCTTTTGGCCCTCTGATTCCAATTGTGTGGACTTAAAACAAATACACACACACACACACACACACACACTGGGCAAGGGATTGTGACTCTCCATTACTGAAGTAGCTGGTTTTAGCCTTCTGCATATTCTTTGATTTCTTTGTGTGTTTGTGTCTATCAATACATTAACGGAGATCAAAGATCAAAGAGCCACCCTGGAACTGCACACACAACATTAGCCAAATGGTATATCAAGAACATCACAGGGGCAATGACAAAGATTAGTGCCATCCTCAAAGACTTAAAAGATCTAGCACTGATGGTTCCTGTTATGTTCCCATGTGATTTACCAGGAGTGTATTACAGTGGACAGCTGCAAAACTAACCAAGTAGTAACCTCAAATGGAACTGCTATACCAAGGTAGTGTCCTTACTAGAGCAAATTAACAGAGCCACTAGTAACATGGTACATGGTTAGTGATCAGGCAAAGTTCTTTTTCATACTCAGCAGGAAGAAGGATCAGAAATAGTTCACACTCATAGTATTCATTTGTGTCTTGCCCCATGGCTATGTTAATTCTCCTGATCTCTATCTTAGTATGATATAAAGAGACCTGGATTATCTGGGACACCCCTCCAAATATCATACTGGTCCACTATATTGATGACACCCTGTTAATTGGACTTGATGAGCAAGAAGTGGCAAGTGCTCGGGATGCCTTTGTGAGACACATGTACTTCACGTGGGTGGGAGGGAGGTAAATCCCATAAAGACTCAGGGGTCTGCCATGTTTATGACAATTGTAGGGGTCCAGAAGTGTGAGACATGTCAGAATGGACCCTCCAAAGCAAAGACAAATTTTTCACCTTGAACCTTTTACTACCAAAGAAAGAAGCACAATGCTTGGTAGGCCTCTTTGGGTTTTGAAGGTAGAATATTTCATACTTGGGAATACCATTCCAATCCATTTACTGGGCATTGGTGGAAACGTGTTAGTTTTGATAGAGGCTCAGAAGAAGAAAAGGCACTGCAGCATATCTGTGCTGTAGTACAGACAGCACTGCTGCTTGGGCCAAGTGTTGGTCATACCTCTTGGATCAGAAATAGAAAGTGACACCACATGGAACCCTCAATAAGAGAGTCTCAGCATAGACATCCAGGGTCCTGAAGCAAGGTTATGCATCTGCAGCAGAGAGCTATGCATCATTTTAAAAACAGCCCTCCACATGCTATTAGGCTGTGGGAGAGATGGTACCTCTGGCCATGGGGAATCAAGTGATCATGTGGGCAGAACTGCCCATCATGAGCTGGACACTGTCAGACCCAGAGTCACAAGGTTAAGCAGAGCCAGCAGCAATCCATTGAAAGGTGGAAGTGGTACATCCAGGATCACGTTCAAGCAGGTCTAGAGTAAATAAATAAGCTGCACGAGCAGGTAGCTAGACCCCCACATCATCTGCTGCTCTCTCAGCTCATCTCACATGGCAACATGTGGGGTTAATTGTCCACAGGTGACAGAGGGACAGAAGGTCTGAGTGTGACTCATGGAAAGGTGGGTTCAGTATGTTGGCACGAGCTGATAAGGCACTGCTATTGCCCTACTGGCCCACTCAGAGATGGGACTAAATGACAGTGATAAGGGGAAATGCCCCTAGTGGGCAGATACTCAGGCTGTGCACTTGGTCATCCACTTTGGGTGGACAGAGAAGTAACCCAAGGTAAGAATATACATCTACTCGTGGGCAGCAGTGAATGACTTGCTGGTGGATTAGGGGCCTGGAAGGAGCAATGTAGTAAGATCAAGGACAGCGAGGTCTGGGGAAGAGGCAGAGTATTGGGCCTATGGCAGTGGACCCCAAGTGTGAGGATCTTTGTGACAAACATTAATGCTCATGAGGGAATGTCCACTGTGGGTGAGGTACTAAGCAACTACGAGGACTGGGTGACTCAACTCACTGACATCACAACCTCTGCCCTTAGCCATCCTGAAGCTTCCATGATGACCCCAGGAAGGAAGCAGCCATGGGGGCATGGGTGGAGGCCACAGACAGTCCTGTCACCCAGATTTAGGTACCGTCTGACCTGTCAGCTGCACAGACGGATGCTGAGCCACCTGTATTTTCTTGTGGAGACCAAGCAGCCACTTGGTGGCAAGTTGATTGCAATGGACCCTCTCTACTCTGGAAAGGGCAGCAATTCCTCCTGACTGGGATTGACACAAATCCTGAGTAAGGGTTTGCCTTTCCTGCCCACAGAGCCAGAGCGAGCACCACTATTTGAGGGCTCATAGTGGGAGTGATTTACAGATGTGAGATCCCACATAACCTTGCCCCAAATCAAGGACCCACTTCATTACAAAGGAGGTACAGCAGTGGGCCCATGACCATGGGATCTGCTGTTTCTGACATATACTGCATGATCCAGAAGCTTCCAGCCTGACATAACAGTAGAATGGCCCCTTAAAGATGCAACTGAGGCACTGACCTGGAGACAACACCCTATGAGGTGTACTTCAAGATGCAGTGCACTCCTTAAACCAACAGCCGTCATGTATGCGATGTTCTTGACAGGTAGAATTCATTGATATGGTAACCAAATGGAGGAAATGGGAAAGGCTTTTCTCACCATCCTACTTGGGGGATTTGAGCTTCTATTCCTCACCTACTTCAGATTCTGTGGGACTAGAAGCCCTGGTTCCCAAGGAGGCATGCTTCCTCCAGGGAGTATAGGAAGAGTCCCACTAAACTTATGGCAGTAGATGCCATGGTGCCCACTCAGATCCCTTTGCCAGCCAGTGCATCTAGTGCTGCAATACAGGCTGCTAACAGCTCACGGCTGCCCCCTCTCCAACGGATTGCTCTGAGAGGACAGAGCTACTCTCCCTGGGGGGTAATCTCTCCACCAGGAGCAGACCATAGCCAATGACTGAATGATAGCTAGTATAAAAGGTCAGCCCCCTTGCCTCTGGGGAAGGCAAATCTCTGGTGCAAGTTGTGCTCCATGGCTGTATCTTGTGGATCAGACCAGCTTAGACTTGACCTGAGACTACATCCTTGTGTGGCTCCCTCCCTGCCCTCTCCAGTTTCTCTCCCTCCCCTATAGGCTTTTCTTGAAGGGCACTTCTTCAATACATCGTTGCTCTCAAACCACTGTCTCAGGCTCTGCTTCCAGGGAAACGGAGCTAAGACCCTTTCCCTGGCTACATGGATTAATTAGGAAGGGTAGATGATCTCAGCCTGTCCAATTAGGGCTGACCTCAAAAAACTTGTTGAGAACCAGGCTATGTGCCTAGAGGTGCTGACAGCCACTTTGCCGTCATAATGGGGGCCTGCTTGTGGATAGAGCCAGCACTGAGGAAAGTGTAGTAAGGGATGGAGAGAGTGAGACCAAGTCCTGAGGACATTGCTTAAGCCCTTAGATTCAGGTAAGCATCTGTCCCTCAACACACACTTTTTTGTTTTGCTTAAACCATTTTGATTGTGTTTGGGAGGCCCAACTGGCACACCTGTGCACCCCATCTCTCTAGGGACCTTCCTTTCTGCACAGGCTTAGGTGGTTGACACACAGTGCTTACTGAGAGGGAGGGAGGACATGTAGGATCCTGACACACCTTCTTAATTAACCAAAAAGAGAGGTGATTGTATCTCATACTGGGCTTTTTTTTTTTACTTCAGTAGATTTTGCATTCTCATTTTTAAACGGATAATCCACATAAAGTTTTTAGCATGAACTCTTAGTGAAACATATTAACACACCAAAATGTATTATAAAATAAACTACTCCAGATAACAAAGAGTTTAACACATAGGGAAACGGGCAGTGTGATTATTCCTGCTTCTGAATACATCTAGAGATCAGCCAACACCATCTCACTGAGAGCATAAGTTGTAAAAATCCTATGATCCATCTTCGATAGAAAATCATGAGAGGGTAGCCACCCATGGAGAACCAAGAAGGGCAAAAACAGGGACAGTTTCACTTACCTTGATGAGAAGACACTTTCCACTCTCCAAATGAAAGAGTAGATAATTGAATTCATCCTAAATTTAAGAAATCCAATCGGTTTACCAGCCACAGAAATCTATCTCCATCTATGCTACAGTTCAATACTGTGGCATCTCCCAGCAACTATTAGCTGACTCTGCTACTGATGTTACAGGCAGTATTGCTAGCAGGCAAACATCATAATTTATGCATGGAGCTTTGGGAGGTCTGCTGTTTCTGCTCTATTGAAGGTCCTGCTTATTCACGGGAATAAGAACTGCATTAGAGTCTGAGGAAGAAGCCAAAAGTTTTAATCAATTCAGGCATACAAATAAAGCTCAACTCTGGGTCTTCAAAAAGTTTTGTCGTGGGGAAACTGAAAGGAAATTAGGCTGCGGGACTAATGAAAGCCAGATGATGAATTGCTGAGCAGTTTAATTAATTTGGCTTCTTCTTTCCAGTTCTTTCATGTGTGGATTTTCATAAGAATTTGGTTTGTGAGTAAATATTCAGTCTGCTGTTTCTTGGCAACAATAGAAGGAATGGAGTCTTAAAGTGGAGAGAAAGCAGATTTAAATGCATATTAGGCTTGTGTATTGTCCCAGGTGTTTTCCATACATCATCTCACTTATTCCCCAGAACAATTTCATTAGGTAAGCATTTTTATTTCTTTCTTTTTAATTGACAAGTAAAAATTATATATATTTATGGTGTGCAACATGATGTTTTGGTATATGTATACATTGTGGAATGACTAAATCAAGCTTTTTAGCATGTGTGTTATTAGTTAAGTATTATTAACTTCACTTTACAGATGAGGAAATGAAAGCTCACAGAGTCTCAACATCATGCCCACAACCTCAGAGCTAATAAGTGGGTGGAGACTGGACTCAAATCTACACCTGGGTGATATCAAAGTCTGGTCTTTTTGTGTGCATGTGTGTATGTGTGAGGGCGAGAAAGATTGGGGCATATGAATGGGGCCAAACCTCTGAGCATTATTTCCTATTCAAATTATTATCCATTCCTTCACTTGCAATAAGTTCCTAAAGACTATAGTGTTTGAATTGTACCTGGTCAGGACAACAGAAACTACTCTAGGGATTTAAAACAAAGGGAATTTGATTTAAGGAATTAATTACAAAAGTGTTGGAAGAAATAGGGATTCAGGTGGAACTTCTGGCTGTGGTTGGGTGAGGAGGTCATCAAATCATCTTCCCTAAAAGCCACTCTAAAGATGGACAAAATTGCCCAAAAAAGAGCCATTTCAGCACTTTGGAAAGTGACTAAAGGCATACAATAATCTGAGAAGTATTTATGCTTAAGAACCTGCTGGTCTTTGCAGAGATCTGTGGCGTTGTAATCTGGTGCTTATTCCATTCATACCTCTATGGCCACCACCACCCCAGCTGCATCAGCATGGTGGTTCTGCCAGGGAGGACAGCCCATGAGGACCTGAAGCTTCTCTACTGCCACTGAAAGGGACTCACTCCATTAGAAGCAGTGGACAACACTCATAGCCAGGATCAGTAAGTGAAAGTGATTTCTCAGAGGTAAGAGAGTGGGAGAGAGCCAAGGACTTATTTCTACTAGCCTGAGGTTGAGGTTGTGATTGGGCAAACATATCTCTGACTGATGCTGTGCACATGTGTAGCAGAGACTGAGAATCCCCAAGCTGTTCACGTAATCCTGGCTGACCCTAAGGCTTTGTGTGTGAGCACAGAAGACTCAAAAGGGCCCATCAGAAAGTAAACCCCAAGGGAGACCTGAGAATAGCCTAAATTTTGAATGTGCTCCCCTATCTATATTCAGATGCATCAGCAGAGCTTACAAATCTGACTGGTTCAAGGTGTTTGAGCACAATCTCTATCTAATCATTCGCTGCCCACTAAGCTATGCAGACACAACCATAGGAAACCAGATTAAAGAGTAAACACAAGAATATATTCTTGAGCAAAGACATCAATGGCTGCACATCACAGGGGAGACAGATTTCACAGATATAGTGAGCTAAACTACTAAACAAATAGCTACAAAAACAACTTTCAGGAGAAAAAAATCAGAATTCAGAGTTGCTACAATGACCATTTTTAACAAAAAATTACAACACATGGAAAGAAACAGAAAAGTGTGACCCATAGTCAAGAAAAAAGACAGTCAATAGAATCTTCCTATGAGTGACTACAAATGTTTGATTTATCAAACAAAAATTTCAAAAGAACTATAGTAAATAAGTTCAAAAAAGAAAATCATGTTCAAAGACTTAAAGGAAATTATGATGGCAATGAGTCAACAAATAGTGATTCTCATAAGAATATAGAGATTACTAAAACATACAGATTTGCTGTAGAAAAGTATAATAACTGAAACAAATAATTCACTAAAGGGGTTCAATAGAAGATTCAAGATGGCAGAAGAAAGAATCAGTGAACTTGAAGATAGAGCAAGAAAAATTATCCAATAAACAACAGAGAGAGGAAAGATTGCAGAAAAATGAACAGAGTCTCAGAGACCTGCTGTATATCCAGCATACCAATGTACACTTAATGGGCATCCAGAGGAAGAGGAAAAAAGAGCAGAAAAACATATTTGAAGAAACAGTGTCCAAAAGCTTCCCAAATTATCTACAGCTCCAAGAAATTCAACAAACTCCAAGTAAAAGAACCATACCTAGACACATTATAGTCAAACTTCTGAAAGCCAAAGACTCTTTTATCATTGGAAGCAGAATATACAGGGGAGCATTAACACAATTAACAGCTGTTTCTCCTCAGAAACAAGGAAGGCCAGAGGCAGTTGTATGACATATTCAAAGTGCTGGGGGGAAAAGCTAACAATTAACCAAGAATTCTATATCCAGAAAAAGTATCCTTCAAAAATGAAGGTGAAAAGCCAGGAGTGGTAACTGCACAACTGTAGTCCCAGCTACTGAAAAGGCTGAGGCAGGAGGATCACTTGAGCCCAGGAGTTTGAGGCTATAGTGTGCTATGAACAGCCTGTGAATAGCCACTGCACTACAGCCTGGGGAAGAGACCCCATCTCTTTAAAAAAAAATGAAGGTAAAATAAAGACATTCCCAGATAAATGAATACTGAGAAGATTCATTGACAGCAAATTTACCTTAAAAGAAATACTAAACAAGTCCTTCAGCCTGAAGAGGAATGGCACCAGATGGTAACTCAATCAACTGAAAGAAATGACAAGTTCCTATAAAGCTACATATAAGTAATTATCAAAGAGGACACATGTATTTTTCTATTTTTTCTCTTAACTGATTTAAAAGATATAAGATTACATAAATCAGTAATTATAACAACTATATTGTTGGATTTATAACAATAAAATCATAAAGGAAGGGAGAGAGAATAGAACTACATTGAAGCAAATTTTCATTATTTTACCAGAATTTAGTAAGTATTAAGCTGAAGTAGATTTTTTAAAGTTAAAATGAACATTATAATCCCAAAAGCAACCACTGAGGAAATAACTTTAAAAAATACTAAAAGTGACCAACAATGAATTAAAATCAAATACAAAAAAATATTTATTTAACACAAAAGAAGGCAGTCAAGATGGAGAAAATGAAAACAAATAGCAAAATGGCAAATATATACCTAAAATATCAATAATTATATTAAATCCGAATTATTTAAATACCCTAATCAAAGGCAGAGATTGATAGACTGCATGAAAAAGCAAGATCCAGTCCTATCTACAAGAGACATAAATTTGACTCAAAAATGCAAATAGGTAGAAAGTAAAATGATGGAAAAAGATATTCCTTGCAGATAGAAACCAAAAGAGAGCTAGAGTGTTATACTGGGTTGAATAGGGTCACCCCAAAATTTATGTCCACCTGAAACCTGTGAATGTGACCTTATTTGGAAATACGTAACAAATTTACCAATTTTTGAAGATGTAATCAAGTTAAGATGAGGTCATACTGATTTAGAGCGAACCCTGATCCAGTGACTGATGTCCTTAAAAGAAAAGGGAAATTTGGACACAGAGACATACAAGGAAAATGTCATGTGATAATGGAGGCAGAGATCAGAGTGATGTGTCTACGTGCCAAGGAATGCCAAACACTGCTGGCAACTCTCAGGTGCTAGGAAGAGGTAGGGAAGGAGGCTTCCCTAAACCTTGAGAGAAAGCATACACCTGATGATATTTTGATTTCAGACTTCCAGCCTCCAGGACTGTGAGAGAATCAATTTCTGGTGTTTTAAGCCACCTAGTTTGTGGTTATTTATTACAGCAGGCCTAAAAAACTAATACAAATGCATATGGCATAATTAGCAAATATAAATAGAGCACTCCACCCAATGACTGGAGAACATACATTCTTCTCAAGCACACATGGAACATTTCCAGAATAGACGACATACTATGCCATATAATGTCTCAATAAACATAAAAGAACTGAAATCATGAAAAATACTTTCTCTGACCACAATGGATTTAAATTAGAAGTCAACAACAGAAAGAAAATTTGGACATTATCAAATATTTGAAAATTAAACAACACATTAATAAATAGCCTATGATTAGAGAAGAAATCACAAGGGAACTTAGGAAAAATTTTGAATTAAATGAACATGAAAGCACAACAGACCAGAGTATATTGGATGCCGCTAAAGCAGTGCTGAATGGGATATTTATAGCTTTAAATGCCCATATCAAAAAAGGAAAAAGGTCTCAAATCAATAACCTAAGTTTCCGCATTTAAAAAAAGTCATCCATGCAAAGCTGGTGGCAAAAAAAAAGTCATTCATGCAAAGCTGGTGGCAAACAAACAAACAAAAAAGTCAAAAAAGAAGAGTAAACTTAACTCAAAGTAAGGAGAATAAACAATCAAGGTTAGGGAAGAAATCAGTGCATGAGAAAGAAGAAAAATAATAAAGAAAAATCAAGAAAGCTAAAGATTAGTTCTTTGCAAAGATCAAAAAAAAATTAACCTTTAGCCAAACTGACCAAGGGAAAAAAAAAAGAGAGAGAGAGAGAGAGTTCATATCCAGCATGAAATAGGACATATCACTAATGGCCCAACAGAAATTAAAAGGAATATAAAGAAATATTATGAACACATTTATGCAAACCAATTGAACAACTTTCACAATGGATAAATTCTTAAAAAGATACAAATTGCCAAACTGACTAAAAAAGAAATAGAAAATATGATTAGATCTATAACAAATACATAAATTAAATTCATAACTTAAAATCTTCCCAGAAAGAAAAGCCGAGGCCCAGATGGTTTAATTTGTGAATTCTACCAAACATTTAAAGAAGAAATAATACCAATTATTCACAAACTCTTCCATAATATAGAGGAGGAAGAAACACTTTCTAAATGATTTTATGAGGCCAGTGTCACTCTAATAACAAAGCCAGCAAGGACATCATAGAAAAATAAAACTGCAGATCAATACCTCTTGTGAACAAACGTGTAAAAAACTTTTAAAACACACTAGTTAAATGAATACAGAAACTTACAAAAAGGATTATTATACACCTCCAAGTGGGATTTATCCTAGGATGTAAGTTTGGTTTAATATTAAAAATCAATTAATATAACACACCATGTTAATAGAATAAAGAACAGATATTACATGAACATCTTAATGGATGTAGAAAAAGTATTTGACAAAATCCAACATGCAGTCATGATACAAACTCTCGATGAACTAAGAATAGAAGAGAAATTCCTCAAGACAATGAGATATTAACACAAGGATAGGCATATACTCAATGAAACAGAATTGAGAGTCCAGAAATAAGTTCTTACATTAATAGTCAATTGATTTTCAACAAAGTTGCCAAACAAATTCAATAAGGAAAGGATAATGTTTTCAACAAATAGTCTGTGACAACTGGATATCGACATTTTAAAAAAATAACCTTAGACCCTGTCCTCACACAAAAATTAACCAAAACAGATTATATATTTAAATGTACAAGCTAAAATTACAAAGATTTTAGAAGAAAACATAGGAGAAAATCTCCATGGCCTTGGGTTGGGCAAGGGCTTCTTAAATATGACACCAAAAGAATGATCCTTAAAATAAAAAATAAATAAATTAGAATTCACCAAAATCTAAAACTTTCATACTACAAAAGACAACATAAAGAAAATAAAAAGATAAGCTACTGGGAGCCTGGGAGAAGTATTTACCAATCATATATCTGATAAAGAGCTTGTATCCACAATATATAAAGAATTCATACAACTCAATAACAAGAAAGCAACTCAATTAAAAATGAACACAAGATTTAATAGACATTTCACCAAAGAAAGAATGCAGATGGCTAACAAGCAAGTGAAAAGATGCTCAACAACAACATAATCATCAGAGAAATGCAAATTAAAACCACCAGCTACCGCTACACAGGCACTTGTTGACCAAGTCTTGTCAAGAATGCAGAGAAACTGAAACTCTTGTACATTGTTGGTGGGAATATAAAATGATAGATGTACTGTGAAAAACAGTTTGACAGTGTTAAAAAGTTAAACATAAATTTACCATTCAACACAGCAATTCTATTCTTAGGAATCTACCCAAAAGAAGTGAAAATAAATGTCCACACCAAGACAAGCATGTGAATTATTTCTATTTTTTTTAATTTCAGAATGTTATGGGGGTACAACACTTTGGCTATATATATTGCCCATGCACTGCCCGTGTCAGAGCTACAATCGTGGTCATCCCCCAAACTGTGCTCCCCACATCCATTCAGTGAGAGTTTTCCCATCCCCTCCACCCCCCTCCCGCCTGCCCGCCCCCTGATGAATATTATTGCCATGTGTGATGTAGGTGTTGATCAGAAAATTGGAAACACACAAATGTCCATCAACTGATGAATAAACAAAATGTAGCATTTTCATACAATGAAATACTATTCAGCAATTAAAAGGAACAAACTACCGATAATACATGGATGAACTTCAAAAACATTATGCTAAGTGATAGAAGCCAGACACAAGAGACTATATTTTGTAAATTCTATCTATATAAAATATCCAGAAAAGGGAAATTTAAAGAGACAGAAAGCAGAACAGTGGTTCCTGAGGGCTGGAGATGAGAGTGGAGAATAAAACTACAAACAGGCATGAGGAAATTTTCTTGCATGATGAAATATTCTAAAACTAAATTGTAACAATGGTTACACAAATTTGCCAAAATTATTGTAAAATTACTTATAATGGATGAATCTTATTGTATGTAAATTACATCTCAATAAAGCCGTTTTTAAAAAATGTTGGAAGGGCTGAAGGACTGAAAGGAGAGATGAAAGATCAGTACCTCCAGGGTGCCAGCAGCCAACTAAACTGAAGAGAGAACAGGAAAGGTGTCTTCCAGCACCCACGGTCCCCGTGCTACTGGGGCTGCTGGCATACACTGCTGCCTCCAGAACAAAGTGAAAAAGCCCGTTCCTTTCATCATCTTCCAATCTAAAATCAGCTGAAAAGAGAGTCTATGTAACGTAGTTTGCAGGCTTCAAGCCCCCTGTAATACAGAAAAGCACACAGGGTGTGAGAACGGAGTTAAGAGCCAATAGACAACTGATTGGCACACCTGGGAAACAGCTCTTGCCCTTTACAAAAAAAAAAAAAAAAATATATATATATATATATATTTTGAAACAGTTATGGATTTGCAGAAAGTTGCAAAAAAAAAATGTACTGGGAGGTCCCCTATACCCTTTTCCCAGTTTTCCCCAATGGTAACATCTTGCATAACTATAGTATAATTATCAAAAGTAGGACATTGACATTGGTACAATCCACAGAGCTTGTTCGGATTTTACAGATTTTACTTCTTTCCCTTTAAAGATCTCTAAGATGAAGAAAAAATGCAAGTGACTAATCCAAAAAGTTTCAGGCATTTCACCTTAGGTTTTTATCTTGAGCTTTGCTTTGTGGTGGACCAAGATGTTTCAGTTGAGCCTCCACTGGTACTCAGGACAGGCTGTGAAGTAATTTGCCTAGAGGAACAGGGGCCTGGTTTTCAAAGTGGAAATGGCTTGGAATTGAAAATGAGAATTTCAGTAGAAGTCATACTGAGGAGACGGTATGAGAATCAATCCTTAGCTCCGGTTCAGGGCTGTATATGACCTCTGTGACGAGAGAGAGATTCTGTTGATTTCAGTGGAGCCATATGGGGAACTTGGATGGTTTTTCCAACTTTGGGTGTGCACCATGCAACACAGACCAGAGAAGAGAGGATTCACCCCAAGGAGCAGCTGCGGGGTGGTGAAACGTTGAGGAGGCTTAGCAAGGCTTGGCTTGAGAAGACAGTACCTCCTGGGAACTCCTAGGAATACTGGAAAGAAGGTCTTCACAGACAGCACAGTCTGTGCATAGGTGAAGGAATGAACTAGTAAAACCTTGATATTAATGGTTGATGTGACCTCAGCCCAGAGGCAGATGAGCTTTAAGGGCAAACTAGGTAAAGGAAGATGCAGCCTTTGGCCTTTCCTTAGGTCAATACGTGTTGCAACCAGCTCAGATGATATTCAGTTGCCTTCCATTCTAACTCTGAATCAAAACTGATTTCTTCTAAGAAATTTTTGCTGATTATTCCTCCCCCTCATACCTCTTGCATTCCTATTTCCTTAGCACCTCTAGTTATTACAGCTTAAAGGGGAAAAATTATCTTAAACTTGTATTTTCATTTGTAATTTTTCTCTAATTGTTCCCTTTGTGCATGCTTCATCTCACTAAATTGTAAATTGCTTGGGTTCTGAGATTGTGTTCTTTTTTGCCACCATTGCCTTAGCTCAGTGGGAGTGCTTAAGAGCATGGACTTTGGAGTCAAAAGAAGTGGGGACCAAGCCCTGAGCAAGTTACTTCACCTCTTGGGGCCTCACTTTCTCCTATGTAATATGGATAGGGTAGTAACTGCACCCACCTTGTGGGTCTACAGTAAGGATTAATTGAAAAAGTATTTGTAAAGTACCTACCACAGTGCCTGGCACATATTATCTATTCAATAACAATAATATTATTGTAATTATTACTAGAGCTGCTCTCAACATGGCATCTGGCTTCCCCAGAGAGAGTTATCTGACAGAGCAAGAGGAAGAGAGAGAGAAAGAGTAACAGAGCTCAACATCTTTTCTAACGTAATCTTGGAAGGGACTTATCATCACTTCTGCCATATTCTATCAGTCATGAACAACCAACCCAGGTATCCTGTGGTAGGGAACGCAAAGGTGTTAATACCAGCAGTTGGGATCTCTGGGGCCAACTTAGAGGCCGCCTGCCCCAACCCCCATGAAACTGGACTGTTTTTGGCTGGCAGTGTGTGTGCAGTACAAGGTGGGCCCTTCCTCCCTCTTCCTTCTCTGGCACCATGCCCAGCTGTGGGAAATAAGCAATACTAGAAACTGGCCTATATGTTACTTTTTCTCTTTACTGAGGTGCCTTTATTTTTTTCCACAGTTCAAGAACAGTCTGGCCTATTCTTTCCTAAAACTCTGTGCAGTTTAGGCTTTTCCCACTTATAATTTAGGCTTTTCCCTTTGAAATTCAGAAGTAATTCTTTGCTGGTATTCTGGGTATCTACCTCCTGGATGTCTTTGTTTGAATAGATGCCACCAACATCTAATTGAGTTGGTTATTCACAGACCTGTTACACTGTGTGCAAACCCTAAGCAGGCATCACTCTGTAGCAAACAGGAGCCAGGCAAAAAAGAGTGTAAGGCTCCGTCAGAGGCCTCTGGACAGGAGGCATGGGTGTATCTCAGTCACTGGCACCCTGTAACTCTAGGAGGTTTTGACATTATCCTTTGAATGTAATTCATTGAGTTATTTTCCTGTTTTTCTTATCTTTATGTTTGAACCATTGCATCCATCCCAGAAAGAACAGGAAACAAGAGGAGAAAATTACTCAGGTGACACATAGACATAAGCAGCTTCTTCCTACATGGTAAGATGTGAGGGTTTCCAGAAAATATTCCTGTTTCCACAACTGTAACCCCAACTCAGAATTCCAGTAGATGAATTCCAGACTGTAGGAATATGTGCTCCTTCAGTTAAAAATTCTTCTATGTAACATCCATTAAAATGTAAGCTCCTCCAGGAGCATAAGCTCTGTGAGGGCAAGGACTTTGTCTTATATCCTCCACACCTAGAGCATTGTCTGGAACAAGTACATGTCAAATGTTGAATGAATGATTCATCCCTTAAGAGTAAGTCATTTCTGGCATTTAAAAGTCTTTGCGTCAGTGATCAATGCTGCTGGAAAAAACACCACCAGTCACTATACTCTTTGCATTAATAAGCTCATTCAAATGGAAAATCTTTTTGTCCTAGTTTTGAGAAATACTTGGAGGGACATATAAAGTCAAGGCACCTGCCTCAAGGGACCTTACAACCTAGTACAGTTATCTAATATCTGTTGGCTTCCTGAGTGAGCTGGCTGACAGCAGTGAAGAAGAGTGACACACACAAGCAGGTTGGTTCAGTAAATATTTATATATTACTTAACATATTGTATATAATACATTAAGCAGCAGAGACATCTTGGCATGAGTCTCGACATAAAATACAATGAAATAACCCAATCCCTGAATTACCAACCATTGATAAACTTTGTAGCTTCCTCCAATCCTTCTGTTCCACAGACATAATTGAGACACACCATCCCAAGCTCCACTGTCCCCACTCCCACTGCTTTGTATGATCCTTTCTGTAGTTGGAAGTAACGGTCCTCCTTGTTTGTGTTCATGGGCCACGACTGGCATACCCAGCCCACTCTGAGTCGGGTAGCCATCTGATGGGGAGGAAGCTGCCCTGTGCAGAGCTTGCCTCGCTGCCTTAAAAGGACGGCATCTGGACATGCAGTGGAGCCCTGGGTGGTGTGGGGTAGGTGAGAGATCATGTTAAAAGATGTATGAAGTTGAATTTTACGAAGTTAACTGTATGCCTGGAGATGGCTTCTCTTGAATAGAAAACGAAAATGTTCACGTTCACAAGCAGGGATATCCTTACTCTACAGACTCTGCTTTTCTCCTAACAGAAATGTTATTTTTAGTCTATTATGTAAGTGCAGCATCTAAACTTGGTAACTTCCCATTTATGGAGAGTTTATTATATGCCAGGCGTGTGCTAAGCATTTTACATGTCATTTAATCGTCACAGTTGTCACATTATTATTCCATTCTTCAAAGATAGAATTTGAGGCCCAGAGAGGTTGGGTAACTTCACTTGTCTTGAACCACAAAGAGAGCAACTGCAGTTCTGGGATGGTCCAGGCCTGGCTAGCCCCAGAGCCACAGAGTCTTCATTTCTGTCACACAGCCTGTGCAGAGTCCCAAGCCCAGACACAGTCACTTTCCAAAGAAAGTGGCTCCAAGCTCCATTGTCCCCACGAAAACCTCAGGCCTTGTGATTTCTAATGACACCATCCTAAAACCCAGGGCTTGGTTCTGGAGCTCAAAGCCCTTCTCTGTGACTGGAGCACTGGGTGGCCTGAAACCCACTCTTGAGGAATTCCAGCCTCTCTGAGGAATTTTAAATGTTAGGAGAACAAAGAAAGGGATAGGTTGCCTGATCTGAGGGTACTGCACCCAGAGGAGCTGAGACCTTGGGAGAGGTGCAAGTGGGGTGTTTAAGGAGGAGTGAGGGGCTCCCCCATTCTTCCCCAGGATGTCCATATCCCTTGTACTCATCCCATACACCATTGATAACCTGGCTGTGTCTCTTCCCTGACACTTCACTGGAAGAAGTATATTCCAGGAAGTGCACACAGAACCACCCTCCTTTTAAGGGCGTTTCCCTGGACAAGTTTGAGCTGTCGTTACAAAGGGCCCAAGTCCACCCTTGTGGAAGAATAGGCAGCTCTGGGATGTACAAACTGGACAGGGAGAGCACATATTAAAAAGGCATCCGTTGTCTGTACATGTTTGTACAGCATGACATACGAGGGGAGTTTGCTGAAATCAATCTGTCAAAGAAAGGCAGAAACAGCATTTTTTTTTTTTTTTTTTTTTCAGAGACAGGGTCTTGCCCTGTCACCCAGACTAGAGCGCAGTGGTACAATCATAGCTCACTGCAACCTCAAATGCCTGGGCTCAAGTGATCTTCCTGCGTCAGCCTCCGGAGTAGCTAGGACTACAGGCTCTCACCACCATGCCCAGCTAATTTATTACTATTATTATTATTTTAGAGACGGAGTCTTGCTATGTTTCCCAGGCTGGTCAGGAACTCCTAGCCTCAAGTAATCCTCTTGCCTCGGCCTGCCAGAGTGCTGGGATTACAGATGCGAGCCACTGCGCCTGGCCTAGAAAGAGAATTTTTAAACTCTTCCTTCTGTGAGAGCTTGTCCTTTTCTTGTTTACTTCCTAATTGTAAAAATTCATCTTACCAATTGTTTATAATTAGGACTTTTTCTTTCTCTCCTTCAAAAGGTCTTTATTAAGTACCTTCCTTGGCATAGGCCCTATGTGAGATGCTAAAATGTAGAGCTGAAACAATGTGGTCCTTGACCTTATGAGTGAGTGAATGTAACAACATGAACCTAGCACCATGAGGTTAGCACATGCAAGCACATGCAGGTTCTCTGGGGATAGAAGAGTGTGAGTGGGCATTCTTCCTCGGGGTGGGGGGTCGAAAGGCTCCACTGAAGGGTGAGGCAGTCCTACCTCCAAAGTGGTTAAAAGCAATGAAGTCCTCGGGCTGAAGTAAAAGTAAACCCCATTTTATTCAGCATGATTGTGAGATAGAAAATGCTTCCTAATAAAAGGTTTTGACAAATAGAGATTTAACAATCCATCTAGTACATGGTTCATCCATTTTGGAAGGGTTAATGCACACTCAACATTAAAACTCCATCTGACATGCTGCAAATTGACCTTGGTGATGATCAGGGCACTTTAAAGAATTTGGCGGAGGGAATGTGATAAATGCAGCAGGAAAGATACAATGGAAAGGCTTAATGAAAGGCCATAAATTTGAAACAGGACTCTGGCTTCAATGAGCATTTTCAGTGTTTGGTGTATGGAAAGACAGGATGAATGCTGTGTTTTGGAAAGATTAATCTTAAGGTTGCCAATTCATGCATTTTTTTCCTTTATTAATAGAGATTTTTGTGTCCTCTTTAAGAAATCTTTACCTAATATAAGATGATAATTTTTCTCCTGTTTTCTTCTAAAAACTTTTCACATTTAGATGTATTAGGCCATAATGCATCTGCAACTATTTTTTGTATATAGCACACGGTAGGGGGTCAAGATTACTTTTATTTTCCATGTAGATATCCATTGACCCAGCCCCGTCTATTGGAAAGTCCTTCCTTGCCTTCACTGATCTGCAAGGTCACCTTTGTTATAAACCAAATGACCATATATATGTGGGTTACATTGGTCCATTTGTTACATTGGTTAATTTGTCTCTCCTTATGCCAAAACCACACTTCCTTAATTACTATAGCTTTGTACCTCAATACTATAACTTTTCTAGTTAGGTCGTGATATCTGATAGTGTAAGTCCTCCACATTTCTTCTTCAAGATCACCTTTGGTATGCTTGGTCCTTTGCATTTCTGTATAAATTTTAGAATTGCCTTGCCAATTTCCATGAATGACTCTGTAGAGATTTTGTCTGGGATTGTATTGAACCTATAGATCAATTTGACACCTTAGCAATTTAGAGTCTTTCAACTATGAACATGGTATATTCTCTCATTTATTTTGGGCATTTAAAATTTCTCTCAATTACAGCTTGTAGTTTTCAGTATAGAGGTCTTGCACAGCTTTCATCAGAGAGTCCAATTAAATCATTATTTCACCTCTATTGATGCTATTATAAATTATATCTTTTAAAATTTCATTTTCTATTTATTTGTTGTTGACATTTAGAAATAAAATTTATATCTGTATATTTACCTTGTATCTAGGGACTTTGCTATATTCAGTTATTCATTCAAATTGTTTGTAGATTCTTTAGGATTTATTATGCATACAACCATGTCATATGTGAAAAATGACAGTTTAATTAATTTTTTTCAAATTTTACCTTACTGAACTGGCTATTTGATGCTACTATAAATGGAATTGTTTTCTTAATTTCCTTTTAGGATTGCTTTTGACTGTTCTGCAACTTTGCTGAATTTGTTTATTAATTCTAACATTTTGGGATGTGCATTTGTGTAATCTTTAGAGGTTTTTTGTAGGATTTTCTACATATAAGATATTTTATCTGTGAACAGAATCAATCTCTTTAATAGACATAAGACTATTTGGATTTTATATTTCTTTATCATTTTTGGTAACTGGATTTTTCAAGGAAGTTGTCTGTTTTGTCCAAATGTTCAATTCATTGGTAAAAATTATTTATAGTATCTTATTCTTTTTAATGTCTTCAGGATCTCTAGTGAGTTCCCCTTTTCATTCTAATATTGATTATTTGTCTTTCCTTTCATTTGTTTGTCTTGAATGCTTAACAATTTAAATAGTCTTTTTTTTTTAAGAACTCCTTTTGGCTTTGTTGATTTTTTTATGGTACATTTATTTTCTATTTCCTTGGTTTCTTCCCTTGTTATTTCTTTCCTTCCACTTACTTTGGGTTTGATTTGTTATTCTTTTTCTAGTTTCATGAGATGGATGCTTAGATAATTTATTTTCAGTCCTTCTTCTTTTTTAACATATGTACTTTAGGCTGCAAATGTCCATTTAAACACAGCTGTAGCTGTATTCTACCAGTTTTGATGCCATATCTTTATTATCATTGAGTCGAAAAATATTTTCTCATACTGTAGTGATTTCTTCACTGACTTATGGGTTATTTACCAGTATATGGTAATGCTTAATTTCCAAGCATCTTAATTCCATTGTTGTCAGAGAAAGTGTTTAGAATTATTTCAATCTTTTGAACTTTGTTGGGGTTGCTTTATGATCCAGGATGTAGCCAGTTTGGGGAAATTCCTTACATCTTTTTGTTCCAATATTGTTACTGTGACTGTATGTCCTGTCTCTAGGAGAAGGCACATCTAAATTTTAAGGTTCAGAGTAGGAAGTGATACACATCACTCAGTCACATTCTATGAGCAAGAGCATACTCATATATGCACATGGCCAGGTCTAATGCTAGGGGGGATAAGAAGCTGAATTCTCAGACAGAGTTCTCCCTCTGTAAGATAGCAAGATAATGGCAAGCTGTGCCACACAGTTAGTGTTCCATCTAAGCAAATTCAGTTGAAATAAAAAATGAGCCTTTCTCCATAGTTCTGGTAGAAAACTCCTAGAAATAATCACATTGGCCTGATTTGGATCACTTTCCTATGTTTTACCAGTCACTATGGCAAAAGGGATGGACTACTCCCTTTTGGACCAAGCTTGGATATTCATTTTCCTATGCCCATAATAGTATTAATAGTATTAATCCCACCAGAGCTGCAAAAAATGAGTTCCAAGGGGAAAGATGAGTTTTATAATCAAGCAAAGGAGATAAGGAGTACTGTACAACTTCAGTCCTCAACCCCCAGTGGACAGGTACTGGTCACTGGCTTGTTAGGAACTGGGCCAACAGCAGGAAGTGGGGGGGGGGGGGTGGTGACCCAGCGAAGCTTCATCTGTATTTACAGTCACTCCCCATCAATCACATCACCGCCTGAGCTCTGCCTTCTGTCAGATCAGCCGGGCATTAGATTTTGCGTTATGGTGAGTTGTATAATTATTTCATTATATATTACATTGTAATATTAATAGAAATAAAGTGCACAATAAATGTAATGCACTTGAATCATCCTGAAACCATCCCCCCAACCCGTGCCCCATCCATGGAAAAATTGTCTTCCATGAAACTGGTCCCTGGTGCCAAAAAGGCTGGGGACTGCTGCTGTACAAAAACTAAAACAAACAAAAATGGTGCTCATTACAAAAAGTGAGAAAACGGAGAAAGGTAACCCCTACATTTGGAAATTTGGAGGTCACTGGTGTTCCTAATGACATCCATGGCTGTGGAGCGGCAGAGAGAAGCCAACCATGGTGCAGGAGGAGTGGGTGGAGAAGACTGAATGGGGCACATTGGGAGCAGATGTCACTTTCAAGATGACAGGCTATGAAGAGCAGCAGTGTCTTGGCAGGCGTTCCCCAAAGGTGGCCCTAGCACAAGGATTTGAGTGCAAGTACAGTAGTTTATTTGGGAGGTGATCCCAAGAAACATTAGTAGAGGAACGGGGTAGTGAGTCAGGAAAAGGAAGGAAGTCAACAGAGGTATATTGATGAGCAAGCTACAGTTGTGGACAACTGGAGCTCTATCCTACACAGAACTCCTGAAATACAGCCTGGGATGCATGCCTTCCTGCAGATTCACTTGAGGGGTGAGGGAGCCAGGGCGTTAGCGGCCAACTCTTATCCCTCATGGATGGAGAGCAGTTGGGAGGGAATGTAAGCACCTAGCATTTCTGGGCTTGCCCCATTTTTGCTCTGAGCTAGATCCCTATAGCCAGTAAATGCCTGCAGATGGAGGCGGTGCGCAAATCCGCGGAGTGCCTGCTCGCCTCACGCAACTGGGGCAAAGATGGGAGGGAGGAGGGCGCTTCTACAATTCCATCGCTACATACCATGAACACAGGAGGAACAGGACGGGGAGAGGTCCCAGAGTGTTCTTTCTCTAAAGGAGAGTAAAAAATGTAAGACGCGTGGCTGATGTGGAGGGAATGTAGGAAGTTTGCGGAATCTGATCGTCTTTATCCTCTTTCTGTCCCCCAGATGCACTAAAAATGGTTTTCTAAAAGGAAGTTAGAATGGGCTGTCAGAACCTAAGGGACTTTAAAGAAATACTCCCCGCCACTCAGAAGGGGAAATCGAGGTCAGGAAAAGGGAAAGCAAGTGGCCCAACGCTGGTAAATGGCAAGACGGGGAGCGGAGTCCAGGGCTCCCCGGGCCTGTATGGCACTGTTTCCACCAGCCGAGTCTAACGTCACCCCGCCACACCCCCGCCCCGGACGTGCGCCACCCAGGAGGTCTCAGCGACCAAGGGAGCACTCGACCTAAACAAAACCAACAGCCGCCTGGACGCTCCGACTTCTCAGTAGTCCTTAAGCAAAGAGGAAGGGGAGCGCATCTTCACTTGGACACAGGATGGGGCCTTAGAACTTTTCATAAAATGTCCTTTGGTAACACAAGGAAGACCCTGAGCGAGCCCTGCAAAAAGGGATCTTCCACTGGCACCGCCCCGGGGCTGTGACCCTGGGCTCCGGAGGGCCCGCCCCCGGCACCGGCTCTCCACCGCACATTCCCAGGGCTGCGGCAAGGCGTGGCCAGCCCCGCGATCCCCAAACCCTCCGCGGCCCCAGCGGCCCAGGGAGCGGCGCCGGGGTCGCGCCGTGGCCACAGACCCCCTCCGCAGGCGCCGCAAGGGCCGGGCCGCGCGGAATCACGGGCCGGGGGCGGGGCCGCCGGGGTGGGCGGGCGTCCGGGCCGCGCTCTCCACTCGGGCGGACGCGCGGGCGCCCAGGCGCGGCGCCGCCGGGACCCGAGAGGCGCAGCCTGCCGGCGCGGGGGCGCGGCCGGAGCGCAGCGGGGGCGCCCGGGCGGGGTCCACGCTGAGCGGCCGCCTCGGCCGCCTTGTCCCTGCGGCGGCTGCCTGGGCGGCCCGGGCGCGCGGCCCTTCGCCATGTACACCTTCGTGGTGCGCGACGAGAACAGCAGTGTCTACGCCGAGGTCTCCCGGCTGCTCCTCGCCACCGGCCACTGGAAGCGGCTGAGGCGAGACAATCCCAGGTTTAACCTGATGTTGGGAGAGAGGAACCGGCTGCCCTTCGGGAGACTGGGTGAGCCCTTCCCCATTTCCCGCCTCCCCGCCCCGGAGCGGCCCTCCGCCCCTGCCACGGCCCGGTAGAGCGAGCGCTTTTGTTTTTAAGGTCATAAATCTTCCCCTCCGTCGCTTCTCGGGGAGACCAAAACGGATCCAGAACGATCTAAACCTGTCGTTGTTAATGCCTTCTCGTCTCCGGATTCGGAGCGGGAGTCGCAGTGTCCCGGGGACGCAGCTGTCTCCTGACAATGACCGGTCCCTGCAGCCGGGGGAACATCGGCCGCTGAGGCTGGGACTTGAGGCCGCGCCTATCCTGGTTCCCCGGGCCCGACGCCCCCAAGTCGGGCAGGTCGGCCGGACTGAGCGGAGCGGAGCGCGCCTCCGCAGAGGCGGCGGCTGACATCCGGCTGGAGTCATCTTGCAGCTTTTCTGCATTGAGGATTCCTCCCTCCCTGGCGCGGGCGCGGGAGCTGTAGGTGTTGAAACTCCTTAGCATTCTGCCAGCCAAAGGCTCAGATGAACGGTCAGGGAATTTGGGAAAGACCTCTGGATGCCAAAAACAGGAGCTTCAGAAGGGACCCTAGCCCAGGGAAGGGTGGAGGGGTGTCTGATTTTAGACCTTTCCTTAGTTTCACAATTGTATATTGAATAAAGGTTGTACATGAGGCTGTGTTCGCCTCGGTCTCTGCCTTACTCTCCCCAGGGGAGTTGCCTTCGTTCATATGGTTGAAGCTGGCTGGGCACCACCAAATCCACATAACCTCTGGTAGGAAAGGCAGGAGAAAAGAGAGGACCAGCCCTCCCTTGTAAATGATGTAATCCAGGAGTTGTCCAGATTGGTTTAATTCACATCCCATTGACCTGAGCAGTCTCATGGCCTCCCCTCACTGCACAGTGGTCTGGGAAGTGCAGCCTTTCTCTGAGTAGCCATGTTCTTCTCCAAAATTCATCAGGGGTGGGGACCAATTGTATTCCAAGGACAGAAGAGGATTGGTAGTGGAGGAAGAGTCATCTCTACCTTGGAGGGCAAACCAGAAGGAGCATTGTTCTACGGCCAGGAGAGGAAACAGTTTTTGCTAATAGGTGTGGTCAGAGGTTGAATGGGCAAAGACTGAAAACAGGCCATTTGGAGTTGACTAGCCATTGGTGAGCTTACACAGAGCATTTTACACTTGTAGCTGTGTAAAACCATAACAGGTTTGAGGAATGAAGGGTGTTGCGGTAGAAACTTACTGAATTGTTTTCTTTGGAATAGTACCTGGAACAAATTTTTATTGTTATACAAGTTTACGATGTAGAATGGTGACTCCATGGAAGAGCTGATTTGAACCCCCAGAAATCTCAGAATACAGGAAATGTGCCTGGAGATTCCCTTTTGTTAAACTGTCTCACGAAGCCCTCGGCAAAGAGAATATCTCCCTGAAAGAAGGAGAGGAAAAACAGCTTATAGTTGAAAACAGTTATTTCTTCCTTTCATTGTCCACTTCCCTTCCTGACTTACTTATTTCCCTGTTTGGACTTGGCAGTGCCTGGATGTAAAAGCTAGGTGGAATCCTAATATTAAAAAGAGAAAAAGGGCAGGCATGGTGGCTCACACCTGTAATCCTAGCACTTTGGGAGGCCGAGGTGGGAGGATTGCTTGAGGCCAGTAGTTCAAGACCAGCCTGAGCAAGAGTGAGACTCCATCTCTACAAAAAATAGAAAAATTAGCTAGGTGTAGCCCCATGTGCCTGTAGTCCCAGATACTCAGGAGGCTGAGGCAAGAGAATCACTTGAGCACAGGAGTTTGAAGTTGCACTGAGCTATGCTGATGCCACTGAACTCTAGCCCTGACTACAGAGCAAGACCCTGTCTCAAAAAAAAAAAAAAAAAAGTAGAAAAAAATGGCCCTACCCAGGCAGACAGAGGTGATTGGCATTGCTATGGTCTTCAAGCCTAGGGGTAAGAAGCAGAAACCTACAGGGTCTGAATCCTACATAGGAACCACAAATATTATTCAGCACATAATCAGTAAACAGTTGGGGTTTATGGGGAGGAAAACAGCATCCCACAATGAAAAATGGTTGTATGCCATCACTGTTAGGGATATTTACCTTTTGCTTACAGTGCATTTTGGGAAACCCAAGGAGAAGGCTTATAGAGCCATTTCAAGGCCCAGGAATGCTGGTGCCCAGGGTATGAGAAGGTAGGCAGTTCAGGTGTGAATCAGGTCTGTCTGCCCCAGGGAGACAGTGAGAGCCAGTTAATGCCTGCCTGAAACTTTTGATTTGGCTGTGTGCCATTCTCAGATGAATTATTCTTACCTCTGGCATCTTTAACTCAAAATCTCTTTTGTTTGGTCTTACTTTGATTTTTGTTGCTGGAAATGCAATGCATTTTATTAGGATTTTAAACAAAACATTTTTTATTTGAAATAAAAGTTTGTTTTTCTTTGTATCCTTTGTACTCTAATTTTATAAAGAAGGGGACATGTAATTAAGAGCTGTTGAAAATGAGTTTCTCTGTGGGATGATGCACAGAAGAAAGTTTTCAGAGCTTCTGATTTTATAGACGTGGCCTCTCCACTACTTTCCTTCACCTGCTAGTGGCCCTCCTAGAAGCTTGTAGAGGTAGGTGTGCTTGAGACCATCAGCATCATAGTTCTGCTGCCTTCCTTAGTGGCTGTAGGAAGCAAGAGTGGGGATGTGGAAAGCATGACTCTATGAAAGTAGCCGCACTGTACAGAGATTACAGGTCCATCAGTGTTAAGCCAAGAGGGGAATGTGGTGTGCCTCAGGGAGAGATGAAATAGAAAATACCCCCAGCACCCTCTACCCTAACAAGAAAAAATAAAGGTAGCAGTGGTCTTTGGCAGACCTACGATGTTGATGTTATTATATCCATGGTGGGAAGGGTGAGAATTGCCAGCAGGATACAGAGAGGAAGAAGGACCTTGGGGACAGAGAAACAAAATTGTTGGTTTCTAACAACATTAGAAATGAGAGAAAGAAAAGCTGGGTGCAGCACAACTGTTCTCCCTCCTATGAGCTGGTGCTGATGCCGTGTTTCCCCATCTGTCCTGTTTCCCTTCTGAGCCTCCTCTTTCCTTCACAGGTCACGAGCCTGGGCTGATGCAGTTGGTGAATTACTACCGGGGGGCTGACAAACTGTGCCGCAAAGCCTCCTTAGTGAAGTAAGTGTTCTTGAAGACCTGTGTTTTCGCTTTTTTTTATATCTATAAATGAAGCACTTAAGCAAAAATGTGGGTCTGTTTAAAGGGCAAAAATAGTTTTATTTAAAAAGCCAACAAATATAGTTCTGAAGCTTCCTCTAAGCTGCTTTGATTGAAGCTCAGATCCTGTTAAGAATTAGCTTGCAATTTGGATTGCAGTCCAAGACATTGCTGTCTGGTGCTTGATAAAGCTTGTCTGTCTCTTAGGTGAGGCTCCCTAGAAGCAGAGCCTGATTCAGGGTTTCTGGTGTGAGTGATTTCTTGGGAGAGGGCTCTCCCGAGCAACCCATCAAGGAGCAAGGGCAGCAGGGAAGGGGAAGAGCCACGCACAAAGGTGGTTTCAGCTGAAGTCTTGCCTCAGCCTGACTCCTTGGAGCACTGAAGTGACTGGCGCCTCAGAGTTGTCACATCTTGAGGCAAGGGGACCAGGCTTCTGTGCTCCATCCAGTATCAGTCAGCCATTGGCTATGGGGAGAAGTGGAGGACTTAGCTTCCCAAGCATTTCTGGGCAGTGGCTGGTCCCTGGAGAAGGGCGTGCACAGCCCTTAGCAGCCATCTCTTACAGCAGTGAGGGGTGCCTCAGAAAATATATCTGGGCAGGGTATAACAGTGTCCACGCCACCGCCCATCTCTGAGCAGTAGGATTATGGCTAGGTATTACAAGAACAGTATCATAAAGTGGAAAGAGACTATACTGTACACTGATTAAGATCCAGTGTCAAAAGCTTGGGTTTTAACCCCAGCTTTTTTTCCCCTTACAAATCTCTTCATCCCTCTAAACCTCAGTACCTCCCTCATAAGGCTATGAGGATTAGATAAAGTGATACATGTAAAGTATATATAGTACAGTGGCCTGGTATATAATGAGTATTTGACTCTGCCTTAATTTCCTTCTCTGTAAAATGGGGATAATAATAGTAACTACCTCGGGGTTGTTATGAGGATTGATTGAGTTAATTTATGTAAAGGCTTTTTTAATGATGCCTGTCTCATAGTTCACACTGTATAATTGGAAGCTCTCCTTCATTTTGTTACTAGTATTATTGTGGTTGTCATTGCTATGATTGTTAGCATTTCACTAGGGAAACACTGGGCATGACGCCTGAAATCAGGGCTATAGTAGGTCTCTAGTATTCTTTCCATGATGACTAGTGAACGTGTGTATGTAGCCAGACAGATCATTTAGGTGAGAAGGCACTGGGATTTTTGACTCAATGCAAAATGCTCTTTTTCCCATTAACGTTTCTTTCTGGGCTCTAGGTATTTACTTAGGTTGAGGGCTCACAGGAACATTTCCATTTTTTGTTCAGACTCGCTGGCCTGGTAGCTTACATACCCACTCTTCTCTTTGATGTGTTTTGGTGGTTTATCAGCCACTCCTAAAGGAGGTTGAGGCTTCCTGAAGTCTTCTTGTTACATATTTATGTAATAGAATGCAAATAACTGTTGCACTAGAATCAGGAGTAGAAGTGGGACTAAACGTGATTGTTTATTTAAATTCTTCATTTAGAAGTTTTTAGAAAATGTTTATTCAATCTTTCCTACCATGATTTTTCCCTAAAGATAAAGGTAGAAGTTTGCTTGTATAATTCAGAAGCAGAGGATGCTGTAAAAGATACTGTTCTCCATATTTGCATATTTAGCAGCTATAGTGAGGCAGAATGAGTACAGGGCTGGAGTCACAAGAGGTCTGGGTAGATATCTGTGACCTTGGACAGCACCACTCTGAATCCCAGTATCCCATCTATAAAATAGGGATGGATGGTGGTGACAATACCTGCTCTTTGCCCCTTGGAGGCACGCGATGTGACCTGTGATGGCACTGTGTAAGTGGTGACATGACTTATGCAGGCTGGAGGTTGTCATCATCCTCATCAGCTTCCTTCATTCTATCAGGTGTCGTGTGAGGGTCTGTAGTAGTTCCAGGAGATGATGGTTCCCCTTGTCAGTTTGTCATTCCCCATGATTTTGTATGGGTTGAAAGGACTCTGGAGAGTTAGAAATGAGATCTCCCTCATTTTACAGGACAAAATGGCAGCTCAGAGAGGACAGCCACGTTGCCCACAGCCACGGCAGTTCGTGTTGAGCCAGAACAGATCTAACCTGTATAGATGGGACTCATGGGCACTGAGATTGGGTGCCCTCAGAAGGCTGCCCAGAGCCTCGATGGTGTTCTATGCTAGATCTTGTACAGCCCGCTCCTTCCTCCTGACACTATAGGGAGTGTCAGAAATTCATCAAGGTCCTGAGGCCTTGGTCTTAGAGCCCTGGGGGGCTTTTCATCTCCTAGCACAGATCAGAGCCTTTCTTTTCCTCTTGCGAGCATTACTCCTGTATAGATATGAATAAACCTGCACTGTAATTACTTCTCAACTGGGCTGATGAGGAACAAATGCAAAGGACTTCCTGCAGAGCCTGGTCTTGGTTCTGTACAGGAAATGAGAGCTTCCAAACCAAGGTCATCTTACAGACCAGCACTGTCCAGCAGAAATAGAAATGCTAGCCACACATGTAATTTTAAACTTCCTGGTAGCCACATTAAAATAAGTACAAAAAACGGGTGCAATTAAATTAGTAATCTATTTTATTTAACTGAATAAATCCAAAATATTTTGACATATAATTAATATAAAAAAGATATTTTATGTATTTTTTCATTCTGACTGTTCAAAATTTGATGTGTATTTTACATTTGTATCACATCTTAATTCAGACACTAAATATTCTTTAGGAACCCTTCGTCTGAATTTAGATTTCAAAAAATTTATGGTTGAAGTTGTTACCACATAAAAGTATTTCAGTAACTGAATTGAGTACCAGAAAAAATCATTTTTCTTTAATATTTGCACACACATTGACAAAACTAGTTCATCTTTTTTCAGAAGAATTGATTTGTCTTTGAAACAAAAGCGTATTGTTTTCAATATTATGTTCAAGTTAGGGAAATTCACCAACTCTTGTGTCAACTCCGTGTTATTATCAAATTCACAGGGGTATTGAATATATTGAAAAGTAACTACATTTATCAATATTAACAAAGTATTCTTCAAATTTTATTTTAGTTTTTGCAGCCAATTTTCACAATGCTGTCAAGTACAATTAAAATCTTCTGCATACTGTGTCATGTTATAAAAATATGTGAAATCATTATTATTGACTTGATTTGTGAAGTTGAAACATAAATTCTCATACCTGCCCGGCTAGATCACAGATAAGGTCTTCTTTCCTTTCCTTGGAGCTTTAACTTTAACTTGTTCATATGCAGTGTGGATAAAGGTGAGAGAATGTAAATAACACTGCCATTTTTTTATCTTTGATTATCTAATGGAATAGTGAATTAGTGAGTGAAAATAATGATTTGGTAAACACTCCTTTTATTTCAAGAAAATCTGAATTGGAGTTACAAAGTAAATCTTTGTAAAACTCTTCCATCTCTCAGTGAGTATTGGCAAAGAACACAGTATCATTAAATTCATTGTCTTCTGTTTCTTTCAGTAGTTTTATAAACTGGAAAGTCATTGTAACATTTGCAAATATATACTGAACCATTTCAACAACTGTATCCATGACACTTTCATAGAGTCTGCTTCAGAAAACTGAGCACAAATGTTTTTAATATGTATCATATAGTGCAGTGAAGCAAATGTTTCCAATATGTATCATGCAGTAGAATATGAGGTAACAAAGGAAATATTAGTGTATGAAAATCCTAGTAAATCCATATTTTAATGCAACTTAGCTGAAGTCCTATCTGTCATGGTAGAAAGTAATTTTTCACATGTAGGTGAAATTCTTTGACAGATGTAAAAGATTCAAAAATACGTACACCATGAATTTTATATTTTTTAGACTATAATTTGACAGTATCATGTCATATATTTGGAACATGCCAAAGTACTGGGGGGGAGCATCTCTTATGTCATGCAACTCGTCTAAAGCTAAAGAAAAATATTTAATATTTTTCCAACTTTGAATCAATCTTTGATATTGTTAGTTAGAAAGGTTTTGTAGTCTGTGGGCAATTGTGGCTTAACTGAAGATTGATAACTTTTTATAAGTTATCATTTTAAGTATTTTTCTTAAAATAGTTTCTTTCAAACTAGTTCCATCTAAAATGGTTTTCTTTTTGGGTAAGGATCCAAGCCATTTTATTGTTAACCAAAGCTACAAGCTCAGATCCTGTTAAAAATTTGATTAAAAATTTTAATAGGCTATTTAATTGTGATTTCAGCCACTAATGTCATTAATTCTTTTTGTTGAAAGGGAAATGCTTCTCAAATTCATTATGTATTTGCTGAAAATGCCTCCTTTACACAACAAACAAACTTGCTTTTTCATTTTACTCCGTGGCAGCGTGCTGCACTTGCCATTCCTTGTGAATTTGTGACGTACTTTCTTCCAGTTCTGTTGTTTTCTTTACTGACCTGGTAATAGTTCTAGGTTTTGTGTCCCTCCTCATTTCCACGGCAGTAATATGCTTTTGTTTTAAATTTTAAAATTTGTCCATATTTTTTTTAACTAGAAAAATAATTTCACCATAGTTACCAATTTATGATTTATGTAGCTAGCTCTGTAACTCACGCTTTCTGCATAGTAAACACATCATAATATTTCATCAGCGCACAGAAAGAAACCACTTGAACTGAATCAAACTATTGTCCCCAAAGAGAATAGCGATGTGTTTGTGTGTGATACTAGAAATGACACATGGGCCTGATGTGCACACTGCAATACAACAATAAAGTAAAATGTCTTCCTACCAAATCAATAAAGTTGTGTTTAATGGAAAAATATTTTCCAGTGCATCAGTTTTTAAATTAAAATTAAATAAAATTTAAAATTCAGTTTCTGAGTCACACTGGCCACATTTCAAATGCTCAGTAGCCACATGCGGCTAGTGGCTACCATATGGGGTGATGCAGATACAGAGTTAAACATTCAGGGAGTTAGAAATTTATTTATTTATTTATTTTTATTCCTTTGAGTTCAAGTAACTTTCGATTTCTTTGCCTTTCACTTTAAAATGACTTTGTTTGGAACCTCAGTCTAAAATTTCTTTCCATTAATTCTGCCATTTGCTCACTGACTAGGGTTTGTAGGTGAATCTTAACACAGGCTTAACATTAACAGTTCTGTTGTAGACAGAAGAGGGAGCACAACTTGGGCAGGGCCTGCACATGTCTTTGGGTAGGTTCCTCCCTGGCTCTGATTCCTGGGGAGTAAGGATAGGTTTAGAGTTAAGACTTGGGAGTTCGGGGTTTACGTCCTGGCTGGTACTTACTACCTTTATGGTCTTGGGAAGTTTCCTTCTCTGTGACCCAGTTTCTATTTTGTGAAATGTGATGCTAGTGCCACTGGCTCCAGAGGTTTGATGACATGCAGTGGGGAGCCTTTGATAAGCTCTTGTATTTGTTAAGTGCCTTGCCCAGGGCCTGACTTTATCTTCTGTGTTCTTATGTTATTTGGGGAGCAGGAGGTATGTTTTATTACGACCACTGGTGTCCTGTATCCTATTAGAAAGATTCCTTCTTTATACTATCACTGAATCTAGGCTGAGCTAAAAGCAAGAAACGAAGGACTTAAAAAAAGTCTTTAGATAATTCAGATTCCTAAGTAGCTTTTTCTTCCCCAGAGAGTTGAGCCAAGATAGTATTTTCAATAGTTAAATTTTCCTCCGTTCCCCACTTCATTTTTTAGTGTGGGTCTGGCTCAACCACAACATACTTGTTGAAAAGGTGTTGGCTCAGGATTATGTCAAGTTAAGTTTCTGTAGAGATGCATTTTTAAAAAGAGCTAAATTTCTGAGCATTAAACCATTTCAATTAACTGGGGCACATCTTTAAAATTGCATCTAACAGCTGTGTACTGCCTGCTAGTGCATTAGAGGTCTGTCCGGGGTGGCCAAGAGCAAATAGAGGGGTTAGAAGGAGACTGGGTCATACCTTGCCTCCCTGAAAAGCTCTGGGGAAAGCAGTGGCCTTTCTGAAGAGAGTGACAGAGTGCAATAAGAAGGGACACTGACCTTGTTCTGTCATCGACCAGGCTAATCAAGACAAGCCCAGAACTGGCCGAGTGCTGCACATGGTTCCCTGAGTCCTATGTGATTTATCCAACTAATCTCAAGACTCCAGTTGCTCCAGCGCAGAATGGAATCCAGCCACCAATCATTAACTCAAGGACAGATGAAAGAGAATTCTTCCTGGCTTCTTATAACAGAAAGAAAGAGGATGGGGAGGGCAACGTTTGGATTGCAAAGTCATCAGCCGGTGCCAAAGGTGAGTTGGCATTGCTGTCCCGTTCTCTATTCCCTGTAGGTCCCTGTCATGCTTTGTTCAATGGTATGTCAGATTTTAATGATGAATTCAGATGAATGACTCTATTCTAACCTGAATCATCGAGGGTCGAAACCACATCTAGTTACATAGTTTTAAATACCTATCTGTGTACTGATGTACATCTCCCGTCTAGGTCTTTCCCTTTAGCTTAAATCCATTGACACCCTCCCCATCTCTAAAAGCCATTTCAAACTGAATGTATCTGACACGGAACTCTTCATTTCCTTCCCAACTTTGCCCAACCCAGCCTGCTCCTCTTTCAAGCTTCCCACTTAGTTTATGATCCCACTATTTACCCAGGCTTTGAAGCCCCCAAACCTACGATTCATCCTTGACTGCACTGTTCTTTACAGTCTACACCTAATACATTAGCAAGTCTTGCTAGCTCTGTCTTCAAAACACATTCTGAACTAGACTTTTTCTTGAAATTTCCACTGTTCCCCCGCTCAATCAAAGCCCCCATTCTCTCTAGTCTGTGCAATTGCAACACCTGCCCACAGCTAGTCCTCCTCTTCCCAGACAGAGTGATGCTTTAAAAAAAAAAAAAAAATCTAATCATGTTACTCCCTGCTCAGGACTTACCAGCTGGCTTCCTAATGCAATTAGAATAAACTCCAGCTTCTGCATGGTAGCTTGCATCATTTGACATTTGCCCATGTCTCTGATCTCATCTTCTTCTATTCTCAGCCTTCTTCACTGTACTGTAGCCACAAAGACCGCCTAGTGTCACTCAAATATTCTCGATTTGTCTCTGTACCTGGAATGTGCTTACATGGATTACTTTCTGTTTCTCTCAGCTCAGATGTTGCCTTGTCAGAGAAGCCTTTTCTAATCTAAAGTTACCTCTCTGCCCCTTGCTTTCATTCCCTTTCCCTACTTTATTTTTCTTCTCGCACTAACTTCTTCTTAGCACTGTATTACTTATTGGTTTATCCATCCATCTGTCCGCACAAACACAGACTTCCTGTCTTGTTCATTCTTGGATCCTCCTCAAACAATAAATGTGTGTTGAATGAATGCATTGAAGGAGTGAGGTTTATAATATTAACACAGGCTTAAAGTAGAGGTAGTTCCCAATGCAGTGAGCACATAAACAGTCTCTCTCTATGACTACCATCATGTGCTCTTTTAAAAACCATTCCATTTTGAATTTACTTCTTTTATTGCCTGGGAAGACCATCTGGCCATTGGTACTCATCTCTATTCCCGGTCCAGTGGACCTCACCTTCTTTTCCACCAACCATGAGACAGGAGGGCATTACCTGGAATCTCCTGAAAGTGGGAAAGTTGGACTCTTGCCACAAGTCAGGTACTTCCCCTACTTCTCTGTCCCCTCTTGTGACCTCTTCTCAAGTACTGTCCCCTAGTTTGGCTGTAATGGTAAATGAAGGAATTGGAAGAGGAAATAGACATTCATGGATTTCCAGATTTCCTCTGTGGATTCAGGCTTAGAGTCAGAATGGCCATTGTGAGGACACCTGGGTAGTCCCTGGACCCTCACCAAGGCAAGACTTAGAAGGACATGAAGCAGCATGGGAAGGAGGGTAAAGAGAATAAATGCTGAAAAAAAGAATTTTTGCTTTAGGGCCAGGTGCAGTGGCTCATGCCTGTAATCCTAGCACTCTGGGAGGTTAAGGCAGGAGGATCGCTTGAGGCCAGCCTGAGCAAGAGCAAGACCCCATCTGTACAAAAAATAGGAAAATTAGCTGGGTGTGGTGGTGCACACCTGTTATCCCAGCTACTTGGGAGGCTGAGGCAGGAGGATCACTTGAGCCTAGGAGTTTGATGTTGCACTGAGCTATGATCATGCCACTGTACACTAGCCCAGGTGACAGACTGAGACCCTGTCTCAAAAAAAAAAAAAAAAGTAAAATAAAAGAATTTTTGCTTTAGCAATTGAGGAGATAAGTGGTGTTTATTTGTTTTGTCCTATTCAGCCAATAGGATGAATGGCTTTTATTCTTGTTAAACAAATATTTACTTAATACCTACGATATGCTTGGTATAATTGGCTCAACCTTCAAACTATATCCAATATCAAGCCACTATTCACCATGTCCATCACCCATCTCTGATCAGAGCTACCTTCACCTCCAACCTGGAGCATTGCTCCCTGTTCTTCTGTTCTTGGCCATTCTCCAGAATCTACAGAGAATACAGCAGACAGAGAGTCTACTAAAGCAGTCAGACCATGTCACCTCTATGCTCAGCACTGTCTCCCAGCAAAGGTTCAATATATGTACTAAGTGAATGAATGAAGTAATGAGTGTTTGGAGATACAAGAATAAATAAGACAGACATGATCTATTGCCCTCATGGACCCATAGGCTAGTCAGAAAGAAGGCTAATGATGCATCTGTTGCCAGATTAGCTAAAAGTTGAGATGGGATCACAGAAAAAAGAGACTGACCTTGAAGCTCCTTAAAGATCCCAAAAGTTCCTTCATAATTTCTTCATATTTAGATAGTGAGGATATAAACAAATAAGTGATGTAAGAAATACAGTTAACAAACACATGGAAACATGCAACACCAGTATCCAAAACTTCCAAATTAAATTTGAATTTTATGTATCGTTCTATACCTACAAAATTAGAAAACAAAAACTTTTAGTGATACTATTGCTGAAAGTTTGTTGTGGACTGCTCCTTGTTAGTGACAGTTTAGAGTCCTTTGGAGAAGCAATAGGATAACACAGAGCAAAAGCCATAAAGGATGCGTAGTGTTTGGTCTGATAATCTCCTTCCTGAAAACTTACTCCAAAGAAATATTTTAAAAGAAACAAGAGTGATCTGTAGCAAAGACATTTACTACTGTTATCTGTAATAGCAAAATATTGTTTAGAAACAACCCCATTGTGCAGTAATCAGTAAACAAATGTATAATTAGTTGACATCCACACAATGGGATATTTTTCAGCCACTAACATAGTTATGAAGTTAATATAGAAACAGTGAAAATATTGACAATATAAAGTGGAAAAAAGAATATGAAATGAGTTCATTGTTATTGAACCAGGCTTTCCCCATATGTAGAGAAAGATAATGTGAAAAAATGAAAATAATGATGTCAGGAAATAAGACTATGGGTAACTTTTCCATTTCCCTTTAAGGCCATGTTTTCTTAAATGACAATAATTTTTAAAAGTTATAAAATGTAGCTATCTGTCTTCTTATTTTCCCATTATTTTTCCAACCTGTTAACGTTAGGTATATTCATTTTCAATAAGAAATAGTTTACATAAGGAAATAGCATAAGGAAAATAAGGTTGGAGTGTATGGAAGGCAATGGGGTTAGATTAGGTAGAGCAAGGCATCAGTAGGTGATAGGGATGGTTTCACGACATTAGCAGGAAAGTGGTGTTTTAGGGTGATTATTCTAATAGTAGCTTCAAAAGTGCTATAGGGGAGGGAAGATTAAAGTCTGAACTTAAGAGTTGGTGAGTGAAAATAAAGAATCAGAAACTCTGAGTGTGATTCCTAAGGGAGATGAAGCAGAATGAGTCACGTGTGTAGGGAAAGAGAAGAAGCGAGCTTTTCCAAGTAGATTTGCAGTTTTTTGTTCAAGAGGCTCTAACCAGATGGTGGAACAAGTGACAGAAACGGGGTAGTTGAGAAGGGGGTTGACTTTTAGGAAAGATGCATCACTGAATTAATGCAATGAGTTGAATTCCTTTGTACTGAAAGCATGAGACCCAAGTGGAGATAAACTATAAATCTAAAAATCTAAAGCATAGGTGAGAAAGTCGTAGAACTAAAAAGTGAGTTCAGCAGTGTTACAGGATGTGAGATCAACACAAAAAAATCAATTGCATTTTTATATATCAACCATGAACATGTGGAAACCAAAGTCAAAAACATAGTATTATTTACAGTCACCCCAGAGAAAATGAGATGCTTAGATATTAACTTAACAAAACATGTACAGGCTCTGTATGCTGAAAATTACAAAATGATTATGGAAGAAGTCAAAGAGGACCTAAAGAAAAGGACAGACATACTGTGTTCATGGATTGCAGTACTCAACATAGTAAAGAAAAGATGTCATTTCACCCTAAACTGGTCTATAGGTTTAATGTAATTCCTATCATGGTATCAGCAAGGTTTTTGTATAGAAATAAAGCTGCTTCTAAAATTCATGAAAAGACTTAGGCCCTAGAATAGCTTAAATAATCTTGAAAAAGAAGAATAAGGGGAATTAATCACTCTACCTGATATTAAGGCATACTATACAGTACTGTACAGTACTCAATACACTCTAGCGTTGGTGGAGAGATAGAAACATAAATCAGTGGAACAGAATAGAGAAGTCAGAAATAGGCCCAAATATATATGTCCACAAGAAGGATAAACCTTTCTACAAATGGTGCTAAATAAGGTGGATATCCACAGACAAAAAATGAACGCCAATGTAAACCTCACACCTTATACAAAAACTAACTCAAATTGGATTGTGGACTTATATATGAAATGTAAAACTATAAAATTTTTTGGAATAAAATAGGAGATAGAGCTTGGCAACGAGTTCTTTAACTTAACACCAAAGGTATAATCCATAAAAGTAAAAATTGATAAGTTGAACCTTATCAGAATAAAACTTTTGCTTTGTGAAACACCCCATTAAGGGATGAAAAGATGCACTCCAGACTCGGAGAGAAGATTTTTAAACCATTTATGTGACAAAGGACTCAGATCTAGAATATGTAAACAACTTTCAAAATGTAACAGGAAATAACAACAGACACACAGTCCAATTAGAAAATGGGCAAAAGACATGAAAACACATTTTATTGAAGAGGCTATACAGATGGAAAATAAGCAAATGAAAAGATTTTCCATATCATTAGCTATTAGGGAAATGCAAATTGAAACCACAACAAGCTGTCACTGCACTTTTATTAAAATGGCTAAAATAAGAAGTGGCGACAACAGCCAATGCTGGCAAGGATCTGGAGGGGCTGGGCCGCTCATACGCTGCTAGTGGGAATGTAAAAGGTACAGCCACTCTGGAAAAAAGTTTGATAATTTTTTATAAAACTAAACATGTAAGTACTATACAACGCAACAATTGCACATTCTTGGGCATTTGTCCCAGAAAGATGAAAACTTACATCCACACAAAAACCTGTATATACCAGCTTTATTTTTAATAGCCCCAAACTGGAAACAACCCAAATGTCCCTCAATGAGTAAATGATTAAACAAACTGTGATGAATTAATACCATGGAATACTGTTAATACTTAGAAGTAAAAAGGAGTGAATTATTGATATACACAACTACTTAGATGAATCTTCAGGCAATTATGCTGAGTGGAAAAAGCCAATCCCAAAAGATCACATACTGTATAATTCTATTTATATAACATTTCTGAAATGACAAAATTATAGAAATGGAAAGCAGATTAGTGGTTGCAGGGATGGGGGTGGGATAGGGAGGGAGATGAGTGTGGCTTCAAGGGGGCAGCATGAGGGATCCGTGCAATAATGGAACTGTTCACAATGGGAGAAGATATTTGTAAATCATATATCTGATAAGGGACCTGTCTCCAGAATGTATTAAAAAACTCATAACTCAATAATAAAAAGACAAATAAGCCAATCAAGGAATAAACAAGGAGCCTCAGTAGACATTTCTCCAAAGAAGATAATAAATAGCTAATAAGCACATGAAAACATGTCCAACGTTATTAGTCATTAGAGAAATGAAAATTGAAATCACATGAGATACCACATCATACCCACTAGGATGGCTGTAATTAAGAAGACTGATGACAAATGTTGTGAGGATGTGAAGACACTGCAACCCTTGAACATTGCTGGTGGGAATGTAAAATGGTGCAGTCACTTTGGAATACGATCTGGTAGTTCCTCAAAAAGTTAAACGTAGAGTTACCATATGATTCAGCTATTGCACTTCTAGGTATATTCTCAAGAGAATTGAAAATATATACCTACAAAAACTTGTATCAAATCTTATAGCAGCATTATTCATAAGAGTCAAACAACAATGGAAACAATCCAAATGTCCATCAATTAAGAATGAATGAACAAAATGTGGTATCTCCATACAGTGGAGTACTCTTCAACCATAGAAGGGAATGAAGTACTGATACATGATGCAACATGGATGAACCTTGAAAACTTTGTGTTAAGTGAAATTAGCCAGACGTGAAAGGCCACATACTATATGATTCCATTTATATGAAATGTCCAGAGGAGGTAAGTCCATAGATAGAGACAGAAAGTAGATTAGTGGTTATCAGGGACTGGGGTGAGGAAAGAATGGGGAGTAACTGCCTCCCCAAAAAAACCCTGTGCCCATTGGCAGTGAAAATGTTCTCAAATTAGACTGTAGTGATACTTGGCAAAACTCTTGAGTGTACCTAAACCCATTGAATTGTATACTTTAAAAGGGTGAATTTTATGGTGTATAAGTTACATCTCAATTATGCTGTTAAAAAGGATATGATATCACTTGTTTAATGTTAATGGACAATTTGAATGCATCTGGTTTTGTCTATTACAATGCTGCAGGGAGCATATTAGTACATGTACCTTTATGACCTAACCTTCCTGGTATTTCTATAAGTTTTAGTGTTAGAAGTGATTTATTGGTCAAGGCAGTATACAGTCTTTATTGTGGTAGCCAGTGACCAATAGTACAGTGGTATTTATTTCGAGTGCTTAGACACCGAGTATCTGTAAAACTGAAATTTCGTGGCTGTACCCTGCCAAGATAGCGTTGACAATTGTATATGGGAAAAGAGGTGGATAACCCTGGGTGCTCTTGTGGGGAGAGCAGAGAATGTGAGAGGCTGGAGGAGGGCAGAGAGGGAGAAAGAAAAGAGGGAGCAGGCCAATAAAAGCCTCCTGTGGGTTTTTTGCTGTATTTCCTTTCTGCCTTTGTAGAGAGCTTTTCCTCTTGGATTGGACTAGTTTCTGTTTTGCTTTTGCCCTGTTAGGTGAAGGCATTCTCATCTCCTCGGAGGCCTCGGAGCTTCTCGATTTCATAGACAACCAGGGCCAAGTGCACGTGATCCAGAAATATCTCGAGCGCCCTCTGCTGCTTGAGCCGGGTCATCGCAAGTTTGACATTAGGTAATGCATCAGTGTCCATAGCTTTTGTTTTTTATTCATCTGAAAAAGTGCAATGGTGTATGGTGAGGAGAGGAACGTGGAATATGAGGAAGTGTTTGACTGTGTTTAAGATGTTACCAGAATTGAATACAACTGAGTACAACTGACTGGAACTGAGCTTCTGTACCTAACTTTCTATTTTCCTTTCAATATTTCCTTTTTCTGTCTAGAAAATGTTACTAAGGTTATGGACTTTCTTTTTTTTTTTAATATTCTCTTTTATGAAAATAATTTGTGGATCCAAAGAGAAGAGTATAAATTTATGGGGCTTGCTTACGGAATAAGCTGAGAGATGTACACAGAACACATAATTCAGACATAACAGATTGTGTGACCCTGCCAAATAATTTGTCCTAACTTCATTATTTGTATCCCACTCTTTATGGATTTCATGAACAAACCTGAGGCTTTTGTATTTTAAGTTTCTAAGCAAAGGACCTGGCATGGAGAAAGAGGTTGTGTGGTGCTTTCTAAAGCAGAACAACCCTCTCCACACAGCTCATCCCTGGCCTTGCCATCATCTCCTCATCGAGGACTCTGTCTCTTTGATTCCTTCATGATAACTTGCTGCTTCTTGAACATCAGTCCTAGGGCAGATCAGCTTCAGGATGAACACTCTTCCTCTTAAGATAACTAAAAGAGCAAACATGACAAATGGAGGTTTTACAGGTTAACCATAAAAACCAACTCTCATAAATCTCTTCAGAATGCTGTATCTTTTGAATGGATCAAAGACTCCTTGTCATTTATGGGGTGAAATGTTTTGTTTGCCTCATTATAGTGATAACCCTCTATCTCAGCTAAATCGTGGCTTGCCTCATATAATTTTAGAACCTACCTCCATCCCCTATTCCCCCTGCCCAAACTCCTGTATATTCCAAAAGAAGTCAAGATGTGGGGATTGATATATAAAAATATGTAGAAACTTTGGATGACTTGAGTAAAGCAGTGTTTTTATTGATTTGCAGAAGCTGGGTCTTGGTGGATCATCAGTATAATATCTACCTCTATAGAGAGGGTGTGCTTCGGACTGCTTCAGAACCATATCATGTTGATAACTTCCAAGACAAAACCTGCCATTTGACCAATCACTGCATTCAAAAGGAGTACTCAAAGAACTATGGAAAGTATGAAGAAGGGAATGAAATGTTCTTCGAGGAGTTCAATCAGTACCTAACAAGTGCTTTGAACGTTACCCTAGAAAGTAGTATTTTACTACAAATCAAACATATAATAAGGTAACCTAATTGTATCTTTTTTTGGTGTTTCTTCTTGAAGGAGCTTTGAGTATCTATGCCTTTCAAAGAATTGTTTCATTTAAGTTGTCTAATTTATAGGCAAAATTTATTTGTAATATTTCTTTCCTTTTACTATCTATAGGATCTGTAATGATGTCACTTCTTTCATTCCTGATGTTGATAATCTCTCTATTTTACTTGAACAGACTGACTAGAGATTTATCAATTTTGTTAATCTTTTCAAAAAATTAGCTTTTGGCTTTATTTGTTTTCTCTATTTTTATTTCAATTTCTTTGATTTATGTTTTTTATTATTTTTTTCTTTCTACTTTTTCGGGGATTTGATTTGTTCTTTTTTTTAGTTTCTTCTTACCTCATTGATCTGAGATATTTCTTTTTGGAAAAAATATAAGTATTTTAATGCTATCAATTTTCCTCTAAGTCCTGCATTGGCTGAATCCCACAGATTTTGCTATGTTATGCTTTCATTTCCAATTTATTAAAATATTTTCAAATTTCCCTGTGACTTTATCTTTGATTCATGTGTGATTTAGAAATTTTTGATTAATATCCAAATATTTGGGGCTTTTCTAGTCATTCCATTATAGTCTGAGGAACATAATTTATATGGTTTCATTTCTTTGAAATTTGCTAAGGTTTGTTCCATGGCCCTGAATGTGGTCCATCTTAGTGAATGTTCTATGTGTATTCTGCTATCGTTGTACAGAGTGTTCTATAAATGTCAATTAGGTCAAAGTGGTTGACAATGTTGTTCAAGTCTTTTATATCCATGCTTATTTTCTGTTCTACTTGTTCTATTTATTATTGAGAGGAAAAACATTGAAGTCTCCAAGTATGATTATGAATTTGTCTATGTCTCCATTCAGTTTTATCAGTTTTTGCTTCATATATTTTAAGGATCTGTTGTTAGGTGCATATACATTTAGGATTGTTATTTCTTCTTTGGGAATTGACCATTTTATCATTAGTAATTTATCTTTATGTCTGGTAGTAGTGTATTTTATCAGATTTTAATAGAGCCACTCCAGCTTTCTTTTGATTAATGTTTCCAGGGTATGTCTTTTTCAGTCCTTTTATTTTTATTCTGTTCTGTATTGTATCCCATACGGTATATTCTATACTTGAAGTAGTTTTCTGGTAGACAGCATATATTTGGGTTTTACATTTTCATTTTAATTCAATGTGATAATCTCTGTCATTTACCACTTAAACTTAATGTAATTATTGATTTGGTTGGATTCACATCTACCATTTGATTATTTGTTGTCTGTCCTCTTTTTTTGTTGTTTTGTTTGTTTGTTTTGGTTTTCGTTTTTCATTTCCCCCTGCCTTCTTTTGCAATATTTGAAATTTTTTTAGAGTTTATATTAATTTTTCTGTTGAGTATTTGGCTATCTCTCTCTCTTTTTCTCTTTCTCTCTCTCTCTCTTTTTTTTTATAGTGCTTGCTCTAGGGATTACAATATACATACCTAATATTTTGCAGCCTTCTTAGAGTTAATAATTTACCTGTTCAAATAAAATGCAAAAACTTTATAACTTTATAATTTACTAACTCTCTCTCTTTATGTTATAGTTGCCATATGTATTACATCCACATATATTGAAATCTCCACCACATCATGTTATTATTTTTGCTATCAACAGTTATATATATTTTCATATGAATGATAGATTATCAATAAGGTTGGATTTTAAAAATATATATATATATATATATAACCAAACTATATACTGTCTATAAGAAACCCACTTTAAATACAAAAGGAGAAAAAAATGTTCTTTTATATTTACCCAGAGACACCATTTATTTTGTTTTTCCTTCAGTCCTGAAGTTCGGAGTTTCTCTCTGGTATCATTTCCCTTCAGAGTTAAGTGTTTCTTTTAGAGCAGTTTTGCTGGTGATAACTCCTCTTAATTTTCTGTCGTCTGAGAATGTGTTTATTTCACCTTATTCCTGAATAATATTTTCACTGGATTTACACAAACATAATGTTAAGCAAAAATTACAAAAAATATAAGCTATATATAAGATAGATACAGACTGATTTCATTTATATAAGTTAAAAAACAAGCAAAACTAAATAGTATATTATTTAGAAGAATGTAAATGTGTGGCAAAAATATGAAGCAAAACAAAGAAATGATAAAACATTAAGTTCAAAATAGCGGTTATCTCTGGAGGGGAGGCAAGAGGACATAGGGAAGGGGCTTAAAGATACTGGATGGTGGGTACATGAAAAATCATCAATATTACATATATTTTAAACTCACAAAATGTTTTTATTGTTATGTATAGTTAATATTCATTTAGATTTCTCCATATATTTTGACCTTTTATGTTGCTTCTCTTTTTTCCTGCATTTCCTTGTTTTATCTACGATCATTTTCCTTATTGTTAAAAAAACTCATTTTCAGTACTTTTTAAGTAAGGTCTGCTGGTAATGTTATCTTGGTTAGTGTTCATCTAATAATATATTTTGTCTGTTTTTTAAGACCATTTGCTCTGAAAACAGATTTCTAAATCAGCAGTTAATTTCTTTTACCACTTTGAAGGTGGCATACTGTTGTCTTCTGGCTTCCATCTTTTCTCCTGTGAAGTCAGCTGAAATCTCAGCATTGCTCTTAATGTGTCTTTTCTCTGTCTTTGAGATTCTGTTTCACTGATTTTTATAAAGTTTACTAAGAGATGTGTGTAGTTTTCTCTGTACTTATTCCTGTGTTGGGTTCATAGTGCTTCTTGCATCTTTGGCTTGATATTTTTTACCAGTCTTGGAATGTTCCTGGCCATTATCTTTTCACCTGTGCCTTTTGCCCCATTACCCTCTCCTTTAGGGTCTCTAATTACATGGATGTTAATCCTTCATGCTGTTTCTCACGCTTCTCCTATGGCTTTTGGGTATCATTTTAACTCTCCATGATTCTACTCATTCTTTTCTTCTGGCTTATCTTTCTGCTTGCTAATCTTTTCTTCAGCTATTAACACATATTAAAAAGTTTAAAAAGTTAAAAGCTTTTAAAAGCTACTGTTAAAAGTATCTATTGAGTCCTTGATTTTATTTATTGTGCTTCTTAGTTCTAAAATTTTCATTTGTTTCTTTTTTTTAGATTACAGCCCTCTTATGAAATTCTCCCACTTATCTCATATTTTCTAAAACATAATGGCAATTCTTTAACATCTTTATCTGATAACTCCAAAATATAGATCACCCATAGCACATGTCAGCAAACCATGCCCTATGGGCCAAATCTGGCCTACAGCCTGTTTTTGTAAGGTCCATAAGCTAAGAATAGTTTTTTAATTTTTTAAAGATTTTTTTGTAAAAGAAGAGTATGCAACAGCAGCTCTATATAGCCTGTAAAATTTAAAATATTTATTATCTGTCCCTTTATAGTAAAAGTTTGATGACCCCTGACTTTTAGGTCTGTTTCTATTGTCTATTTTTTTCTCTTGGTCCTATTTCTTAATATGCCTGGAAATCATTTTTTAGTGTTAGTGTTCATTTATTATATAGTTTATTAAATCAAGTAGAGATTTTTTTTAAATGAGGTATAGCATGCATAAAGTGTACAGTTTAATGAGTTTTTATTATGCATATACTCACCTACCCATGACACAAATAAAGATATAAAACATTTATAGTACCCCAAAAGACTCCTTTAAACTCCCTCAGAATATATATTCCCTGCCACAGACAACCTGTCTTCTGACTTTTATCACTATAGATTCCTTTGCTTGTTCTTAAACTTTATGTAAATGGGAGTATACTGTATTTCCTATTTTGTGTTCAACTTCATTCAATATTGTGTCTGTAGCATTCATCCATATTGTTGCATGTAGAAGTAGTTTATCCTTTTCATTGCTGTGTAATATTCCATTGTGTGAATATTTCAGTTTATCCCTTCTATAGTTGATGGATATCTAGGTTTTATCTCTTATATTTAGGCCTGTAATCTATCTGGAATTGTTGTATGTCAAGTTTCATGTTTTTCCACATGGATATCCCATTGACCCAGGGCCATTTGTGCATAAGACTGTCCTTTCCTCCAGGGCATGTGGTGTGCCTTTGTTGTAAATCAGGTAGCTGTTCATGCGAGGGTCTGTTCCTGTGATCGCTGTTCTGCCCCATTATTTATCCACTGTTTTGTTGCCACTCTGTCTCGATGACTGAGACGTTTTCCTTAAAATATTCTTACAGAGAGCCTAGCATAATAAAGGGCTTGAAGTCCCATTTCTTCAGGGATTATAGGTGGTTAGAATTCTCACACCAGATAAATCAAGTATGGTGAAGAAAGAATTCCTATTTTAGGTAAAAGATTTGATGGAGATTTGCTACGCCCCCTCCACATTGTTCTGTACAGTTCAGACAGTGTTGTTGCTTTGGTGCTATAAATGTTCCTCATAGCTCTCATGTTTTCTTTTTTTTTCCAGCCAACCTCCCCCTAACTTCCCACTCCAGCCAAAAAAAGATGCGCTTTATAAAGGTTCTGATGATGAACAAAATTCTTTAAAGTGAATTATTAATCTTGAGCTTTCAGCAGATAAAAAATAATATTTAGTTTTGAATTGGTTCTGGCTCTCGGTTTTTCCTTTATGTGTCAGAGTGTAAAATGCTTCTTTGACTGTTTATCCTTTAGTATTTTTCTCTCTTGCTCTTTTTTTATTTTACCATTAGTATCTATTAAACTTTTCTTAATTACATTTTAAAGGATATTGTAAATAAAACAAAAGTTAAGGGTATGGTTTCATAGAATAGAGATTTTTTTTTTAAATGTGATGTGTGACTTGTCAATGCAGGGTAAAGAAGAATGGGAGGAGAAATTTTAATAAAAATGTTTTTATTTTGGGGGGAAAAGAAGGAGATTGAAGTTTGTGGGGGGTGGGGTGGGGTGAGAAGGAAGGAGGGCTAGGAGAGCAAGAACCTGGCTCCACGTTCACAGAGCCCTTAGTTCCTTTTTAAAGTCGTGAGTCAAAACCTACCTGTAGGGATACATCTTAGAGTTAGTCACGTGGAAGCCAGTATCCTGCATCTTCTTCCTTCTGAATATACAGCTGTGTAGAAGGACACTTGTCTCTGGTAATCCTAGAGTCATTATAACACATTTTATTTACTAAGATAAATATTTCACCCCAATATTCAGTTGAGGGAAAAATCAAGGAAGATCTTCGTAAGACAGAAATGGCATAGGCTTTCTGGGATGGTTATACTAGATAACAGGTATTTATTATTCATAAATAAGAGATTTATAATTATCATAATTAATGCAATATGCTTGTTCGTAAGAGTAACATTTATTAAGTGCTTCCTTGGTACCAGGAGCTATGCCAAGAACCATTTGTGATTATCTCATTGGACAATCTCAGTGATAGGAGTAGACACTAGTTTTACTTTAGGTAAGGAAGTCAAACTTTGACTTAGAGAGGTTAAAAAAACTTGTCTGAGATTCGGGCCTGACCTCAGACTGCCTTCATGTACTTCTCCATTACGTCTCTGAGATTCACTTTCAGCTTTTTTTCTGTATCACTAAACTCCCCTAGTTTTTTCAAGCAGAAGTTGATGCTAATAATAATTCTATTCTGTATTTCCATATTTAGTTTCAACATGTATAGCTCTTAAGTCTTTTAGTCAGCAATAATTTGGCATCAGAACTGGAGCTAGTGAAAGAAATTAATGAGGCCACCATTCTTTTTGCAAATTCTGCCCTTCACCAAATGATAGTCCATTTGTCACGTGGCAAAAATACACGGAAATGTTTTATTTATTATAAACAAACACAGCAGCCACCCACCTGTTGGAGGAACTGCATTTATAGAGGCCATGGCGACTCAGTGCTGTGCTGCTTCTCAAGGCCAGGGAAAGCAGCCTTTGCCTGGGAGGGCATGAGTGGTTGCAGAGTTTTCTAACAAATGCTTGATAAGTAGCATTCTCATGAATAATTTATTGGTAATAAATCAAAAGGAGAGAATTAAGTCACAGCTGATTTTTAGACACATTTGATATTAAATCTTCCAAGCACATCTCATGTACTCCTTCTCCCTTGACCACCCCATTCTCAGCGAGTTCTCCCCTCCTACCCCGCAGGAGCTGCCTCCTGAGCGTGGAGCCTGCCATCAGCACCAAGCACCTCCCTTACCAGAGCTTCCAGCTCTTCGGCTTCGACTTCATGGTGGATGAGGAGCTGAAGGTCTGGCTCATTGAGGTCAACGGCGCCCCTGCTTGTGCTCAGTAAGCCTGGATGCCATTGTGTTTTAACATACGGGAAGTTGGTTCTGCAGATGGAAAAGTGTCTTGGTCAGGTGGTGACCTCCCATTGCTGCAGGGTGCAAGCATAGACCCTTGACTGCTGTCAGGGAGGATGACACAGTAATAGAGGCGCCTGGGAGGAGCTGTCTGGAAGGGGGGCTTTGCTGAGTCATTTCCTTTCCATTTTCCCCCTGTGTTTCGAGCAGTTGGCCCGTGCTCAGGTAGGTGGTAGATTCCATGAGAGTTTCAAACAAAGCTAATAACTGCCAGAGAGACCCTCTTGTGTGACAAGTTGAGTGAGCAGGATCGTGTGAGTGGGGAGACAGGGATGACCCAGAAGTTCAGAGGCTCCTGAGAGGCATCATAGACACAGTGGAGCTGGAGCTGGGATGCCAGGAAGGAGGGTCAGATGCACCGAAGGGAGGTGGGGAGAGCCTTCAGAAAGGGGTGCAGCACGCATTGGGACCTTGCCCTGTGCTGAGCTCTGTGCACATCTGGGAGATGCGTAGAGCAATAGAAGCTCCCTGAGCACCTGTCCTTGGGAGTGTCTGTCCCTTCTGGGGAGATGCCTGGCTGGAGCGGTGTTAGTGTTGTGGTGAAAAGAAAGATAAAGGTGAGAAGGTAAGTCGGACCTTCTGTGAAAGGCCTTAAGAGTAACAGAAAGTCATTTGGACTCAATCCTCTTATGCTCTTGGTTCTCCTGAAGATCCACTTTCATCATGTCGAGACCCTTTCATGGTTCCCATCTACATCTTAGAGAAATTGAGAAGTTGAGATGACTTTTTAAAGGCTTAGGAGAAAGTCCTGCACCTGCAAGGGACCGTCCTGTACACACAAGTTGTTCTTTGGTTAGGAGCTGGGCCTTTGCCACTTGCCTGATGGCTGCAACAGGTGTGATTCCATCTCATTTGTCGGTCCCTGCAGCTGGCAACTGGCCAGGCCGTGTCCCAGGCCATGGGCTGACAGTGGTGAGCAAAGAGAGACACAGGCCCTACCCTCAGTGGAGAGAGACTGTGGGCGAGACAAAGGACCAGACACATACCGATTACAGATTGGCACAAGTGCTTTAACAGAGAGCAAAGGATGTTGAAAGGTAACATGACAAGCAAAGGGCCCCCATTGGGAAGTGAGGCTTGGCACTGAGACCAGAAGGCAAAATGTGAGTTAGGTAGGCTAAGAGCGGAGGATGGCAGGGCTTTGTGTCTTCTCTCACCAAATTGACAGTGGTGTGCCCAGTCTCTCTCCCGCTGTCCTTTCTGTCACAGGTTTGTCCCTCCATGGTGCTGTAGTCTAGACCTTCCCCCCTCTGTCTTCCTGCCTTGCTCAGTTGCTTTGTCACCTTTCTCCCTCTATGCTGCACATGCAGTCCCAGCAGATTTTCCCAGCTGTTAAAATAAAAATCTTCCCTTGATGCCACATGCTCCAGTGATCCTGCCTTCTACCGGCTTCTTTCATGGCCGAGCTTTTTGCAGCCTTCTCCTCTTCCTCTATTCCCACCCGTGCCCTGGTCCATCCAGGGTGGCTTCCATCCTGACTGCCCCACAGAAACTGTTCTTGGAAGGTCCCCAGCCAAGTCCACATTTCCAAGTCCAGCAGCCCATTTCTGTCCGCAGTTCCCTGGACCTGTCAGCAGCATTTGAGGCAGCTGACCACGGCGTGCTGAGACACTCCCCTGTCGTGGCTTCAGGCACGCTCTGTGCTGGGCAGACTTGCCTGGAGAGGTGTGGGCAAGCTGGGCTCTGCGTCCTCATCAGGTACCTCAGGTCCCAGCCCTGGGTGTCCACCTCTTCTGCCTACTGTACTCTCTCTATATGGGATCTCATTCAACTTCCTGATTTTAAAACCACCACATTACTTCACAGCATGGAGATGCAGACCGGTGTCTGCACCTGCCTTCCCTGCCGTGATGTCTGGATGGCTGATGGCAGCCCCCTCCCCCTCCCAGATTTGCCCATCTCAGTCGGTCCACCTCCTCCTCCCCCCAGAGCCTAAGCCGGACCTGACGGAGGCGAGGCGCTGCCTCTGCACTTCCCTTACCCTCGGGCCCTGTGGCTTGTGCCTCCTCAGTCCTCTGCCGTTCCACTGCCATTGCCCTTGCACAGGTTGTCTTCCATCGTGGCAGAGGCTTTGGCAAAGAGCCTCCTAACTGGGATCTCTACTTCTGCTCTTGCCCTGGTAAAATCTATCCTCCCAGAGTAGCCAGAGTGATAAAATGGAAACTAGACCACGCTGTTCTCCAGACTTCCCGTTGCACGTTTGACAGAAACCCAACCCCTCCCTCCACCTGCGAGGCCACTGCCCACCTGCCTCTCCAGCTTCACCCCAGGCTGCCGTCTCCTTTGATTGCTCTTACCTGCCATGGGGCCTTTGTGCCTGCTGTCACCTCTATGTGGAATCCCCGCCACCATCACCACCAGGCTCACCATGGCTGGCTCCTCGTCCACCAAAATGACATCTCAAGGAAACCTTCCCTGAACAATCCCATCTCTGATTTTCTCTAGCCAGAGGCTTAGTAGTTTACTTCATCGTACTAATTGTCATCAAATTAACCCATCAAAAGGATCTGTGTGTGTGTGTGTGTGTGTGTGTGTGTGTGTGTGTGTATCTCCCTTATCACAGACAGGCAAGATGGCTCTTACACACTCTTGAAATTGCCTGTCTTCCCTGCCAGTCAGGGCAGCAGTTGTCTGTCTTCTTCACCTGCAACGCCTTCCAAAAATATTTGTTGAAGGAATGCTTTATCTTTGTGCAGTGCCTTCTGCAGCATTTGTGTGTACAGTAGCAACTAGTTTATAAATGTGGTCATGGGATGGAATTTCTAGGGCAGATCTTGACTAACAATAAAACTTAGATTTTTTTGCTTGCACTTTGATGAACATCCTCAATGATATTTTTAAAAACGCATTTCAGGAAGCTTTATGCAGAACTGTGCCAGGGCATCGTGGACATAGCCATATCCAGTGTCTTCCCGCCCCCAGACGTGGAACCTCCACAGACCCCACCAGTCGCCTTCATCAAACTGTGACAGAGGGACACTCAGAGCTGCCTTGGAAAAAGCCCAGGGTCCTCCTCCAGGGGATGGTGAAATGACTGGATTGCTCATTATCAAGCCAAAGCAAGGGGAAAGAAAGGCAACTCGCAAAGATGGGATAGAAGAGAGCATGTGATCAGAGGATGTGACTCCCCAAAAGTGGAGCTCTCAACAGTGCTGCCGAGACTTTTGAAAACTGAGGCAAATGTCTCTGAGGGGAGAGTAAAACATTCTTCTAAAGGGGAAAAAACCAGGGATTTGGTTATTTTATGTTCTCATCCTTTAAAACAATCTTGGTACCCAAAGGCAGCCTTATGAGCAAAACCCCCTCCTCCCTCCCTGGGGACAGCAGGCGGCCAGGACCTCTGGTCGGTGCCCCCACCTGCTACCGCCCTAGTGCCTTAGCTCCATGCCCGCCACAGCCCCGCTGTTCTGGGACATGGAGTGGACGTCAGAGCATCTTGGAGGTTGCCCATGTGTTCCCTGCTCGTCCTGTCATGACATTCTGCCCCGTAAACTCTGGACAAGCATGTGCCAGACGGTCCTTAGTTTCATGCTGTGCGCCAGCCTCTTGGCGAAGGCGGTTTTCCTCATCACCTTCCTGATGGCGTTTGGTCAGTCGCCTGTCAGGGTTTGAGTGGGTCAGGCCCCAAAACAGCAAACTGCTGCTCTAGGTCTGCTCTCTGCATGTTTTAGAAACAAAATGGCAAGTCTGCCCTGAGCCTGTAAGCATCAAATAAGCATGAGAGAGAAAAAAACATATCTTGCTTTACTTAAATAGGTTGAGTGTCGTGGGTCTTTGAAAATATGATGATTCTCAATTATCTTGGTTTTAGCCAGAATTCTAAATGCAGCTTTGCAAATTTCCCTTGACTTTTTTTTAAACCTTTTTAGAAAACCTTTCTGGGGGTCAGGAGAAAGTAGAATTCTACCCTGCACTCCCCACCTCCTTCAGGTGGCCCTGCCCCAGACACAGGTAGCTTTCTCCCTTTTTGTTCTCCTTGTGCTCTACGCACCTCTGCACGACTGAAGGGGCAGGTTTTGTTCCAGGAAGGGTTCTATGCCTGCCTGCACCTGCAGGCATCAGGAGAGTGTATGTCCTGCCTAAATGGGAAGGTCTTCTAAAATGGGAGAGAAGTGGTTTCAGAGCTCCATGCAGTGTCTTGTGAGTCTCAACAAATGTGTACTATTACATGTGGCTTCCGTCTACTGGATGGACTAATACTTTGTAGGCTTTTCAGGAGGCCGTGTTACTAGCAATGGGAAGAACAAGATGTCATTTGTGTTTAATGTGAACTCAGTAAACAGGCCCTTCTTACAGCGTCCTGGAAATCACAGCAGACCCATTGAAAACTGCACTCTGCCCCGGAACATGGTGTGTTCTTTCTCTGTGCATATGTGTGCTCCATTATTCATTTCTGCTTGGCACTAGAAAACCTTTCTGCAGTCAGATAAGACTTTTACAAAAGAGGAGAAAAAGCTCCTCATGTCATTCATGAGATGTGAGAGCTTACGGTGACAGAAGGGATAATGATAGAAATTATTTAATAGGTACAGCAATGGGTGATAGGGTGTGAGGGCGTTACCTTGGGGTTACGTGGAAAAGGGCCCAGCTGGGTTGGCTCTCATGGGAATTTGGAATTACAAAATAAAAGTCCTAGTGGTTACCCAGAATACAGATTTTAAAAAGTTTGCATCTAGAGCAAAATAAAACAGCCATTGGTACTAGTGAATCCTGGAGGCCCAACACAGATGATGGGTTAGTGTTCTGAAACTTCGGAGAAGGGAATGAGATCTGATCAGATCATGGGAAGATGCATACCCATTTAGAAAGTATGGGTAGGTACTGGGTCCTTGGCAAGGCTAAGTGGGCTGGTGATGGGGAAAGCATGGAAGTTTTTGTAACAATATCACATGCTAACATAGATTTGTGATTATCTTTTAGACCCAAATTACAGGGACATTCAAAAGTTTTCTAGCCTTTACAGTGACAGAGCTAAGAATTCAGATGTTAGAAAGCCTGTGAATCTTGATGGGTTTTCTAAGAAACCTGAATCAATAGCATATATATAAGGGAAGTAGGACTTTAAAAAAAACAAAAAGTTTTGCTTCATTCCTCATGTGACTTCAAATAAGTATCTATTTTATGTACTTGTTTCTTTTTAAAAATATTTTTGTTTACTTTTAATTTATTTTATTGTTTTACTTCTTTTTTCTTTTTTTTGGAGATGGGTTCTTGCTTTGTTGCCCAGGCTAGAGCACAGTGACTATTCACTGTCACGATCATAATTCACTGCAGCCTTGAACTCCTGGGCTCAAGCGATCCTCCAACCTCAGCCTCCCAAGTGGCTGGGACTATAGGCATGAGCCACTGCACCCAGTTTTACACATTTATTTTTGATCAGGTGGGATTGTTGGCTCAGAACTCTTCTATACCCTTCCATGGTGTCCTTGGCACAGATGGTCATGCCTGCCTCCCCATCAGGCTTCACACTTTCAGTGTGTGTATGTGCTGCCAGCTGCTGGGGGAGGAGGCATTATTTATGTGGAAATGTCAGTTCCAATCTCGGCGCTGTCATTTGACTGCACAGTATCAGATAAGCCCGTTAACCTCTCTGTGCCTTAGTTTCTTAGCTCATGGAAGAGATCGTTGCCTGACCCGGGGACTACCTCAAGGGCTTCTAGTGAGGACAAACAAGAGTGAGAAGACTCGAGAGTCTTCAGTAGCAAGGTTCTCAACGCTGACTACGTGCTGGAATCACTTGTGAGGCTTTTAAAAAATGCTGGTGCCCACACTCCCCCTCCCCCACTGGCCAGTTAAATCAGAACCTCAGACAGCAATGTCTTCAGATGCCTTGAACCACTGCTTGAGAAGGAAGGAAAAACACATTATTACCTTGGAAGAATTGCATAAGGCTTATGGCTTTTAAAAAATCCTTTTTGGAAACTCAGTCATTTCTTTAAGAATGACCAGATGTTGACATGTATATTCATGGAACAAGCAAGTGTGACCTAAGCAGGTTCTCTATTTGCTTCTCATTCCAGCATTTGGCAACTCAAACATGCTTTCATTTACGTAAACAGTTTATGAAGCTTTGACAGCAAATGTAAACAGACATGAAATTATAAATCTGCTAAATATATGTTTGGTTTATTAATCAATTATTGAGAGAAAATCCCCTTCCCTCACACATAATTCCTATGGTAACTATAAACCCATTTTACCAAGAACATTTAAGTGCCTCAGTGTTATATGATTTAGTGGAGCAGGTGCTGGCAGACATACCAGCTGACATGATGTTTCACTCGCTCTTCAGGATGGTTATTATTAAATACATACATGGAGTATCTGGGAGTGACGGAAATGTACTGGGATGAACAGAACCAGCAGGTGGCAGTGAAGCTACAAAGCACGTTTCATTAACAGTTGAGGTTGTGTCAAGTCGGGGCAATCCAGACCTGTTGTGGGTGTGGTGAGGGGCTCTACTAGCAAAGACAAGGTGCCAGAGTGGGTTCTGTGTGGCATGTGGCTGATGTAGAGAAAATTAATTCAGTGATATACATGACTCTGATCCTGGATACAGAATCTGTACTGAAGAGGAAATAGCTTCTGAAATAAGGCAATTTTATGAATGTTTAATATGCCTGGAGCATTAAAGTTATGATATTTCAAGTGTTTTTGTCCCCTTTGGTTCTATCATCTTGTTGTGGGTGTTGATATCCTGGGATATCACTGGTTGTTTAAATGCATGATCTCAATACCCAGGGGTAGGGAGATAGTAAGTCTGCTAGGCTTTGCAAGCCATATAGGGTCTCTGTTGCATATGCTTTGTTTTTGCCCCCAACTCTTTAAAAATGCAAAAACTATTCTAAGCTCGTAGGCCATATAATAGTAGGCCAGATGTGGCCATAGTTTGGTGATCCCAGGACATTACCCATATTTTTTTTTTTTAACATATGTAAACAGATTGTCCTTCAAAACTGATGAGTTACTCTAGGGTGAAGCATTGAGACAATTTCAGCTGCCAAAATCCAGGCCATGGTTCCTTACATGTCTTGTTTATTGTCTGCATCACGATGCAAATTGTGAAGTGTGACCCATGGTGTGAAGGAAAGTTATGTGTGCTTCAAACATGGGGCAGAGGTGGAGGAGCTTCTGAAATGAGGCTACTTCCATAATTAGCCAGAAGGCCAAGAAGTTCTTACTATGCGTTTCACTAAGGCCAGGTCTATAAATACCTATAAACCTCACACATCTTAGGCACTTATGGGTAGAAAGGGCTTGATTTATGCAAATTGTCATTAACTTGTAACTTCTTGCACAATAAGGCTGAATGCTTTGGGCTTCTTTCCCATGTATGGCTGGTCTGCCTTCCATGGCTGCTTCTACTCCATAAATATACTTCTGGCACAGAAGAAGGTCCTTCCATGCCAGAAACCCTGGCACAGGCATCCCACGCCAAACAAGTTTCAGATGTAACTTGACACACTCCCACTAGACTCAGAAGAGATTGCATGCGCAGAGTGTGGGGGACAAACAGACATGGACCCAGGCAGGCAGCTACTTAGGAGCCTGAGGGTGGGCAGGTACAAAGCTTTGGAAGGACTTCTTTTAGAGGCTGGTCCTGTTTGCTGTCAGCAGCTGTCCCTTCTCCTTAAAGAATCTGAAGTTCTCCCATGGCCCCAGAGGTTTTCCCCAACGTATCCCTGTCTTAGTCCATTTTGTGCTGCTATAACAGAACACCGCAGACTGGGTAATTTGTAAAGAAAATAAAGTTATTTGGCTCACAGTTCTGAAGGATGGTTAGATCCTAGATTGAGGGGCTACATCTGGTGAGGGCCTTCTTCTTGCATCATCCCATGGCAGCAAGACACATAGTGAGAGAGGAAAGGGGCTGAATTCATCCTTTTATCAGGAACCTACTTCTGAGATAACCAACCCATTCCTGCAACAACGATAACATCATTAATCCATTCATGAGGGCGGAGCCCTCATGACTTAATCACCTGTTAAAAGTCCCACCTCTCAATGTGGTTGCATTGGGGATTAAGTTTCCAACACATTTACTTTGGGGGACACGTTCAAACCATAGCAATCCCTAATGGCAAAGGAAAATGAGCCCCTGTCCAATGCAACACTTGATGGTACAACTTGAAGATTTCTGCAAGAAAAATTTCTTTTAAAAATTCACATGAGAGGACATCAGTGGGAATAGCACTCTGAAAATCCTCTCTTCCATAAAAGCAATGAGAACACTTGCAAAACTGCCTGGAAATTAACCAGGCTGCTAATAATACTCTTATATCAAAATCGGACAAAGACATCACAAGAAAAACAACAGACCAATATCTCTTAGGAATATACTTGGAAAAAATCAAAATGCTGGCAAACAAAATCCAATAACATATAAAAAGGATGGTACATGATGACCAAGTAGGATTTACCCCAAGAATACAGTTTGTTCAACTTACAAAATTCAAGCAAATGTAATACATCATTTTGATAGAAAAAAAGGATAAAAAACTACATAATCATATCATTATACACAGAAAAAGCATTTGACAATACAAGTGTTTTCAAGTGTTTTCTTGATAAAAACACTCAACAAACTAAGAATGGAATACTTCCTCAACTTGATAAAGGGCATCTTTGGAAAAACCCACAGCCTACATCATATTTAATAGTGAAAGACTAAAGCTTTCTCCTTAACATCAGGCACAAAACAAGGATATCCATTCTTGCCACTATAACACTGTACTAAATGTTCTAGACAGAACAATTATACAAAAGGAAGGAAGGAAGAAAGGGAGAGTAGACAACCAGATTGGAAAGGAGAAAGTATAATTATCTCTCTTTTCAGATGATAAGATCTTATATATAGAAAACCGTTATCATATAAGTAATCCACAAAATCTCTTAGAGCTAATAAATGAGTTCAGCAAGGTTGCCTGATACAAGATCAATATACAAACTCAATTGTATTTCTATATACTATAAATGAACAATTTGAAATGAAATTAAGAAAGTAATTCCATTTATATCAGCCCCAAAGAGAATTAAATACTTAGGAATAAATTTAACAAAAGTTCATTTGTACACCAAAAACTGTAAAACATCTTTGAAAGAAATTAAATAAATAAATGGTAAGTCATCCCGTGTTCATGGATTAAAAGACAATTGTTATAAAGACAAAAATGGACCCCAAATTGATCTACAGATTGAACACAATCCCTATCAAACATCTCAGCTGCCTTTTTTGCAGCAATTGACAAGCTGACCTTAAGACTCATATGGAAATATAAAGGACCGGAAATAGCCAAAGCAATCTGGAGAAAGAAGAACAAAGTTGGAGGAAGTACACTTCCTGATTTCAAAATTTATTACAAAGTTATATTAATCAGGACTGTGTGGTATTGGCATAAGGATAGACATACAGATCAAAGGAATAGAATTGAGAAAACAAATATAAACCCTTACATCTATGGTCAGTTGATTTTTGACAATGGGGCTAAGACAATTCAATAGAAGAAAGAATAGTCTTTCCAACAAATGGTGTTAGGACAACTGGATATCCACAAGCATAGAAATGAAGTGGTATGCCTTTTTTACACCATATACAAAAATTGACTCAAAGTGGGTCAAAGACTTAAATGTAAGAATTGAAACTGCAAAACTCTTAGTAGAAAACATAGGTGTGAATCCTCATGACCTTGGAGTAGGCAATGCTTTCTTAGATGTGATATCAAAAGCACAGGCAGCAAAAGAAAAAAACTGCATGTCATCAAAATTGAAAACTTTTTTGGTTCAAAGTATATAATAAAGTAAAAAGACTACCCACAGAATGGGAGAAAATATTTGCCAATCATATATCTGACAAGGACTAGTATAACCTATATAAAGAATTATAACAACTCAACAATAAAAAGACAACCCAATTTTAAAATGGGCAAAGTATCTAAACAGTCATTTCTCCAAAGAAAATATACAAATGGTCAATAAATACATGAAAAGATGCTTAATACTACGAGTCATTAGGGAAATACAAGTCAAAACCACAATTAGATACTACTGCATATATATTAGCATGACTATAATAAAAACCAGACAAAAACAAGTACTAATCCTTATGTGGAGAATTTGGAATCTTTGCATATTGCTAGTAATATGTATTGGATGTAAAATTGTACAGCTCCTTTGGAAAACAGCTTCACAGTACCTCGAAAAGTTAAACATGGGTGTAACATATGACCCAGAAGTGTCCACTCCTAGCTATAATACCTAAGAGAATTGGAAACATGTCCATACAAAAACCTGTGCTTGGGTGTTCATAGCAGCATTATTCATAATAACCAAAAGTGGAAACAACCCAATTGTCCATCAGCTAGTGAATGGATAAACAAAATGTGCTATATCCATACAATAGATTATTATTCAGCCATCAGCCATGAAAGGAATGAAGTACTGATACAAGCTACAACATGAATGAACCTTGAACACAGTGGAGGGACGAGGAGGATAGTCAATGCTTTTAAGATGTATGGTCTAAAGGGGAGCGGAGAAATGGTATGGTGGCGGAAAAGGGACAAAGGATCAGTGAGTTGTTTTTTGTTTTAAGAGCAGGTTTGTATGCTGATGGAGATTATTGCATCTGCAATAATCCCTTTATTCTCCTGCCTTCTCGGAGTCCTTGACTCGGGGAGAGGGAATGAAAGAAGAGTGTTCCTTAGAAGAGGCAGAGGCATTGTAAAGAGAGGGAAGGCAGAACATATGTTACAGCTGCACACACCTTGGTAGATTTGGTGATGTCAAGATAAAATAGACACAGAAGATAACTTTTCTAAGAAAGTAATATAGGAATGAAAATTGCCAGCTGAACTAGGAAAAGATGAAGTTGACAGTGAGGGGGGATTCCAAAGGGGCAGGAGGACGCTTTGGGGAGTGGTGGATTAATTCATTGTCTTACTTGTGGTGATTGCTTCACGGGTCAGAACTTAATGCATACACTTAAAATGTGTGTAGTTTATTATATGCCAATTATATCGCAATACAGCTGTTGCATACAAATACAGGATGAAGTTGAAAGACATCAGCAGGCATTCTCTGATTAATCAGTATTCTGGGGAGGTAAGTGATTCATAGAGACTCAAAGGATCTTAAGGCTGTAAGTGCACTTGGACGCCTCCCTCCACCACCCTTCCCATCCGAGACCACCCAAGCCCCCCCACTCGCCCCCACAACTCTAGTCCGGAAGATGGGGGAGGTTAGCGTAAGCCGACCTCTGCTTGACTGTCCCAGTGATGAGCCTTCACGCGTTCAGAGTTGGGTAGAGAGAACAGTCAGCCTGGTGCCCAACATCTGCTTTCTCGTTGAAGCCACGACTCCCGCAGGGTGTCTCCCCAGGATCGGCGTCAGCATCGGATCGGAAAGCGGTCAAGGGGAATAGAAGGGGACCTGTGAAGACCGCTCTCCTCCAGTCCTAATTGACTGAGCGAAGGAGAGGCCACAGGCTGAATTGGGCGTGGAGTCGGTTTCCACCTCTGCAGTCATTCGCGGGGGAGGGACATGGGTGGGGCGGAAGAGAGGAGACGGGGCGGGCCCGCAACGCTCTGCCTCGCTAGGGTTTTAACCGGCCCATTCACTCTACGGTTTGGGTTCCAAGTCGACCCTCTAAAACCGCAGGGCCAGGGGCGGGCGGAACAAGAGGAAACTGCATTTCCCAGCAGGCCGCGGGCGCCGGGACTCAGCCCTTCCTCCGGGCGCGTGCGGAGCCGCTGGTTCCTGGCGTGTGGTGTGCGCTCGGCCGCATGGATCCCGTGGGCCGGTGGCGGGACCTGCCCGGCGGGCCTAGCCTAAAGCACTTGACCGACCCCTCTTACGGGATCCCGCGGGAGCAGCAAAAGGCAGCGTTGCAGGAGCTGACGCGGGCGCACGTGGAGTCGTTCAACTACGCTGTTAGCGAGGGGCTCGGCCACGCGGTGCAGGTGAGCGCTGCGCCTCCCCGGGCTCCAGGCAGCTGTGCGTCCGCCCGCGCAGGCTTCGCGGCGAGGCCAGGCCACAGGCGGGCGGAGGAGAGGGACCCGGCGGGGCTGGAGGAGGGAGGGGCGGGGGTGAAGTCTGGCCGTCTGGCGCATGGGCGGGGGACAAGGTCCCAGAGAGATGGCTGGGAGGCCACAGTATAATCCCCAATACTTGTGCCCCTTGATCGTGCTAAGCTCAGTGAGTAGGTGAGAGAGCAAAACATACGGACAGGATGCGGGGCTTGGCCTCGTGGAACTTGTAGTCGAGTCGATTAGGGGAAGATAGATCCGTGATTTTTGAATTGATAAATGATTGCGAACCGTAGTGTTTTGTTGTGTTTTTGCAAGACGGTTAGTTTCTGGGTGCTGTGAGTGAGGAAGTGGCCCGTTTGGGGTGTGCTTCCCAATCATTCACAACGCACACGCCTTTATATCACTTGCAAGTCTTGAACATAGTTTTGTTTGGTTTCTTTGGAGTAGATTCCTTCATTCTGTGAGTCAGAATTTATGTCTGTCATGTTAGTCTTTGCAGAATACAATTGGTTTTCATTATTTAGGGATTCCATATTTGTAGATTCATCCTTACTTGCAACCTCAAAATCAGTACTTGCCAGCATGCTCAGAAGGGTGAAAAATTTGCATCGCCCAATGTGCATATTCCCAGCTGAGGTAATAAGGTGATGCTCTCCCTCCTTGTTTAAGGTTCTCAGACTAGAAACAAGGTGCTTTCTGCTGTCTATTTAGTGCCACACTTTGTGCTTTTTGTAAGTGATTTTGCTAGTTAAAATGTCCCCCAAGCATAGTGTTAAAGTGCTGTGTAGTGTTCCTAAGCACAGAAGGCTTATGGAGAAAACATACGCGTTAGATAAGGTTTGTTCAGGCATGAGTTAGTGCTGTTGGCTGAGAGTTCAATGTTAATGACTCAACAATATATATTAAATAAGGTGTCCTTAAATAGGCTTGCAGGAACCTAACCTTGTAGTTCCCCTAGGAGCAGTGGTTCAGTATTTGCTAATTTAGTGTTTATGGCAACTTTACAGAACATAACTGTTGTGAATAACAAGCATCAGCTGTATTTGGGTTTGGGCAGTACAGCTTTGGCTTGAGAAAGGGAATCTTTTGATCTCCCTTTTTTTAATGTTCCATCCTTAAACATGAAATATAAATTTTATTTTTAAATAAATTATTAAATCCTAAAATAATTCCAGCTTTAGATTAAATTTAAAAATGTAGAAAAGGTCAGTTGAACTCACATGAGGGTGGAGAACCTTTTTGGTATTCTTTCTCGGTTCCATTTTTGGCATTCTTGTTATTCTAACATTAAGGCTAGGAGATTGTTCATAGTTAATTCGTAGGAGAGCTCAGTGGTGCCCCTTCCTCAGAACAGCAAAGCTTCCCCCAGGGGGTGGTGCAGAGAAGCAATTGCTGTGGAAGGGAAAACTTACCTTGGCCACCACCTTTCCCTTTGCGTGGCTCTGGCTTCAGTATGAGGCCACCGTAGAATGAAATGTACAAATATCAGCCTAAAAAATGCCATTAGAGTGTCCAGTCCTAAATCAAGAGGATGTTTCCATATCCTTGCCCTATTAGCAGCTGTCCCATTTGTCTTGCTATGCACATAGACAAGGTAAGAATAGACATGGTAGGCATTTGGTTCAGAGAGCAGGAGCTTTGTTCTGTTCACAGCTGTATCCCTAGAGCCTACTGCAGAATCTGACACATACTAGGCACTGAAAAAAATCTTAAGCTTATGCATTATAGTTTTAAGTACTTAGTGAAGTTATAAGTAGACTGGATGTAGCCTTAACTGTCTTTTTTAGATGTGTCACATTGGCATTATGGGCATCAATGCTTATAGAACACATGGGATTTGGAAGAGTCTTAGAGAAAAAGTGCCTTGGAAATGTAAGCAATTTAATAGCGTGAATTGTATTTCAGGCTATACTTCCCTTTGAATTTGCTTTCAAAGATGAGCGTATCTCTTTTACTATCGTGGATGCTGTTATTAGTCCACCCACAGTTCCAAAAGGGACCATCTGCAGAGAGCTCAACGTTTACCCAGCAGAATGCCGGGGCCGAAGGAGTACCTACCGTGGGAAGTTGACAGTGAGTATAAGAGACAGTGTGTGTGTGGCTCTCACACTGCGTGTTTGTGAGACTAGGGCTGGAGCCTAAAAGTTTATACCAGAATTTTACTTTGTTAGTGCTATCATCTAAGCATAAAATCATTTAGTGTGGTCTTCTTCCTCATTTTAAAATACTCATTTGTTCTCACAGGTTCAGATATATTCTTTAAGTAATCTTTTCTCTCCTTTTCATTTAGGTTGATATCAGCTGGGCAGTGAATGGAATCCCAAAAGGAATCATTAAACAGTCTCTGGGCTATGTTCCCATCATGGTGAAGTCCAAGCTTTGCAATTTACACAGTCTCCCTCCACAAGCCCTCATTGAGCACCACGAGGAGGCAGAGGTAATCCGGGATCCAGGCCTGGGTTGGTAGTGAGGAGTCAGCTTTCCTTTCTCTGCTGTCATTTCTAGATAGGTAAAATGGGGAATTAATATCTCATCTGCAAGACTGCATGTTGCTCTTAATGATTATCAAATGAGACAATATGAAAAAGTGGCTGTACAATTAGAGAATATTATTGTTTTGGGGGAAGAACTGCTAGATTTTTCCCTAATTTTCTGAGTGATACATATGTAGAGATGTACTTCCAGGAAATTTGTTTTTTTCAAGTTGTCTTAGGCCACAAAACTATTGTGAAAAATGTCTGCTTTACTGACAGACTCTGTAAGCATACTAAATGATTCATATACCTTCCCTTCATCATTTCTTTCAGCTGTGTTAGGTGGCTTTGCCGTAGTATTGAGCTGAAGTAATCAAGACATGCATACTCTGTCTACAATAAATAAGCCCTTGTTATACAATGGGAAGAGGGTTTTGGGGTCCAGTCTGTGTTGGACATCCAGTTCTTCCACTTGCCAGTTATGTAGTTTGAGGAAGTTTCCTCTGCTGAAAATAAGCATAATAGTTTTTATGCCACTTATTGTATGAGAATTAAATGTTATAATAACATAAGAGTGCCTAGTATGATATGCCTGTTTCATAGCAGGCAATTAGTAAATGGTAGCTCTTTAACTTACTTGGGAAACCATACTCGTATAGAAGCAAAATGATTACCATTTTAACCTTTAGACTTCTCTTTGGAGTAATTTTTTTAATGTTATTTGAAGACTGAAGTCATTTTAGAGGACAGAAAGGCAAGTTAGTTCCAGTCTGTTTAGTAGAGGAAAGTAGTACCCTGTTTTCCTTCCATACTTTTCTCAAGTAGAACCTTTTTAATGTACTTGAGAAGACTGTTAATTCACACATAGACAGTGCCTGTGTACTATTCTCAAAGGATCGGTAGTTCCTTTCACCTCTGTATACCTCTTCTTCATGTTGCACTACATTTGGCTAGGAATAAAATACATGTTTACAGTCAGTCATGTATCTTTGTTTAACAAATTATAATTCATCTTTTTGGCAGGAAATGGGAGGCTATTTTATAATTAATGGCATTGAAAAAGTAATTCGAATGTTGATTATGCCTCGGAGAAATTTTCCCATTGCAATGATTAGACCAAAATGGAAAACTAGAGGGCCTGGCTATACTCAGTATGGTAAGTTCTAGTGATTATTGGAATGTTCTTTTAGAAAAGTTTAAAACCATTTTTTTTTAAGTAGATATATCTAAATAGAGTCTTTGATATTTCTCTCTCTTTTTTTTTTCTATGAAGCATTTCTGTGTTAAGATTTCATAATGGTGCCAAAATATGCACCTGCAAAAAAAAAAAAAAAGATTTCATAATAGGGGTGGGGGAAGAAATGGAGAGATGTTGGTCAAAGGGCACAAACTTTCATTTATAAGATGAATAAGTTCTGGGGATCTAATGAACACCATAGTGCCTATATTAAATGATTTTGTATTGTTTACTTGAAATTTGGTAAGAGTAAATATTAAGTGTCCTGACCACGCATGTATGCACATACACAGCATGTAACTATGGGTGGTGATTGCTATTTTTATCAATTTGATTGTGGTAATCATTACGCAGTGTTACGTATGTGGATGTTCAAGGTATTGTACACTTTGAGTGCATACAATTTCGATCAATTAAGTATTTTAAAATTTTTAAAAATTAGACCTAAAAAAAAAGATTTCGCAGTGGGAAACCTACTTTCTATTACATTCCATTTTTTCAAGTTGAAAGAGCACGTGTACTTATGTTATTGCTTGTGAAGATGAAGGCTGGCCTGACTTGGCCACAGGTAAACATGAGTCTTGGAAGTCTTCTGGTTCAGGCTATCATAACACTCCCCTCAGGGTCGCTGGCTACAGCCATCTGGCCTCTGTCTGAGCACTCTGTAACAGTGCCTGGCTTCACAAGGCAGCATGTTGCGTTCTTGGGTAACCCCTACGACTAAACAATTTATCCTTATACTTGAGCTTAAAATCAACCTTAATTGTAGCCGTGTATATTATACCTAGAAAAACAGCATCTCAGTCTGTCAAAATGTCTAGTCATTTATACTTTTGCATCAATTGATGCAGTATGTCTTAGCAATCTTTGCCTAAGGCTGAAATAAACTTAAAATCTAAAATTCTACTTTTTCCATTAGAACTTTTAGATCAAACACCATCTCTTGACCAGGCTCCACAGTTTAAGGGGGATATAAAGTGATAAAAGATATAGACCCTGGTCTGGAGGGAAACTTTGAAGTTTGGTTAAATTCATAGCTTCAGTTACTTTCTATTAATCTTTCTCAAAACAGAGATTTTGTACCCAAGAGGACATTTGGCAAGGTCTAGAAACATTTTTGATTGCCAGTCTTGGCTAAACTTAGTGATTTGGTTCTAACTCATATCTAAGAGGGTAAAATAGTTCAGAAAAAAATGATTGAGGTAACAATGATATTACTGAGTTTCTGATTTTTTGCTGTTGTTTCAATAGGAGTTTCAATGCACTGTGTGAGGGAAGAACATTCTGCTGTCAATATGAACCTTCACTACTTGGAAAACGGCACAGTTACATTGAACTTTATCTACCGGAAAGAACTGTTTTTTCTTCCTTTGGGATTTGCACTTAAGGTGTGACTTAATGAATATATTTCTTTTGTTAGGAAGAAATTCATTGGAGGTAGTTATCCTGTTCAGACTGGATGGGTTCTCCTCATTAAACTCCATGCTATACTATTTATCTATTGCTCTCTAACAAATTACCTCAAAATTCAGTAGCTTAAAACATAAACAAACACTTGTCTCACAGTTTCTGTGGGTCAGAAATTTGGGAGTGGTTTAGCTGGGCATTTGTGGCCTGGGTCTCAGGAGGGTGCAATGAGATGTCAGTCGGGGGCTGCAGTCATTTTGAAGACTCAACCGGGACCGGAGGATCCACTTGCAAGGGGGCTCCCTCACAGGGCTGGTTAGTTGGTGCTAACTGTCAGCAGGGGGTCTCCTCATGGAGTTCCTGTCCACGTAGACCTCTCCATAGGCTGCTTGAGGCGGCTGCCTTCCCCTGCCTAGTTAGCTGAGAGAATAAGGCAGAAGATGCAGTGATCTGGCCTTGGGAGTCTCATGTCATCTTTTTCGCCATATTCTCTTGATCACGCAGGCCAGCCCCAATTCAGTGTGGGAGGAGACTGTACACTTTTGTGAATAGCAGGAGGCCAGGACCACTGGGGGCCATCTTGGTGTCTGGCTAGCACATAAGGAATGCTTTATTTTGGAGAGTTTACTTTGATTCAGCAATAGTGGAGTGCTAATTTTTCTTGGGTATGAAAAAATTAGAGGAGAAAATGGTTACTAAATGAATAAAATGCTATGGTTATTACTTGTGAGCAATGACAAAGAAAACCTTTTATTTTCTATTCTAGGCACTTGTCAGCTTCTCCGATTATCAGATTTTTCAGGAGCTCATTAAAGGAAAAGAGGATGACTCTTTCTTTAGGAACTCCGTTTCTCAGATGTTAAGGATTGTAACAGAAGAGGGTTGTTCCACACAAAAACAGGTCCTTAACTATCTAGGTGAATGCTTCAGAGTAAAACTCAATCTTCCTGACTGGTACCCAAATGAACAAGCTGCAGAGTTCCTGTTTAAGTATGTGTGCTTTGCCTGCACTGTTTTTGGAGGCGTGGGAGGGGTGTCGGTGGTTCTTTGTATTGATTGCAGTTTGGGCTGGTGAGTCATCTGCGACTCCAGAATGAACCTGGGGGTAGAATTCTGGTCCTGGCCAGTGGAGGCTACCTTTTTTCTGTGGCCATCCTCACCTTTCTCTCTTTTTATGGTTGTTTTTTAAAGTTTAATTGTACTTTCTAACTTTTATTTTGAAATAACTTCAAACTTCCAGAATCATGTTCAAATAGTATAATGCGTTGGATACTTACATACATTGACTAGTAATATTTTTATTACATTTACTTTATTACTTTCTCTGTACACGGGTATACATTTTTCTTTTGTAGCTTTTGAAAGTTGCAGGCATTGTGTCCCTTTATTCCCCCAAGGCAAGGACATTGTCTTATACAGTCACTGTATAATTATTAAAGGAACCAGCTCTAGACTAGCATTGTCCAATATGTAGGCACAAGCCACATGTTGAGCACTTCAGATGTGGCTAGTGTGGCTGAGAAGCTGAATTCAGAATTTTATTTAATTTTATTAATAATTAAAGTTAGATAGGTGCATGTGGCTGCTTGCTACCATTTTGACCAGCATAGCTCTAGACCTTGTGACTATGTTCTTTTGCTCATGTTGCCAGTAAAGGTGAAAAGCAGTTTTTCCAAGTAAGGATCATTCTAAGTGAGCATGAATTGGGGACCTTGGTTAGTAGGGCATTAAAGTAGTGTTAGCAACTGAATTGTTTTAAGCTTTTTCTTTCTATTTTGACAGCCAGTGCATCTGTATCCACTTGAAATCCAATACTGAAAAGTTTTATATGCTTTGTCTCATGACCCGGAAGCTCTTTGCATTAGCCAAAGGAGAATGCATGGAGGATAATCCTGACAGTATAGTGAATCAAGAAGTCCTTACCCCTGGTCAGCTCTTCCTTATGTTTCTGAAGGTAAATACTTGCAGCTTTCCCCTTGGCCAGTGGTACCACTCATGGAATGGTGTGATTATATCAAGCGGTGTTGTTTTCAGCATGTTTTGTTTTCTAGTTTTGGCACTTTGCATGATCTCTTTTTGTTTGTTCATTTATCAGTAAGGCAATAAAAAATCCTAGCTTATACCAGATTCAGAAATTTGTTTAATATTTTTATATAGTCGAAAGACCACATCAAATCTTGGTTATAGCTGTAACGATATAAAGTAAATGGCCTACACATGGTTGATCCTAATTATTCACAGATTCCATGTTTGTGAATTCACCTACTGGCTAAATTTTATTTGTAACCCCAATATCAATACTCAACATTTTTGTGGTTGTTCAGAGACATGAGCAGAGCAGGGAGAGATCAGAGTCCTGATGCCTGTTACCAGTGAGGTCGAGCAAGGCAGTACTCTGCCATCTTGTGTCAACCCTGATGCTATAAACAAGGGTCCTTTTTGAAGTCTGTTTAGTGTGATGTTTTTCACTTTTTTGTGCTTTTTATTAGTGATTTTTGCTGTTTAGAATGGCCCGAAGTATAGTGCTGAGTGCTGTCTAGTGTTTCTAAATATAAGAAGGCTGTGCTGTGCCTGAGAGTTCAGTGTTACTGAATTAGCAACATATATCTAATAAGTTGTCTTTCAACAGATGCACACATAAATCGAGGTTATGTACTGATCGGCTGACAAAAATGTTATGACCAGAGACTTGCAGGAACCCAGCCCTGTGTCTCCCCTAGGAGTGATGGTTCAGTATTTGGTAATTCAGTAGAACATAATTACTGTGAATACTGACAATTAATTGTAAACATATATAGAGAGAGAGAGTTAGCATGACACAAAAATGATTTCATAAAGATATTGATTTGGTGGTTAATTCTTATTTAAATTCCTACTGAAAAGTAATAATTTTTGTTTCTGTCTGCTCCATCCATAAAATTAGATTGAAAAATTTCAGCAGCCTAGGATTGCCCTGACAAAAAATGAAATCAGACAGCAGAAGTTTTGTGTTATTGGTAGCCTGTCAAGTAAAGGCTAGTTTACATTGTCCACCTACTTAGACTGAAGCATGGTGGGTTCATTGTATCCCACACTGTTAGGAATATGTCTTTAGTATCCAGGCATTACTAAGGTGACCTGTTTCAGCAACAGGAAACAAGGGGAAAGTTGGGACTTTTCCAGAGAATTCATTGCTTAAGAGTGTTTCACTCTTTACCAGCTGTGTTTAAGTTGTAAACCTCTAAGTTTGGAATACAAATGGTCTTCAGAATCTGGATACATGATCTTGACATAAGATAAATTACAGATTTTTTTTAAATTCACATTTTATTTACATTGAAATAAGCTGTACAGGTCTTTCTCCACTTGTGGAGAAACAACAATGCTAGGCTCTTCCATTGAAACTTGCTCTTTTGGGTTCACTTGAGAAAGACCAAACCTACACTGACACCCTTGTTTGGTGAGCTCACAGTTTCTCTCACTCTCTGGAAGGTCCCTTATCTGTACATTACAGATATTTACTAGTCTATTTAAAAGTCCTACTAGTGAAAAGTCAGTTGTGAGATTCATTGTAGAATTTTGTAAAATGTATTCCTTCCTCCCATACCTCCCAAAAAGTTATTCCTTCAGAGTACTAATAACTCAATATAACTGGATCCACAGTGGCACTAAATGCTGTGTCTAAAATGACTGTAAAATTATTCCGGAGTGCCAGTACTAGACAGTATGCAGAAATGAAATGTGGCCCTTCAGTGCTGTCTTCTGGAAGGATAGATAGGTAGGTCTTTAAAGTGTGAGTGTTCAAGCAGTGATTATTTAATCAGGTGTATTAGCAATGGCTAATGTATTCAATCAGAGGCCTATAGGCAAAGATACTCAGTGATTAAATGGCCTAAGTACATCTTCCAGCTTTTCCTCCAAATATCAGATATAGGAGAAAACCTATTTAAAACATTCCCTTAGGTATTTTCAGTGGTTTCTGAATCACCCACAGGAAGCTCTGACTTGTTGCATAGAGTTTTTATTTTCTTTCCTTTTATTTTTAGTTGATGTGTAATAATTGTACACATTTATGGAATACAGAGTGGTATATTGATGCGTATATACAATGTATAGTGATCAAATCAGGGTAATTAGCACATTCATTGCCTCAAACATTTATCTTTTTTGTGTGTTGTGAACATTCAGAATCCTCCCTTCTAGCTTTTTGAAAATGCATAATAAATTACAATGAACCATATTCACCCCACAGTGTTGCAGAACACTGGAATTCATTCCTCCTATCTAGTTGTAATTTTGGAATTACAGACATCTTTAGCCACTTCACTGTTGCCAGCAGAGATTGAGGGACCCTGTTTGGTTGGTGTGTTGGTTCTGAGGGTGAGGAAGTGGGCAATATTGAAGAGCTGCCCTTTCTGTACTCTTATGACAGATAAGGTGGACACTGCTCATGGTTTTCTGTGGTGTCTCCTCTCTCTACCGTAGGCAGTGTCAGTTCATCTTTTCAGATTAGCACAATTTTATACAGTCAGCCCTGTGTATCGCAGGTTCCACATCCAAGGATCCAACCAACCTCAGATTGAAAATATTCAGGAAATAAAAACACAATAAAAAAATGCAGTATAACAACTATTTACATAGCATTTACATTGTATGGGATATTATAAGTAATCTAGAGATGATTTAAAGTATACGGAGGATATGCGTAGGTTATATGCAATACTAAGTCATTTCGTATAAGGGAGTTGAGCATCTGTGGGTTTTGATATCTGGGGTCCTGGAACCAATCCCTCGCGATACCAAGGGACAACTATTCTCTTACAGCCTTCACCAGACAGGCTGGTGAACATCATAGGAAGGCTTCTTAGAGGTATTTTGCTCACTTTGCTGCTTGTACTGATGTGTCCAGGTTGCACACCTGTGTCCCCATCACTTACCTGTAATTCCAGCTTCAAAAAGCACTAGAGGATGGGCACGGTGACTCATGCCTATAATCCCAGCACTCTGGGAGGCCGAGGCGGGAGGATCACTTGAGGCCAGGAGTTTGAGATCAGCCTGAGCAAGAGCAAGACCCCGTCTCTACTAAAAATGGAAAAATTCGCCAGGCATCGTGGTGTGCTCCTGTAGTCCCAGCTACTCGGGAGGCTGAGGCAGGAGGATGGCTTAAGCCCAGGAGTTTGAGGTTGCAGTGAGCTATGATGACGCCCCTGCACTCTGCCCAGGGTGACAGAGCCAGACCCTGTCTCAAATAAAAAAAGCACTAGAACAAAAAAGAACGTGAGTTGGCAGCAAGACCTGACCTGAACTAACAGAAGACTTTTTGTAACTTTGATTATCCTACTTAGTTTGTGGGTTTTACTTTAGAAGCACATTTGATTACAAGTCCATGCCTCAGTCTCCACCATGGGTGTTAGGTAATACATGGTTTATGCACCTGTTACCTTTCTAACGTCTGAAAAGTTCTTCATACTGACATACATTTGGTCCAAGACTTTTCAGTGGTCCTGTGATGTACCGCTTCCTGAAGAAAAGTTGGTTGTGAAGTTTGAATAAATATGCAGCATGTCAGTTTATGGTGTGGGCCCGATAAAAGCTAGTTCCTTGCCTTTGCAAAACTTTAATAACTACGAAGAGACAATAGGCAGACCTCTGACAAAGGGGCAAGTTTAGCTCCTTGTTCTCCCAGCCTCCTCCTGCCTTGGGGTACAGAGCTTTGCCCATGTCTGTTTCTCATCTCTGCGGCTTCCTTTCCTTTTTTTTTTTTTTTTTTTGGTCTTCTACTGAGTTTCCATTATATTTCAGATTTTATAGGGGAAAAAAGTGTCAGTCTTTTCCAGTAGTTCATCAGCTGTCTTGGATGTTGGATCTGATTAGGGGACTTTGAGCTCTTTGGTTTTAATTCTTGGGAACATGGGGACTACTGCTGTGGTCTCAAAGCTTTGTTGCTTCTTTCTGGGATTGCAGCTGTTCCAACTGCTTGACAAGAGAATTTAAATTAAAAACTTCCAAGGCCAAAGCAAATAAGTTTGATTCTTTCCATTAATGTGGGTTATTTAAAGCAGTGGTTCTGTCCCCATCCCACCCTCCAGGGACATTTGGCAATGTCTGGAGACATTTTTGGTTGTCACAACTTGGGAGTGTGCTACTGGCATCCACTGGGTAAAGGCCATGGTGCTGTAAACACTCCACAGTGCACAGCACAGCCCCTCACGACAAAGGACTCTCCAACCAAAACGTTAATAGTGCTGAGATTAACAAGGCCTACAGTAGTTTGTCTATTCTGTTATAAGAAATGCCAGACATATAGTACCACATAGAAAAGCTGTCTTTCAGGGTTGTGGTTTAGGTGTTTTCCATGTCAAGTATATAAATTAGTGGACCATTGTTAAGGATTGTTCAGGTTACTTATGAATAAATATGAAATTTGTGATAATTAAAACGCATGCTATTTTAAATTAAAATTATTTTATTTCAGGAAAAAATGGAAGCTTGGTTAGTATCTATTAAAATAGCTTTTGATAAGAAGGCTCAGAAGACCAATGTGTCCATGAACACTGATAATTTGATGAAGATTTTTAATCTGGGAAGTGATCTTACAAAACCATTTGAATACCTTTTTGCTACTGGGAATCTGCGTTCTAAAACAGGTGAAGTTAAATAAATTGGCTTCATTTTAGTTATGTTTTTCAATTTATTTGCTTACTGTAGATTTACATGTCCCTGAGAGAGGTTCTTTTTAAAAGTAAATTCCTCATTTTCACTACAGACAGATTTCATGTTGTGGTAAATTTTGACAACTAAATATCGGTCTGAAGTCTATATAGCTTAAATCTAATTCTAATAACCAAATACATATCCTGTACCTCCTGGAAAATGCAAGACCACTTAGATCTTTGAAGAAGAATTACCTAACAGGAAATCCAGAAGGGTTGCTATACATGCCCATCCCTAAACCAGTTACCTCAGAATGATCTGGAAAACTTAAAAACAAAAAGTGATAATTGGGGGCCCTGAAAGCTGCATATTTTTTTTTTTTTTACAGATGCTACTGATGCAGATTCTTTTGTTAGCATGCTAACACATGCTTGTGTATCATCCAGCCCTCCCGGATGAATTTAATTACTTGCTACTTTATTACTCATTTAATGATCCCTCACGGAAGGAGGTAGTGGTGGAGGAGATAGGGAACCAGTCGGCTAATATGATTTGTGAAACATGGGGTTTTTTTTTTTTTTTTACTATTTTTGTAAACTCCACTTAGCAGAACTAGGAGAGTTTTAAAATTTGGCTCATTTTTGAATAACGTTTGTTTTGTTAAGGTCTTGGCTTCCTGCAAGATTCTGGACTTTGTGTTGTGGCTGACAAGCTGAACTTCATACGCTATCTCTCCCATTTCCGCTGTGTGCACAGAGGGGCTGATTTTGCCAAGATGAGGACCACCACAGTACGCAGGCTGCTGCCAGAGTCCTGGGGCTTCCTTTGTCCCGTGCACACCCCGGATGGGGAGCCCTGTGGGCTGATGAACCACTTGACTGCCGTGTGTGAGGTCGTCACACAGTTTGTGTATACAACACCTATTCCAGCTTTGCTCTGCAACTTGGGTATGTGTGATAAGCAGTCTTGTTTGGTTATACGGTTTTTAACAGCTGTAAATCATAAGTTATGCTTCCTTTGGGGATTCAGCAGAGAATTCTGCCAGAATTTCATTCTTCTGTGCAGGAGTTGGGCTGCTTTCTTGGGTTCTCTACAGAAGGGCAAATGCATGCTTTGGAAATGAAAATAGGAGAAATTAAATGTTATAGGTGTTTTGTTTTTCTCTTTCAAAAAACAAAAACAAAAAATGATGCCAAAGCATTTGCAATAGACCAGCAGTTAATATTGGAAGTATAGAGGCTATTATGTAACTTTTTGGGTCACCCTCCTTGCATCTCTTGGTGGACCTTTCCATCTGTAAGTAGAAAACAATGTTTGCAGGTTTGCAGGAAGATAGTTTAAAAGAGGGTTGTCGAGTCTACCTCGATGTCATCAGATACATAACCTTTGTTCCTGGTAACCTTGCATCTTCTGTGTCTGCTTTAGCTGGAAAGCTCTCTCTCATTATTCTTCTGGGTTTGATATTTGGTTTGCATTTACCGTCATACTTAAAGATATCAGTCTTTTCTTTGGGCATTGTACAGTCTTCTAGTCCTGGGGTTCTCCTGTTGGAAATTGGAAATCAGAAGTATTCTGTCTTTGGTGGTCTGTGGGCAGGGTCTCCAGTGGGATTAACGTTCATATGATAAAAGGTCCAGTTCATGGGGATCAGATGATAGGGATTCTCAAGCAACCAGAAGGGCATTGAGGCACGAGTCAAGAAATTTCTGCTTACAGGTATTTCTACCAACTAGAGAGTGGCCTGTGAGAATGGAGCCCCAGAGAAAGTAATCAAGAAATACTCAAGAGTCAGAAGATGTAATCAGTGTAATTTGAAGGTTCGCCCTCTAAAAGGAAAAGAATTTTCTTTGCTAGCAGTGATTAAAAATGTCAAGTCTGGGAGAGGGTAGAAAGGAGAAAAATAAAAAGTGGAGAGGTGGAAAATATATGCCACTGCAGAAGAGATGGGAAGGGTTATTTGCTCTGGCACTGGGGAAGAAGACAGAATAGAAAATGCTACCTATCTTTTGATGGAGATGGTCATCTTAGGGTGATAGGTGAAACACTGAGTGGGTAATCTGTGACACTCAACACTTGCTGTCTTCAGAAGGTATTTATGGTTCATGGAAGAATGTTCTTTTTTTTACTTAATTTCAGTTGATTCTCATTACTTGTAGTACTTGTGTTCTATAAAGTTACCAGTGAATATTGAACCATGGTTCCTGGGAGCCTCTGGTCAAATTTTCATCAGCTAATCAATATGTAGCTTTGTTTTATGTGTCTTTCCGTTGAAAGACAACTTCTTTAATCCATGTTGTTGGTTTGTTAACATTGAACAGCAACAGCCAATAGCACTATAACTATAAGCTTATCTAACAGGTGTTTTCTCTATTAGGCACATGACAGCCTTCTTGCAGTTAGGAACACTAGACAGCACTTCAGCACTACACTTGAGGGCCATTTTATACAGTGAAATTAACAAGAAAAAGCACAAAAATGCAAAATGCATGTCACTAAACAGACCGTAAAAAGGACACTTGTTTACAGCGTGAGCTGAAACAAGAAGACAGAGCATCACCTTGTTTGACCTTAGCTGGGAATGTGCGCATCAGGGGACTCAAAGTTTTTGCCACGTCCTCAAATGACTTTGAAAGCATCCCTAGTACTGATTTTGTGTTTACAAATATGTAGCAAATAATGATCAGCTATAATTAGATTATTTGGGGAAAAGTTAATGAGTTTACATGGCTCAGAAATCAAAATATTTAAAAGGCGTGCAAAGTCTCCTTATACCCCTGTCACCTAGTTCTGCGGTCCCCAACCCCTGGGCCACAGACAGGTACTTTTCTTCCATGAAACTTAGGAACGGGGGTTGGGGGGGTGTGGTGGCACAGGCAAAGCTTCATCTATATTTACAGCTGCTCTACTCCCCATCATTGGCATCACCATCACCGCCTGAGCTCCACCTCCCCCTATCCACAACCCCCGCAATCCATGGAAAAATTAATTGTCTTCCATGAAACTGGTCCCTGGTGCCAAAAAGGTTGGGGGCCTCTGCTCTGCTACTCTCCTCACAGGCAATCAGAGTTAGTAGCTTCTTGTATGTCCTTGCTAAAGTGATTTAGACTCATACATGCAATAGAAAAACATACAGGGATACACCAGATATGTTGTGGTTGTGTTCCAGACCACAGCAATAAAGCAGATATTGCAATAAAGGAAATTTTTTGGTTTCCTAGTGCATAAAAAACTTGCTTACACTGTTATAGTCTATTAAGTGTGCAGTAGCATTATGTCTAAAAAAACAATGTAAATCCCCAATTAAAAAATATTTAATTGCTAAAAAATGCTGACAATCATCTGAGATTTCAGTGAGTCATAATCTTTTTGCTGGTAGAGGGTCTTGCCTCTGTTGATGGCTGCTGACTGATCAGGTAGTGGTTGCTGAAGATTGGGGTGGCTGCAGCAATTTCTTAAAGTAAGACAATGAAGTTTGCTACATCAGTTGACTCTTCCTTTCACAAAAGATTTCCCTGTAGCATGTGATGCTGTTTGGTGGCATTTTACCCACAGTAGACCTTCTTTCAAAATTGGAGTCTGTCCTCTCAAACCCTGCTGCTGCTTCATCAATTAAGTTTATGGAATATTCAAAATCATTTGTTGTCATTTCAACAGTGTTCACAACATCTTCACCTGGAGTAGATCCCATTTCAAGAAACTACTTTCTTACTCATCTGTAAGAAGCAACTCTTCATCTGTTCAAGTTTGATCACGAGATTGCAGCAATTCAGTCACATCTTCAGGCTCTACTTTTAATTCTAGTTCTCTTGCTATTTCCACCAGATCTGCAAGTACAGTAGTAACATCAAAGATCACTAATCACAGCTCACCATAACAGATACAATAAAAATGTTTGAAATATTGTGAGAATACCAAAATGCTAACCTAGAGACATGAAGTGAGCACATGCTGTTGGAAAAATGGTGCCAATAGACTTGCTCGATGCAGAGTTGCCACAAACCTTCAATTTGTGTAGAAAAAGAGAAAAAAAACCCCGTGGTATCTGTGAACCTCAATAAAAAGAGATATGCCTGTACCAGTTTCAGAGACAAGGATAATTAGATATCTAAACTGATGAAGCAACTGTTGAACCCACTGGGAGGGAGTCTGAAATGTTGCACAGAGCACTCTGATGTGTTCCTTCTGTTTGTTCCTTTACCAGGGGTCACTCCTATAGATGGAGCTCCCCACCGACCCTACAGTGAGTGCTACCCGGTCCTGCTGGATGGCATCATGGTTGGCTGGGTGGATAAGGAGCTGGCTCCAGGCCTCGCAGATTCTCTCCGTCATTTTAAGGTGATCTTAACTCTTTGTGAGTTGTCACATCCCTTAACCTTAGGTTTTCAATCCTTTTCTAATTGATGAGGGTAGCCCCAGGGCAGTTGAGAGTGATCAAATGGTCAGGGGGTTAATTCCAAAATGTTGGTATATTCCCTCTGGTGAGAGTTTTGCCTTGTACTGATCTTGTTGTTGGGGTCAGTGACAGATATTTGACCCATATGCATTCCTTGGTAGTTTCATTGAGGCCCCAGTCTGCTTATCTAACAAATTTTAACTTTTTTTCCTTTGTTAATACTAGTGGCATGTAAGGGATCTCAAAATATGGACATTTCAATAATATTAAATATCTGTAAGATGTAAGTCATACCCTGTTGCCTTCTAGGTTTTGAAAATACATTTTTTGAAAAGTCAAGTAGAAGGACATTCCTTGAGTAACTTATCTTTGGAATTTCCTCCTAACAAAGAGTATCTGTTGCTTAGGTAATGACCGTTTGGAGAATTGTCCTTTGGCAACAGGATGAATTTGTGGTTCAGATTCTGTTCTATTTTGTTGGGTTTTAGTTTTTAAAATTTTAAAACTAAAATTTGGTTTTAGTTTTTCTTTTTTTCTTTTTTATATCCCAAGTCATCAAGCAATAGTTTTAGTTCTTCTTTTTTAAGTGTTTGTAGGACACTTGGGTTGTTTCCACCTTTTGGCCATTGTGAATAATGCTGCTGTGAACATGGGTGTACAAATATCTGTTCAAGTCCCTGGTTCTAATACTTTTGGGTATGTTCCTAGAAGTAGACTTGTTGGCTTGTTTGATAAAATTTTATGCTTAGAGCCAGAGTATTTGAACAGTACACAGAACTCCCATAGGCCCGTTCCTTCAGTCTTCCACTTGTTAAGTTTTACCCCACACTCTTTATCATCTGTGTGCTCTTTATGATTTTTTCTTTTGAACCATTTGAGAGCAGAATGTAGACGTCATGTCCCCTTCTCCATAGAGATTTCAGTGTATTTTTTCTCAGAACAAGGACTTTCTCTTCAATAACCACAGTACATTTATCAAAATCAGGGAAGGTTGTGTTGGTGGAATCCATAGTTGATACTCAGATTCCATCCGTTGTCTCAGTAATATCCTTTATAGCTATTTTTTTTCCTTCTAGTCTGGGACCCAGCCCAGAATCATGTGCCACATATTGTCATCATGTTTCTTTAGTCTTTAATCTGGAACAATTCCTCAGCCTTCCATTGTCTTTCATGACGAATTCTTTGCTGAATTACTACTATTCCATTGGTGATTCTTTGCTGAGTTAATTATTACTCTGATGATTGCCAAGTGGTATTTTCCAGCACCATCATTTGTCCTCTGTTGGTTGCTATTCTGTAAGGGAGATCTTTCCTTCCTTCTCTATTTCTTCATTTATTTCCATCAGCATAGATTTATAGATGCTTGTTTTATTTCATAAGTATTCTGTTACTGTTTATTTTGATGCTCAAATTGTATCAGATTTGGTCAGTGGAAACCTCTCTGGACTGGTCCCTGTGTTATTTTTTTGGTAAGTGTACATAACAGAATTTACCATTTTAACCATTCCTAACTCTACAAGTGGCATTAAGCACATTCACGTTGTTGCACAATCATTACCACCATCCAGCTCCAGAACTTTTTCATCATCCAAAACTAAAACTCTGTATTCATTAAATAATAACTCCCCTGTTCCCGCCTTCTCCTGTTGCTGATAACCGCCATTTTACTTCCTGTCTCTATGAATTTGACTACTCCAGGTACCTCCTATAAATGGAATCCTAAAATATTCATCCTTTTGTGTCTGTCTTATTTCACTTCGCATGATGTTTTTGAGGTTCATCTGTGTTGCATGTATCAAACTTTCATTTTGTTTTAAGACTGAATAATATTCCATTGTATGTCTATATAACATTTTGTTGATCCATTCATCCATCAGTGGACACTTGGGTTGTTTCCAACTTTTGGCTACAGTACATAATGCTGCTATGAACATGGGTGTGCAAGTATCTGTTCAAGTCCCTGCTTGTAGTTCTTTTTGGTGTATACCTAGGAGTGGAATTGTTGGATCAAATGGTAATTCTATGTTTAATTTTTTGGCATCTTTGGGGAAATATTGCAAGATTTTTTCCTTTAAGAGAGTGTATTAATTCATTCTCTAATAATGATCATTCTCTAATCATAGTGATAAATAATGAGTCTTAAATTCCTAGAATAAATCCTACTTGGTCATGGTATACTGTTTTCTTAATGCTTAAGAAATACCAATACTTTCTTAAATACTTATACTTTATTTAAGGTTTTTTAAGTTAACATTCATAAATGTTTTGCTTTATAATAGCAATTAGAAAGTTTTCCTTTGTTTTCAGTGCTGTCAGTTTGTGAAACATTCGGTTATCTGGTCTGCTGTGAAACCATCTGGCTCTTGTGCTTTCTTGGCAGGGTAGTTTCTTGATATCTTCATTTCTTATGTGGTAATTAAAAATTGAAAATTAGTCTATTTTGATAACCTGCATTTTGTTAACTTCATCTTGGTTCCATGGAAAGTATGCAGAGTAGACCGATGATTTTGAAATTTTCGTTTCAGTGGTTTTCCTCCCTTGTTTCTTATAATATATTTGTCCCCCTTCCCCCCCCCGTCCCCTTTTTTGATTCAATTAAATTGTGGGTATTGTTAGTTTTTAAGGACCAAGAATTTTGATTCATCAATTTGGTCCTTTTTCTGTACTCTAACCTCATTAATTTCAGATTTTTTAAATAATTTCTTGTGCTTTCTTTTGGTTTGTTTTACTTTTTTTTTTAGCTTTTAAGTCAAGAAGTTAATTCATTTAGTTTCATGTTTCGTTTTCTCTCTCACTTTTTTCTTTGGTTAGCAGTATGTGTAGGTGTACGTGGTGAGAGCGCTTAAGGTTAAGATCTACCCTCTTAGTAAATTTCAAGTATACAATATAGTATTGCTAACTGTAGTCACAAAATGTACAATCGATTTCCAGAACTTAATCCTCTTGCATAACTGAAGGTTTGTACACTTTGATCTACATCACTCCATCTCCCCCTCTGCCCAGTATCCTTTCATTTTTATTAATAATGGGTTTAGCTGTGAATCTGCATAAAAGTTCTGATACATGGGTTTTGTCCTTTTTTTTCAAATTTCTGTAATTTCAGTTTGTATTTCTCCTTTTACCTAGGAGCTGTTTGATAGTTTTTGGTATTTTTCCTTAATTTCACTTAAGGAAGGGCCTTTTTTACTTAATAAGTTTGAAAATAAAGCCAGTAATCAAATATGTTTTAGACACCAGAGGACAGAATTTCATCAGTGTGTCTACAGGCACATTCTCGGTGAGCCTCATCCCCAGTCTCAGTCGTTACTGGTTAGTCTGCCCTGGGCTTTGGCCGTGGCTGGGTGTGGGCGAGTGGCATTCCACGTGAGGATGCCCACAGTTCCGGGCACTAGGTTTGTTACTTACGTCATTTCATTTCTTAAGATACTGCTTTTCCTATTTGACCTCCTTCCCCATTCTATCTGCAGGGTGGGGCTGGGGGTCATGTAAAACACGCCACTTTTTCCTTATTGAATCTCTTTTTGTCAAAAACAGGTATTGAGAGAAAAAAGAATTCCTCCCTGGATGGAGGTGGCCCTTGTCCCCCTGACAGGAAAAGCAAGTCTATACCCAGGATTGTTCCTTTTTACCACTCCTTGCAGACTGGTACGGCCTGTGCAGAACTTGGAATTAGGCAGAGAAGAATTAATTGGAACTATGGAACAGGTACGTAAATACATGTGATGAGTGGGCGTGTGTGCTTGTATAGTATGACTGTCAGAGACTTAACTGTTCCTTTTAAAAGGGTTATTATCATTGTTATAGTAACAGACATTTGAAAGAAAGTCACACTTATTTTCTGCCACCTCTGTGCCCAGCATGAGGCAGTTTCCATGGCTTATCTCGCCTCCGTGGAGCCTGGTTGAGGGCTGGTGGTCACATGAGCTGCCTGCCCAGCTGCCAGAGCTCCTTTGCACCCGGCTGTGCCCCAGCCTGTGACACTGCAACATTGCATTAGGTTCACTCTCGGTCTTTGCCTACCTCTTTGCAGTTGCAGAGTTGTGGGCTTTGTGCTACTTAAAAAATTGCTCTTTCTTCCCATTGCCCTTCACAGTTGGCCTGGGCTGGAGACAGAGTGAAGTACGTACGGCGGGCGGCATTTCTGACTGGAAGCTTCCCTGTGCTTCCCAGTGGATGCCTTCAGCATTCATGATGCTGGGTGGGAAGCTTTTCTTTCAAGTCTTTGACTGCTGAACTCTGAGAAATAGGAAGAGTTAATGTTAGCAGTCACAGTCATTTTGTGCCTTGAACTTCCTCTTTTGCAGATCTTCATGAACGTCGCTATCTTTGAGGGTGAGGTGATTGCGGGAGTCACCACACACCAGGAGCTCTTTCCTCACAGCCTGCTGAGCGTGATCGCCAACTTCATCCCTTTCTCTGACCATAACCAGAGTCCACGGAACATGTACCAGTGCCAGATGGGTGAGGTGGAGGGCGCGCGGGGTGGTAGTCACACAGAAGGAAAGCGCTTGTAACTTTTATTTTGAAATAATTTCAAACTCAGAGAAAAGTTTTAAGAATTGTAAAATGTCCATTGATTTAGGTTTGTCTTAGATCTGGTGATTTGATTTTGGAAGAATAGAAGCCATTGTCACCACCCATATGATTATCACTTTCACTGTTCTTTATTCCTGCCTGAAGATTCAAGTTTTCATCACATATAATTTCCCTTCAGCCTGAAAAACTTCCTTTAACATTTTTTACAGTGCAGGTTGCTGGCCACAAATTGTCTTGGTTTTCATTTATCTGAAAAACGTCTTTATTTTGCTTTTCACCACTTAAAAGTCACACTGTCTCTTCTTGGGTCTGTCATGTATATTATTGTTTTCCTGAATATGATGTATTGTTTTTCCTCTGTCCTTAAGATTTTCTCTTTATTTTTGGTTTTTAGCAGATTGACTATAGGATATGCCTAGATAGAATATTTTTTTGTATTTTTCCTACTTGGGGTTTGCTGGTTTTCTCAAATCTGTTGTTTTTTTTTTTAATTAATTTAGCCAGATTTGTAAAATTTTCTGTCATTATTTCTACAAATATTGCTCCTTCCCTACTTTCTCTCTTCCTCTTCTGAGATTTCAGCTATCATGTATGTTAAACCTTTTGATATTATCCCATAAGCCACTGAGTTTCTGTTCTCTTTTTTCTGTCCTTTTTTTCTTTCTTTTCTTCAGACTGGATCGTTTTTATTGGTCTGTCATCACATTCACTTCTCAATCTGTCATCTACTAAATTTTCCTTTACACTCATACATCATTTAACAACAGGTATACATTCTGAGAATGAGTCCTTAGGCAGGCAATTTCATCATTGTGTGAGCATCATAGAGTGTACTTCCATAAACCTAGATGGCATAACTTGCACACCTAGGCTATATGGTACAGCCTATTGCTCCTAGGCTATAAACCTGTAGAGCATGTTACTGTACTGAATACGGTAGGTGATTGTAACACAGTGGCAAGGGTTGTGTATCTAAACACGTCTAAACATAGGAAAGGTACGGTAAAAATGTGGTATTCTTATGGGACCACCATCCTAGATGTGGTCCACTGTTGACTAAACATCATCATGTGGCACATGACTTTCTCAGTCTAGAATTTCCACTTGTTTCTTTTTTTATAGTTTCCCTATTCTCTGAGATTTATTATCTTCATTCATTGTGGACATATTTTTCTTTACATTTTTGAGCATAGTTTATATAATAAACTAATTCCAACATCTGGGTCATCTCAGCATCAGTCTCCACTGATTACATTTTTTCTTGAGTGTAAGTCATGTTTTATTCTTTCTTTGTATGTCCAGTAACATTGGGTTGTATTATGAACATTGCAAATAATATGTTTTAAAGACTAGATCCTATTATAGTCCTCTGAAGAGGATTGGTTTTTTGTTTTGTGGTGTTCGGCCTTCAAATCCATTTTAGTTTTTTTCTTTATGTCTTTCCTTAATATACTGTCCATCACCATGGCTCATTGTAACACAGTGGGAAGAGGATTGGTTTTTAGTTTTAACTGGTAGTTACTTAGGTGAACACAGCAGTTGAAGTATATTCTCTCAGCCTTAGATAGGTTGCTCGGATCTGTTCCATGTATGCATAGTTTGGACCAAAGATTTGGACTCAGTTTATATGCAGAATTTAAGGATCTGCTTTTGTGGTTGTCTCATTTCTGAAATTTTCCCCTTTACTTTTCAGTTGCTGTCATGCTCTGAACTCTATTCCTTGGTTCTTCAAGCCAATATCTAAGTTGTAGCTACCACACTGACTTGGGCATCAGGTCAAAAAACCAAAAAACCAAAAGAAAAACATTAAACAATGTAAAAAAACTGGAAAATCACCTAGTGCAGTTCTTTTTGTCCAGGTGAAAATTATTGTCAGTTTCTGACTGGTTTTGGTTACTCCAGTTATATATATGTAGTTGTTTTGGTTTTATTCTGGATCTTTTACTCAAGTGTTGAGGGTAATCTTGTAAGAATAGCCCTTTCTTACTGGGAGCTGTAAGTCTCCCTATATTTTTGAAAGATTTCACTTGTATGTGTATTTTAGTTTTTTAAGTCATTTTGTTCGGAAATGATTCTCTGTACTGTGAAGCAGTACAAGGAAGAGTCTTACCCTGTGCCCCTCTAGCCAGTATTAACAAATATTGTCATTGTCTTCTGTGTGTGGAAGAAAATAATCTCATTAGATAATAATCACTGTCCCCTGTTGGCCCTCAAGTAGCGATAGCCTGTAGTGTGTATACATCCTTTCTATCCCCTTTTTATGCTTAAATCTCACACATACCCATAAACTAGGTATAGAATTGTTTGGGATGTGTTGCAAATGCACATAAATAGTGTCATATGAAATGTCATTTTGCACTTTTTCCTACTCAGTATGGTTTTCGTGGTCTGACCATGTTGATACATGTCCATGTACTTCATTTTCACAGCCATGTATTAGTCTGTAGTAAGCATAACTACCATGACGTGTTATGTATTCACTCCCCTATGGTGAATATTTAGTTGCCATTTTTTAGTTATTACCTTTATAAAATAATCAAGGTGGAAAAACCCAGAAAATGCTAAGATGTTATTTCCTTCTGTAGGCAAGCAAACTATGGGCTTTCCACTTCTCACTTATCAAGATCGATCAGATAATAAATTGTATCGTCTTCAGACTCCACAAAGTCCTTTAGTGAGACCTTACATGTATGATTATTATGACATGGATAACTATCCGATTGGGACAAATGCCATCGTTGCTGTGATTTCTTACACTGGCTATGATATGGAAGATGCCATGGTAAGTTTTACCAGGAGATGTAGTTCCAATCTTTTTATTTTTTAACTTTTGTTTACTGTGACACGACAGAAGGAATATTTTTGTGTCCCCAAGTACCTAGTATTTGACACATGAGTGTTCTAGTAAATGTCTGGTTCCTGGTCTAATTTGAAAGTGGGCAAGCCTTGAGGAATATTCAGTAAATATTCAGATATTGAACACTTGACTGCATACTATGAGTAAATGTTGAATGAGTGTAGTCTTGAATATATCTTTTATATTTATATGTGATTAGGGTTTAAGCCATTTATATGTGTCTGGGTTTTCATAGTATCAGTGATTTGGAAAATATGGGGAGAATTATAATATCTAATGCCAGTTATCCTAAACCAAGTATTATAGTCCTACCCAGTTTTATTTTGAAAATCCTCATTTGGCCTCAGTCTCTTAAATTAACAATTCTTGGACCTCACAGATTGTGAATAAGGCCTCTTGGGAACGAGGCTTTGCCCATGGAAGTGTCTACAAGTCTGAGTTCATAGATCTCACTGAAAAAATTAAACAAGGAGATGATAATCTGGTGTTTGGAGTCAAACCAGGTGACCCACGGATTTTACAAAAGTTAGATGATGATGGATTGCCATTTATAGGAGCAAAACTGCAGTATGGAGATCCATATTACAGCTACCTAAATCTCAACACTGGGGAAAGCTTTGTGATGTACTACAAGTAAGTTTGGGTATCTGCACTATTTTTTAAAGGCTGTTTCTCAGTGGGATTGCTACAGGTCAGTGAAAGCTATCTTTTAGCAAGAAAATATTTGCTTAAATATTTGTGCTGCTATAACAGTACCTGAGACTGGGTCATTTACAAGGAACAGAACTTTATTTCTCAGAGTCCTGGAGGCTGGGAAATCCATGATGAAGGTGCTGGTAGATTCAGTGTCTGGTGAGGACCCATTCCTCATAGATGGTGCTGTCTGGGTGTCTTCACATGGCAGAAGGCAGAAAGGCAAAAAGGGGCAAGCAGCTTCTTTTACCTCTTTTATAAGGTCACTAATCCATTCATAAGGGCTCCATCCTCACGACTTAATCACCTTCTAAAGGCCCCACCTCTTAATACCACCACAGTGGCGTTAAGTTTTGACATGAATTTTGCAGGGAACAGAGACATTCAAACCATAGCAGTTATTGTCTCAGTCATACCAAAATTAGCATTGCTTAAATGAGACAAAATTCTGTGTCTGTTGTACTGCCTTTGTTTTTCTACTTTTCTTGTTGTCAGTCTGTTACAGTTTTTGAGAGTTATCAGTGACTTATTTTAAAACTGTATTATTCAAACTTTTATCATCTCTCTCATACACACTGTTAGGGATGTTTCCTAGCCAGAATGTTGAGTTCATTATGCCTCTTACTAAAAATAAATTTTTATTTTAGCTTCTTTTTACAACCATAAAACTGGTTTCAGTAGGTCTTCATAACAGTTTTCAGTTACCTTTGTTGCTGATATTCTTTCAGATGAGCATAATCGTGTAGTAAACATAATCAACAGCCCTATTCATAAATATTTTCAGGGATACCAACTTTATTTGTATTGGAGAATAGAGGTAAGAATAAGTTTTGGGAATATCCTTTATGAAGCAGTAATTATATGAACAGAATGCAAATGTGTAAGTTTAGACAAATAGTTTGACTTTTTATATGGTTTATTGTTTCCTAGGAGTAAAGAGAATTGTGTTGTGGATAACATCAAAGTGTGTAGCAACGACACTGGGAGTGGAAAATTTAAGTGTATTTGCATCACAATGAGAGTCCCTCGGAACCCAACTATTGGGGATAAATTTGCCAGTCGTCATGGGCAAAAGGGCATTTTGAGCAGATTGTGGCCAGTGGAAGATATGCCTTTTACTGAAAGTGGGATGGTCCCAGACATTCTGTTCAATCCTCATGGTTTCCCATCACGCATGACCATCGGTATGTTAATTGAGAGCATGGCCGGGAAGTCAGCAGCTTTGCACGGTCTCTGCCATGATGCTACACCTTTCACCTTCTCAGGGAACTCGGCCTTAGAATACTTTGGTGAGATGTTAAAGGCTGCTGGCTACAACTTCTATGGCACTGAGAGGATGTATAGTGGCATCAGTGGACTAGAACTGGAAGCAGACATCTTCATAGGCGTGGTGTATTATCAACGCCTACGCCACATGGTCTCAGACAAATTTCAAGTTAGGACAACTGGAGCGAGAGACAGAGTCACCAATCAGCCTATTGGGGGAAGAAATGTTCAGGGTGGAATCCGTTTTGGGGAGATGGAGCGAGATGCTCTTTTAGCTCACGGTACATCTTTTCTTCTTCATGACCGTCTCTTCAACTGCTCTGATCGATCGGTAGCCCATGTGTGTGTGAAGTGTGGCAGCTTACTCTCGCCACTGTTGGAGAAGCCACCCCCATCTTGGTCTGCCATGCGCAACAGAAAATACAACTGTGCTCTGTGTAATCGCAGTGACACTATTGATACTGTTTCTGTGCCTTATGTTTTTCGGTATTTTGTAGCTGAACTGGCAGCTATGAACATCAAAGTGAAACTGGATGTCATTTAACTTGATGCTGGCCTTTTGGATTAGGAGATCTATCAGATTTTTAAAATGATGTTATCACTAGATTACTCTTGTGTTCTTTCAAGGGTGTTGGAATTCTCAACCAAGACCTGGGGATGGGCGCAGTGGCTAATGCGTATAATCCTAACACTTTGGGAGGCCAAGGCAGGAGGATTGCTTGAGGCCAGAAGTTCGAGACCAGCCTGAGCAAGAGCAAGACCCCGTCTCTACAAAAAATAGAAAAATTAGCCAGGCATGGCAGTGTGTGCCTGTAGTTCCAGCTACTCAGGAGGCTGAGGCAGAAGGATCGCTTGAGCCCAGAAGTTTGAGATTACAGTGAGCTATGATGATGCCACTGCACTCTAGCTGGGGCTCTGTCTCAAAAAAAAAAAAAAACTTGGCAACCAAGAATTCAAGGTTCTCAGTATCGGGTATAACTACTGGTGTTGGTTTTTAATATATTTGTTTAAAAATTTCACATGTATCTTCTTAAAAAATGAAATATTGGCACATAGAAGGGTAGATGGGGAAAGTCTCCTTTCCAGTCAGAGGTTCCCTATACCCTGCTTTCAACAGGCAGTGACTGTCACACACCTGTTAGTCTATCCACAACCGAGCAGTACAGTACAAATATAATGTAAGCCATGTATGTCATTTTGTATTTTCTTACAGCCAGGTTAAAGTAAAAACAAAGAGGTAGATTTCAGGTCAATTCTGATCTTAAAAAAAATAAATATTTCTTAACAGCTTTATTGAAGTGTAATTGTTACACAAAAAACTGTACATATTTAATGTATACAATTTGATGATTTTAAACATATGGACACACCTGTGATATCATCACCACAATCAAGGTAATAAACATATTCATCATCTCTAAAAGTGTCCTTCTGCCCCTTTGTTTTTTGTTTTTTGAGTTGTGTGGTGAGAACACTTAACTCGAGATCTACTCTCTTAACAAATTTTGAAGTGTACAATACAGTATTGTTAACTATAAGCACCGTGTTGTACAGCAGATCTCTAGAACTTATTCATCTTACATAATTAAAACTTCACACCTATTGAACAACAACTCTCCATTTCCCTTCTCCCTGAGCCCTAGCAACTACCATTCTACTCTCTGCTTCTATGTGTCTTACTATTTTAGATAACTCATATAGTGGGATCATGCAATATTTTTCCTTCTCTGACTGGCTTACTTCACTTAGCGTAATGTCTTCAAGGCTCATCCATGTTGTAGCATATGGGAGGATTTCCTCCTTTTTTAAGGCTGACTAATATTCCATTAGATGTATGTACCACATCTATCAGTGGACATTAAGGTTGTTTCCATATCTTAGAAATAATTTAAATAATATATTTATTTTAAAATAATATAGCCAAAATGTCATTTCAACATGTAATAAATATAAAAATTTTTTTGTGATAATTTGCCTTTTTTAATATGAAATCTCTGAAATCCAGTGGGTCTTATATTTGGTCTGTAATTAGCTTTTTTTGCATTATTTATATTGAGCTGTGCTCATATCAGTTTGTAGAGTGCTGCTTATTCTTTTTTGTGTACTGCCCCTTATTGATGGATATTTGAATTCCATTCTTTGGCCATTATAAAACAGTGTTGGAAGTAGATAATCTTGTATACACTTACATAAAAGGCTTTTTGATGATAAAAGCTTTCCTAAGATACTTTTTTCCTGAGTTTGGCTTTAGGTGGTCTACCACTAATTATAAGGTAAATAGGAATAGACAGAAAAAATCTAATCATTCAAGATATATCCTGGCTTTGCTTCATGAAACTGGTTGAAAAATATAAGGAAAAACACCTTGCATCTATTGGCTGGTAACTTACCCCTACCGTAAACAGAATCCCAACTATAGATTTTCTTACCCCATTCCAGTCTCTATCTGCCTCATGATCCCATAGCTGAGGTCTGTTCAAGTCTCTACTCTATTTTTTAGCAGCACTGAAAATTGTTTAAAAATTTTTGCTTTTCATTTTAAATTGTATAATCACAGCTAAGAAATTGACATTGGGACAATCCACAGAGCTTATTCAGATTTCACCAGTTTTATATGCATTCATTTATGTTGTATGTATAGTTCTATTTAATTTTATCATCTGTGTAGATTGATGTAAACAACATAATCAAGACACAGAACAGTTCCATCACCACAGGTAGATGTCATGCTATCCCCTTAATAGCCATCCCCAACCCTGTCCCCTATTTCTAACCCCTGGCAACCACTAATCTGTTCTCCATCTCTATAACTTTATCTCAAGGATACCATGTGAATAGAATCATAACATTTTGAGATTGGCCCTTTTCACTCATCATGATTCCCATGAAATCCATTCAAGTTGCATGTATCAATAGGTGCCTTTATTTTTTTTGAGAGAGAGTCTTGCTCTGTTGCCCCAGCTAGAGTGCAGTGGCCTCATCATCACAGCTCACTGCAACCTCAAACTCCCGAGCTCAAGCGATCCTCCTGCCTCAGCCTCCCAAGTAGCTGGGACAATAGGCGTGCGCTACCATGCCTGGCTAATTTTTCTATTTTTTTGTAGAGACAGGGTCTTGCTGTTGCTCAGGCTGGTCTCACACTCCTGAGCTCAAGCGATCCTCCCACTTCAGCCGCCCAGAGGGCTAGGATTACAGGTGTGAGCCATTGTGCCCAACCTAGTTCATGTCTTTTTATTGCTGCATAGTATTCCACAGAATGGAAGTGCCACACTTTAACCATTCACCTTGAACATTTTGGTTGTTTCCAGCTTGGGGCATTAACGAATAAATCTTCTCTGAACAATCAGGTACAGTAGTCCCCCTTATCCTCACAGGATTCATTCCAAGATGCCCAGCGGATGCCTGAAACTGTGTATAGTACACAACCCCCTATATGTACTGTTTTTTCCTATACATACATGTACACCTATGATGATTTATAAATTAGGCACCGTGCTGGGCACCGTGGGGCATGCCTGTATTCCTAGTTTTTTGGGAGGCTGAGACAGGAGGACTGCTTGAGCCCAGAAGTTTAAGTCCAGCCTGGGCAATGTAGTAAGACCCTGTCTCTTTTTAAAAAATAAATTAGATTAACAATAATAATAAAATAGAATAATTATAATATACTGTAATAAAAGTTATGTGAATATGGTCTCTCAAAATATCCTCTTCACTATACTCACCTATTTTCAGACTCTGGGTAATGAACCCTGGAAAGTGAAACTGCAGGTGAGGGGGGACTACTGTACAGGTTTGCGTGTAAACAAGTTTTCCATTCTCTGGCACAAACATTCAAGAATGTGATTGCTGGGATGTGTGGTGGTTGCATATTTAGTTTTAGAAATTGTCGAACTTTTCCACAGTGGCTGTTCCATTTTATGTTCCCACCAGCAATGTATGAGTGATCCATTTCTCTACATTCTGACCAGCATTTGGTGGCATGATTTTTTATTCTAGCTTTTCTGATAGGTGTGTAGTGACATCTCATTGTGGCCTTAATATGCATTTCTCTAAAGGCTAAAGATGATGAACATTTCTTAATGTGCTTATTTGTCATCTGTATATTCTCAGTGAAATGCTTGTGTCTTTTGCTTATTTTCTCATTGGATTGTCTTAGTGTTGAATTTTGAGGATTCAATATATATTCCAGATATAAGGCCTCTGTCACACAGGTGTTTTGTAAATATTTTCTCCCAGTCCATAGCTTGTCTTTGCATCCTCTTCACAGGTCTTTTGTAAAGAAACGTCTTAATTTTAAATGAAATGGGTAGAATGACAGAAGAGGAATTTCATTTATGGATTATAAGAAAGCTCCATGAAATTCAAGAGAAAATTGAATCCCAGCACAAAGAAACCACAAGAACAATGCAAGAAATGAATGAAAATTTTTCTAAAGAAATTGAAGTATTATGGAAATATCAAACAGAAATACTGGAAATGAAAGAGGCATCCAAGGATCTCCAAAACACAGTGGAAAGCCATAAGAATAGGCTGGATCACGAGAGGAAAGAATCTCAGAGCTGGAAGATAACTTCTATGTGCTAAATAAATCAGCTGAAGAGAAAGAACACAAAAGCAAGAGGCATGAACAAAGCATACAAGAAATGTGGGATTATGTAAAGAAGCCAGATATAAGAATAATAGGCATCCCTGAGGGCAAGGAAGAAAATTCGCAAGGGCTGGAAAATTTATTTGAAGGAATAATAAAGGAAAATTTCCATGGCCTAGCCAGAAATCTCGCTATCTAGGTACAAGAAGCATACAGGACTACTGGGAGACTCAATGTGAAAAGGTATTCACCACGCCACATAATTATTAGGCTGGCCAAAGTAAACATGAAAGAGGCACTCCTTTGAGCAGTAAGGCAAACTGCACATTTCTCAACTGAAACCGTACAAGCCACAAGGGACTGGGGACCCATCCTCAGTGTTCTAAAACAAAATAATTCCAACCCAGAATCTTTATCCTGCAAAATTAAGCTTCTTATATGAAGGAGAAATAAAGACTTTTCCAGACAAGCAATCACTGATAGAATTTGTGAAGACCAGACCTGCCCTGCAAGAAGTGCTTAGACCTGCATTGTACACTAACCAGGGCAACAGACACCCACCAGCGTAAAACTACCCAAAAGCTAAAATCCAGAACCCAGATTTCACAATGGCTCAAGAGGTAAAACAAAACAAGAGTTTATGCAACAAGATAAACAGAAATCCACCCCAAATATCCATTCTCTCAATAAATGTGAATGGCTTGAATTGCCCTTTGAAGAGACATAGGCTGGCAGAATGGATAAAACAGTACAAGCCAAGTATCTGCTGTCTCCAGGAAACGCACCTTATACACAAGGACTTGTTCAGACTCAAGGTGAAGGGATGGCATACAATTTTCCAGGCAAATGGAAACCAAAAGAAAGCTGGGGTAGCCATCCTTATATCAGATATCATAAGCTTTAAAGCAACAAAAGTGAAGACAGACAAAGATGGTCACTATATAGTGGTTAATGGAAAAATCCTACAAGAAGACTTAACAATCCTAAATATTTATGCAGCCAGCACAAGAGCACCCAGACACATAAAGCAAATACTGCTACATCTAGACAACATAATAAGTAGCAATGCCATAATAGCTGGGGACGTCAACACCCTATTGATAGAACTGGACAGATCCTCCAAGCAGAAAACAAGCAAAGAAACAATGGACCTAAACAGGATTCTAGAACATTTGGGCCTAACACATCTACAGAACACTCCACCCAAATAACACTGAATATTTGTTCTTCTCACCACCTCATGGAACTTTCTCTAAAATTGATCACATCCTAGGCCACAAAACAGATCTAAACAAATTCAAAAAAATAGAAATCATACCATGTATCTTTTCAGACCACAGCGGAATAAAATTAGAAATCAATTCCAACAGAAACTCACATCTTCATCCAAAAACATGGAAATTAAACAATCTGTTGCTGAATGACTATTGGGTCAAGGAGGAGATTCAAATGGAAATCAAAAGATTCTTCGAAATAAACAATAATGGGGACACAAGATATCAAAATCTGTGGAATACAGCAAAAGCAGTCCTGAGAGGAAAACTTAACCACCTTAAATGCCCACGTCCAAAACACAGAAAGTTCACAAATCAGTAAATGAATGAATCATCTCAAGGAAATGGAAAAGGAAGAGCAAACCAACCCTAAACCCAGCAGAAGAAAAGAAATAACCAAGATCAGAGCAGAACTCAATGAAATCAAGAACAAAAGAGCTATACAGAAGATTAATAAAACAAAAAGTTGATTCTTTGAAAAGATAAACAAAATAGGCCACTTGCTAAACTAACCAGAAGCAGAAAGGAAAGGACTCAAATAAGCTCTATTAGAAATGAAAAAGGAGAGGTCACAACTGTATCATGGAAATACAAAACATCATCTTGGAATACTATAAAAATTTCCATGCCCAAAAACATGAAAACGTGGAGGAAATGGACAAATTCTTAGAAACACATTACCTCCCTAGGCTCAATCAGGAAGAAACAGAATTCCTAAACAGACGAATATCAAGCACCAAAATTGAAACAGTAATTAAAAAATCTTCCAACAAAAAAATGTCCTGGACCAGATGGGTTCACACCTGAATTCTACCAAACCTGCAAAGAAGAACGGGTGCCTATACTGCAGAAATTACTTCATAACATTGAGAAGGATGGAATCCTCCCAAACTCATTCTACAAAGCCAGTATCACCTTGATACCAAAGCCAGGAAAGGACACAATAAGAAAAGAAAACTATAGACCAGTATCCCTTACGAATATAGATGCAAAAATTCTCAATAAAGTCCTAGCAAACCGAATTCAAATGTACATCAAAAAATTATTCATCACGATCAGGTGGGCTTCATTCCCGAGATGCAGGGATGGTTCAACATATGCAAATCTATAAATGTAATTCACCATATAAATAAAAGCGAGAACAAAGACTATATGATCCTCTTGATAGATGCAGAAAAGGCTTTTGAGAAGATTCAGCACCCTTTTATGATAAGAACTCTTAACAATATAGGCATAGATGGCTCATACCTCAAAATTATTAAAGCCATATATGATAAACGCACAGCCAATATCATACTGAATGGGGAAAAATTGAAAGCATTCCACCTTAAAACTGAAACCAGACAAGGTTGCCCACTATCTCCACTTCTATTCAACATACTGCTGGAAGTCCTTGCCAGAGGAGTCAGACAAAGGAGAGGAATCAGGGGTGTCCAAATGGGGGCAGAAGAGATCAAACCTTCACTCTTCGTGGATGATATGATATTATATCTAGAAAACCCTGAAGATTCAACCAAGTGAATACTGGAATCGATAGATGAATTCAGCAAAGTCTCAGGATACAAAATCAATGCACACAAATCAGTGGCCTTCATATACACCAAGAACAGTCGAGCCGAGAAACAAATCAAAGATGCAATACCTTTCACAATAGCACCAAAGAAAATTAAATATTTAGGAACATATTTAACTAGGAAGGTGAGAGACCTATATTGAGAGAACTATGAAACACTGAGAAAAAAAATTGTAGAGGATGTAAACAGATGGAAAACCCTACCATGCTCTTGGATCGGTAGAATCAACATTATTAAAATGTCTATACTACCTAAAGTGATTTACAGAATCAATACAGTCCCTATCAAAATACCAACATCATTTTTTGCAGATCTAGAAAAAATAATTCTATGCTATTTGTGGAACGAGAGAAGACCCCATCTAGCCAAAGCAATCTTAAGCCAAAAGAACAAATTGGAAGGCATCAATATACCAGACTTCAAACTATACTACGATGCTATAGTAACCAAAACAGCATGGTACTGGCACAAGAACAGACATAGACCAATAGAACAGGACAGAGAACCCAGACATAAAATCATCCTCATACTGTCATCTTACCTTTGATAAAGTAGACAAAAACATACACTGGGGAAAAGAATCCCTATTCAACAAATGGGATTTTGGGGGAAATTGGATAACTACATGTAGAAGACTGAAAGATCCACACCTCTCACCTCTCACAAAAATCAACTCACGATGGATAACAGACTTAAACCTACGACATGAAACCATAAGAATTCCAGAAGAAAACATTGTAAAAACTCTTATAGACATTGGCCTAGGCAAATAGTTTATGAAGAAGACCCCCCAAAGCAATCACAGCAGCAAGAAAAACAAATAAATGGGACCTGATCAAATTAAAAAGCTTCTGCACAGCCAAGGAAACTATCACTAGAGTGAACAGACAACCTACAGAATGGGAGAAAATATTTGCATGCTACACATCTGATAAAGGGCTTAGAACCAGAATCTATACAGAAGGAAGATCAACAAGAAAAAAATCAAACAACCCCATTAAAAAGTGGGCAAAGGACATGAACAGAAACTTTTCAAAAGAAGACAGAATAATGGCCAGCAAACATATAAAAAATTGCTCAACTTCTCTAATCATCAGAGAAATGCAAACCACAATGAGATATCACTTAACTCCAGTGAGACTGGCTTGTATTAAAAAGTCCCAAAACAAGAAATGTTGGTGGGGATGCGGACAGATAGGAACACTCATACACTGCTGGTGGGACTGCAAATTAGTACAACCTCTATGGAAAGTAATATAGAGATACCTCAAAGAATTAAAAGTAGACCTACCATTTGATCCAGCAATTCCACTACTGGGTATTTACCCAACAGAAAAAAAGACATTCTATAATAAAGACATCTGCACTCAAATGTTTATAGCAGCAAAATTCACAATTGTGGCAACAACCCAAGTGCCCATGAATACATGAGTGGATTAATAAAATGTGGTATATGTACACCATGGAGTATTACTCAGCAATAAAAAACAAGGGTGAATTAACACATCTGGTATTATCCTGATTGGAGCTAGAGCCCATTCTTCAAAGTGAAGTATCACAAGAATGGAAAAACAAGCACCACTGGTACTCACCATCAAATTGGTACTAACTGATCAATACTTACGTCACACATGGAAATAATATTCATTAGGAGTCTGCAGGTGGGAGGGGGATGGAGGGGATGGGAAAACTCACACCTAATGGGTGCAAGGTGCACTGTTTGGGGGATGTTCACGATTGTAGGTCTGACTTGGGCAGTGCATAGGCAAAATATGTAACCAAAGTGTTTGTACCCCCATAATATTCTGAAATTCAAAAAAGATCTCTAAAATTTATTTTTTAAAAATTTAGAATTCTTTCAATTTAAAGGACCCATCTTTTGGCCATTAATAATTAGAATTCTCAATGGTATACTTATTCCAAAAGCGACTCAATCCAATGCCTCTTCACAGAAAGCCCAGGTGGTAATTTCCCAGGTTTAGCCTAGAGAGGGCACAGAGAAGGCAGCTCCCAAGATTCCCAAAAATTCACTCTCAGAAATAGGCAAGGTAACAAAGAGGGTAGGACCTTTTAAGACAAAGACTTAAAGAGCTTGACATGTTTGGTACAAAGAGTGTGCTGCTTAGACTCTTACGTGTCTTGGACCCCCAATCTTTTCAGATTGGCCACCTGACATGTCTTCCAAAAAACACCCCTCACCCGCTCACCCGCCCCTGTCAGAAGGTGGACGCTGAGGAGAGAATCCCACTCAGTCACAAGACAAGCTCAGGGACAAACAACAGGATGAGATGGGAACTTCATACTTCTTTTTTTCAGGGACCTGCAGCAAAGTTTGTCTTAATAGACACTGGTCTAGTCAGAACTCTGTGACTGGCCAGCCTGCAGGGCCACCTCAAACAGCAGGCTTGTGGGGGTGCTAGGCCTGTGTTCTACCCTATGGTAACCCTCTTTAGGACAAAATGACATAGAAAGACAGTGACAAAAGAAAGCAACAACAACAGCAACAGGCTATTTCTGAGAGGAGAAGGAATCAGAAAATATGAATATTCATACCACAAAATACCAAAAAATATACCAATACCACAGTCGCTTTACCAAAACTAGGTTTTTCACAAAAACCTTTTCTCTCATTAATCTTAAATTTAGAAAGGTCAATGATCTTTACCATCTGTTCAACCAGAGCCCACAGAGAGACAGGAAAACCAGGAGCGTGACTGCTAAGTTAAGGTGTCTTCCCCTGTTGCCGGCTGGTCAGAGCCCAGGTTCTCCCCACTGCCGCTGTCAGAAGAGCAGAGCGGCTTTGGAGATCCTGCTGGCTATGCCAAACTTTTGGAGTGAGGGGGAAACTTCCCCTTCCCCTGAAAGATCAACTCACAATTAAGGCATATTACTAAGAGGAAGAGGTTTATTTACCACGCACACAGGGAGAATCACAGAGTGATTATCCAGTATCCCAGTAGGATCCAGATATTTTTATACCCCCCTTTTAGAGGGGAGGGGGAGATGAGGAATATAGGTGATTCTGTTTAGGGGCAGTAAAGGGTTGCTAGGAGAATGAATGGATGGGGGAAACAGAAGGACTTGTAAATGATTCTCTTTGAAAATTAAATTAATCTTGAGAGACAGATATTATATTTAAAATGATTTGGGCCAGATCTGGTTGCCTTCTTGATTTTCTTTCCTGCAATATAATAAGATAACAGAGAAGGGAAGTCTATTGTTCTTTTGATGGGTCCGTCTGGCTATGCAGATAGAGGGAAAGCCCTTTCCAAGGGCCTTTAATTCAAAATACTCTTTATACCAAGGAGTCATATTTTGGGGTGAAATTTCCTAAGCTCCTTCAGTAATAATATTTTGTGTTCTCAAGGTGGTACTTGCATTGTTTCACATTTCCTATTAACTTCTCAAGTTTAGTACGCAAAATGAATTGATGTTGTAAACTACTGGTCACAGAGATTTCCTTCAAGCACCTATCTTCTTATTATGGTTTAAACCAAAGTTAGATGCATATCTGCTTTCCATGGGTTTCACATGAGCACATTTGCCAGTATTTCATTGCAAGAAAATTATCTATTTCAAAAACGAATTACAATACCATGCCATGACACTGAGGGAAAGAAGACTTGATGACATGAGATTTCTGGTATATGATAATGCCTCCAAAGGTGTGCGTACTTGACAGCTACATGTAAACTCAATGCCACATAAGAAAAAGGAATGAAACCACTGTTAAAGGATATGACATTCAGGAAGTCATAACTGCATTTTACAGAGCTACTCGGTCTCCCTCCTCAGATAATCATAATCTGGCCAATTCACTCATCACCTGCTTTCCTCTCTCTCTCACCTATCCCCATAGCAACCAAATGCTAACCTACCAAGAATATAATATTTAACCTTTAATGGGTTGGCCGCCTTGTTTTCTGTGACCGCTCCCTTGTGCCTTACATTAAATCCAGGTAGAACTCTGTGGTAACCAAACCCCCCTTGGATTAAACTTTAGTCCTTCCTACCCCACCAGGCCCATCAGGGAAGTGCCAGAGGTGGATAAGCACAAAGTCCCTCAGGACACACTGGATGCATGCTATTTGATTCCTGCGATTCTTCCTGACCTGACTCCTACCACCCGTATAGGAGCACTTAGTACATTTTTGATGAACAGGAAGTCGGCTTGGCTCTTCACGTAGGCAGTAAGTGCTCCACAGCAAATGTGATAAAGCTCCACTTGGTGGCCCAGGTAGATGCTGTAATCCTTGTACTCTGTACCCCTAGCTGGGCTGAGAGATGTCATGGGTGTGGGCAGGACCCACAGACACATGTTGATTTGCGTCGGAATCTAAATTCAAGCTGGAAGCACAGACATGGGGTGGGTCAGCGAGCTTTGCTCTCTTCCTAGTTTCAGGCCATGCCTGTGTCACAGTGGACCCACTGTCAGAATATTAGAATTAAGGCAGTTGTGTCAAGTTCTCACAAACTTATGCAGCACTTGCCCAGGACGTATCTGTTAGACCTGCTAATTTGCATGAAATTTTTCTTCCCAACTATAAGTTGTTCCTTATAAGTTTCTTTCCCCAACCATGTCCCTCCAGGTTCTATGCCTGAGCAAGGCCAACGGCACGCTTGTCTACACCTCTGTCAAAGATGTTTCCCAGGTTCCATTAAATCTAGTTCCATTAACTTTCCTAAGTTGGCTTTTGTTAGCTGAGCAGTCATCATGAACGTCAGCCATCCCTTTGCTGGTGTGCTTCCTGGAAGTAAGACTGAGCCTTCTCACTTGCAGGTGCCATGAATAGCCAATGTTTCTGTGGAGCTCCAAAGATTCATTTTGATTTGAGGGTTATAAATTCTATCCATCAGTCTAACCTTAGTTTTGAAAAGTCTCTAAATCAATGTGGTATAGATCAACAATGAAATATTATTCAGCCACAAAAAAAGAACGAAATCGCCTCATTTGCAGCAACATCGATGGAAATGAAGACCATATGTTAAGGGAAAGAAGCCAGGCATGGAAAGACAAATACAGCATGCTCTCACTCATGTGGGAGCTACAAAAGTGGGTGTTACGGAGGTAGAGACTGGACCTATAGTTACTAGAGGCTGTGAAGGGTGTGTGCTGTGGGGGGAGGGGGGGTTGCAAGGTTGATTAATGGGTACAAACACAGAAACATACAGTTATATAGGAGGAACAGTAAGTTCTAATGTTCAGCAGCGCCATTGGGTGACTATACTTAACAGTAATATAGTGTATATTTTAACACAGCTGAAAGAGATGATTTGAAACATTCCGAACACAAAGAAATGTTAAATGTTTAATGTGATGAATATCCCAAATATACTCATTTCATCATGACCTATTCTATGTATCAAAATATCACATGTACATATATTATGTATCAATGGAAATAAAATCCTCTAAACCATCAAAACCTGGGTATTTGGTGAAAGAAGGCTGAGTATTGCAGTTTCTCTTCTACAGTGCAGTTGAAGTATTTGCCTAGAATCTGAGGGGGAAAAGATTCCTTAACTGTAGGCACAGACTCAGGACCCAGGATATTGAGATGATGATCTACCCGAACAGGAAGATTTTTGTGCCATGGCTCAGGAAGCCAACCAAGTCAGTTCTCTCAAGACACAACCTTATGCCTCTTGGAATATATCTCTCACAGCATCCTGCTGTCATCCTAGAAAGTTCGATGTCCCTGTGTTAGGACTGGGCAGTGCACTGGACATGTGTGAAGGGGGACTGGCTTAATGTGATGGCCCTGTCTGAATTTATTTGCAGGAAATCTCAATGACCAAGAAGAGGAGGAAGACCAACACCTAACATGCCCCAGGTAAGTCTGAGAACTGTTGACTGTTAATTCATTGTTGATAGCTGGAGATTCCGGATCCAGGGAAAATCAGAAAGTGCTATGTATGTCTATTCTATCCTTTCAGCCAACCACAATGTATCCCTATGGCCACTGCTGTCTGTTTTCACTGCAGTGCCTGCTGAGGTTTCCACTGCTTCCTCCCCTTCCTGCCTCAGTAGGCAGGACTGAGGTATACTAACCTGGACCAGAGATTTCCTGCGATCCTTGATTCTCACCTGTGTGGCCGAAAGCAGGGTGATATGTATCTCCCTTGGCCTGTTTTTCCTCACATGTTTGCAGGATTGTGATAACATGAAAAGAAACTAGGAAAGAAATAATAGCATTTCACAATATTGAGAAACAGGCGTGAAGGAAAAAAGTCTGTGAGTCTATAATGTCTCAAAAGCTATATTCCTGTGACTACTACATGTGAATTTCAATGCATTTTATTCAACCATTGAAGCCACTGTTTACTAAGCAGCGTGCACTATGTATCATGAGGGCACCAACACAGAGGGTCCTTTCTCCTTCCTCATCAGTTTGCAGTCTGGCCAATTCACTGAGCATCTTTTTCTCTCTCGCTCTCTCTGTCTCTGTCTCTCATCTCTCTCTTTTCATCTTTCCCCACCCAACCATAGCTATCTCAACATAAAGGGGATAATTTTTTTTACCTCGTTAATGGGTCTTTCCCTTTGCTTTTTGGGACCACTGCCTTATGTTTCCTATGAAATCCAGCTGTGACTCTGTGGTGTCTGATTTTCTTGGGTTATTCTTTAGTTTTTCCTACTTCACCAGGCTCAGCAGGGAGCTGTTACATGTGGAAGAGCCTAAGGTCCTGCAAGACTTACTGGATGGAAGTTATTTGACTCCTTCACTTCTTCCTGAACTGCCCGAGTCAGACCAGCCCTACGGAAGTGCCTTATACTCACTTGAGGAACAGCAAATCTGCTTGGCTGTTGATGTAGGGAGTGAGTGCTGCATTGTGAAGGTGATAAAGCTCCAACTGGTCTCCTAGCATAAGACTACTGGAGGTCTTCCATTAGCCCACTCTCTGAGAAGGCGTATTCATGTCCCTGAGGAAATATACATATGTGTGATAAGGGGGTACTGCCCAGACCCCACTGGAAGAGTGGAGATCGTGAGGACTATGCGCTGTGTTCCCTCCTTACAGAACCACACATTCTGATTCTGTAGGACCTTCGGTACCTAAATTTCCACTAAGGGAATGGTACCTCTTCTACTTTGCTTATGGGTGCTAACACCCACTACATCACAAGAGAATGAATATATGTGGGCAGGTGGGAAAAAAATTATAGGCAACAGGAAATTCAAAATGTGCCTGAACCCTAAAAAGTTCACCTAACTTAGTGTTTGTCATGGTTCCTTCCCAAAGCCTTCAGGCTCTAATTCTTCCCCTGTTCTTATATTCCTGTGTGTCAGATAAACAACTCTTCCTTTCCTATCCTCTGAGGGCTCTCCAGAACTTTCACATTAGGCCACAGGAAAAAGATGAATAATAACAAAATAACAGGCATGACATTGTTAGGCAACCCAAAGCCCTCTGGCACAGTCCAACCTGGGCACCTGCCATCTTAGCATCCCTAGGCACACACAGGAAAAGTGACATCTCCTTCATGTACATGATGTCTGTCTTTGTGGCCTGGGTCACTGGGTGGTTTCACTGACAGGCAGGGACATCAGAGATGGGTGTTCTGTAAGGGCTTGTCAAAGAGAGCCAGGATTGCTCCTATGAACCCTCTTCTCCTTTCAGTTCCCACGCGGGAGGCCTGCCCCCATGGGCCTTTCACTGGAGACTTGAACCACCACATGTCAGAGGTGCATGCTTCACACACACAGCTGGAGCCAAGCACCCTGCTGACCAACTGTCTACAGCTGCAGCCGGACCAGCAGTTTGACTGTGGCCATGGCTCAGCCAGGTGGAACCTTTGCTCCACCACCTGGAGCTTTGCAGCCAACACTGATTGTGGGAACCAATGGCTCCTCTTCCAAAGTAGACAAGGAAAGGGGACTAGGAAGCACTAATCCAGGTGTTCCTTGTCATAGTGCTGTGGGTGGAGGGGACAGTGGGCCCTCTCCATGCTTGTTCAGGGCCAACTCGGAATCCGAGATGCTGTAACGTGAGGTGAGCAAGAGCTGGGAGTTTAGGATCAGATATGCTCTCAGGTCCTGAGTTTGCCACTTACTGGCTGTCCACCGTGGTCAGGCTGTTTGTCCTTCTGGTGTATGTAGACACCATTCAACTGGGCAATCAGCACCATTCAGCACCATCTCAATTCCCTCATCTGCGAGGCCTGAGAAATAATATCTACTTCCAATCTTTCTTGACAGCATTAATTATGATCGTTTTCAGAGTGCCTAATTCAGTAAGAATTGCTCAATAAGCCTAGGAATACAAATTTTCACATCCTTTTATCTTTCTGGCAAATTAACACTTAGAAAGTGACTTCACAAGCATTGTTTCAACTGGGGTGGAGCAACATCTAAGACCTTTACTGTCTAAGGACGCCCTCCGCCAGCACTTTCTAAGAAAGCCTCCTCGGCCCATTTTCTCCCTCTCCTCCACTGCTCCTCATTATGCCAACTTTCCCCTTTTAGGTACTTTCGATAACAATGTATGAGGCATATTCAGTATCAGGGTAAATCCTGGGCCCACAAGTCAGTATCAGGATACAACCAGTTTATGTTTCTGTTTTTTCTCCTCTTTTTGAAATCAAGGACAACCTTCATAGGTAAAGCGTAAAATACATCTCTTTTATGATCCTCGATTTAGTTCATCTCCAACCATGCCCATGGCCATTTCCTCAGTTTCCTTCTCACGAGGATCCACGTCTGCTCAGACTTTCTTAAAACAGAGTTCTCCACCCTGGCGTCCCTGTCCTCTGGTCCTGTTCATCCTCGCTTTCTGTCCCTCTCAGTACTCTCTACCTGGAGCCTCTGGGGCTGCCTGGTGCTCCTCTGTCAGGTGATGCCCTCATGTGGGAAGTGAGGAGACGCAGGTCCTCAGGAAGAGGTGAGGGTCATGAGAGAGGAGCAGCAGCAGCCTGGCTCCATGGGGAGGGCACGTGCTAAGTGCTCAGTGCATGCGGGGGATGCGCAGTCCCTAACATGTGCCCTGATCGCTCGCAGTATTTAATCCTCTGCTCTTCCCTCTGCTCTTTCACTTCTCCTTGGATCCCCACGGCCCCAGCCAAGACTCACCCCCACTGGCTCACACACTCTCTCTCTGCTGCTCACTATTCCGAAGGCCTGAGCATACACCAGGCTCCAGACAAAATTTTGCAACCAGGGAGCCTTTGCATGCTCTTTATTTTACATCACACTGAGCGTCCATGGCTTCCGTTGCTGCCTAACAGGCCATGGTGCTCACCACAGCTCTCCCACACTCTTCTCAAGTTGGTTTTTTTTTCCACATCCAGTCAGCAGCATGGTGGTTACTATGCTAAATTCAATGTCTCCAAGATCCCTGATCATTTGTTCAGATACACACAAACACACTGATTGTGTGTATATGTGCACTGATATCATGCTATATACCTTGTTCATATTCAGTGTGACTATTATGTAAAGTATATTGATATGAAATATTTATTAATGCATGTGTTCAAAATTCTCCAGTTGCACTCTTCGCCACTTATGTTCTCTCATAAGCTTTCTCTTTAACTTTGACTTTCTGTGATTTTTGTGCAATGTCTCTACTCCCAATAGCACAGGCTATATCCAGTGTGATTTCCTTGCCTTTGCCTTCTATATCTGGGAACTGTTTGTTCTTATTAATTCTGTTGTTCCTGAAATATTTTTGTCAATTCAGGGCATCTTTGCCTTCTGGCAATAAGGTCATTACTGGGTAATGCAAGAAAGATCAACCAAAAAAAAAAAAATATCCAAGTGTCTCTATTGGATCCACCTTCTCCCTGGGACTCTTTTGTTCAAGGCCACTTCCCCACGTGATGTCCTTCTGGAGTGGAAGAGTAAGTAAGATCAGGGATAACAATGGATGCTGTTGGCTGTGGTTCTATTTTCAGAGCTGGGTTTTGGTGTTTCCCTTGGAATGAAGAACCCACCCCAGCTAGAGGGTGATGCTCTTGAAGGCTCAGTGGACAACACACATGGGTGTCAAGTTATTGTCCACATTCATGCCTCAAGTGTCCTGAAACTGAAGATTATCAAAAGAAAACTGCTGTTCAGCAAGTGGAGATTAGCATGCAGATTCCCTGGCCTTCAAGCTTAAGGTGCAGAGGTAATCACATCTGTGGCTCTAAGGTGCACTCATTTCTTATTGCTCCCTACATAATGTTGCAGCTCACTCTCCCACTATTTTTCTCTTTCCTGTTTGTTTTCTCCAACAGCTACTGTAAGGTCTGTGTGGTCCCAGCTCTGTGTATGTGCTCAGGATTGCATAAATCTGTGTATGGAAGCCAAAATTAGTTTCTTCTCACTTTCTTTAATAGTTAAAGTCACAGAGGAAAGCATCCAGATGGAAATGTACAGTGTTTCGGTTGTAGATCCAGATGTACTGATAACTTTTCTAAGCTTCTGAGTGGAGAAGTAGTTAAATTTCACACAAAGCGGGATAATGGAGAGTATAAAGTTGTTTCAAGTTAAAACAATTTAATTCACAGAATGAAAACATCTAGATGTTCAGTTTGGTACAGCTTTGCTTAAATCTCTGTATGGAAGTATTATGTACAGGTTTTTTTTCTAGGGTTCCATAAGTAAAGGAATTCTCATAGAGATGCTTCTTCAGGATGTGTACTGCATATCTGTTGCAGGACCCCATTCTCATGTGCTACTTGCAACATTCTAAATGGAGTGGATTGCATTTTCGTAGTAAGCAGGGAATTTGACAATATAAAGCTATTTCACAGGAAAGCACTGCCACCTGCCAGGCCTTTCCAGCTCCATCTCCTGCTTGCTCTCTGAACTCTATTCCCACTGTTACTACCCTGAAGGTCCCTTGCATAGCCACAGGCAGAGCCCCACACACTGCTCTCATCCAAGGAGCATCCTTTGAGCAGCCAAACCCATGACATCACACACTTTCCTATTGGCTTCTTTTCCTTCTCTTCTCTCCTTCCCCAACTGTATTTCCTCTTTCTTCTGGGAGCATTGCCTTCATCAGTCACTTGCACATGGATCCTCTTCTTGGGTCTGCTTTGAGGAACTCAACTAAGTCAAAACTTAACTCTGGACTTGAAATTTTAAAAACTCAATTGGAATCTGGGACAGAGGTGAGAGATCCATACTGGCCTAGAGTCAGGTTTGCTTCAGGCTCAGAAGTGCAGGGCTGTGCCAAAGTGCACAGGGCTTCCAGGGACTCAGTATCCATACCTCATGGTCTCATGGGAGTCGGCATTAGCTGAAGAACATTAGATGGCATCCTAAAGGGACATCACCTTAAAAGTAGACATAGAGGCCAGGATTCAAATGTGCATGGAGGATGAAGTGCTTAGGGATTGGAACCTTTCCTTTCAACTGCTATTGCAATGTCTATTAGTTCAGTAAGGAATCTAGAAAAATGAGCTCAGTTGAATCTGAATTCAGAGAATATAGCAGAGCATTATAGTGAATTAACTTTGGGCCAGTTTATGAAGACACAGTGAGATGTACAAGAATGCAAGACAGTCTTTACCCCAGATAAGTCCAATTGAGAAGGTGAGTGATTTCCCTGATACTGTCAGAAGGAAGACTAAAATATGTAAGGCCATCGAGAATGAAGCCATGGTAGGAGGCATGGAGAGAAGCAAAAACAGTGGTGTAAAATAGGGCAGGTCTGCTGAGGAGGTCGAAATCATGTTGTATAAGCAACACCGTGTGAGCTTTGAACTAGCACGGATGCCTTGCCCCAACACCATGAAATTATGAGTTAAATGGACTGGGGTGTGGTTTGGGCATCAGTATTTGTAAAAAGCTCTCCTCATGTGGATCTAGGGATTAGAAGGACTATGGGGTTAGTAGGATCTCAGGAACCAGCATAGACGTGTCCCACGTATGTGGCTATTTCATAGAAAAGCTGAAGGTCAGCCATCAATGTAGTCAGCATTCCTCCCACAACAGAACTATTGGAACAGCCTGGAGAACAGAGGAGGGAGAAAGAGAGAGACGGATAAGATAGAACTATTACCTCTCCATTTGGACCAAAGTTTCTCACAATTTTTTGAATAGAACATACAGTAAGAAATAAATATTACAGGGTACAAAATCCAAATGCCCCTTCAGTAGTATAAGTCATGGAATTTAGTGTTTTGTTTTCTACTTTAAAAAAAAAACCTGCAGTTCACTATCCATTAACTTGTTTTCACAGTTCACTGGTAGGTTCAGCAATAGAGGTTGAAAAAAATCATTTTTTTACCTAACTTTGTCATTATACAAAATCCCAGTTAAGAATCTTAGGTCTCATTCTCCTGTGTTTAGACTTATTTATGCCCTTCTCTACACTAGCATAAAATACTAAAAGAGAATCTTTTCTTTGGGAGAAGTTTAAATAAAAATGATGAGACTCTAGTATTATTAAAACTAAAATTGGTAATTTTTTGTTTTCCCCCCAGAGTTTTGTGGGTCTGGCTATTGAGGACACTCGTAGAGAGCCCCGAGGGACCATGGGTGTGGACCAGCTTCAGGGCATGCTGGTGTCCGTGGGGTTCAAAGGTGCTGGGCCAGGGTGAAACTCCCTGCTCTCTGCTCATTCCGTTTGAATCTGTCCTTTCTCCTTTCGTCCCTGAGCCTCTTTGGAAGAACACTTATGAGATTTCTCTATAATGTCTTATTCCTGTCCCAGACAGGGTGACCCAACAGCCTCTGGGGCCTGCTGATGCCTCCAGATTGGAGTCTTCACTCTCCCTCTTCCAAACTCTATAAAGCGGGCCTGAGGCCTGGGTTCTAGTTCCGGGGTTGTCAGTAACAGGTCATGCAACTTTAGTTACATATCAGCCCTGAGGCACCACCCTCTCCTCAGCAGTAAAATGTGGAACTGGATGTGGATGTTGTCTGAGGTCCCTGATGGCTCTCACATCCAGGGCTCTTCCCACAGCCCACACACTCCTCCCTAAAACACTGGGAGATGGAGTTATTAGAAGGTTTCTCTGCAAAGGGTCCTCTTCTTCCTGCAGCAGTCTGAGTGTGCATTACTGATACTGAGCTACTAGGAGCTGTGAAAAGCCATCACTTTGCCGCAGACAAGGGGGATTAGGAGGAAAGTGGCTGATATCACCAGCTCCTGGTTGGGTGGGGCAGGGGCCTTGTGTCCTTCACCTCAGGCTAACTGTGAGTTCAGGAAGGTTTTTTTCTAATGGTGGCTGTCCCTTTCCCCTTCAGCAGCCTGAGGCTCACCCTTCAGCTCATCCTCCCCTCAGGAGCTCGGTTTGCCGCTAGGGCTGTCACCACTTAGCAGTCCCTCCAGACTCAGCCATCAGCAGAGCTGACAAAGACTCTCCTTGATTTCTCTGTCTCTCTCCTTCTCTCTTTCAGATACCAAGTACTGCTGGGACTATGAAAAGATATCCCTGCTTTGAATGAAACTGTGTCAACAAAAAATAGCTTGTCCAATTGACCAAAAAAACCTAAAGCAGCAAATCAAGTTAAAGCCCAAACAGAACACAGGAGGGATCCTTCGCTGAGAACCGAATTTGACTCCCACAATCCACTGTGGATGATTTCTACTCCAATAGCTTGGTTTCATCGGGGAAATCATAGTCCTTCAGCCTCCGGCTGTGACAAACATCTAAGGAGACCAACGTCTGCGTCGACAGACACTGTTCGGAGGCCTTGACTCCTGCTCCTCTCGGTTCCAATCCTGTGGGTGCCAGAGTGAGGGGCAGCGGGAAGGAGACACATGCCCAACTGGACAGTCCTGCCTTCAGATGGGGTGTGCTAGGAACAGACAGTGTGAATGATGCAGGCTTCTCGCTGAAAATGCTTAGCCCAAATTTAATCATGAAGCTGAAAACATCTATATTTAAATAACGTAGAGCCACAGGTATAAACAGTATTCAAAGTCTGATTTTTATAAAAAGTATAGATACAGATAGACGTTAACCAGCCACTGTTCCCTAACTTCCTTGCTGCTATAATTGGTTACTGCTTAATGGCATATCCTCCCTGCAAGATTTGTGACTTCCCCCCACTACTTCTGTAGATAACATTGCCAGTGTAAAGCCCAAGGACTTGTGGTTATATATTTAACGTTGCTGTTGTAAATCTTAAAACTGATCTTTAAGGTGTTTTTCAGACTTTGCATCCTGGAGACCTGCTGATGCCAACCAGACCCATGGATAGGCATGGAAACAGATCCAACAGTCCTGAAACCCCCTACTCAGGAAACCTCCAAACTGAGAAGATAATTCTGCATCCCAACCCTATGAGCTCATCCTCCACCAATCAGCAGACCCAATTCCCTAGCCCTTTTTGCCTGCCAAACCATTTTTTAAAACCCTTTCTCCCAAATTCTCAGCGAGATGGATTTCAGAAATTACTCCCATCTCCTTACCTGGCACCTTGCAAAATAAAAACTCTTTCTCCACTGCGACACCTGTCTCAGTATATTGGCCTTCACTGGGCAATGGGTAAGGGACCCAGCTGGGCCATAACAAAGCAATTATCAGACAACTGCAGAATGTAGATCATTGCACAGGAAAACTGACCTGCCTTCTTCAAACAGTCAATGTCACCACTAATATGACAATCAAAAGGAGAAGAGATCTTTTCAGTTCAAGAGGACTGAAAGGACTGTTGCTATATTGCTTCAGCCCTTTTGCACCAAAAACATCTCCTCATTTTGTATTGTTTTTGTCGAAGGTGGTGAGGTTGACATTCTTCAGAAGACAGATCAGTTTTTTGGCTCAGTAGTCTACTTTTGTAGTTGTCTGATAATTTTCCCAGTATTACATTTGGCCTAAACATTTTGCCAAGGACACTATATAGTGAATGCTGCAAGCTTCCTACCTCCTCCCATCTGCAGTCAAAAAATGTGCAATTTATCTATCATCATTATCCTGATACTAGGATTGGTCACTGTTTATGCAAGTGTCTACAAGATCTGTTCATTGTAAAGACACCTTATTGAAAGGACGGCCTTACTAATAAACTATCTAATTCACTGTCTTTAAGATTAATCACCTGTCTTTTAAGATTAACTAAACCACCTGTTGAGACTGTTTTCACAGCATCTGAAAAGAGTTGAGCAGACAGTAAGGGAGTATAAACTCCTCCTACTTGACATCTGCCAGACTAGCCCAACCACATGCCAGAGATAAGCTAATCTCCAGGAGAAGGAAAAAAAGGGGAAAAACAGACACAGCCACTTCACAGCCGCTTCTGTTATCAGCTGGCAGCCATAACTATCTATCTATCTATCTATCTATCTATTTATCTATCTATATATATATATATAGTTTTTTCTTATCTTTGTCCCCATAAAAATGCCAAGCCTTTTCTGCTTGGGGCTGGCACTTCCCCTTTCTTTCTTTTGGGTGTTGCACCATTTCCCTTCTCTCTCTCCCTTTCTCTCTCTGAGAAAGTAAAATAAACTTTTACTTCTTTCTACCCTAATCTTTGTGTTGAGAATTCTTTCTCTACCCACGCCATGAGCTCCATACCCTAACTGCATTCTAACATCTGGTGGTCTGTACAGGGAGCCATTTCTCTACGTCCCTACAGGGAGGAAGTGACTTCTCTGTCTCCGTACAAGGAGTTCACTTTCTGCCTCTGTCAACAATGCTCCCTCCTCTGCCACACAGCTCCCAGGACCTCATTCTTGGTGCTCTCATTCGGAACCTGGTGAGTCTCGCAGACTTTGGACATGGTTGTGCACTCGAGGTTAGGAGTGGTAGCTTTCACCCAGGTTTGGTCTAGATGGAAAACACGGTGCCAGGTCTACCACTTGGGAGAGTTCCTTTGAGGGATGCTTCCTAACCACCCTTCCTGCAGGGGGTGCCTTGGAGGAATGCCTCCTATCCACCCCCTGTGGACTTCTCCCAGACCCAGGGATGCCTGGCTTTGGGGGAAGCTCTCTAGGTTTGGGTCTGGACCAAGACTCAGGGACGCCTGCTTTCTGGCTGGCGCCCTTTCATTTCGCATCTGATTCAGAACTCGGGGACACCCAATGTCTGATCAGCACCTCAAGGTGGTCTAGTGGGGGACGCCCCACTCAGGATCTGTGTTTTGATATATGGTTGTCCCTAAAGTCCTTCCCTTCTCTCTAATTTGGAAACTTTGGGACTCATCTGACCTCCATCCCAAACATTTAGTCTTCTATTGCAATACAGCCTAGTCATGATAGAAATCAAATGACCAGGAGATCTGGCTTGAGAATGGATCTCTTAATCTTAATAGCAGACTTTATTGCCACTGGCTCAGCAAGTGGTCTGAAGTCCCTACATTCAGGCTTTCTTTGAACTAGCTAGACATCCTGTTCTTCACTCTGCCTGCTGCATGTCACTTTCTACCCCTGCATCTCTCTCACTGTCTTCACTTTGTGGATGATGTTTCCCTTTCGGCTCCCCCTGTTCCCCCTTCTTCTCCATCTCCACTGCTCTGGCCCGGCCATACTCACTCCGGCCCACTGTCCCAAACTTCCTCCCCACCTGTCCACCAGTTCCCTCTCTGACAGGTTGCTGTATCAAAAGGCATTATAAATTACTCAGAGACAGAATGAAATACCAAGCCCTTTTTTTTTTTCACAACTGTCTGAAGCCATTCGCCTCTTTATTGACCCTGACACCAGGGAGAGGAAAAACTACCTTAGCAATGCACTTCATCTCTTAGTTGGCCCCTGATATTTGATGTAAACTCCAAAAACCTGAAAAGGGGCCCTCAAACTCCACAAGTGGAACTTTTAGACCTGCCCTTCAAAGTCTTTACAACTTGGATGAAGAGAAGAGAGAGGAAAAGAGGGAGAAGGTTCCAAGGTGCCGGAGCGAAGAAGTTTCCAAATGGTGGCTTCTGCTAAAAAGCACAAAGCTTTTTTCAGAGACAGAGTCACCTGAAAGGTTCAGGTAAGAAAACACCAGGACCACACCCTTCTATGGGAACTGAGCCCTGCTTCCTCTGCAACCAGCTTGGTCTCTAGAATAAGAAATGCCCCAGGAAGCAGCCTCCACCGAGACCATGCCCTCTCTGCAAAAGGGAGGGGCACTGGAAGCAGGAACACTCTCTCCTTGAAACAGGGGATCGCACTCACCTTCTGGAACTGGCAGGACCCCCTGAGCTGGCATACTCCATACCCATGGACCCTCTGAGACTGCTTCAGTCTGATGGAGTGACCCTGGCTTTGGAAAAGACTCAACTTCATTACATCGGGATGACTGAGCCTTGGGTAACTCCTCTGTAAGAGGTAAGCAGGTAGATTTTCTGATTAACACCACAGCCACTTACTTTGCTCTTCCTGAATTTTCAGGACCTCTATTTCCCTCCCCTATCTCCATCGTCGGAGTGGAAGGTAAAATACAAAACCCCTGTATACTCTACAGCCCCTCTGTTTGCTGGGATATCAGGTCTTTGCTCACTTCTTTTCTAGTACTTCCCAATTTGCCTACCCCTTGCTGGGAAATTTCTTATGGTTAAGTTAAATACCCAGCTCCTTTTAACACTACAGGCTTCCTTTCTTGGACTCTTGGAAAAGCTTAACTGGGACTTCACATACAACTTTTCCTTCCCTTGGTATGCCCTGTGCTTTCAAAATATAAACTTTCAGTCTTGTTTCACCTGAAACTATCTACTTCTGTCTATATGTCTGTATGTTTGTGTGTAGAAAGGTTAAACAGAAAGGAGAATAATACTGCATGAGAAGGGATCTTGTACAAAAATTTTTTTGTCCTAAAATAACTGGTTATTTAAAAAAAAAAATTTAGGACAAAACAGAAAGCTTAAGTATGTTGTAGATGATCTGTGCAAGTCAGGATAAGGTTCACAGAAGGGAATTTATAAAGGAATTTTGTATATGATCAAGTCAGCTGTACTTAAAAAGAAATTTTTGGGTAAAACAAAGTTTTCTTAAAATATTAATTTGCTCTTAATGAAATTACATGAATACTATACTCTTGACCTTTCTTGATATGTCTAAATTATTTAACATGGTCAGAAAATTTCTCATGCTGTTGCTAAGAGTCATTTGTTCCCCTATTCAAGGTATGAGTTTTTCTTATTCACGTTCTTCTATATTATACTATTCACTCATGACCCTGGGCACACTCTTGCTAATTCAAGTGCCCTTTTCATGCTTTATTTTCCAGAGTCATGACAAGTATTAAGTAAATAGCAAGTGTACCTGATATCTCCAGGATTTAAAGCTATTGCTCTGCCATCTGGGCTTTTGTGCCATTTGGAACCAGGACAGGTTGTTTACAGTATCGGCTCATTTGAGATAAGATTCTTGAAAACTTCTCTGATGTGGTGTCCCTAGACTTGTGTTTAAAATCTCTTAAATTTCTCTTTGTATTACATGCCAGGTTTTCTAGGACTCCAGCTGGTCTCCACATACTATGTTCTGTTCTTGTGCACATGTTTAAACTGATGGACAAATTACATCAAGAAAATTTCTGCCACTATAGAGTTAAAATATAGAGTCTGTTAAACTGTCTTTCTGTTTTCTTTTCTGCCTACTTTAAATCTTCACTTGCTAAGTTACTGGTATTGAGATAAAACTCACTGTCTATGATATCACTAATCAAGATTACCTGGAACAGCCACTTCTAGCAACAATGTGAATGAAAACTCATTTGAAACTAAAGAAAAAGAGGTAAAAAGCCAATACCCTTTACTACCAAGGTAATTCTAGTGGGTTTAACTAGGAGGATTTTAAATTCCACGTATGGCCACGGTTCTCTTGGTTAACACTGCTCCTAGGACCCCTAACGGCTCTGCTTTTGATACTCATTTTCAGACCCTGCATTCTCCACTATCTGGTAACATTCATACAAAACCAAATTCAAGCTTTAGCTGTTTCTCGCCAACAAAACTCCCATTCTGCCTATATTCTTGCTTTTAAGACCATCTGTTTTCAACCCTCCCCCTTAATGGATCTCAGTCAGGCTCTCAGGTATGGACAGCACTTCAACCCTAAGTCAGCAGGAAGCAGTCACAAAAGAACAGACCTCCAACCAAATACCCTAGTCTTGAGCTGATTAAAATAAGAATATTAATTCTAACCAAAGCCAAGGGGGGAATGAAAGGACAGCCTTACTAATAAACTACCTAGTAGAAAAAAAGAAACTATCTAACTTACTGTCTTTAAGATTAATCACCTGTATTTTAAGATTAACTAACCACCTGCTGAGACTGTTTTCACAGCACCTGAAAAGAGTTGAGCAGACAGAAAGGGAGTGTAAATCCTCCTCCTTGACATCTGCCAGACCAGCCCAACCACATGCCAGAGATAAGCTAGTCTCCAGGAGAAGAAAAAAAAAGGGGAAAAACAGACACAGCCGCTTCATAGTCACTTCTGTTATCAGCTGGCAGCCATAACTATATATATATGTAATTTTTTTCTCTTCTCTTTGTCCCCATAAAAATCCCGAGCCTCTTCTGCTTGGGGCCAGCACTTCCCCTTTCTTTCTATCGGATGCTGTGCCATTTCCCTTCTCTCTCTCTCTTTCTCTCTCTTTTTCTTCTCTCTCCTTCCCTCTCCCCCACCCAGAGAAAGTAAAATAAACTTTTACTTCTTTCTACCCTAATCTTTGTGTTGAGAATTCTTTCTCCATCCACACCATGAGCTCTGTACCCTAACATCACCCTAACACTTATTTACTCTAAAATTATTCATATGGAGAATATAACTGTGACATTGTGCAAATATCCTGCTTCTAACAATTTTCCCCTAAAATTTTACCATCCATTAATAATCCCTGCTTGGGTCAATTATAACATTTGTATTTGTTCATTGGAAATTTTATATTTTCAAGCCTTCCTATATACTTGTTTTTGCTGACATTCTGTTGCAAAAAAAGAACATTCCACCTCCCCCCTCAATACTATTAAAATATTATTGAACATATTTGTGGAGTTGTAGATTTTTTAAATTCAGTGTTATAACCAATCCATTATTACCATGATTGGTTTTGGTTGAAATTGGTATAAATAGGAATAAATATTTTTATTTCCCTATTGATATGGATATTCTAAACCCACCCATATTTAAACTATATTTAACATAAAGAGAATGTATATATGTTAAAACATTTTCTTGGAACTAAAAGAAAATTTTCTCTTCTGATTTTAAAATAAACTAAAATATTTCTGTGAGCCTATTGTGTGGGTCCTATGGCCCCCTACCTTGGCTCATTCAGGCAGCTATAACAAAACACCATAAACTGGGTAGCTAATGGACAACAGAAACTTGTTCTCTCACAGTTCTGGTGGCTGAGAGGTCCAAGATCAGGGTACCAGCAGCTTTGGTGTCTCATGAGGGCCCATTTCCTGCTTGGTAGATGGCCCTTTCTCTCTGTGTCCTCACGGGATAAAAGGGGTGAGGCAGCTCTCTGAGGCCTCTTTTATTAGGGCACTCACCCCCCTCAAGAGGGCTCTGCCCTTGTGAACTAACCAACTCCCAAAAGCTTCCACCTCCTAAAACCATCACCCTGGTGGTTAAGATTTCACCATGAATTTTGTGGGAACATAAATGTTCAGAGCATGGCTCCCCATGTGCCATCCTGAGATGGAGGGAGAGGCAGGATATGGGAGAAGGAGAGAGAGGGGAGGAGGAGGAGGGGTGTGAGCTGAATAACAAGACAGTCCCCTTCCCTGGTCCCAGAGTGGCCGCCACTTTCTCAGGAATTCCCTTGACCCCATTCTATGCACACACCCCACAGTGTTCTCTCATCCCCCAAAAAAGCTTCTCATCCCTCCCTCCATTCTGTGATTCTGGGGATTCTTTTCTTTTCCACCAGGTCTTTCCAGGCTGAGGCACAATTCTACATCAGCACAGGACTGTCCCATCCTACCCTCCACCACCACAAGTTTTTATTTGTCAAACCCATACCTTGTGGTCCTGGAGAGTCCAAAGCAGGGATGTATTTAGGGGTATAACATTGTAAGTTGTCCCCAGGAATAAAGTCACTTTTGAAATATAAAACTGGGAAGAATCCATGAATAATGGATGAGATCAGTAACCACAGAATAATATCATCCTAAAACATAGTAAATGTAGTTGTTAACAGAAAAAGACCCAAACTCTTTAAAATAATTTAAAGTGGTTTATCTTAGTTGAAAGTGTGTGACTGGCCTGGAGGACATAGCCTCAGGAGGTCCTGAGAAAATGTGCCCGTAGCTGTCTTACAGTTTGGTTTTATACATTCATGGAGACAGGAATTGGAAGACCCTAAGTTAATATGTGGAGGACATATATTGGTTTAGCCCAAAAAGCTGGGACATCTCAAAGGGTGGAGGGGGCTTATAGGTTATATGTGGGTTGAAAGATTCTTTGATTTGTAATTGGTTAATTAACAAAATGAAGCTTTGTCTAAAGGATTGGAATGTTTTAAATTAAGATAAGGATGTCTATTTATTGGAGACAAGCCCTGTGGAGTAAATTCAGGGCCTGCAAGTGTGGTTTAAGCTCTGTCTTGTATAGTCTTAGGCCTGTTAATGAGTTACAAAGGATATCTCCAAGAAGGAAGGGGACATAAGGTGGCATATCTAACCTCCTTTATGGCCAGCAACTCAGCTTTAGGGTATTTCCAGGGTCCCCTTGGCCAAGAGGGGTCCATTCAGTCACCTGGGGGACTTGAGATTTTATTTTAGTTCAAATAGTGTGCAAAAAATTTGGGGACACCCAAATCCAATTAACATGCAAAAAAATGCTTGCAAAATACCAAGGATAGTGCCAAGCACTTTACTTTTTTAAGTCTCAAGTATCCATTATCTCCACTTTACAAGAAGTTAAGCAAATTGCTCAAAGTCATATCAGGTAAATGGTAGAGATAAGATTATAATTTCAGAGAGCCTGGCCCCAGGGCCCATGTGCTGAACTACCCCTTACCTAAAATGGCAGGAGTGCTGACATAGGACAATAGGACCTAACATAGACAAAAGTGGGGGTTTTGTAACAACTAACTGAAAAAGAATGTGTTCATTTATTATTTCTAAACTTACCTGGTAATGAGAATCACTATTCTCCTGGTGACTGCTTCCCAAACTGCAGTGTGCACCCAAATCACATGGGGAGCTTGTTAAAATGCAGATTCTGATTCAGGAGGTCAAGGATGGAGGCAGAGACTCTGCAAACTCCCTTGGCTGCTGGTCCTGGAGCCACACTTTGAGGAGCAAGGCTCTAGGCAGAGGGCTAGAGCCTCCCCATCATTGGAAATGGACTTTTCCACTGAAATGAAGAAATGGAGTTCTGCTCAGAACCTCAGTCTCCCATGAGGCAGTTCCCAACAGCTGAAGCCTCCCTTTGAGCCCCCAGAACACTTGAATTCTGGACTGGCAAAGCCAAGGTGCAGCCCCAGGCCCTATTCACTCCCCCAGGACAGACAGCCTTTTGTTCCCCACGGACCCTATGTGGCTCTTCTGGGAGAGCTTTCTTGTGCTCAGGGGATCAGATGCATAAGGGGCCCTGAGCTGGCTGGGAGGGATGCTGGGGAGCTGGAGGATCTGCAAGGTGGGGCTGGGCTGTGGGACCAGAGGCCTGGCACAGTCTCCTGTGCTCTGGAAGTGTCTCCCGAGAGACCAAATGATAAATAGGGTACACTGGAAGATGGGGTGTGGGGGCCACGTGCAGAAATGGCAGATCTGGTGGGGTGGGCTGGGGGGACGTTGACTATGCCTCCTTGGCCATTGTGTGCACGGCCAGTCCTCAGTGTGCAACTAAACACAAGGAGGAGTTTGTGCCTTGTGAGGGCGTGGGCTGGTCCACTAGATCCACAGCAGGCTGTTTGTGGAATGAAGGAATGAATGAACGGAGGACTCGGGAAGCCACACAGAGCCTGATGCTGTTACCCTCCACCGCCTCGTGGGATGACTGTGTGGATGACTCACGTCCTGCTGCCCCCCTACTTTCTCAGCCTAACCACAGTCCTGGGGTGTGGGCGCAGCGAGCTGACCCCTTCCTCTCCTGCCACAGGATCATCACACACAGTGCCAGCAACTTGAGTTTCCAAAGAGTTGCCTTTCTTACCCGTTTAACAGCTGAGAAAGCTTGGGGAAAACGAGGAGTCCTAGTTTAGGTCTCCAGAGAGGTCTTTCTGAAGAAGCACTCAGGATGCTGGGCTGTCTGGAAGCTGGCTCAATGGAGGACCAGAAACATCTGGACCATTTCAGGTCTAAGAACTGTGCTTCTGCTCCCTCTGTCTGGCTCCCAGGCTGCACCACGCCCACATGTGTGAACTCACAACCAAAGCAGAGAGACCAGGCAATGAGCGGCCAGGGAGGAGGCACATAAAGTCAGACTGGGTGGCCACTCCCACATGCCTCTGTAAGCAGAGACATGACTCACCTGTGTGCCTAGCACAGACTACCCCAGCTCTTTCTTGCTGTGGGGTGCTGGCCTGAGACCAGCCTCAACCAGTGCATCTCCACATCAGAGCCTGACTGTGGAGCCCAGGCTACCCCTACCTCCAGCCCAGGTCCCCAGCTTCCCTGGGACCTTGTGGGGGCAGAGCCACACATGCTGGGTGCCCAGTCCTGTTTGGTGGGGGGTGGGGAAATGGAAAATGTCTGGAAACAGAGAGGTCAGCCACATCCAAAGCAGGTGGGAAGGTGGTAGTGATGTCTGGTCCTTGTTAAAAATATCATTTTGAACCTATATCTTGTAGGAATTGACTACAGGTGGGTTTTGTCTTGCAAGATTTGTTTCCTTTCTTGAGAAGTCTCAAGAGAACAGAGCTTTCAGGAACTCTAAGACATGATCAGGTCACTGCAACAACCTTATTTCCAGAGAGAACATGTGCTCTGGCTTCCTGTCTCTTCCAATTCTGGGGAAAGTGGGGCCAATCTTGGAAGATGGGTCTCCTAGAAATGCCCTTTTCTATTGCAACAGGGTTTGAGGAGACTTAAAACACAGGCTGTAAAAGAAACAGAGTTAATCAAAATGAGGAGTAAAAAAGGAGAAATAAATGCGTCAACTTAAGTTTAAATAAGAGTTAACACCTAGAGCTATCATGATTGCCTCTGCACTTACTGGCACCCTGGGAAAAAGCACTCACAATCTTGAAAATTGTTAGGATCTTTACTGTTTTACCCGTTGCTTCCTTCTCTGTGCCTCCTTTTCTTTATCTGTAAAATAAGCTGAAAGTGACAAGTATGGACAAAATTAGACAACAAGCCACATGGCTCCACCAGGCCTTAGACCATGACATTCCCTGACTCCAGAAAACAAAAGATTAGTTCTCTAATTTATTCTCCTAAATACCTTCTGAGATCAAATCTCTAATAAGACAAATAGTAAAGTTAGGGTAAACTGTACTACTGATGATTCTTAGTTCCCACCTCAGGTTTAAACTGGTTATACTTTGTATCAAAAAACATATAAAAATATCTAAAACCATTTACAAACAATCTCCCTTAACACCTCTGCTCTTCAAAGAGGGGACTAAAAATTAGATATTCCACCATCTCAAACTCATTCATTCCAAAGCCCCTCAATAGACGCCCCCATTCAACAGAAATAGCCAAATTAAAGTCAATGTCCCATCTTCCATAAAAAATAAATTTAAAATTAACAAGAAACAATTTGTAACAGTAACAGTCACTCCATCTTAAAGCTAACTAACTTTCTTTTATAATGCCTAATTGTGTGCTTAAGAATTCCAGGAGCTGGCCTTGAGCAGTTCACCACAGAACTAAAATTGAGGAGCTCCCCCAGAGGAAAACACTGAGAAGTCAACCTTCAATTCTATTACTCAAGATAACCTTCAAAACAAATATGCTGACCCACACATAGCCAGCTTCCAGCCCCTCTTCTTCTCCCTTTAAAACCTCTTCAGCCAGCCTGTGGAACTTAAGGTGGCCTTTGTGACATGAGCCACTGAGTCTCCTCAGGATGCCAGCTATTGAATAAACCTGCTTTTCCTTCCACCAGCCCTTTCTCTCTCGAGTCTGGCTTTTCCAGCTGCGAGCAGTTGAGCCTGCGTTCAGTTTCATTCACAGACAGGACCAGAACCAAAGACATTTGTCCATTAACTGGGACACCTTATACCTCCTCTGTCTTTCCATTTTCAAGGTCCTCCACAGGCAGAACCCTATATCTTCTCCCCTATGGGACAATGAAGGGGGCCAACCAAAGCAGTTCCAGGGCTCTAAGGGCCATTCCCCACAGATCCCCTCTCCTGCGGCAAGGCAGCAAATGGCCCCACCTCCCCTTCCACCCTGAGGTAGAGGCACTCTGAGTGTTGGAAGGATAAGACTGTTCCAGAGCCTGATGATGGTGACAGGATTCATTTGCAACACAAGAAAATTTCCTCTGAATCTCCACCCTAGGGCTCTCCCAGCAAACCCACTCAAGTGGCCTGGATCATGCTCTCTCACCTGGAAGGGTAGTCACCACGGCTGCCTCACAGTAGGGGGTCCAGCAAGGGTTGGCCAACTTGAAGAGCTACCACCACAGACCAGCAAAGTATGCCTGTAGACAGACTGAAAATAACACATTGGGGAAAGTTCTAGGCAATTTCCTTACAAACAACTGCTTTGAAAATTATTGCTTTAAATGGCAGAACACTATGGATGTGTAAGAGATCAGTCTTTTTATTCAATGTTTTCATAACCTGGAGATGAAGGAAAGTGGAAGAAGCACACTCTAAGGTGCCAGGATTATTATACTGCAGGGTCAGTGCTCCTGGACATGAACTTTCTGTTTCAGACAGGAACTTGGGACCTAGAGCTTTCTAAGTTACTCATGCAACTCCACCAGATGTTCTAGGTAGGTCAGAGAACACTCAAGTCAAGTTGAAGCCTCTATAGATAACTCAGACAGCAACAACTCACAAGATCTTTGTTTCTGCTATTCAGTGCCCAGCAGTTAGAGATGGCAAAAGTGTGAGGAGGGCTTCAGATCATTCCAAGCCCGGCGAGTATTTCTGGCTGGAATTTTTAAATCTCACTACAACCCTGTCAAGAGGCCACTGCCTTAATCTCTCAGGGTGTGACTGGTTAGTCTTTATCTTAAGCCATATAATGAAATGCCCCCCCCTCAAATGTGCAGAGCAATTTTTTCTGGACAGGGTCTCACTCTGTTGTTCAGCTGGAGCACAGTGGTGTCATCATAGCTCACCGCAACCTCAAGCTATGCTCTGCAAAAGAAATCTTAATGTTAAAACTATACTACACACCACGTAGGAAACCAAAAACCAACCTTCACCTCATAAGCATGCAGGATGCAAAGAGAGCATCCCCTTACACCCTTTTCTACGTCCTCAAACAGGCATAGTCACAGAAAGAGCAAAACGGAAATCAGCACTTCCTGGACATCTACTGAGTTCTAGTCACGTTCACACGCGTTAACTTATGCAATTCCCACCACAGGGTAGGTACTGACTGCTAACATTTCACACTCCTGAGAACCAGTCTGAGAGATGTGGCACTTGCTCAAGGTGACACACTGCAGCAAGGAGTCAGAATTTGAATCTGAAGCAGAGTCCTTTCCCCGGCCACAGCCGCACCACGGCAAACACAGGTGTGCCACGGGGAAATTAATGACTCACAGCCATCCCGTAGCTCTGCGCCGTAAATGGAGAGAGGGGCTGGGTCTCATGACTCTTCAATCCTTCTGTTTTCACCCTAGTGCATGACTGTGGGTGCAAAGCCACCACGTGAGCGTCCTTCCCCCCAACCTAGGCGAGGGTCTGTGTCTGGCCAAGGGAAAGGCACAGGTGCGATAACGTGCCAGAAACGGATCCTGAGCCCCAGGGGGAAGGCTCTCCCACAGCGTCACCAGCAAACGGAAAGCGTGCGACCACCGGGTGCAGCAGGTCCTGAATGCGCCGAAAGGGAGCCTTGAGGCGCGCCCAGCGCTGCAAAACAGGGCCTTCGAGGGAGGAACGAGGAATGACCTTGGTCGCAGCCTCTGTAACCCCGCATGACGACCACAGGGACAGGGCGAGGGTCCCCCGCGGTCTCCGCGGTCACCAGCCGGTGTGACAGGACGGTGCAGGGAGCCAGGGCAAGGCTGAAGGGAAGGGGCTGTCCTGCCCCGCGTGGACCGGATCCTGCCTGGGGGCGTGGCCGGCTGGGCACGCAGGGCCGGCGGACTGCGCCATCCGGGGGCGGGGCTCCAGGGCGCCCCGAGGCGCGGCGGGTCACGCGGGTCACGGTGCCACCTATATATAAGGGCCGGCGCCGCTTACCGCCACGATGATGGCTGCCGGCGCGCGCTGCGTGTTTCTTTTTCTCGGCAGCTGCGACATCCGCGCTGCTTCCCGGGTGGTTCGAGAGCCCCGCAGAGCCGTCCCCGTTGCCGCCACCCTGGGCCGTCCGCTCGCCGACCGGAGGTGCGTGTGGCCGCAGCTCGGTCTCCTCGTCTCCCGCTCCGCCCTTCCTCTCCTCTGGTGAGTGGCGGCACCGCTCCAGAGAAGCTCGCTCTTTCCCCGTGGTCCGGGCGCGACGCCGCGGCGCGGGAGGCGCAGGGCCTTCTGCCCTCGCGGCCGGCCGCCTCCCTCGTTAGCCGTTCCCTGGCGGCGCGCGCAGGAACGGCCCTTCCCGGGTTGCGCGCGGAGGGCGCGGGCAGCCGAGGCTCCGGCGCCACGTGCCTGGCGGCGTCGCGCGTCCTACTGGGGACAGGGGCAGGGGCTGGGGCTGGGGCTGGGGCGGAGGGCAGAGCGTTGTGCCGCCAGCCTTGTCATTTTCTCCCCCTCCCCCAGGATGAACTCGCGTCCTTCCTCTTCTCCATGGATTTCGCTCCGCGCTTTTAGCCCTCCAGAGTCAAAGAACCCCCAGACAACAGACGCCCAGACGCCGCGAATGGCAGTACCTCTCCAGCTGGGTTTCTGTGCTGGAGTTTATTTACCTTTATATAATACATACTATTTATTATAGCGATTTTGATATCTCCTGTTTACGCATCTTGAAAGCCACTTAGTAATTCTCTTATTAATTTAAAAACCACTACTCCAGAGAATGACATCTACGTGGCAACGTTGGTCACCAGCACTACAGCTGCTACTGCCACTTCTGGTCTATTGGTGGACCTATGGATGCTCATCCAGGGCTTCATTGTGGCATTTGTCTTGGCATTCTCCGTGGGAGCCAGTGACGTGGCTAATTGAGTTCGTGTGTTCTCTGAAGGAAACAAGGAGCCCTATGGGCTCAGGTGTAGTGACCCTGAAGCAAGCCTGCATCCTACCTAGCGTTTTTGAAACCGTGGGCTCGGTCTTACTGGGGCCAAAGTGAGCGAAACCATCCGGAAGAGCTTGATTGACGTGGAGACGTACAACTCTACCCACGAGGTGCTGGTCAGTGGTGTATTTGATGAGTTCTTTTTATGTATTGGTCCCTTAGTGGTGGGTGAGCAAATTTGTGTCATGGGTGATTCCGTTTTTGTGGTGAACCTTTCAGATTATTTCCTTCAGAATGTGCTGCTTACATAATGGAATTTTGCCATTTAATAAAACTTGATTGTGTTTCAGATTCTGCTGTGTGGCAACTAGTGGCTTCATTTTTGAAGCTCCCCATTTCTGGGACCCATTCTCTTGTTGGCCAACCATTGGTTTCTCCCTGGTAGTGAGGGGGCTGTTTGATTCTGAATGCTTTTTCATTTTCGTTTTTGTCATATGTTACCATAGCATTGTGTATGAGAGTACATGGTTTAAAGGGTAGGGACAGACTTGAAAGTTTTGAAAATAGCACATTAACATTTAAAGTGTTTTTTGGTTTCTAATTTTCCTTATTTGACATTTTTCCTTAATGTGTTTTATTCCAGTGCTGTCTTGGTTCATGTCTCTACTACTTTGTGGAATTATTTCTGGAATTTTTTTTCTTCTTTGTTAATGCATTCATCCTCAGTAAGGTAACGTTTCTCCCCCCTATTGTGACCTTTCATGGGTCACACTCACTAGTGTTCAAACCCAATGGCATTCTTGCAAACGTGATTGATGTGTGGTGTGGGGCCTTGGAAGGTTAAAGTTCTTGGTTTTGTACACCTCTTGTATGTTGTGGAGTTCTCTGAAGGAAACAGGTTTTTAATACCGAAGAGGACATTCAGGAAGGAAAAATTGAATACTATGGTGTGCCAAGAAATAGGTGAGACTGGAAGTGAACAAAATAAGGAAATTTATTTGGGGTGGCTTTGTGTAGGTGTATACAGATTATTACTTTCTCTAAACAGCCATTATATTCAGGCCAATTTGAAGTGTAAACTTGGAGTTCAACAAGTCACAGTGTCCCTTGTGGCTTTTACTAAGCTGCCAGTTAAATGTGTCTCTGCAGTGCTGATGATCATAACCAGTTTATAATCGTCTAGATGAGGACAATCCCTCTCATAGCGACTCCACTCCAATTTCTCAGAATAAGTAAAAAGAACCAGTAAAGGCAGTGTTTGTCCAAGAACAACAAAAAAAAGTCAGGCAGCCATTTAATTTCTTGTCCGTTGGAAAATCCCTTTTGAGGGACCAGATAGCATTTCTTTTTCTAAAGAAGTCATGCTGGCTCCAAAATAAATGTAGACAACAAGGGATTATGTTAGCGTTGGACTGAGTTACAGTAAGAATAAATGTGTTTTTCTCAGGAAACAAAGTTGTGCTTTTTCTAAGGTGAATGGCTTTTTTATTACAACTTTTAATTTTTCTTTTTTTTAGAGACAGGGTTTTGCTTTGTCACCCAGGCTAGAGTGCAGTGGCATGATCACAGCTCACTGCAGCTCCAACTCCTGGGCTAAAGGGATCCTCCAGCCTTGGCCCGCAAAGTGTCAGAATTACAGGTGTGAGCCATAGCACCAGGCAACAGGTGAATGGCTCTTAGTGGTCCATTGTTAGTTGTTAAAAATGCCCCTAAACTGTAGGAATATGAGTGAAGGGACTTGGGTAGCTTAATCCCAGGGGGTAAGCATGTATTCAGATTCACTTGTTGGGAGGGATTTGAAATTCTAGGACTGGTAAAGCCTTTCATTAATCACTATTAAGCATAGCCTGAGTCTAGCAGAATATAGCAGTTTAACACTTTGAAAACTTGAAACATCTATAGTTTGGCGTAATTTGAGAATGAACAGTTCATTGATATTTATGCACTCTGTTTGGTACTGTTTGATTCAGCAAGCAGGTATGATGAGCACCTACCTTCCCCCGCCCCATAGCTGTAGTGTATGATAATAGGATGCTTTAATTTGAGGCTCACTGGTGGTCATGAATCAGGTCTTTTAGTGCTCTTATTAGAACCCTATATCCTGCCACATACCAGAGAAGCAGAAGCATTAATAGGATCCCTGTTTGGGATTCCTGCTTTATAAAGGTTTGCGCTGGCCCTTTGCCGATTATTGGGAAGCAGATTGTTCTGGTCCTGGAGAGGCTTTGTGTGTCTCACCTGAAAACAAACTTGGAGGGGAGTGGGGGTGCTCTGAGGTGCAAACGGATTTTCAGGTGCCCCCAACCTCTCATTTGAGGAATGCATGCCAGGTATTTTTACCCCCACCCTGTTACTGAGAGCTTCAGTTAGACACATTAACTTATTTCTGAAGTATGTGTTTTTTATATGGGTATGGGGATGGGCATGATAGACTGATCAGTAATGATTGTAATAGTGTTTAAAACAGTCGTCTGAGGACCTTCCTCACCCTACTGTGTGTGCGTACACACACACACATATACATACAGTCCTGCATGCCAATCCCACAGTAACAGATGAGTTTTTAGGTGATGTGTGAATATTCCTGGTTACTGTTAGGTTTTAAATTTCAAGAAAACATCCTTAGCCTGGTAACCTTTGGGACTCCTGGCTGCTAAAATATGAATATATGACCATTGACCATTCCAGTTCTTAAAATTTGATCTTGAAAATTAAGATTAAAATAGTATTGCTTTTGAAATTTTTTCTATTTTCTGAATGTTTATTCTAAGGGTGTTAATAATCTAGTAGGAAAAGGCAGAATGCAGGTGAGGTGCTGCTTTTAAGGATAGTGGCGTGACACAGAAGGAATAGTCCTCAATACTACTGAGCTTTTTTTTTTTTAAATAGAGACGGCGTCTTGCTCTTGCTCAGGCTGACCTCAAGCAATCCTCAAGCAATCCTCCCGCCTTGGCCTCCCAGAGTGCTAGGATTACAGGCGTGAGCCACCTCGCCCGGCCTTGTTGAGTATTTTTAAATTCTAGTCTAAGCAAATGGGGCTTTCAGAATTTTCCCATTTCTTAGGATTCATGTTAAATATAGTACATCTTCCTTCTCTCTAGACAAAAACTTACAGGGACGTCCAATATGTGTAAACAAACTATTATGGTGAAGAGGGGGAGGATCTGAAGACCCCCTTTCTATCCCCCATAATAAGGTATTCACATTATTTCCAGGTAAAGTTTTAGGTGTGTGAGGTGGATCATACAGTAACAAAAATGATTTCATGAAAATCATTAGTGCTGGTTCCCTCCTGGGAGTGACAAGAAGGAAGCTGGAGAGGGAGTAAAAGGGAGAGATCTTTCTTGTTTTATCTTTTCCTAGACTCTCAGGAACTTTGACTTAAAAAAAAAAAAAAATCCCAAGTACTTTATGCAGAGAATACTCAGATTTGTTTCCCTCAGGGAATACTTAATTGGGCCATACAGGAGAATAAATACATAGGCTGCTACTTCTTACCTCTTACCAATCAAGTACAGCTGGATTTGTAGATGCCACATTACCAAATAGTCTTTGAGAATCTGTTAAGAGAAGTCCCCACATAATGTCTATAGAACTCTATAGGCATTATGGTTATATGGTTTATATAACCCACAGATTATATGGGTATAATCTGTGGGGGTTGGGGAGTCTTGGGTTTTTTGGGGAATTTTCTTAAGACCCTGGAGAGTCCTTAAAAATATACACCTCTGGTTCCTAAGCTTGTTGATTGCCCTCTGGGTGTGACCACTGTTGAGTTATTCAGGGATGCTTAACCCTTCCTAGGTTCTGTAGGGGGTTGTTTTTGTTTTGGCTATTTCACCTCCTGTTAAGCATTTTTGTAAACAGTGGATGAGAGGGTAAAAATTTAGATTAATACTAATAATTATTTATTTAGATTATTAATATTATCCTTTTGTTACCAAGTATTTTTATTAGCAGTTATTTGACTAGTTTTTCTGATTCATACTGTGATTAACTCCCATGACTTTTCTAAAATCAATTCTTCATAGGTATTTAAATAAAAACATTGCATAACTGTACCATGTCATCTTTATAAATGTACTTATTTCTTTTCATAAAGTACATTTCACTTCCATATTTTTGATGAATGGATTATTTATTATTGATGGCAATTTAAAAATACTATATTTATAGAACACTTTTTAAAAAAGAAACACATAGTTCTGTGGAGTTCAAATGACTTGAGATTAATTTTTAATTTTTGGGGCATGATGACACTAAAAGTAATAGTTCTACATTAAAATCTTATTTATAACATATTTATATAGGCAGAAAAATCTCATTACAACTGCATATAAATGTTCTTTGTTAAGAATAAAATATACATTTTTTATTATATTTTATATCTGGCAGTCATCCACCTTTGTTCTCATTACTCCTTTCAGGTGTTGTTTGTCCGTGGTAGGAAAGACACCAAAACTATTTCCCATGCATAATATTTCTGCTTTTCCATCTGGATAAGTCACTTCACAGAACCATTAAGAATCACTGACCAGGGGTCCAGCTAATCCAAGAAAACAACAACAACAAAAAAATGAAGACAAAGCAGAAAATAACATCATGATCATACAGCTGTAAGTGCTAGCATGGTCCCAAAAAACGATTTAGCACATCTTCCATTTTAAAGAGGGAATAAATAACTCAAGTGAAATTAACTGTTTAACAAGTTTACAAAACAAACAATAAAACACAGCCACGTGTCTACATATTTTCATATGCCTAGCACAGAGTACGTGTCATTCTGCCCTTTTATTAATAATTTGGCTTTGGATATTTTTCTTTAAAATGACACAAAACAAAAATTTCTCCAGTCCCCTGAAGCCCATGTAAACAATATAAAATGATCATTATGTTATTGGATATAGTTTGTTAATTGCAAAAACAAAGTACAATAGATATATTCTGTGAAAACATTACTTTTCTGGAGAAACAGACTGGATGGTTTCCTCTGGTTCAGCTAGGTAACAGTATGTTCTGATTACACTTGATGTCATCCTCCTTAATGAAATATAAGACTTTACACAGGTTGGCTCTGGTAATCAAGAGAATAATAAAAAAACAGAAATACAAAAGTAATTGGAGGCTGGGTGAGGTGGCTCGTGCCTGTAATCCTAGCACTCTGGGAGGCCGAGGTGGGAGGATCACTTGAGGTCAGGAGTTGGAGACCAGCCTGAGCAAGATCGAGACCCCATCTCTACTAAAAATAGAAAAAATAAGGTGGGCATAGTAGTGCCCGCCTATAGTCCCAGCTACTCAGGGTACTGAGGCAGGAGGATCACTTGAGCCCAGGAGTTTGAGGTTGCAGTGAGCTACAATGACCACTGCACTCTACCCAGGGTGACAGAGTAAGACTCTGTCTCAAAAAAAAGAAAAAAAAAATCCTCATATATTAATAGAAGCAAGTTACCTCATTCAGTTTGACCCAGTTCTGATCAGAAAGCAAAACAGGCCAACAACTCCACCTTCAAGGGAATGTTCATGTTTAATGCAGACAAACTAGGATGAGCCTGAGTCCTCCTTTCTCACCAGGAGTCAGAACAGCAGGAGGAAGAGGAGCAAAGCTGGGTCCCCGTGTCCACGAGGGGCCTCCACAGGCTGGTCCTGCTCAGGAAGGGTCAAGATGGTGGATTAGTCTGCTCACACTGCCTCACTAAAGTACCCCAGGCTGGGGGGCCTGAACCATAGAACTTTATTTCTAACAATTTGGGATTATGAAAAGTCCAATGTTAAGGTCTAGAGGGTTTGCTTTCTGGTGAGGACCCTCTTTCTGGTTTGCAGATGCCACCTTCTCACCATGTCTTCACATGGCCTTTCCTCAGTGCGTGAATGGAGGGTGGGGGTGGGGATGAGGTCTATAGTGTCTCCTTTTATGAGGACACTAATCCTACTGAATCAGGGCCCCACCCTTATGGCCTCATTTAACCCTAATTATAGGCTCTCCCTCCAAACACAGCTGTATTGAGTGTGAAAGCTTCAAGATAGGAATTTGTGAAACACGACTGAGTCCATAGCAGGTGGGCTTTGGGCACACAGCCCGGGCAGCAGGGAAAGGCAGGCTGGGCTTTCAGTCTCAGAGCAGAGGACCCAAAGTGGGTTTGCGCACATCTCCGCACACTGGCAGCTCCTCCCAGGTGCCCCAGGTCACATATGAGACCCCATTCCAGCCTGGTGGCTCCACGTTGATAACGGGACACCATCACTATTACTTTGCTGGTATTTCTAAGATCAGGGCACTCTCTTTTGTTTATTGTGGGGTTTGCCTGCCACCTACTGGCAGTTTTTCAACATAGCATCTTACAGGATTTTTTTTTTTTTTTTTTCCTGTATGACTATAATATCTTATCTTTTCTTTTCTTTTTCTTTTTTTTAAATTGTAGACGCAGGGTCCCGGTGAGTCTTGACTGTGAGTCTTTGCACGGGTGTTCATGACGCGGATCCTATTCCACCCGTCGCTAGGACGATACTGATCACAAAACAGTTAAGGGCTAAATTCTGTGATCCACACGAGATGCCAAAGATGTGGTTTTGGAAAAGAGAGGGTGGGCCATGAGGGACCCTGCAGGGCACACTGGCAGGTGGTATGTGGGAAGCAGAGGGTTCCTGGCCTAGATCTGTCAGCCCAGCCTCTTTCCTCCTATTCCAGAAACCCTTCCAGAGCCACTCAGAGAACCACAGCAGCTGCGCCAGCCCGGGAAGCATGTGGGGCCACCCCACCTTCTGGACTAAGAGGTGGTGAGGTTTGTGCTCTGAGCTATGACACTGTGCACAGTGTTGCCACTAGAATCTGAGGTGGAAACAAAATACAAATATTCCTGGGGATTAAGGGTGCCCCACTCCATGGGCTTCCCAGCAAAGTCATGCTGGCTGGTCACACTGGAAACTAATTCTGTGCTCGCTGAGGAGGAACAGGCTCCATCCCAGTCCCTGGGACATGTGACCCCCGTCTGTGACTACCCACAGCTGGAGCCAGGGCACCAGGGCCCAGAGGGCCAGCCCCTGCCCAGTGTCCAGTGCCGCCCCGCCTCAGGTTGATGCTTCCCCAGAGACAGTGACCACCCCACAGATAAGGGCTTGAATGACAGGCGGAGGCTGTGGGGAGCACACACACTAGCTACAAGATGCACGCCTGGGCTTCCAGCTTCTGAGTGAGGAACTTTCTATGTCATCATGTGGCCCAGGCCAAGGTGTTTGATGATATTATGATAAATCTCATTCTTAAGGGAATAAGTCACAGAAATATCTGATTATTATAGGACTGGTTGGCTTTTGTACTATTAAAGAGGTAAAAAAAAATAATTTTTTCCATAAACAATGGCTTGTCTGAATTCTCCAGGTCCCTGCCCTTCCCTCAAGGACACCCTTGGTCTCTGCTGTTCATACGGTCACGTGGAGTCTCCTCCCCACTCAGATGTGTCTGGAGCTTGACCCTGATACCTTCCCTGATCCCCACACACAGATGGCCTCACACCTCCAGATGCCATGTGCCATTGCCTGACTTTTGTACGGTTCATCAACTGCTGAAGCTGTTCTGTTCCCTTTCATGTATGTAGTTGTTTCCTGCATGGCTCGCTCCCCTGCTACCACCAGAGCCTCAGTACTTGGGATCAAAACTTGTCTTATTTACTCACATGAACCTGACCCCCACATGATGGCTTTAACTTGTTCCTGAAAACTCTGACACTAAGTGAAAATCTGTTAAATGCAAAAATATGTTTCTTCTTTTCTATTGGAAAAAAAATATGGTGCGTTCCACTCCACTCAAAGCACTTAACTATTTACACAGTTGATAAAGATTGATTGGACACTTTGGGAGGCCGAGGCAGGAGGATCATTTGAGGCCAGGAGTTCAAAACCAGCCTGAGCAAGAGCAAGACCCCATCTGTACAAAAAGTAGAAAAAATTAGCTGGGCGTGGTGGTGTGCGCCTGTAGTCCCAGCTACTTGGGAGGCTGAGGCAAGAGGATCGCTTGAACCCAGGAGTTGGAGGTTGCAGTGAGCTATGATGACACCACTGCACTCCAGCCTGGGTGACAGAGCGAGACCCTGTCTCAAAAAAAAAAAAAAAAGATCAATTGGACAATGAAAAACAAGTTTACAGGAATAACAAGCATCCCTTTGAAACTGAATAAACAGATGCATGTAACATGCACAAAAATGAGGATTCATTGTACTCATCACTGGAGGAAGAGAGGTACTTGTGGTGGGTGGGAGTTGAAGGGGAGTCAGTCTGGGAAGGCAGGGGAGGGTCTGATGACTGGCCTCAGGCAGGCAGCCCATGTCAGGACCAGGTGTGTTGAATTACAGTTTCCTTTTCCTTAAGCTTTGATACTACAAGGATCTCCTCATGGGAAAGGTTTGGGAATATTCATAGAATAGTGGAGTGTAAGTTGAAACAACTTTCAAAACGCATGCACATAGCTTGCACACATACCAACAAGCGTCTCACAAAATGCCATCTCCTCCTCACCCTTTCTCTGCATTTGCTTTGAACCAGTCATGGCCTACAATTCAGCTCTCTTGCACATAATGTTCTCCAACTTGAAACTTCCCTGTGGAGAAAATTGGTGAGTGTGTCTGCCTGAAACCATAATGTAGACATATCTGTTCTTATAATGTATTCTTTCACTTTGAGATAAAATATATGTGGTAGTGAAAAAAAACCCTGAAAACTGATATAACTTCATGTGGCCAAATATCTTGAGAGTTGTTAATAAAAATGTCACCAACTGTGAGATGTCTGCCTTCCCAATGAGTACTTTGTATACCAAAAATTATTGTTGAATGAGTGAATAAATTCACAGGAAACATAAACAAATGAACTTAGTTACTCAGTATTAAAAAAAAATTAGCAGTAGGATTCTGGTCCTCACAGTCAAGAATAGTAAGAGTAAAAACATCTGTCTCATTTAATAGATTTCTTTGATAACGTCCAAGAAAATTTCACATTTTAATGGTCAGCACTACTTAAATAACATACACTTTAAAAAATTGTCTCATTCATAATGACCACATTGTTTTACCAAAACAAGTATACGTATACCACTATTACCAGAAAAGAATTTTGCTTCAAACATATACATCAATTAATATTAATTCCAGGCAATCCATAACTTAAACCTTTAGAGAGGGATGGGGTAATTGGGTGTTTGCAACTTGGTTTTATTCCCCCACACACCTTTTTATAAAACACCCGTTGTGTACATTTCAACACAACTACTTATTTTGTTACAGTCAGTACTTAAAATATTAGTTATATGTGCTATGATTATAGAATCTTTCTTTTTCGTTTTCTCTTCTTCATGACAAATGTTACTAGATAGGAAATAAATCACCATAGTATAAGCCCGATACTAAACAAAATTCCTGTCTGTGTATTCACCCAGCCACCCTTGGTAAATAAATGAGCAGTATGGAAATTCTATTTATTCACGTCCATCATGAAATCAAAGTTTAGTGGTAAATAAAATGTAGATGTAACACACATTGACAGCTTTGCTTTCACTTTACACCAAAAAAAAAACCACCAAAAAACCAGAACAAAACCTACCACCAGGGTGCTTATAACCTATAATGAAACTGTCGGCAACTTTCACACAATGAACAGCTTGATTAACAGATCAGCTACAGCATGAACTCTTGCTTTCGGAGTTCATTATACAATTGTCATCCTCCTTTCCTTTCACTGCGTGTCGTTTTGCAATGTGTCATTTTGTTGCCGAGATTTTACTTCTTGTTTCACTTTTTATTGTTTTATGTCCAATTACTTCTTGCTTCATGTTGTTTCATTCCCTGCCCTTTCTTGTTAATGTTGCTGTTTCAGATGATGCACTTCACTTGCAAGTTTACTGCATTTTTAGGAAATGAGATCAGGAGGGCTATGAAATACATTTTTCTCCTGATCTTTTTGATACTCTTCCTGGGCTCTCTGCAGCTTGCAACCTCTCAGCTTCCACTTGTGGAAAGAGTATGTCACAAAGGAGGTCATTACCAATGAGAAAATAATTATCAGCACTATTATCAGGGCCACTGTGGAGGACAGGGGAGCCTCCAGATAGGCGGCTTCAGCCTGGATGGTTGCATTCACCTTATTAACATTCTCATAGTCCTCGGAAGTCCAGAAGGCAGGCATGAATTCTAAGTTGAAGGGTGATCTCATTGGAAGAAAAGCCAACAGTGAAACTCTTCTCACAGTCCCTGACTTGAAGACGGCTGAAGAAGAGTTTGTTTGGATTCTCTCTTGAGGAAAATGGTGGGAATCTCCAAGTAGGCTGCCTGAGGAGCTGGATGTTTCACTGAGCTGAGCTCTGGATGATGCCGCAGTTCTGAGGGTGTAGGGCTAGAGGGGAGAGGTGCCACTTGGGGACTGCCGCGGCGAGAGAAGCTCACTCTTAGTACTGTCTTCCTCAGCAACTCGAAAAAAAATTATTTTTAAACTGCAATTTGGATTTTGTAGGTGGATGGAGGAGGAGACAAAGTCTCTGACAAACGGTAAAGAATATTCATTCTTAGGACGATGGGTGGTCCAGCTGTATCTCATATGTCCATTAAGATATGAAATAAAATGTCCATTTAGTTTTTCCACCTTACTTGAGCTCCCAAAGCTACCTTCTCTTACTTGTTGGTACCTTGGTACACTTCACCTTTGGGAAAATGACTCTTACTGAGGAATTGAGGATTCTTGATTTCATCCTTCATGGGCCTGGAGCCCTTTCCTGCTCCCAAGACTGGCAACAAAGGACTCTGATTCCCTTTCTTATTCCAGGTTAATATTCTTGCTCGGAGTCTGTTTTCCAAAAGCTCTAGCTAGAGTCTTTATTTCTATTGCACATGGACCAGTGTTCATATATCAAAACCCAAATATGCATCACCTCCTGAATTCTCAATTGAATATTGCACTGGTGAAAGTGAACCTTAATGTAAATCTGACTTAAGAAATGCCAGGCTTCAGGGGGCTGCGTTGGAAGCAGGATCAATTTGTCACTCCCTCCAACCCAGGAAAACTGAAACCTGCAGCCATGGGCTCTTTTCTCACTACAGCTCCAGGCAATCACATGTTTGTTTCCTGATCTTTACCCTTTAAAACCATTCTGCCATAAAGGACTAACTTTAGCCCTGAAGAAAAATCCAAAGTTTTTAACAACTTGTAATAGATTGTTTATGTAAGTAAGTCTATAAAAAGAAAAGGGAGAGGTCATCTTCAACTACTGTTCATTTAGTTTGAGAAAGATTGTGGGGAAAGATGAGAGTAAGAGGCAGTGACTCTTGGGTTTCAGCTCTGCTGGGGTGGGCCAGACGTCGTGCTGTTGGTCAGATCATTGCCCCAACCACACCTGCAAGGATCAGAGGAAGTACGTGGTGTCACACACTTTGTTCAGCCAGACGGAGCTAGTTTTTGTTCTGAGATGTAGCACAGTTTGAGGATAATTATTAATATTGCCCTGTTGACAGTAATAAGTTGCAGCATCTTCAGCTTCCAGGCTACTGATGGTGGGGGTGAAATCTGTCCCAGATCCACCACTGAACCTCGAGGGGACCCCCAAGATGCACTGGGAGGCATATTTTATGAGGAGCTTTGGAGCCTGATCTGGTTTCTGCTAGTAGCAGTGTAAGTAGTTGCTAATGCCCTGACTGACCCGGCAGGTGAGGGTGGCTTGCTTTCTCCCCTGGAGTCCCAGACAGGAAGGGGAGACTGGGTCAGCACAATTTCACTCCTGGTGGCTAAAACCACATAGGAACCATTAGCAGAACAGAACTAAATGTATATCGAAATCACCCCTAACCTAGTTTGACAAGAGGAAAGAATAGGCATTACTTTAAAAAAATACAGACTTAAAAAACAATCAAGTTACATACTATATGGTGCAGGGTTCCCAATGAAGAAGATGAGTGATTCAAAGAATAACTTTTAGCTTTGTTTAAATATTCTCACCGGGAACCCAGAGGAGCAGAAGCCCCAGAGCTGTGATGGGGACATCATCTTACTGGGTTTGACTTGTCAGTTTTGCTCATGCCACATCCCAGAGAAAGTGCCTCTTACAAGATTCTGAGAGGCAGGACGACGTCAGATGTAAGAGGAAGGATATATGCAAATTATGGGGATTTCATGTTGATTCAAATATTCAGAATTTGTATTTAGCAGGAGAGTGCTCTTCTCTGCACCATCTGTGAGTGTATGAAGTGTCCCTCTGCTGGCCATCTGCAGTTCAATGCTGAAGTTCTGGCAGAGCTTGCTCCAGGCTTGACCAGATCCAGGGTCCAGCAGCAGAGTGAAAACACAGCTCTGCGGTAGGGTTTGCAGCCATCTGGAATGAGCAGCAGCTCACACCCTCAGTCTTGGCCCAGGGCTAGGTTAACTCTCCTGCTCTGTCACAGTGTAGGCTGAGGAAACTTTGATTGTGTGGACACTTCACAAAGCAACACCGCATGCAACACTATGTTGATGACATGATGTTAATTAGATGGGATTAGCAGGAACTCATAAGGACTTTGTATGTATGGTGAAAACATATGTTCTCCAGCGAGTGGAATGCAAACTCTACAAATATTCATGGGACTGTCACATGGTGAAGATGTGAGGGTCCAGATGTCTGAGACAGGATGGCTCATCCCCTTCAAGGTGAAGTAATCACACTTTGTACCTCCTACCACTGAGAATGAAGCATGGTGTTGGCTAGGACTCTCTGGAGTGTTCAGACAACACAGTCCACATTTGGATATGCTACACCTGCGGTCCCCAACCCCTGGCCAAGGACCGGTACCAGTCCATGGCCTGTTAAGAACCAGGCCGCACAGCAGGAGGTGAGCAAGCAAAGTTTCATCTGTATTTACAGCTACTCCCCTTGCTCACCATCCGCGCCCCATCCCCCGCCCTGGTCCATGGAAAAATTGTCCTTCATGAAATCAGTGCCTGGTGCCAAAAAGGTTGGGGACCGCTTTTAGCTACACCATCCCATTTATCAGCTAACTTGGAAAGCTGTCTGTTCTGAGTGGGCTCAGAGCAGGAGAAACCTCTGCAGCAGGTTTGGGTTTGGATACAAGTGGCTTTCTCACTTGAGCCATATGACCCAGCATGCTACAGCATGGCAGTGTGAGTTGCCTGTGCACCACACAGCTCCCAAGGTAAAGAGACGTGTGAGAGTTACATATGCTTTACGGGGCCCTGGGCTCAAAACTAGCATGAGTTAAATACAACTCACCTGGCAGTTAATGTGTTAATCAGAGATGTTTTAGGTTGACCCACCTTGTGTTGGTGCAACATAAAATTTGCAAAACATCTTAAATATTTTTTCCTAACATATCTTTGAAGTTCCTTATTTGCAAGCATCATAAGCCAGTTCTCTATGAATATTTTCAAAATTTTATATTGAATAATGAAAAAAAAAATCATTAGGGAGTCTGTAAAACCAGACTTATTAAAGTCAATACTCAACTGCTGCTGGCTAATGCTAGGCTAAATGAGACCATTTGCATGACCAATATAGCAAGTACTGGTTACTGAACACTGCTGTTAACACTACGGACCTACTGCCTCATATAAACATGTTTAGCTCCAGGGCTATCACCATGGATTTCAATATATTAATATAATACAGGATTTCTTTTTTGTTAATTCAAACTTTCATTTACTTACACTATGACGTAACACCACAATTGATATGTCCTATCCTGGATCAAAGTATTATTAGAGCACTTGTTTAAATGTGGTATATTTAAAGCATATGGTTCTATATACTGATTACTAGAATGTGAAAATTATATTTAGTTTCAAGTATTGTGAACTCTGACATGGTCTCCATCATTTCTTAAATTGTTGTTTTTCCTTCCTTTTTGACATATGTGTGATCATGTCATGAGCATTTATTGATTGTTGTTGACATGAATGTTTTCCAATATAATTTCAAAAGTGGCATTCCCACATTATAACTCAATTAAAATTTAAAAATAACTTTCACTTTTGGTAATAATGCAGTACATCTTAGAAGACAAAGGATTTGCAACAAAAGCAGAAGAGAACAAGAAATGAATTAAAAAGTCATGTTTATGATGACATCAGAGCACTATAGAAGAAATGAAGAGCAGATGACCTAAAATTCCAGTGAGGAAATACCCTTTGTAGTTGAGCTGATGTTTTCCTGTCATTGTGTTCTTTAGTGAAATTTACCAGATTTGAGAGTGGCTGGAGATTCTGGCTTGGCCCAGGCAGAGGATTCTACTGGGAGGAGAATCCAGCTGAGTCTGGCAGGTGCATGGAGCTGCCTTAGCAGACTGGACAAGGGCTGAACCCACAACACCAAGCTGGATTTCTCCTTGCGAAATTTGCTGAGGTCTGGGTCAGGAGCAGTGGCTGGGGCTGGGGCTGGACCAGAAAGATAGAGTTAAACCTCCCGCATTCCTGTGGGTTTCTTCTTTTAAAGCTGCACTGATTGTCCTTCATGTATGTCTCAGACGTGGGCCTTGGGCTCCTATCACTGCATCTCCTGCTGATCTTCCCAGTCCCAGCTGTGCCCTGGTCAACCTCTGAATTATTTTGATACAGGGTCTCTCTTGAATGACCATTCTCTTTCCAGTCATCTTCAGATATAAGATGTGGGCAGAAATCAACTTTTAGAAGTCACCTGTACCCTACTACTTTGAATAGGAATGTGTGATATGACCTAAGGAGCATTTAGACAGGAACTTCACTAATCCTTGAGTCACTAAGGCCTCAGAGCCTTGCTTGATGAACCACTTCTCCATCAGCTTGCAGTGGCATCAGGGCACAACCTGAGGGCCACTCGGGGACTATTCATCACTGTGAATCTTTCCAAGAAATACATATGAGTTTCCATCTGTGTGTGTAGCTCAATTGCAACACCACCAGCATCCCCAACCCAACAAATGTGAGCAACAGAGCTGGGTACTGCACCAACAGCTGACCTCTACCACGTGTCCTTTCTGTTCTCCTTTACTACTCATGCCCCAAATTCTAATATTCGTATTCTTGGTGGGCAAAAATTGCCTTATTTTATATTTTCTAAAATTCTGTTGAATATGGCATATGTATGCCTTCTAATTCTTGCATACTTGGTTGTTTATTTTTACAATCCAGATTTGGAATTCAGAAATCTCTCATTTTATTTCAACACGCTGTGACTGAGACTGATCAAAGACTTTTGACACATGACTTTTGCTTTTAAATAGATTTTTAAAAGTCTATCTAGTAATCAAAAACCAAGAATGTAGAGTTTTACTTGGGTAATTCCTGAAACAGTAGTATAAAATGCTATGCTTACCTCCCCCCCTTTTCTTTTTTGAGACAAGAGTCTCCAGGGCAGAGTGCCATTGGCATCATCATAGCTCACTGCAACTCAAACTCCTGGGCTCAAGTGATCCTCCAGCCTCAGCCTCCCGAGTAGCTGGGACAACAGGCACACGCCACCACGCCTGGCTAATTTTTTCTATTTTTAGTGGAGATGGGGTCTTGCTCTTGCTCAGGCTAGTACAGGGTCTTCATTGTAGCTACTTACACCAAGCCCAGATGTTTGAACCCCTTCCACTGAGGAAGCACACTGCCTGAACTCAGGGAGAGGGTGTGGGGGCCAAGGGAAAACTTCTTGGCCCTCTGAAGGTTTGCTAAAAATCAGTTGGCAAAAGGCAGGTTCACCAGCCCAGGCAACAGAGCAAGACCCTGTCTCAAAAGAAAAAAAAAAAAAAAGGCAGATTCATAGACAAGGCATACAGATTTTAACTTGCATGGGGGAATCACAGGAGAATTACTCAGTAACCCAGTAAGTTTATATGCCATTTTTCGTGGGGGTGAGGGGAGATAAGAAATGTTGACAATTCTTTTGGGGGGCAGTAAATCTTAAGGGAGAATGAATGGACCTGGGAGGTGGGAGGCAGACATTACAGGAAGGTGAGAGGTGAAGCTGCACAGGAACAAAGGTTGCCTTATTATGCAGATAAAGTGCCTGAGGACTTTAACTCTTGGAGCTACCCCCAGAACAGATGAAAAGTCTGGGTGTGGTGATGACTCTCAGTCTCTTCTCCGGTGGTTGATCTTTCCTGGTTCTGTGATGAGATCCCTAGGGAGGGGGTTTAAAACAATTGCATTTCTTTGGAAAGAAGCTTTTGTGGTCAGATAAGGAAATTCCAGAAAGAGTCCCTCCCTGTGCTTGGGGTGGGGAGTGGGTAACAAGACTAGGTTAGAGGGATCTTGATTCTGAGGCAGCCTCTAAGGCCTCTCAGAACATAAAAGTGCCAGTCTTTGGGGTGTCACTTTTGAGCACCAACAAGGGCATAGAAGGGGTTAAGATTTCATTCTCCCGGGAGAGGAAAATCTAGGGATTCAGTCCACAGTCAAGCCAAAGAAAAGTCCTCTTTCTCTTCCAACAGCCCTTGATGCTGTTCCCTTTCCCTCTTCTACCATCAAACACACACTTGGAAGTTTTTCAAGAAGGAAAAATGGAAGGATCTCAAAGTGTAAAGCTTCCTTTCAGTGCCCATGGCTCCAAACCTACTCATGTCACCTGAGGCGGATTCAGATGGCCAGTGGTGCAGTCAGCAGATGTCATCTGCCAACCAGGGCAGCTTATGGTTACAGCCTCTTTTAACAGCTCTCACTTTTCCAGAACTTCTGCGGGTCCAGTATCTGTGTTAAACCGTTCGCTTGCACTATGTTCTACGTGAAGGATGTCACTGTCATCATCCCCATTTTACAGAGGAGCATACTGAGACTGCAAGTGGCTATCACTTGCTCATAGTCAAATAGCTCATGTTCATCTAGACACTATGATTAACTGCATTTTCTGCTCACTTTGGCAGTTTTAAAGATCTGCATACTAGGCAGCAAGACTGATGCTCAGTATTCTGACCAAGGGATATCCAGCCTCATAAATGGGGAAACTCACGCCCAGGTCTAACCTCACATCTTGCAGACAGATGAGAGGTGGAAACGTTGATAAAGCAGGAGGAATGTATATGACCATGCCAGGAGAACTTACAGAGAGGAATAACTTGCCAATGGTTGCATAAAGGGTTAAAGCCCACGTCTGTCCTGGCTTTAGAGCCTTCGCTAAAGGACAAGCGGCACGTTTTGGGTAACCCAGCCTGGGCAGATGGGAGGCCCAAGCAGGGCTGGTACAGCTCTTGGGGTGACCTCCCCCTGTCCTCTGGCTCCGAGAGCTTGCAGGAAACAGTGTCCCGGGAGGACGATGCGCGTTTGCGCAGGGCCGATGGTGGCAGCGCGCTATGAGGGATCTGGCCCCCGGTCTCTGAGCCCAGCAGCCGGCGGCCACAGCGCCCAACCAAGCCGCAAACGGCACGTGGAGGGGCGCTCGCCACCAGTTCCGGCCAGGAGACTTGGAGTGCTCGGGCTGCGGCTCTGCCAGTAGAGGCGCCGCAGGGCTCAGCGCCGCGCTCGCTCTAGGGCCGAGGTGCCGCGGTCCTTTCGATCGCGTACTTCCGTCCAACCGCGGGCGCCGCCAGGGCGAGCCAGAAATAGGCGGGGATAAAGCAGCCAGGCCGCCTGAGGACGGAAGTGGGCACGCAGGGCGCCGCCACGACGGGCCCGAGGCGAACCGGGCGGCTCGTCCGCTCTGCCACCGGAAGAGACGAGGCAGGGAGGGCGGGGCCGGCCGCCGCCACGACAACCCGATACCGGAAAAGGCGGATTGCACCTGCCTGGCTGACCCCACATCGGCACCGGTCTCGAGATGTGAGTAGCGGGAGCGCCTACCCCGCACGTGCCGCCGCGCCCTTTTCCTCCCCAGTGACCGGGACCTAGCCCAAGACCTGGCGAGTCAGGACCCGCCTCCCTGGTGCTTTCCGACCCCCTCCGCCCCGATTCAGCGTCTTCCCTCACAAGCCCCACCCCGCCGCATGCCCAGGCCCCGCCTTCTGAGCGTTCAGGCTCCGCCCCTGCGGCGCGGTGGCTTCCGGCGTCCAGGTGCAGTCTCTCCTCACTCGTGCTCCGCCCCCGGGGCCCCGGTTCCAGTCCCTCGCACGGCAACCCTAGGACTCCAGAGTTGTCTAAGGACCTCTAGGTCTGCTGTACCCCTCCTTAGAGCCCCAAGCTCCTCCCCTTGGATCACCAAACCTTACCTTTTGGACCTTCCAGATCTGCCGAGGACCCCAGACCCTGTCCCCCCAAACCCCAAGAGCTTAACTGTAGGACTCTCTAGATTTACCTCAGAGCCCCAGCCTCACCCAGGGTTTCCAGATCATGTCCCTAGGACAGTGAGTCCCATCCCAGGACCCTCAAATCCACCCCAGGGCCTCAGGTTTCATCCCTAAGACTCTCTGGCCAAGAAACCCTTCCCCAGGTCCCGAGACCCCCACCTCTTCGACTTCTAAATCTCACTTTTAAGACCTCCAAACTCACTTAGGGCTCCCAAACTCTTCCCCTAGAACTCTAGATCTTATTTCTAAGGCCCTAAACCTTCTCTTCATGATCCCCAGCCCTACTGGGGGATGCCTGGATTCCAAGACTTTTCTTCTAGGCCCCCAAGTCCTACCTTATAATAATCAGACCTTGTTTTAGGACCTCCACTACCTCCCCCAGAAGTTCCCACCCTGTTTCTCAACCCCCAGGGCCAGGCCTCACCTCTACACCTCCTTGGCCCCATGTCAGGATCCCTCAGACTCCCAAATCTGCCCAGGACACCTCGTCCTCCCTTAGGCCCAGATGACAGCTCCTTTTCTTGCCTGCTGCCTGGAATTATCCTCAGCCAACCCTGTCCCACAGGCAGGCGGCCCTGGAGGTCACTGCTCGCTACTGCGGCCGGGAACTGGAGCAGTATGGCCAGTGTGTGGCGGCCAAGCCTGAATCATGGCAGCGGGACTGTCACCACCTTAAGATGAGCATTGCTAGATGCACATCCTCCCAGTGAGTGTGGGCAAGTAGGAGACAGTGTGGGGGTGGGCAGTGGAGTGGGAGCCTCCCGGGATCTGAACTGCCCTACCCCCACAGCCCAATCATCCGCCAGATCCGCCAGGCCTGTGCTGAGCCCTTTGAGTCCTTCGAGCAGTGTCTTCGACAGAATGAAGCAGCCGTGGGCAACTGTGCAGAGCATGTGCGCCGCTTCCTGCAGTGCGCTGAGCAGGTGCAGCCACCACGCTCACCCACGACTATGGAGGTACGGGGAGCTCACCAGTTCATCTTTTTCCCCCATAACAGTCCCCTTCATCCTTCTCGTTGCTCAGGTAAAGACCTTGGGGTCATCCTCAGCCCCACCCCACTACCACACAGGCCTTCGCCATGCATCCAGAATGCAGAATATGATCACCTCTTGTCCCCCTACAGCCCCTGCTTTAGTCCAACCACCCCCCTCCACTGCCAGGATACCTGCCCCAGCCTTCTCCCTGGTCTCCCTGAATCTCTTTTCTCTTGCCTCCATACAGTAGTCTGAGTGAGCATTTGAGAACTGAAGTCTAGTCACATTATGCCTTAAAGCTCTCCAGTGGCTTCCCATTCACATTGAGAACAAAATCCCAGGTCCTTGCTGGGTTTCTTTGTTCTTCCCCAGGCTGACCTCATGCGCCTCCTCCCTTACCCCCTCTCTCCCTTTCCCGCTGCTCCTCGGCTGTACTGGTAGGGGTTGGGGTGGCATGGACAGAAACTCTTACTTTTTCTAATGTATACAGTATGTAAACAGATGTACAGTATATCTATGGTATTAAAATTTCGTGGATGGAGCAATTAGAACAAAAGTCTAAAAAGACTCCTTGAGGAGGCAATAATGAATAAAAGGTTGGAAACCACTCTTTCAGATGTTTACTGCCTCCCCCACTGGACGGTGAGCTCCAAAGGCAAAAGTCACATCTTTCCCCAGCCCCTTTGAGCACCTTCTTCTGTGGCCCTCTTTGTCCCTGCAGCCCCATCTTCTCTCTCATACCACTGGACCAACCTTCTCCTGGGCCTCCATGCTCCATCTTACCTTTCATTCCGTTCTCTGTGATGGTCCCGGAGTGACCTCAGAGGCAATCTGACCATGTTCTGCTTCTACTTAGAAACTTTTCCATGGTGCTCACTTCTGCCAGGCCAAGACTCAACACCAGCACAGCCTGCGGCCCCTGTGACCTCTACCCCACCTCTCCCCACTGTCCACCTCAAGCTCTATGTTCCAGCCCCAGTGAACGTGCAGTTACTCAAGTACCTGCGTCTGCTGCTTTTGTCCAGTTTCCTCTGCCTGGACTGCCCTTCCTAATCCATCTCCTGGCTAGTTCCTATTCCAGCATAGATGACACCCCCCCCTCAGAAAACCTTTCTGATGCCCCATCCCCATCCCTGGGCTCCCAAGGTCCCCGAGCCCCTCGATCACAGCTCACATCCAGCTGCCTTGTAACTGCTTCCCTCCAATCGCCTGCTTCAGGGGAGCTTTTGGCTAAAGATTGGGGAGATGCTCTTCTAACCAAGCCCTGCAGTTGTTGGTTCTTTTCATAAGGCAGGGGTATGTGAAAGGTTCAGATTCCGAGAGTAGAAACCAGCCGGAAGGAATTTAATTTTCCTCAGGAAATATTCAGTAGTGATCACATACTGTCCACATGAGTTTCTTAGTCATCTGTTGGGGATATTTCTTTCTTTCAAGTTTTTTGGGCATCTGAGCAGTTAAGACCCAATCCTCCCATCTTAGGGCCATTTGTTCCTTCCCTCCCTGGACAAGCAACTAGCCTCTCCCTGGTCTCCCTGTGGCCACCCCTCCCCTGACGGTCTCCGGCAGCCAAAGGAGCTTTTAAAAATGGAAATTAGGTCACAGCTCCCCGCTTTAAAACCTGCTCGTGGCTATCCAGTGTCCAGGGCACTCAGAGTAGCTAACACGCCGCTCCTCCCCACCGTCCTCCTCTTGCCTGGTGGGGGCATCCCATGTACAGCTTTTCCCTCTTAGCTGGGGGCAGTGAGAGTCAGGCCTCCTCTGTTGTCTAGTCAGCATAGTAGCAAACACAGACATTCCCATCTCACACAACATGATAAAAAGTCTTGCCAGAATATCCAGTGATCTTGTAGCTGACAGTTTAAAGTGCCACATGTCCCTCCCTTCCACACATGCCTCTGCTCTTTACCCTGATTTAGTTTTCCTCATAGAATTTCTCACAAGTTGACATATTTTTGTTCATTTGTTGTCTGTCTCTCCCCACTTGCCTGCAAATTCCCCAGAGTCAGATTTTTGCCTGCTGGGCACACAGCAGGTGCCCAGTAAACTCAGCAGAATGGGGCCTCCCTGCTGCCCGTGACAGTTCACCACAGCTGACTTGTTCACAAGGCACGTGGCAAGGTCACTGCCTGACACCCTCTCCCTCCAGACAGTGGGCTCTGCAAGGCTGGCCTCTGCTGGGCCTGCGTAATCTCCACATCAGACGTCCCAGGGCTGGGCACAGAGCAGGTGTTAGTAGTGTCTATGTGTTTTCTCCACAGGCACAGCCACTTCCTGCCTCCTGAGGACTCCTCTGACATGAATGACTGCTCACTTGGTGCCCCCACCCCCGCAGAGGGGCCAGACGGAGTCCTGAGGGCCCTGGCTGTAGGCCTGGCTTTCCTGGATGTCAGGACTCTCAATAAATAAAGACTCTGTACACTGGGCTTTGCTTCCTGCCATCAGACCTGAGAGGGCCCAGAGAGCTGGCTGGGCAGAATCCCTGGTCACCTCTTCACCTGGGTTAGGACAACCCCCCTTCCCTTGTTAACTCTGCCAAACAGCCATTTCTTGTCTCCTGCTGCGTGCACGTGGTGGAAATGCCTTTTCTCTTCTCCACTGTAGCATTCTCCAGATCTTTCTTGCATTTTCTGGAGGCTTGGGGGCAGTAAATAACACACCTATTTCCCTGCTGAATTCAGAACCAGGTGAGCGATAGACGTGGGCATCAGGCAATGGAGATGAAAGCAGCTCCGTGGAAGGATGTGGCTTCGAAGTCATTGCCCTGGATTTCTGTTCTGTCTTGGTTGACATTCCTCTAGAAGCCAACCGTGAGAATTTGGGTGCAGATAGTATATGTGGAACTTGATTCCAGAAACACTGGTAGGGGAGTGGGGAAGGGAGACAGAGAGAGGAAGGCAACCAATAAAAGGTACATTATCAAGCCAGTTACCACAGTGGGCAACTGGGGCTCAATCCCACTGGGGACCTCTGGGAGCCTATAGAACATATCTTAGTTACCATATCAAGGGGCAAGGGAATTGTGTTTATCCACCAACTCCTCATCTGTCATTGAGGACTGTTATGGGCATTGAGTGCCAAGCACTTCTGGCCTGCCTGTGTGGGCAGAGTGTGCCCCTGCCATCAGAAGAGAGCCCTGAGCAGAGTGTAATAGGGTCAGGTCAGCAACCTTTAGCACACAGAGGAGGTGCTGAGTGGATCTGGGCAGGTAACAGCACTGGCTGCTGCAGCTTCTTAATGTTTCTTCTCAGGATCACAGGCTCCCCAGTAGGGGGAGAGCAGAGAGCAGACAGGCAGGTATGCAGGAGAGAGACCCTAGAGTGCTGAGCTGAGCATGCCCATGCTCTGCACCCAGATTTATCATTCAGATAAGTCCCTCCTCTCTGGAGGTGACTCCAAACCTCTGGAATTGGAGTAACTTGCCATCTGAAACCTAAGGCTTGTGCTCTGGCTTAGAAAAATGAGCCTGGCCCATGGGAGTCTCTCGGGAATTAATCTCCAAGACAAAGGAAGTTGTCCATTGGCTTAGGGGCCAGGGTGGAAGTCTTGTATGGGCAGGGTTGCAGGAGCCACCAGGCGCCATGTGGCCAAGACAGGAGGAAACCCAGGTAGTGGAGAGAAGATTGTGATCATTTCCTGTGGCCCCTGAAAGGGCTGCCTGGGTGTTGGTGGCTTTCTGTTTGCAGCTCTACTTTCCTTGGGCTGTGGATTGAGCCCTCAGATTTCTGTTCATGTTTTCAGCCCAGCCCACTTGCTTGCGTAAGCTTCAGTGGGTTTCTGCTTCATACAACTGAAAGAAATATAATTAGAACAGACAAAATGGAGATCCAGACTACATTTTATTTTTATTTCAAGAGATGAGGTCTTACTACATTGCCCAGGCTGGATTCGAACTCCTGGGCCCAAGCAATCCTGCAGCCTCAGACTCCCTAGTAGCTGGGACTAAAGGCATGTACTGCAGCACCCAGCTTTTTCACATTACATTTTAGAGCATCTTATGTGGCCTCTCTTCCAATAGGCCAGACCAGTTTCCTTGTGTGGTGGTTTCAGGGGTCCAAAGGAGTGAAAATGGAGACATCACTATGGCAGGGCATGGTGGCTCACACCTGTACTCCCAGCACTTCGAGAGGCCAAAGTGGGAGGATCCCTTGAGGCCAGGAGTTCAAGACCACCCTGGGCAATACAGTGAGATCTCATCTCTACAAAAAGTAAAAAAAATTAGCTGGGCATGGTGGCATGTGCCTGTAGTCCCAGCTACTCAGGAGGCTGAGGCAGGAGGATCACTTGAGCCCCAGAGTTTGAGGTTGCAGTGAGCTATGATGATGCTACTGCACTCTAGCCTGGACAACAAAGTGAGACCCTGTCTCAAAAAAAAAAAAAAGACGAAGTTTTAGAAAAAGACATCACTTTTACCACATTCTATTAGTCAAAGCAGTCATGAGTATAGCCCAGATTAAAAGGGTGGGGAAACTTCACTTTTTGGTGGCATTTGGCTGCAAAAAAATTTGTGCCCATATTTAATCTACTGCAAAAACTTCTAGTTTCTATTTCTTCTTGTGTCTGTTTTGGTAAGTTGTATGTTTTTAGGAATTTCTCATATTGCTACAGTTTGAATGTGCCCCCCAAATTTCATGTATTGGAAACTTAGTCCTCAAATTCATACCTTGATGGTATTTGGAGGTGGGGCCTTTGAGAGGTAATTAGGATTAGACAAGGTCATCAGGGTGGAGCCTCCATGATGGAACTGGTAGCTTTATAAGAACAGGAATTGGGACTTGAGCTGGTACACTCGTGCCTGCTTGCTATTTGATGGTCTCTGCCGTGTTATGATGCAGCACGAAGGCCCGCATCAGATGCAAGTGCCATGCTCTTGGACTTCCCAGCCTCCAGAACTGTAAGAAATATTATTTTTATATAAATTATCCAATCTGTGGTCTTCCTTTTTTGCTATTCACAGGAGTGATCATAGTGCACCACAGCCTCAAACTCCTGGGCTCAAGTGATCCTCCTGCCTCAGCCTCCTGCAGAGCTGGGACTACAGGCAATGTGGCATTGTGCCTGGCTCAGTCTATGGTGTTCTGTTATATTAACAGAAAATGGACCAAGACACACATTATCTACATTTTCAGATCGCCATCAGTTTGTTAATATCTTTTTGAAGTCTATAGAATTTGTAGTGATAACCTCCTTTTTTTTCTGACATTTGTTGTTTGTACACTCTTCCTTTTTTTCTTGATCAATCTTGACTGGGAGTTATCGGTTTTATTAATTTTTTTGCAGAATTTACTTTTGGATATGTTAACATTCTATTTTGTATATATATATATATATTTTTAGATGGGGTCTCGCTCTGTCACGCAGGCTGGAGTGCAGTGGTGCAATTATAACTCACCGTAGCCTCAAACTCCTGGGCTCAAGTGATCTCACCTCAGCCTCCCAAGGAGCTGGCACTACAGGTGTGTGTTGCCATCACACCCAGCTTATTTGTTTTTAATTAAATTAGTTATTTCCTCCTTTCTTTGGATTTAATTTTGTGTTTTCTACCTTTTTGAAATGAATGTTTAGCTCACTGGTGTTCAGCCTTGCTTCTTTTCTAACATATGCACTTGAATTTCCCACAAGCACGGCTTTCTATTTTGATTTCTCCATTGATCTCAGATTATTCAGAAGTTAGAATCATATTTCTTCATTTCTAAACATAAGGAGATTTTTCTAATTATCTTGCCTAATTGCATTGGGTTTGGGAACATTTTATGTGATTTAATCTTTTGAAATTTGTTGAGACATTATGGCTTGGCATATGTTCAGTTTTTGTTAATGTGCCATATGTGCTTGAATCATAATCCTTGGTTCATGATGCACTGTCTTAGCTTGGGTTCCCCCAGAAACAGACCCTGAGACCAGGAATTTGGATATGATCCCAGTAAGCATTGGTAGGGCAGTGGGAAGTGACACAGGGACAATAATCCTGAATAAAGTTTTCCTTACTGTTTTAACAAGTGTCAAAATAATTTTTTCCTTAGCACTTCTTTGCATTTCATGAAACTCTTCTTCCTTTGTCTTTCTTTACACACACTCTGCAGGTTTCCTCCTATCTTTCTGGCCATTCCTCCACCGTCTCCCACCCAGCCATTACATGTTGGTATTCTTCAAAGCCTACACTAGGCCTCTTTTTGTTCTCTGTGCAGTGATCTCATCCATAGGCTCAGGCTTCCACCTGCGCACATGGCTTTTCACTTAGATTTCTCAAAGGGAGCACCCAGTCCCAAAGTGTCCGGAACTGAAGGCATCAGCTTCCCCAGCTTGTCATTTTCTTCAGCCACCATGCTCTTTCTCACTACTGGGCCTCAATGGCCCAGTTCATTTAGTTAATTCCTACTCATTGTTCAGACGCGAGCTCAGCCAAGAGTTCCTTACAGAATCCTCCCTGTCCCTGCTCTCCTCAGAGGGCCAGATTCCACTTCTACATGTTTTCATAGCAGCACCATAAACTTCTCACACATGGCCCCACATCAGACAAATTCAAATTGAGAGACACTCTGCAAAATGACTGTCCTGGACTCTTCAAAAATGTCAGTGTCATGAAAGACAGAAGTTTAGGGGACAGTCCTCAATTAAAAGAGACTAAAGAGACATTGTCCTTGCCTGGGCCCATTGTAAAAACCATAACTAGGACAATTGGGGAATATTTGAATATGGACTGTACATTAGACAATAGTACTGTGCCAATGTTATGTCTTGGGTTTGATAAGGATAATGAGTTAATATAGAAGAATATCCTTATTCTTAGGAGATACATATTGAAGTCTTCGGGGTAAAGTCTCATAATAAATGCAACTTATTCTCAAATAGTTCAGAAAAGAAAAGTATGTATGTACCCGTGTCTAACTATATATATATGGAGAGAGAGACTATGTTCATATATATGTGTATATACATATGTATATATACATGTACATATATACAAACATATACCTACACCTATCTACGTATCTAGAGAGAACAAATACTATATAGGAAAGGGTTAACAATTGGTGAGTCAAGATATTCTTGCGACTTTTTCGTAGGTTTGAAAATTTTCAAAATAAAAAGTTGGTGAAAAACGAATAAACCTATAAAGTATAAGAAACTTTGAAGAACTTTTTGATAACTGTCATTCAGGCCATGTTGTCATCTCTTGTTTTTTATTCATAGTCCAGAAAGATAGCCTTTTCTTTTTTTTTTTTTCTTTTTTCTTTCTTTATTTTTTGTAAAGAGGGGATTCGCTATGTTGCCCAAGCTGGCCTCAAACTCCTGGCCTCAAGTGATCCTCCCACCTCAGCCTTCCAAGTAGCTGGGATTACAGGCACGAGCTACCACCCCCGGCAAAGATAGCCTTTTCTAAATAAAATCAGATCTGAGGTACAATTTAATGATTTAAGCACAATTTAATCGATAGCACCTTAAATGGCTCAAGATTATTTCAATGCAGTATCCTTAAAAACCGTGGACAACATATGATTTTAAGTTTTCTTCAATCAAATATTAGAGCTCTCTACTTGGCCAAGTTCCATTCACACATCCAACTTTCAAAGAGAAATTAAAAGGAAAAAGAAAGTTTGGTATTGTTATTATTGTTGCTTTTTTTTTTTGTCCTGGAAGACTTCACTCCATCTCTTAAGCGTGGGCTGTGTATATAATTCCCCTTTTGTTCACTTTAAAGCTGAAATGAGGACTCAGTTAATTTTGTTGTAGTTAGTCTTGTCTGGTGAAGGGCAATTCTTCACTCTTGCTACCATCCCTCCCACTGTTTCTGTTTTCTTCTATATATGCAGTTATTTACTTAGATTCGGGCCTTGTAGCTCAGATCACATCACCTGTATGAATATGAGCCCTCCATGCCTGTTGCATTCTTCAGACTTCTAACTTCTGACAATTCACCAGTTACAGCTGCGGTTTTCTGCACCATTGCAGATGTGAAGCATGAGAAAAGTTTAGGTTTTCTTTTTATCTTAGTTTTGAAGGAAATACCTCCTACCCATTAGGTCCTGTAGCCCCTAAACTTGACCTTTGCAGCAAGATGAGAAAGGGGAAGGCATGATGAAAGGAAAATACGTACCAAGGTTTTCTACAAATTAAATTAAACATTTACAACATTTTCTGCTTTTTATGATCATAGTTCTGTCTTCTACTAAATTGTGAGCATGCACATTTTATAGATTAAAAAAAATTTTTTTAATTATAGATCTTAATTTCACTTTTAAATTTTCCTTGAGACTTTGGGAATTTTATGAAAGTACTTTGTTGGTTTTTATTTATGTCCTCTAACTCCAGAATTCTCACTAGAAGATGTTGTTTCCCATTTCTCAAGAATTTATGAATTCACATCATGCACAGGAAAAAATTATGTGAATATCCTTCCTAGCAGGGAGAGGCCTTCTCTGGCCTTCTTCCCCTCAGGCTGCCATCTGCCCGGGGCTTTCTTAGCCACCAGGCCTACCTGGGTTTGGAGAGATGCCAGAGGCGGAAGCATCAGCCAGTCCATGTTTTCATTCTGCTTGTCAACATTTGATCAGAGACTGAGAGAGAACCTTAGTTCATAGAGGGAAGGAACCCCTTATAACCTGTGTACATGGGAGAGAATCACATGCCAAGTGGAGTCACCTAGAAATAAGGCTTGTGCTAATTCTGCAGAGCAACATGATTCTCCACTGCCTGCATTTTTACAAAAAGTGGTGAAGAGTAAGTCTATTTTTTTTTTAGAGACCAAGTCTTGCTATGGAGCCTAGGCTGCTCTCAAACTCCTTGGCTCAAGTGATTCTCCAGCCTCAGCCTCCCAAGTAGCTGGGACTACAGGCTCGCACCACTGCACCCAGTGTGCCTATTGTTTTTAAACACGTTAAACCCATTGTCTTGGTGATGCCCCATAGCCCTGAAGAGAGACTGAATACCCACCTCAACTTGATCAAATAGTGACTTGGAATCATTAACTTCATTTGGGAGAGCTGCTCTCTTGTCTCCTATTTTAACCTTAGATCCTTATCCAGGCCATTGCATGTATTTTCTTTTTGTTTTCATTTGGGGGAAAGAAAAAAAGATTAATTGGGAAGCAGAGACAGGCAGCTCCCAGCTGGCCCCCACTATTTCAGCCAGGGCCAGAGTGCAGACGGAGGCCCTTGCACCAACATATCCAATATCTAACGCAACAAGTCAAGCAAACAAGGTGCGAAATGAAATATATCCTATCTTCCCACCATGATAAATATACCTTTATATGAACAAAATAAAAAAAAACATGTCTAAAGTTATAGCTTCTATATCATAAAAGTTGGCAACGTATCAAAGGGGAGTACATTTATTATAATATTTATTGCTCATGTCTAGGTGGTTTGTGATGATTGGATAAGTAATAAAGACAAATGGAATTCATAATTATTAAAAATTTATTTCATTAAATTATTTTTTGCCTTCATTTCAGCAAAATCTTAACTAACTTGTTAAAATCAAGATTTTCACATAATTGTTGAAGAAGCAAGAAAGTGAGTGATTGGCACTATTGGGAAATACTTTATTATGCAAGAATCTATGGCATTCATAATATCATACCTTTCTCATCGGAATGTAAAATGGTGCAGCTGCTTTGGAAACTAGTCTGGCAGTTCCTCAAAACGTTTGACATGAAGTTACCATATGACCCAACAATTCCAAAGGTATAGTCCACCCAAGAGAGTTGGAAACATATGTTCACACAAAAATGTATACATGAGTGTTCATGGAAACATTATTCATATTAGCCAAAAAGTGGAAACAACTGAGGAATAGATAAACAAAATGTGGTATATCCATACAAAGGATTGTCATTCAGCCATAAAAATAGTGACATACTGATACATGTAACAACATGGATGAATCTTAAAGCATTATTACGCTAAGCGAAAGAAGCCAGTCACAAAGGCCACAAATTGTATGATTCCATTTATATGAAATATCCAGAATAGGCAAATCCAGAGACAGAAAATAGATTAGTGGTTGCCAAGGGGAAAATGGGGAGTGAATGTTAATGAGTATGAGGTTTCTTTGGGAAGATAAAAATGTTCTGGAATTAGTTGTGATGTTGAACAACCTTGTGAATATATTATAAACTACCAAAGAGTACCATTTAAAAGATTAAATTTTATGGTATGTGACATATCTCAATTTTTTAAATTGTTAGAATAAACCCCCAAATTTTAAAAAGCCAGCTCATTCATTCATTTATCCATTCAAAGATTTATTAAACATCTACAGGCCTGGGAGTGGTGGCTCATGCCTGTAATCCCAGCACTTTAGGAGGCTGAGGCAGGGGATTGCTTGAGCCCAGAAGTTCGAGACCAGTCTGGGCAACACAGTGAGACCCCATCTCTACCAAAAAAAAAATTTTTTTTAATTAAAAAAATTAAACATCTAAAAAGTGATAGGCACTGTTTTAAGCGCTGGGATTACATATGCCAGTGAACAAAACAGACAAAAATTCCTGCCCTCATGAAGGTGATAGATTAGAAGCGAATACAAGAAGAAACATTTAGCTATAGTGTCAGAAAGAGGATCCATAAAAAATAAAACTGTTGCAGGTTGCAGGTGAGTTTATTCCCAAAATTGGCTGGGATTTTCATCATGTGGTCTCTGTGGGGCCCTGTAGTATTACAATATACATACATTGGTTTTTCGTCCATGGTTCCTGGCTCATAACTCCCGTTGCCCTTGTTACAGTCTTTTGTTATAATTTTGGGGCACTTTAGGCTTCAGAAGCAGCCTCAGAAAACAGAATCTCTCTCTCTCTGACCTTCTCCTGCTCTCCTTTATCTGCTCCTTTCTCTCTCCAAGGCAGGACTCCAATCTTCCCTTGCCTTTCTGTCTTGGAGCAGGCCAAAAAGAAATTCTCTGACCTCCTTTGTCTGATTGTAGGCTAAGACCCCCATTTCAGAAGGGGTTCTGCCCCATATCTGGGAGGAAGGAATGCTGTACAGAGAGGCCAAGCAGAATCTGGACATATAGGCCTTGCTGGGTTTCCCCGCTCAGTCTGTTAGTATTAGATCACACCCTTTTTGTCCAATCGAATTTCTACACAGTTGTCCATGCTTCAGTTGTGCCTATCCAATGATGTCTCCATAAAAGGCCCAAGAAGACCAGGTGGGAGAGCTTCTGGACAGCTGACCACGTGGCGGCTCCTGGAGAGTGGTGCACCTGGGGAGGGCATGGAAGCTCCACACCCCTCCCTCACACCCCGCCCTAGGCATCTCTTCATCTGTATCCTTTGTAATATTCTTTACAATAAACTGGAAAAAGTGTTTCCCTGGGTGCCCTGAGCTGCTCTAATAAATTAACTGAACCCAAGGAGGGGGTCATGGGATCCCCAGTTGACAGCCAGTTGGTTAGAAGCACAGGTAAGACTTGCAATTGGCATTGGAAGGGGGGGCAGTCATGAGAGACTGAGCTCTCACCCTGTGGGATCTGACACTGTTTCCAGGTAGATAGTGTCAGAGTTGAATTTGAGGACACCCAGCTGGCGTCTGCTGCAGAATTGATTGCTTGCTTATTGGTGGAGAGAAATCTCCACACATTTGGTCACAGAAGTCTTTTGTCTTGGTTGTTGTTGAGTAGAAGAACAGAAAAAAACACTTTGTGTGTTTTTCCCCTCTCAGGGGCCCAGAACAAACAATCCTCCCAGGGTCCCTGACAATTATGGTCACTCTCAGACTTCTGAAGGCTGGAGAATCACCTGAAGGTCGGGAAATTGCCTGGAATTATGGTCCCTTAGGTCTCTATCTTTAATTACACTTTTCACCATGGAGAATTTAAAACAAATACAAAAATAGACTAAAATGATGAATAGTCATCCAGTCTCTCAGTAACAACTCTGTAAGACCCACTGCAGTAATGGCCCATCAGCACAACAGGCTGGATTGTCTTACACCAGGGTTTTTTAACCTCATCACTATTGACATTTGGGGCTGGATAATCCTTTGTGCGGGGGACTGTCCTGGACATTGTAGTGTGTTTGGCAGCATCCTTGACCCACTAGATACCAGGAGCACCCCACCCACCTGGAGACAATCAAAAATGTCTCCAGACATTGTCAATTATCCCCTGGAGGACAAACGATCACTCTTGGTCAAGAACTCATTACCTTAGATGATACCCTAAGAATCAGTCATATTATGTTTCTACTGACTTGGACTGTTTCCAATAGCCTAGCCATCTGGTCTGTTGCTTGGAAAACCAGACTGGAAAATTAAAGACACCCCTCTTTGGGCCACAAATCATGAAAACAAATTGTGGTTGATGATTCAACATATTGGGCCCATAGTTAGGGCCCTTTCTCTGATGAGACTGAGTGAGCAAGTCGACCAGCTGCTGCCAAGCCTGGTCTACTTACGTGCACCAAATGACGCAGTAGACTCGGTGGACTCACTACATAACTGTTTTATCTGTATCACAGTGAGGGCACTACGGTGCCCCTGAGGCACATGGCTTGCCACGCATCTTTTTACCATGATATACTGAGCTGCACAACTCTGGCCACACATCTTAGTAAGGCAGTTTGGTCACTGGGATTAATGTATATACCTCAGGTTGGACATTCATCAGTGTCACAGCCATAGCAACCTTGGTGAGGGAAGGCCATTCTGTTGAGCCCCTGCGTGGACTCCATTGTTCCCATATGACCATGCCATCTCATACATGGCCTGTTCCATGTACACTATTCCCACCTGTACATGAGCATTGAGCATTGGCATCACCACCTGATTAAAATTGAGCATTGGCATCACCACCTGATTAAACTTGTGAAAACCTGTCATCTGGACTTTGCACAGACCAAGCATATGAGTGACATGAAGATGTGGTGAGAGTCGCCACCTGGCCCATCTCTGAAGCCCTCAAGGGTGGCACCAAAGAATCGGGATTCCTCCAGGGATAAGGAGTCACTTTTTATTTTAGTATCTGGGTGGTGGTTGTGGGAAGGGAGCAGTTCCAGCTTTCGCTTGCCCTGTCCCACCATAGCAGCCCTTATTCTTTAGGTCAGGGAAGAAATGTGGGGATTCTGCCAGCTGTGAAGTGTATTTGGTGTGACTGGGGAGGCAACTACAGGATTAGTTCAGTCCTACCTGACCCACCGTGATATGGTCTCTGGCCAAAACTCTACCTACTGACCTCCTTAAGTCTCCCCAACCCCCACAGTGGACCATGGGACGCTTTGGCTCTCCAGGGATTAGGGTCAGATGAGAGCCAGTGTCCACAATGTAACCTCTCTAGTGGAATGAGCACAGGCTTTGAAAAAGATCAGAATCTGATTCCTGCCCTTACTTTTTTCCAGGTGTTTTTTGGGGGGAGGGGAGTGTCTTTAAGCTCCCTGAGCCTGGTGTTCATCTGTAAAATGGAGATAGAAATACTTACTCATCTAACTGTTGTGAGGATATGGTAAGGTTATACACATCAAGCATTACACAGCCTAACAACCATCAGTACTATTTTCTTCCTCTTTTGGAGAGAGAATACAAACCTGAGTCATTACCATTACTTCATCAACATTTTAATAACTTACATTCCATAATGTTCTTGATTTTTCTGATTTACTTTCAAATGTTTTACATCATTTAGTTATTCATGATATTTCTTGGAAGTAGGTTGAGATTTTGGATACCAAGTTTCAGAGAATACAAACAACTTGCCCTTTATTTTCAAATAATGAGCTATATAAATTAATTTATATTTTAAATGTATATGTGTAGCCCTTACCCTAGTATTTAATAATTTAGCAAATTATTATTTTTAAATGTTGGTGATGGTGTAGGAAATTATGCTCCAATCATAGCTACTAGGAGTGTAAACTGGAAAAGCATTTCTGCAGAGCAACACAGCAAGACTTGGTAAGATCTGGAAAAATATCAATATCTTTAACCCAGCAATTCACAGTCTAGAAAATCATCACAAGGCCAGGCGTGGTGGCCCACACCTGTGATCCTAGCACTTTGGGAGGCTGAGGAGGGAGTATTGCTTGAGGCCAGGAGTTCAAGACCAGCCTGAGCAAGAGCGAAATCCCATTTTTACCAAAAAAAAAAAAAAAAAAATTAGCCAGGTGTGGTTGCACATGCCTGTAGTCCCAGCTACTCAGGAAGCTGAGGCAGAAGGATCACTTGAGCCCAGGAGTTTGAGGTTGCAGTGAGCTATGATGACACCACTGCTCTCTAGTTTGGGTGACAGAGCAAGATACTGTTTCACAAAAAAAAAAAAAAAAAAAAAAAAAGACAATCATCACAAGGAAATAACTTTTAAAATCAGCAAAGATTTAGCCACAAGGGTTTCATCACAGTATGGTTTGTAATCATGGAAAGGGGGTTATGTAATGATCTTTAAAGATAGGATTGTCTCGATAAGTTTTGGTATACCTATGTAGTAGAATACAATACATCTATAACAAGGAAAAGCTATTAATAGTGTATTAGTCAGTAATGTAATACATCTATTCTTAATTTCATTTAGGTTTTTTAAAATGTGCAAGAATAGCCAAAACATGTTTGAAAAAGCATAATAATGAAGGAGTATCAGCTATTGTGGCATCAGGACATACTGTGGAATGTGGTCATTAGAATAAGGTGGTGCCATCACAGGACCAGAAGGCAGATCAATGGAGTAGAATGCACACCCGTGGCTGGGGGCTGGGGGATCCACTTATACATGTGGACTTAACCTGATAGAAGAGGCATTTTAAATCAGTGGCAAAGGAACTCACTCTTCAATAATAGTATTGGAAGAATCAAAAATTTTTGAAAAAGAATGATCCAGATAAATTAAAGAGCTAAATAGAAAACAAGAAGTATATTGAAAAAAATAAAGGAGTTGTTTATTTCATTAAGGCAAGAAAATCTACTTTAATCACGGCAGAAAATGCAACAGAAAAAGATGGGTAAAGTTATTTACAATAAAATTTAATACTTTTGCAGCTGGGCACAGTGTCTCATGCCTGTAAACCCAGTGCTTTGGGAGGCTGAGGTGGGAGGTGGGTAACACAGCGAGACTTTGTCTCTTAAAAAAAAAAAATTAAAAACTTTTGCATAGCAAACAAGCCATCAGCAAGTTTACAAGACAGGGACTGACTGGGAGAAACCGTATATATTATTTATAAGAGACAAAAGAATAAGTCCAGAATATGTAGAGCAATCCTACAAGTCAAGAACAAAAGGACAAAGGACTCAATAGGAAAGTGGAACAGTTTAGTAGATAATAATCTCGTTCCAGTTATCAAGTCCTTCCCTGTATCAATGTTAAAGATTCCTACCTTCATCATACGCCCTGTTGGAGGAGGGTACTTCCCCACCCCACAGCCAGGGCTGGCTTGCAAGGCTTGCTTTAGCCAGTTGAAGGGGAAAGGATGTGACATACGCCGCATCTGAGCAGAAGTTTTAAATGTCAAGTGTGGTTTGGTTCAGCCTTTTGTGTTTCTTCTCTATGCTGTGGGAGAGCCCTGTCCTAGGTGAGGGATGCTCATTCAGCCGGGTCCAGGAATGGGAAGATAAACTGAGCGGAGCTATAGCCCATCTTCAGTCCTTGTGTAAAACGGTCAAACACTAAATGCTTGTTGTAAGCCACCAAGAGACTGGGATTATTTGTTATAGTAACAAAACCTCAGTGATACAGATAGGAACAGGCAATTCACTAAAAAGGAAAACAAAACTATGCAACCTCCCCAGCCATTAGAGAAATGGATTATAGATTCTAGTGAGAGTTGTGGTTCTTCAGATTGGCAAAAACTAAAAAGTCTGATAATATCTACTGTTGGCAAGAAAATGTAGAAATGGGTGTCCCATACACTATTGTACATCCATTTTGAAGGAAAATTGGTGATACGTTCCAAACTGCATATGTTTGTGCCTGGGCCTGTTTGGGGTTGGGAGAAAAGTTGAGATCAGGGCTGGGTGCAGTGGCTCACACTTGTAACCCTAGCACTCTGGGAGGCCGAGGTGGGAGGATCGCTTAAGGCCAGGAGTTCAAGACCAGCCTGAGCAAGAGTGAGACCCCATCTCTACAAAAAATAGAAAAATTAGCGAGGCATGGTGGAGCCTGTAGTCCCAGCTACTCAGGAGGCTGAGGCAGGAGGATCCCTTGAGCCCAGGAGTTCCAGGTTGCAGTGAACTATGACAAGGCCACTGCACTCCAGCCTGGATGACAGAGAGAGACCCTGTCTCAAAAAAAAAAAGAAAAAAAAGAAAAATTGAGATCAGGAGAGAAACATTCAAATATTCAATATTCTGACCTCTCTTTGTATTAGTTGAATTTTTGTGACAATTAATTTATGTATTACTTCAAATATAAGTAATAAACTTAATTTATGTAATTTGAGGTTCTCTATGTCCAAGTTGATAAGATGGTTTTTTTTTTGGTCTCTCATTATTACTTATTCCTAATTATAGGATCATGTTGGTTCATGTGGTCTTCAAAAATCTCTATTCTTTTTGATTTATTTTTATATGTTAGTCTTGGTTGATTGACATTTTAATGTTAATTCTTCCTTTTGTTGCTATCATTTAGATATTTGTAGCCTTTTTAAGAATTTATACCTGGCCTTCACTTAATAACTAATTCATTCCTGAAAACCTTGCTGCTAAGTGATAAGCCCACATACGAAAAAATATTTCTATTAATTTTAATCAGAAAAAAGATATCACTTATCCCAAGCCAAGATACTGGAATAATTTTCATAGATAGAAAAAAAAATCAACCAAAGAAAATATGTTTATATAAGTAACAAACAATACTTTTAATGTAAATAAATAGTTTGTACATAGAACTTTAGGTAATGCAGATTTGTTATCCTTCCCAAAAGTGGAAGACAGGACTTGACCATGGGAGTGGTTAGTGGAAGGTGCATTTTTCATTTTGCACCATTTTCTGTCCCAATTTTTCAATCTTTTGGGCGCTCACCATTACATTGCACTCAAACTGCACATGAAATAAATTTATAGCACCCAAAACACCTTTGGAACAAAATTAAGGCTAAGCAAGGGCGTTTCCTAACACGGAGGTGTGCATAGAATTCTATAAGGTGCTTGCTCTTCCGCTGCCCAGGAGGCTGTGCTGTCCCATGGAGACCAGAGGCAGCTGCTTCCACCTGAAGCTACTGGCTGGGAACTGCTGTGTGGAGATCTTTGAGTGTGTCTTTTCTAGAAACGCTGATGTCAAGTATCACTTCTTATAGCATATTTATTTAGTGTGTTTGGGGGCAAAGCCATTATACTGAAAAAAGGGAGTTATTGCAAAAAGTGGTATAACCTTAGTCATTAACTGATAGTCATTATGTGCAGATAAGTCCGAATCTTTATATTTTAAAGGTATGAAGATATAGTTTATTCTTTCTAGCTCTTAGGTTGGACACTGACTACACAAATGTTTATTATATTATTTTTAAAAACACAAAATAAAGAAAAGCAGGCCACGTATAGAATAGTGATGAGAATGTATTGCGGAAATAAGATTTTGATTGGTCCAAGTCTGGGCTCTTGAGGTACAAAAATTAGAAAGAACGATTTAATGAAATTAAAACCTAATGTTAATGGAATAGGAAATAAAAACAAAGTAAAGAATAGTTGAAAGAATTAATCCCAAATTGCTTCTTTTGGAATAAAGTATATGGACCCTTCAGGAGCTGGATTAAGGATAAAGACAGTAAAAAGTTAAAAGAGATGCATTTAAAATCAGAAAAGAAATGTAACCAGAAGTTGTCTGGAGGCTACTGAGTGCCGCTGTAGTTAAAATATTTCCTGCTGAACTTCTAAGTATCATATTTGACACAAGAAATATAAAATATGAATATCCCAGATACAGTACAAAGAACAACTCTATTCCCTTTACCCAGATTTCCTATTGTTGATATTTTGCCTCATTTTATTACATTCTCTCTCTCTCTCTCTCTGTATGTTCTTAAAATTTTTTTCCTGAGCAATTTGAGAATAAGTTGAAGACACCATGGCCCTTTTCTCCTAATGCGGTACAGAGCGCACTGGTGAGGGAACTCCTGGTGTCATGGCAAACTTGGTGGTGGAGTACTCCACAGGCCGAGGTGACGGTGAGATATGACGCCATTGAACTTGACTCCCTAGTGCTAATGGGAGCAGCAGGATCCTGAAATAGCAGAGGCAGGTGACTGTAACTACTGCAATGGGCAGCAAGCCTGGAGTGGCAGCCAGGGTGCCTTGATGCACAGGTATCTGTGGCAATGGCCAATCATCCACAGTGTTCCCTGGGGGAGAGGTATTAGGGAAGTGGACTAGAGTATTATTTGACTATATAACCAGAAAAAAAAAATGAACAGCTAGGGAGCAAACCCTGATGTCATCCACCACAATGAAAATCACAAGCCCTCATTGTTTCTGCATCTGAGTCGGTTCTCAAACTCAGGCCCCCTTTGACAGAAGGGCAGCCCAGTTCCCCTTGAGGAGGGACCCGACAATGCCGCTGCAAATATATACAATAAATATCCCTCTTGTTTGTCCTGAAAGGGACCTATAGCTGTGTTCTAGAGTAGCTGTCCACCACAGAAAGGGGAATATCTAGATTTCTCGAGGGCTGTGGCATACTGGGTTCTGAGGTGAGACTGATATCGGAGGGTCTGAAATGCCACTGTGGTTCCCTGCCTAGAGTGGGCCAGTGGAGGCAGGGTAATAAACGGAGTCCTGTCTCACATTTGTCTCATGTTTGGCTTGTGGGCTCACAGGTCCCTCTTGCAGTTATTTCTCAGTCTCAAATTGGGATGGATGTACGTAACAGCTAACCAAACTTGCGTATTGGTTCCCTCACCAATTACGTTAGGAAGATCCAAACGTCAAGTGTCAAGACAATAAATAAAAAGCAATACCACATCTGGGGAAGAATTGCAGAGATTAGCACCTCCATCAAAGACTAAAGATGCAGGGATGGTGGTTTCCATCATAGCCTCATTTGGTTCACATATATAAAAAACCATATGGCTTGTGGTGATGTCTGTGGACTTCCATCAACTTAATCAAGTGACAGCCCAATTGTAACTGCTAGGCTAGATCTTTACCTGAACAGATCAGTACAGCCTTTGGCACTTGGTATGCAGCTATTGATGTGATAAATGTATTCTTTTCAATTCTCATCAGTAAAGAGACTTGAAGTTAGTTTATTTATATGTGGGAAAGGCAGCGGAATAGATTTACCATCTTGCCCCATTGCTAGGCTAACTCTTCTCTTCTCTGTCTCAATATAATCCACAGGGACCTGATCATCTTGACATTCTACAGAACACAATGCTAACTAGACTTGCTTGAACAAAATATGGCAAGTACTCTGAATGCCCAGATGTCAGCTGGTGGGAGATAAGATTCCCTCCCCCTAAAATTCAGAGGCTTTGTCATATTGGTGAAATTTTTAGGAGTCCACAGGTCTGGGACAAGTCACTGCACATCAAGCACCCCAAGCACTGCAGGATGGTATTTGTTGGAACCCTCTGGATTTGGAGGCATCATATACAACATTGGCAATACAGCATTTATTCATTTATTTCCTAGTTCAGATAATGCCCAGAGCAATGGGAGACTCTGCAGCAGACGTCGCGTGTAAGACAGACTGCCCTGTTCCTTGGCCTCTATGCCAGCAGGTCCAATGGCGCTAGTGTATCCATGGTAGATCAAGATGCCATGTGGAGTCTCTGGAAGGTCTAGTAGGAGAGTTGCAGCAAGGCATCTGGAGCAAGATCATGCCTTCTGTAACAGATAACTATTTGCCATTCATTTGAAAAGCAGCTCTTGCCATGCCATTGGGCCCTAAAAGAGACTTTGAAATTGACCATGGGGCATCAAATGACTTTGCACCTGGAGCTGCCTTTAGTTATTATGAAAATGGCAATTCAGGAGAAGGTCCAGAGAACACAAGTAAGTTAAATGGATAGATGATCCAAATACCTGTGTCATCCACCTCTGTTGCATTGAAGCCATTCTCTGAGCTCATGCCTATAGCCTCAGGTGGGTCTGTTTGATCAGTTGGTGGGAGAAAAATCTTGGGCCTTGTTGGTATGAGCTGAAATAGAACTGCTATCATACTACAGCCCTACTCAAGGTGGCCCTAAAAATACCAATGAGGGGAAATCTTCCCAGTGATGAGAGGTATGAGTATCATATTTGGCTGTTCACTTTGTATGGAGGGAGAAGAGGCCTGAAGTAGGTATGTATATGGACCCCTGAGATGTGGTGAATGGCTTGGCTAGTTGGTCAGAGACCTGGAAGGAGCAAGGTAGGAAGATCGGAGACAAGGAGGTCTGAGGAAGACCTTTGGATAAGCCTGTGTGTGTGGGCATGAGATGTGTGTATCTTTGTGTTTTGAGTGAGTGCCCACCAGAGGGCATCTACCTCAGAAGATGTACTCAACAGCCATGTGGACAGGATGACTTATCCGGTGGATATCAGCTGGCTTCTGTCTTTTATAACTCTAGAGTTTGTTTGATTGACACATGAACAGTGGCCATGGTGGCAGTGGTGTAGTTTGTGCATAGGCCCAACAGCATGGGCTCCATCTCTCCAAGGCTGATCCAGCTCAGCATCCAACCTGTGGGATGAGCATCGTGTGATGCAATACCATCCCCTTGAGAATATCAGCCAGACTTCTGGTGGCAAATTGATTACATCAGACCTCTTCTATCCTGGAGGGGACAGTGATTCATCCTTACTAAAATTGATACCTCCCCCACACATGGTGTACTTCACTGCCAATATCTTCCAGCGCCACTGTGTGAAGGCTTACTCAATGCCTGATCTTCCAACATGGGTTCCTGTATAGTATCACCTGGCAACAGGGGGACTTTTAAATGTGAATGGGATATAGCAATAGGTACCTAATAATGGATCCACCAGTTCTATCAGATACCATACCATCCAAAAGCAGCCATCCAGATAAAGCCTTGGAACGGCCCATTTTATAATCCTCAGACATGGTGCCATTTTAGGAAAAACATTTAAGGTTAAGGTTGTAGTCTATGCCTTGCACCAGTAGCCAGAATATGCAAGTCCTAGACTCAAGTGGTAAGAGTAAGCAAGAGTGGCCTTTCTGGACATCACTCACAATGACCCAGTTGCCAGCTTTGGGCTTCACATCCTTACAACTTGAGGTTCTGCTGGACCTAAGTCCTGGTTCACAGAGAATGAATGCTCACACCATGGGATGAATCTTTTCTTTGGATTTGTTTTGTCCTTTTTACAACTTCCTAAGTTGGCTACTTACATGGATTTTTAATTCGTAGCCTTTATTCTTCTCTAACATGAGATTTTAAGGCTATAGATATCTAGAGAGCATTTGTGATATGGTAGTATTGCCATTGTTTTTCATTTCTGCATATGAAGTGATTTCCAGTACGGTTTCTTCTTTGACACATGAGTTATTTAGACATGAGCTCATGAATTTCCAAATATGGTGTTCCAATTTTCTTTTGATTAATATTTTCTAATTTAATTGAATTGTGGTCAGAGAATGACATCAATCCTTTGAGATGTGGTGAAATATTCTTTATGGCCCAGTGTGAGATCTTTCTTCATATATGTTACATGCAAGATTCAAAACAATGTGTACTCCAAAATTGTTCTATGTCTGCCTATAAGTTAAGCTTGTTGGCTGCAAAAATTTAATCAATATAGTAACATCTTGATCAGAATATTACAGAAAGTGATGTTCAAAATATCCCATAGATGGTAGTATTATGCATCTCTCCTTGTAGTTGTGTCCATTTTTGTTTATATACAGTACTTTAATGCTATTTAGTTAGGTTCACACAAGTTTGTACTTGTTTTATATTCCTGGTGAATTAAGCCTTTTATCATAATGGAATGATCCTCTTTATCTCTAGTAATGCTTTTTGCTTTAAATTCTATTTTGTCTGATATTAACATGGTCACATCTGTTTTCTTTTCCTTGATTTGTCTACTTGCATTTCTTTAGTTTAGATTTTTCTGGAAACTGAATATCTAGATATTCCTTTTCAACAATATAAAGCCACATTTTCTATAATCCATTCTGACAATCTTTTTCTTTTAAGTGAAATTTTTCAGTTATTTGTATTATATATTCTGTTACAATTTATATGATAATCAGCGATCTGTTTGGGTTATTTTGACCATCTTATTTCATGTTTTATATTCTTCTGGCTTCTTTTCGATTGATTAAATCTTTTTTCTAATTTTTTATAGAAACATGGGATTTATATTTCTAGCCTAATAATTTTTACTCTAGGTATTTTGACATTTATAATTAATTTATTTAAATCTAAAATTAATAGCTTTACTGTCCTTCAAACCATACAAAGATGTTTGAATACATTAACCTCACATCCTCTCCCCATTACGCATTGTTGTTCATCTTGTTCTTTTAAGCCCAGGAGACACTCTTACTGTGTTCCACACCATCAATGTTCTTCATTCTTTTCTGTGTCTCTGATCTTCTTACCAGATTGATCTGCCTAAAGTACATCCTTTAGAATTTACTGAAGCTCTTTTGGGAGTAAATCTTCTATTCTGTTGGCCTGAATATGTCTTTATTTTGCCCTTATTCTTGAAATATATTTTTGTTGAATATATAATTCTAAGTTGATAATCTGGGTAGAAAAGAGTTAAAATAGCAGGCCTGAGCCTACTATCCTTGGAAAAGCCTGCTTGCAAGGTTGGCCCTTGGCTGGCATCTAGGCACTTGGATTTCGGGAGGGTTTCCATCATTCCCTGATCAGAGTGGCTCACTGTATCTAAACTGTTTGTACAATGTGATTTATGCTGAACACCTCCTTTCCTTCTGGGAGTCTGGAATTTTGGTATGTGCCAGACATTGGATGCCCACATGACCAGCCTCCCATAAAAACCTTACACACTGAGTCTCTAATGAGCTTCCCTGGTAAACAACATTTCACATGTTGTCATAGCGTGTTGCTGGAGGAAGTAGGTGTGTCCTGTGTGATTCCACTGGGAAAGGACTCTTGGAAGCATGCGCTGGACCCACTATGAGCATGGCCTGGCCCAGTATCCCATATATTCCCTGGTCCATTTAATGATAACGTTTTGAGTCTCTGGTTTTCAGTGTTAACTTAGATCCTGTGTCCGATAGTCCTTGAAATGTCTGATTATTCCTCTTTCCTCAGTGTATAGTTGTTACTCGAGTACATGACCCCAGGTTTTTTTGGAGAAGGATTGCAGGGAATCATTACTATATACATTTGCCATAATGTAGGATCCTTCCTTACATGGCTTGGCCTCCCCTTCTGTCAAAGGGTGCTGGGTCGGGTCTAGAAATTGGGCAAGGGATCATAATTTTTTATTGAGATGGCTGTCTTGAGCTGCTGTCATCTTTCCTGATTTTATTTGATTGCATAAATTAAGCTATATCTTGACTGTAAGAATACTATGTTCTATTATCACCTCTATAATTCTCTGTGGGAACAGACTCCCCTGCCTGCCATATATTACATCTGTTCTTGCCATGAATTACAGTAATCTCACCCACCTTTCTTCTGGCAGTGGAGTGTTGTCGCCTGGCCTCTATTATTTCAGGATTCTATTGGCCCCCATTAGTATTTAGAAGCACAGTTCTGTAACAGCCTCTCCAACCATCAGCCCTGGCCGCAGAGGACAGCCACACTGAGCTGCTTGCTGATGCTGGTAGTTCTTTCATTAGCACATTCCTTATCTCTTGGGTCAACAGAAGGTTCCCCAGGCCCTCCTGTGGACCACAGCTGCCTGCTGGGTTTTCTGTCCTCAGAAGTATATCCACTCTAGCTTGCCACTTCTCTGAGCTGTTTGATCCTTTTATCCACGATTTGCACAGCAGTTCTGGCAGTTCTACGTCACTTAGTGTGGGCTACTGATTTTTCCAATGAGTCAACCGAGTAGAGCATTAGTACCATCTGCAGGTCCTTGAAAGGGTGTTAATCCTGCACTACATGACAACACTCCCATATCAATAAACTCTCCTTCATCCAACTTTATGTTTTGTCTCACTCGATACAGCATGAGGAAAACCAGTCCCATGTGTATCTCCCCAGTGCCGGCTGGACATGCTGGGCATGTCCTACAGTTCCTTTGGTGTGTAAGTCCTTTCCTCCCTTAGCAGACCCAGTATCTTCCTGTCAGGGGGCCCAGCAGCAGCCCCAAGCAGCAGCATGGTAGCTTCAGCTGCTAAGTATCAGGCAGAAGGCAAGGCCTGGCTGATGTATTTGGCCAGTAAAGAAACAGGAGCCATTTTTTAGATTAGGCAGTTTATTACTTATATAGACAATGAGTGCTTGAGTAGTCAGAGGTGCCAGATCCCTATGGCCCTTGCACAGGGCAACACCAAAACAAAAGGAGCCAAATGACAGTAACATGGGTGACAGATGGAGCCCATGCCCCACTGCAGCCAAGCAGCTTTATAAAGCCCTGTGCCTACTCAAGGGGGGTGGGTATGAAGAATTCTAAGATGGCCCCAAATCCCCACTCCCTGGTGTACATGCCCTTTATAATCACCTTCCCTGGAGTGTGGGTGCTAATTCTAAACTATAGGCAAGCACATTACAGTCTGCAGCTGTACTCAAAGGAGGGCGGGTCATAGCATACCATGCCTCACAGGAACCAGGGAAGCAGATGATAAAGTGGCTCGTGACAGTTCCTCAGAAGACCATCTTGCCATGGTTCAGGGAGACTAGCAGGTGTTCCTTCAAGACAGGAGTCAGACTGTGGTTGAGCCTCGTCTACATGGCCTATGTGGAGTTGAGCAATGTCACCAGGGCACCATGGTGGAGGCGTTCTACACCCTGGACTTTCCATGCATCCTGCTGAGAATTCTTCTTGGAAATATAGGCCACACCATCAAATACCTTAGTTAGCTGTACTGATAGGGGGTTGGACCAAATCCTTTTTCTTTTTCTTAGGCAACGTTAAATGAGAGTAGCCATGACTATGACTCCCAGTAGGATGATTAGGCCCACTTGGGAGAAGATAGGCCTAGACTTCCACCCAGAGTCAAACCAGTTAGATATGTCAGTAGTTTAGGTGCCCTACTTGACTGGCTGGCAGAAAATCCAGGGCAATGTGATCATCCATCACCACTCACACTGGATAGTTCAGACTGGTTTATATGTGGTAGGCTATTACACACCTGATACCCACCACAAGAAGTACTATTCATCTGGGGCAAAACTATATTAGAAGTGTGACTATCTGGCTATCACAGCCCAGCCTAGTCTCAATACTACATCCTGCTCAGGTGAATTAGATGCTCCTAATAGGTTTGGGGGATCTCAGCAGCAACATAGTGCTGATGTAAGGTCAAGGACCAATTTCTACAAGACTGGAAGATGGGGTTAACAATATAAAATCTAACAATATAAAATCTAGCCGAAAGAACCTGTTAGAAGGAATGCTTCCTGGAAGAATACTTCCAAAGTGCTGGAAGGAGGAGCTGTGAAGGGTCTGTCAGTGGGGGGGGGGGGCGGGGGGGTAAGACAGCTTGAGCAATATGAGGGAATTTTGTGGGTTTTTTTTTAAGGTGGTGGAAGAAAACCAGAGAATACCATCAATAATAGGATAAGACTAAGTAGAAACATAAATGTCTAGGAAATTAATTTATTTCTGATGTCTTAGGCGGAAGTCTCCCACTTCTAAAGTCATTGGTCCTCAAATTAAGGTGTCTTGATAGAATGGGTGTCCAGGAGTTAGACTGAGGGCAGTGGTGATAGTCTGGGACAAGGTAACCAAAGGATTCCCAGATGCTTTGGCAAGAGCCAGGAGAGGTCTAAGGTGTTCCTTCAACACCAGCCTGGGCTGTTGCTCTCTTTTCATGGCCATGTAATTGGAATAACTAGTCCCTGCAATCCTTACCGGGTCTAGTACAAACCATATGTCTGAACTCATTCCTGAACAGCTCAGCTTTTTTTTTTTTGGCACACCTTGTGCCATCCTAGAACATCTCCCACTTCCTGACATACTGGGCCATGCCAGGACCACTTTGGGAGTTGTCACTTCATACCTGTAATCAATGTCATCAATCATATTCATAATCAATAGCATCAATATCCATAACTGCTGAGATCCAGGAAGCATAGCTGGACAGTAAAAGAAGCATCAGGTTAGAGTTTTCCATCCCCTCTCTCTTCTTGGCCCCTTGTGAATTTCAGTAGCTTGGTTTGCCCCGGGGCAAGCATGGGAGGAAGAAAGGATTGGAAAGTATGGTCTCTTACAGCCAGGCTGGGCCTCCTCCTTAAACTCATAGTTAAATGTGCTATTTAAAAAGGAATTCCCTTTTGGAGAATTGGCACATTTAGAACCCATATTGTCTGTCTGAGGTGTGTACTCTATTGGAAGTTGAGCTTTGGTCATCTATGTATCTTTTTTAGTTTCTCCTTTAAGCATCCATTCCATCTTTCTGGGTTTTTAGAATTTTTTTAATTTTTAAAAAAACTTTTTGTAGAGACAGGATCTTGCTATGTTGCTCAGGCTGGTTATCAAACTCCCGGCCTCAAGTGATCCTCCCACCTCAGCCTCCCAAAGCACTAGGACTACAGGTGTGAGCCACTGCACCCGGCCTCCTTCCATCTTTCAATGGCATCTATCGCCTGTGGGTGACAAGGGGCTGGAGATAATCTGTGAATGTCCAAGGTGGTTGCCCACTGCTGAGTACCCTTGACTATAGATACAACACCGTTGTTAGATTAGATGTATTCACAGAATCCAAATATGTAACATAGTTCATCCAAGAGTCCTTAAGTAGTATGGCTCATATATGCTATAAGGACAAAAATTGCTGTGCCATACCTGGAAAGGTGCCTACTGTAGGCAATGCAGGTTGTATTCCATGGAAGAGAGTATATAGGAAGGTATATGGTCTATTTGCCAGGACTGGCCAGAATCTGGTGTCCTGGATTTATGTGCCCTGGAGTTTTCTTTGCCACTCAATTTACAGGCATATTTGCCAGACTTTGGTGGCTTCCTGTGCTGGAATCACTGGCCTTGTTTTGAGTCCCAGACCTAGATTGTAGACAGAATGCCAGGGCCTGTGTGTTGTGTGATGGTGTATTTGGTTGTCCTTACCTGGAGGGCACAGGTCTGATCAGGTAGTTAGTTGTACTCATGCTTATTTTTATGAATGTCCATATTAGTTGCAAACAGAGGGTATGGGTTTTATAAAATCTGATACCATGTTTGCTGCCATAGGGGTTGGAGCAACACTGTTAGCTCTCTGGCTACTGTCCATGAATCAGTGAAAATGCAGCAAGGCATAAATTGGAGAGGTTTTACAGGGGAAGCACCACTGTCCTCAACTCTGTCCACTGGAAAGTTTCCTGTTTTCATTTTTTCCCCCTAGGACTGTTATAAAACAGCAGGCAGATTCCTTTTTTGTGTGCAAAGTTTTAAAGAGGTTTTTGTCCTGTGGCTGCACAGCTGCAGAGGCCAAGTACATTCCACCAGCCTTTAACTTAGCTGGAACCATCTGTGAACCAGGCCCAGGCGTCCTCAGGGACCTTGGTGTACCAGTGCTCCCATGAAGCTGGAGGTGCTGGCACAAAATTTTTCTCTGGGATCCAGGGATATCTGGCCAACTTTTCATGCAGCAACATGACTCCTTTGATGCCTGGTGACTCCATTCTGCATAGGAGCCAGTCACTGGCACTAGTAGCTTAAAAGGCTCATTACAGCTAACTAGTCTGAGCAGGAGGGCAGTCTGTGCAGCCTGCGGGACAGTGTCCTTAAGCATGCCTGCCTCTGCCAGTTCATCAGTGCAGTGTTCTCTGCCCCCCACCTCTCCTGTACAAATTCACCCACACCACATGGCTGGACTAGGGGTGCTGGGTGGGTCCTGGATGTACGCTCATCCTACTGCTGCTGCTCTCATTGTAGAATTTTCTCCATGGCAACATCACTGACCATCATGGACAGAAGTGCTACACATACTTAGAACAGTCTGTGTCTCCCCACATTGGGGAGGGTGCATGTCATTGGGTAAGACTGTTCTGTGGGCCAAGGTAATTCTTGGAAGGGTATTCAACTGTGAGTCATTAGCAGTCCACACCCCAGTAGCTCATGGAATGACTGTCTTGATCCTAATGGGGAATTCTTGAAGTATCCACAGGTCTACTATCCCCTAAATTCATAGGTATTGAGTCCACACCGCCACCGTAATTGAGGCTGCAGCAGGCCATTTTGCCATTCTGTGAAGCTGTCTGCCACTAGGAGAAGTGGCATGTAGTAAGGCCAGGGAATTCCACGGCTGTGGCTGTTGCCCAACATCTTTTGTCCTTAAAATATGTCCCAAGGCCAAATAATTTGTAGGACCATTACAATTGCATAAGCGTTTGTAAATCTATGAACAGTGGTTCTGGCAGAAGTGCTGTGGGCAGGGTAAGCAAATCCATCCTAGAATATGTTTGTGTTAACCTATTTTATTCCTCACCACCATTTGCCTTTTGCACTGACAAAATAGGTGAAGTAACTGTGGATGTTATGAAAATCACTAGCCCTGTATCTTTCAAATCTTTATGGAACTAATTTCTGCAATGTCCCCAAGGGCACAGAACTGTTTTTATGCTGTTACCTTGGCTGTAGGCAGCCCATTCAAAGACTCTAATTGGCCATTCCTCCCATAATAGGTCACATTCCTCTGGTAAGGGAAGCAGGCTGGCAAAATAGCCAACGGTGTATCTGGGATCCTGCTTGGCCCACTGTGAGATGGACTCTGGCCAAGGCCTGTCTACCCACTGGCCTCCCTAAGCCTCTCTCTCCCAGTGTATTGCAGAAACTCCAGGGATTAGGCTCAGATAAGCACCACTATCTACAAATGTGGCTTCCAGTAAGTCGAGCACAGACCGAGATTACAGAACCCAATTCCTGCCCTTCTCTATTGCTACGTGTATATCAGGCAAGATCCTCAAGCTCCCCAAGCCTGTTTATTCTTTGGTAAGTTGGAGCCAAAAAAATTCTTCTGATTGTTTGTTGTTTGTGCTACTGTGATGAGATTACACATGATAAGTGCTTTACACATTGCCTAACAACAGTAAGTACCATTCACTTCTGCGAAGTGTAAAGAGGAACAGAAATTATCTAGTACTACTTATCAGTATTTTAGTAACTCATATTTTATGCACTTTTAACTATTCTCATTTATTTCCAAATTTTATCATTTTTAATAACACAGAATTTAGGAATAGGCATTTAGGCATTTAGTCAATGTGACATAAATATTTTTATATGACAAATTGGATAGTAAAGCCCAGAGACTCAAATGACTTGATTTTTATTTTCAAATAATTGAGCTATAAGATTTATGCTTTATTTCTTAATGTATAATTTGTATCCTTGTCTAGGATTTAATCTGGAAAATATTTTTTAAAAATTGGTAAGAGTGTTTAAAGTATGTGCTTATGACCATAGTTGGTAGCCATGTGAATTGGAAAAGCTTCTGTACAGGAGAGGTTATCAACTTTTATTGTGCATCAGAACCACCTGGAAGGCTTTTTAAAACATAAATTGCTCAGCTAAGCATGGTGGCACAAGCCTGTAGTCACAGCTACTTGGGAGGCTGAGGCAGGAGGATTGCTTGAGCTCAGGAGTTTGAGGCTGCAGTGAGCTATGATCACACCTGTGAATAGCCACTGTGCTCCAGCCTGGGCAGTGCAGCCAGATCCCGTCTCAAAAAAAACCCAAAAAAACAAAACCACAGATTGCTGGCCTCCAATCCAGAGTTTCTGATCCAGTAGGACTGGGGTAGGGCGTGAGAATTTGCATTTCTGACAAGTCCCCAGATGCTGCTGGACCACAGATCATTAATTAAAGCCAGAAAAATACTCATAAACTTTGACCTAGGATATAAGTGGAAGATGAGCAGCTCCGACACCCCTCCCATCACACATGTCAACAGCTAACATGTCATATGTTTGCTTGATCTTCCTCATTTATCGCCTGGCTCCCTGCCCCTCATTACAATGTAAATTCTCTAGAGCAAGGATTTTTGTATGCTTTGTACAAGAACAGCGCCTGAATCATAGCAGGTACTCAAGTACTGACTGAATGCATGACTATAGATATTCATCTGTATGTTCATAATACTATCTCTAGAAGGATCCACAAGAAAATGGCAGCAGACTTTCTGTGGGCAAGGGAAATGCAGAAAGGAATGGGAGCCAGCATAACTTTTTACTGACTCTATATAGCCCTTTGAATTTTTCCTACCTATATATATTACCTAGAAAACAAAAAAAAGGTAGATCCCTATTATTGATTAAGAAATACAAGTGGGGGCTGGGTGTGGTGGCACATGCCTGTAATCCCAGCACTTTGGGAGGCCGAGGTGGGAGGATCACTTGAGGCCAGGAGTTCGAGACCAGCCTGGGCAACATAGCAAAACCTTGTCTCTACAAAAAATTTAAAAATTGGCTGGGTGTGGTGGTATGCGCCTGTAGTCCCAGCTACTTGGGAAGATGAGGCAGGAGGATTGCTTAATCCCGGGAGTTTGAGGATGCAGTGAGTTATGATTGCACCACAGCACTCCAGCCTGGGCAACAGAGCAAGACCTTGTCTGAAGAAAAAAAAAAAAGAAAGAAAGAAATACAAGTGGGAAGAGAAATAAACATAATAGGAAAAAATATAAGGACCCCCCCCCCCAAATATGATTGGATCACTGTGCAGGGCTATGTGAGAACACCTGAAATAGGCCTGAAGAAAAGCTCGGTGCTGACTGAGCTTCCTGCCACTCGGCCCCCCAGCCCCACTCTGGGCCTGGCTCCATCCCAGGCTAATCCCAAGGGGCCCCAGAGGCTGCTCATAGATACCAGAAGTTTCCAGCCCTTCCTGCTGTCCCACCTTAGTTATGTGTACATGTGTCAAGTCACAACAGCTAATAGTTAAGTGGGGTGGTAGGGGAAGACACCTCTGTGGCTGCTTCAGGAAGGAGAGAATCTCTCTAAGTCCAGTGAACTCAAGGTCAAATGAGAATCCAGGTGTTCAAGAGGGAGACAGAGGAAATATTTGAAGAGAGAGAAGAGGGAAGGAGAGGCTGTGAACTAGCTCTGACGTGATCTGTAAGCATCTCAGCGGGAACCTGGGGTGGGGCTGAGGAACTAGAAGACAGATGCCTTGGGGAGCCCTTGAAACTGGGAGAGCCAGGCAGAGGGGCCCAGGGTTGGAAATGAGTAGATACCAGGGGGTTAGCGAATGTTAGAGGAAGTTGAGAAAGAAGGATAATAAACTGTAAAGTTGCTCTTCCAAACAAAAACAGGAGCAGTTTCTACCACAGGAAACTGCTGGCCTAGTTATTTATTCAATAAATACTTAACAAGCACACCACTGTGTCAGGCCCTAGGTCAGAAAAAGCATTTTTATTTTATTTTTAGTAGAGGCAGGGTCTCATTGTGTTGCCCAGGCTGCTCTCGAACTCCTGGCCTCAAGTGATCCTCCAGCCTCGACCTCCCAAACTGCTGGCATTATGGGCATGAGCCACCACACCCAGCCTAGAAAAGCATTTCGATTTAATGCAGACTGGTGTGACCCGAGACCATTTTCCTAGAGACCCTTTTGGAGGCACTGACACCACTAGGAGAGCCCCAAGTCTTCCCCAGAAGGTGGCAGGAAAGCAGAAGCCCGCATCTCCTCCCTTCCCACCACAGGGATGTGGCGAATCTGGGCCAGGGGCACCTACTTCCCTTTGGATTTGTCTGTGGTCTCGACAGACAAGCTTCTGTGCTTGCCCAGCAGAGGGCAGCCTGAGCCCAGGCACCATCCTCCCAGCTGCCCGCTTAGGAAACAGGGCAGATGGGTACCGAGCCCCCTCACTGCCCACTGAAGGTTGGGCACTGTGCCCACTTGCTGGCGCAGCAGCACCAGTGAGACAGGATGCACCAGGCGGCTGTAAAAAAGGCTGTTTTGAGTTCTTCCTAAGCTGTGTCGGTTCTGCCTGGCAGATGCTCGGCCCTGGCACCCTGCCACGCTCCCCGTCTCTAGGATCCTGGGGCGAAGGATCATCTCTCTCTCATCCCAGTGCAGGCTGCTCACCCGGTTCCCACCCACTGTTTTTCCAGAGCTGGAAGGGACGTGGTCGCCCCTAGTCCAGGAGTTGCTATTTCAGATGACTTCAAAGGGCAGGCAGGGAGCCTAAATTTGTGAAGCCGACTTAGAGTAAGATGGTAGGAATGGTAGTTTTTCTAACTGTGAGTAAAATAAAATGCAGCCATGGGCTGAGTTGCGACACTGGCTGCCAGTGTCCCCCCTGCCCAGTCCACTCCTTCATCTTATAGATGACAAACGAAGGTCCAGAAAGGGAAAGCGACATGCCCAAGATAGGGCCCCATTCCCTTTCTCACCAGAATCCAGTGTCTTTAGTGTTGCTTGTACCTTGGGGGCGCGGGGCAAATATTAAGCAGCACAGTGGGGGATGGCTGGGGTTTCAGGCCCGCCTGCCCCATGGCTACCGAGCAGTCTTGGATTGCTTCATTTCCTCCCTTGGCCGCAGAGCCTGTTTGGAGAAAGCAGCCTCCCCCAGAATACACGGCACTCCTTTTCCTCCGAGTGAGTCACAGCCTCTGGGCTGACTTGTGGACAGCTTGACTCCAAGACAGAATCCTCCCCTCCCACTGCTTTTTCCAATGAATACCTCCAGCGGTGGCGCTCCACTTCCTCTGGCCACCTCCGGATGGCTGGGCATTTTTATTTACTCAGGTTCTTCCCTCCTTAAAATGAGGTCCCACCAAGAAGTACCCAGGGGTCTTTTGACCTTGATTCCTCAGATCTCATTAAGGAATACAGATGAGAAGCATAAAGCACGGTTTTCCCGTAATGTGTGACGGTCGCAGGAGTGCAGCAGGTACTTGTAGCGAGTTTGCAGGTACTGAGGGTGGTTGTTCAGAAATCCACTTACACTGGCATTGCCTCCACCTCCAGGAGAAGCAGGAGGCCACCATGAGCTTGGTGGGATGCTTCAGTAGGGCAGGGAACTTGGGCCTCAGCCTCCGGAGTAGCAGGAACTGGGTTGTGGCCCCGTTACCAATCATAGGGACACCTTTGGGACCTGGGGTAAGTACTAATGCCGGAGCTCGTCACGGGAGGAATGTCAGTGCATCCTCACCATGTCTGCCCTGCGTGAGGACTGGCACAAAACTAACCCCATTGTCACGGCTCCTGCCTGCCCAACGCCTCCCAACCAGCGTGTGCAAAGGATGACTGGGGTCTTAACAACTGGTTTCAGAGGAGAACTGTCCCAAGAATACCTTTGAGAGGAAGAAACAAGAACATGTATCTGTTTGTTCAAGGAAAAAGCAGAGGGAGAAAAAAGCAGAGACTAACGAGCTCAGTTGCCTGCAGGGCATGGTAGGAACAGGATGGAAAGAATAAAGGGCGAGAGACTTCTCTGAATATCTCCTTTTGTTCTGACTTGACTTTTGGAACCATTTGAATATTTCACATCTCAGAGATAAATATAAATAAAATAAAATTCACAAGGATGGGCGAAACCCTAAAATTAAGTATAAACAGAAGTAAGCAAATAGAAAAGAATGCCCTTTGACTTCTATCTCAAATAGAAGATAGAAGATATAATAGAGATAATGGTATCTCTATTATAGTAAAAATATTCAATCCCTTACTACTTGTTAAACATTTCCCTACAGTTTCAGTTAGCATTTGCGACATCCCTAAAGGGTAGGCCCTATGGCTATCCTAGTTTTACAAGAGGGGAAGATGCACCTTAGTGAGGTAAAGGAAGCTCTTAAGGTCCCAGGTCTTGAACTCAGGTTTCGTATCTGATTTGTATTAGATCTCAGGTCTGAAGTCCTGTTATATGCTCAGCTCCGGGCCAGGCACAGAAGGATGAGTTAGTGTTCCTGGGTTCCAGGAATCTACGATCTCAGTGATAATAAACATTTAACATCATGAGGTTTTACATAAGGGAATGAACAATTCCTGTATCATTTGTAAAGATTTAAAGACCATAAAGATTTTGGGAATTCTGAGCACTCTGTGTGGGCTGGCTTTCTGAAGGATATGGGATTTGAGCTAAATCTTGTAGGTAGGACTCGGGTAGGTGTAGAAAAGAAGTGAGGGAATTCCAGACAGCAGAACCCACCAGGAGCCAAGGGATAGAAAGGGGCTTGGTGTAGGGGGAGCAGAGGAGAGGACCAGCTTCTGTATAGGAAGGGACAACACAGAAGTGCATGTGCATAAGTCAAGGCAAATATCATGGGAGGAAGATGTCCACAATGAAGCTGGGGTGAGGTTGGTGAATTCCCGTCCCTAAACTTTAGCCCCCTGATACATACATATGGATATTGGATATTTGCCAAGTTCCTTTCTAATTACTAGGCTCTGCGAGATTACCTAGGAAAAGGGAGATCCTATATTCTGGATCTACAACTAAAAAATGTTTTTGCATAAAAGGGAAATAAAATGCTAGCTGCTTTGGTTTGGTTGCTGTTGTTTTTCTCTTTTATCTCTGCTTCCTAAGCCACTCCCTGCTTGCTGAGCTGAAAAGCGGTATCTTTCTAAAGCCAGCTTGCCTGCAGCCCCTAAGGGTAAGGAGAGGTGTTAGAGGAAAACACTTCTCCCCCTTTGTGTCCCTTCCGCAGCTGGAGGGTTGTGCTCAGCAGGGATAATGAGGGTTAATGAGAAGGGAAAGCAAGAAGGCTTTGCGGGAAAGGAAGGTTGCCCGACACCAACGCTGGGTCTAGCTGGACAGCAAGGAGGAAACATGAAGAAAATCAAAATATGGGTAATTCCTACCAGACCACTGATTCACTGCATCCTATGTTTTAATCAGGGCCAATGTTCAGATAAACCTGAAAAATCCTCGCAACAGGGACAAACACAACATCTGGCTCTCAAGTCGCTGCCCTCCATCGTCATCCCCTTTGGAAACAACAACAAAAATAATCTCGCATCTCCCACAGGATAAAGTCAATGTCTGGCCCCTTTTGATCTTTTCCTTCTTGTCTGTCTGTCAACCATTGCTCCTGCGTCCTTCCCAGCAGCCCTGGCCAAGCCTTGTTGAGCAAGTCCCCTGGGCCCCCACACCAGGCCGCTGCAGCTCTGTGCCCACCGCTCCCCCCATCCACACCAGGAACAGGCTATCCCTCCCTCCCCCACTCAGCTTCGGGCCCAGCCCACACGCCACCTCCTCCAGGAGCGCTGGGGTCCCGGAAGGTGGTGGCTCCTCCTCCCACCTCCAGGCACTTCGATGCCCCTGTCAGTGAGGTTTTCACATCCTGTCCTAGTGGTATGTTTGTCTTCTCCCCCCAGATTCACAGCTTCCAAAGTGCAGAAGCAAGACTTGCTCTTTTCTTTACCTTAGAGTAAGATACAGTTTCTGATCACATTTGTTTAATATTTGATGAATGGAGGTTTTCCCTTAAAGCAATGTTTCTTAGACTTTTTAAACCTCAGCCCACAGTAACAAATACAGGTTACCCTGACTCTCTCTCACACTCACACACACTCCCTCTCACACACACACACACACACACACACAGACACATAACTGTAACAAAAGTTTTGAAATGATACTTACTATGTCAGATGCACTGTGATATTTTCTTTTATTTCATTCATTGTTTTATAAAGTGTTTGTTGGGACTTGTCGGTGGAAAGCCACGGTCCTAAGTGTGGGGAGAAGCTGTCATTGCTAAAGGGAAAAGAGCTTTGCTTTCAAGGCGGGATCAGAATAGGATTAAGCTGTAAACAAATGAGGGCTTCAGCCTGCTCTGAACTGCAGACCAAGAGAGTCTGGCCTCATTAAGAAGTAGAGGCGACTGACAATGCTGATGGACTTCATGCTCTGGGCAAGGACTGGGCCCTGGGCCTGCTCTTTGCTGCTTCCCTGTTCAGGGCCTAACATCTTTCCTTCGCTCCTTTAACACACCCATCCCCATCCCATGAAGAACTCCCCGCACTCTGCCTGCTGCCCCAACTATGTTCTTTTTGTATCTCTATGATGGCTTTTGTCACACTGTACTGTAATGCAATTCATTCCAGGTGGTGAGCTGCTCACCTGAGCTTCTGGGAGGAGCCTGGCCTGGGAAAGCTCAGGCCAAGAAGAGTTTGGGAGTGAGTGAGGGGAGATGAATTTCTGCATCTTGGGTGTACAGGTGCCCATCTCCTCCCTATGCTTGCCGGCGCAGGGGGTCACTGCCAGCTCAGGAGCTGCCACAGGGAGAAGCAGGCCGAGGAACTTCACTTTAGAGCAGGATGCAGGAGCTGCCTAGGGAGCAGTGACTGGGATTCAACTTACAAAACTCAGTATCCCCTCACTTTGTATAGAAACTGCACAATTTAAGAAATTTAAGAAAATAAACCTGGGCTTCAGAGGTGACCTCTGGCACTTTAAGCAGGCTCTTAAAGCAGGGGTTGAAGGACATCGATTAGCCATTCAAGGAGAACAATGGCAGGTGATAACCTACTCCAGTGTGACAGTTAACCCAACTCCAGAGCCTTCTGGAGCACCCCATTGTCTCTGGCTGTGCCTCACCCCAGCATACGGTGGGTGGACACGGGGTGGGGGAGGGAAGACAAGGCTGTGCCCCATCTCCCATCCCAATATAGCAATATTCCAGGGGTAAAACCTTTTTTGTCATGGTCAGAAATGACACAGATCATGAAACATTGTACATAAATCATGACATTACATGGGTCCTGTTTGTTCTCTGATAGCAGTAACTGCACACCTTTCACAAAGAAAGAGACGACAAACACTGTGAGCTCCATTCTGTAGAGGGTCTGCCACCTCGGAAAGAAGCCCTGGTGGGAACATTCCAGCCAGGTTCTGCCTGTGTCTGGGCCTCACTCGCATTGTGTCTTTGTTCTTTCAACCTTATCAAATGCCTTCTAGGAGGACAGTGTTGTGCTGTCTGCTAAGGGGGAGGAAATTTAATTTTTAAAATGAATTTGAGCAACTTTATAGATTAAAAAAAAAGAAAAAACAAAAAAGGAATGATTGTTTATATTCACTGAGCCCTGCTTTGTTACATACAGTAGTTGTAACCTGTGTGCAATAGGTGGAATGTTTGTATCTCCCCCAAATTCATATGTTAATACGTAACTCCCAATGTGATAGTATTTGGAGGTGGGGCCTTTGGGAGGTGATTAGGTCATGACCGTGGAGCCCTCATGGATGGGATCAGCGCCTTTATAAAAGAGACCCCCCCAGAGAGCTCCCTGGCCCCTTCTGCCATGTGAGAACATAGTGAGAAATCAGCTGTCTATGAACCAGGAAGCAGGCCCCCATCACATGTGGAATCAGCCAGTGCCTTGATCTTGGACGTCTCAGCCTCCAGAACTGTGAGGAATGCATTTCTGTTGCTTAGGAGCCACCTGGTTTATGGTGCTCTGTTATAGCTGCGTGAATGAACTAAGGCACCATCGTACTCATTGTCAAAGAAAAAAAGTATAACCTAGCCCACATTCCCAGGAGCTTCCAGCTTTCCTTTAAGTAGGGTAATACGGGAAGACCTTGAACTTCGGGGTAAAATGGGCCTGAGCTGACTTGACTGTAGCTCTCCCACTTGTAGCCCTGTGGTCTCGAGAAGTAAATGACCTCTTCCTAGCCCCACTGTTTCCTCATCTGTAGAATTTGGGGAACTGTGCTGCTCCCAGGCTTGCTGCAAGGAGGGAAGTAAGGGGTACACTTGGGAGCAGCTACCACTCATGGGGAAGTTCACTTTCTAAGGCAACCACATGAGGCTCCTTGCTTCGGTGCACAGAAGGGAGGTGGTGATGACAAGCTGGACTGGGCAGAGAGATTCTTCCCGTTGTGGTGTGGTGGAAAATAAAGCTGGAGGACAGCAGAGCACCTGGCATGGAAAGCCCCAGCCAGACAGAACCGTCTGGAGTTTGTCCTGTAGGCAGTGGCAGTGGGGAAAGACTTTTAGGAAGCAATGGTTCAGCAGATGTGTCTGGCCAGCTGTGGAGGCTGGCTGCAGCAGGCTGAGGCTGGAGGCTGGGAAACACGTGGGAGGTGCCAAGGGTGAGGGCTGGACTTAGGCTGGGGCAGCTGGGGAGGCAGGGGTGGGAGACAGACCACAGGAGGAGTCAAAACTGGGGGCCTGGTTTCCACGTGCTCTGTTTTCCCCTCGCACCTCTCTCTCTGCCTTTCTCCTCCTGTCCTTCTGCCTCCACCCTGCTCCCCATATCAGCCCTGAGTCCTTCTACCACTCAAGTCAGTACGCAAATGGGGCTTAACGAATGCTTCAGATGATAAAGATGCTGCCCAGCTGCCCTCACTGGGTAAAGCTGCTGGGTAAAGGCTGGCTTTGTGTGGGTCATGAGCAGGGGAGGGGCAGGCTCACTCTTTCTTTAGTAAATGAGAAAAGCCGCTGCTGGTTAGACCTCATTTGGGGCAGCACCTGACATTAGGCGCAGCACAGCCGGCTGGGTGAGAAGAGGAGCTCACACCTCTGGGCAGCAGCTGGTTCCTCCTTCTGCTCCAGGCCAAGGAAATCAGGTCATTCTGCCCCATACACTCTGCCAGACGCTGAGGACTGAATGCTGCCCCTGGGGACCAACCATAAAGAGGGATTTATGGAAGCACTGCCACTCTCTACAACATCACACACTTTCCCATCTACATCATGTATCTGCCTTCCAAGTCTTGCCCCTGAGCTTATGAATTTACCAAACCCATCCTAGCAGGGTGCAAGGAAATGCAAGGGTGCTCCAGGAGCTTCTGATATTGCTGGGAAAACAAAACAAGTACACAAGCAAAGAGAGCTGACCATGCCAGACCCAATGCAGGGGGCAGACATCTGCATTTCGGAAATGAATTTAGATGAGAGATCTTCTCCCCCAGGGACAAAGGGACGCATGGAGGTGACGGGCAAACTGGGCCAAGAGGGAAGAGGGAAGTTCCACAGCAGGGAAGGACACAAGGGAGAGGACTGGAGAAAGTCTGCATCGCGAGGGACCTTCGAGGTGTCCGCACAAGGAAGTGATGAGGAAGCACATGGGCAGAGGGTATAGAGGACTGGCTCACCCAGGACTCGATAAGCCAGGAAAGGTTGCAGAGTGGTTTCAGAGGGAATGAGCACAGAGAAGGTGCTGGAGTCAGGGGGCGAGGTGAATTTCAGCAGGGCTGGGGAAGGGGGCAACCAATTCCAGAGCCAAGGAGAGCAGGTGCAGGGGAAGGAAGGTAATGGGTGTAGACCACCATCTCAGGAAGCAGGTAGCAGACAGAAGTGATGTTCGGAGGCAAAAAGGAAGGCGACAGAGGGAGAAGCACCAAATGCGCTGAGGAGAAAGAGCCAGGTGAGGTGGAGGGGTAGATGGAGATGCTGATCTTGGACTTCACGACAGGCTGCATCCCCGTATCCCTCCATCATGTGCCGGGTCTGCCAGCCTGTGCCTGGCCTGCCCCCCCACGGGCCCTGGTCTGCATTCTTGTGGTTAGATGGCAGAGGGAAGCCAGACAGCTGGACGGACCAGGCACTCTCTGGGAGCGGCCAGCTGCTCTCAGCTTGGGGCAGGGCCTCCAGCACCAACAATTCTTCCTCCTTTCTCCATATAGAGCCCCATCGAACTGGTGGCTAGAAGTCACCCTGAGGGCTGTAAACATCAGTGAGTACTCCGAGGAGCGGTCCCTGTTCGGGGCGTCCAGGAATAAGCAGACAGACGGGAAGTGAAAGTGGGCAACCACTGGGGGGTGAGGGCAAGGGCTGGTTCCATCAGCGTCCTTGGCAGCAAGCTCCATGAGCCAGCCTTCGCCGAGATGGTGCGTAACTATGGATTTAGAGCTCCTAGCAGCAAAGCTGTGTCTCTCAGGGTTTGGTTACCCACGCTGACCCCATAACAACCACCCTGCCAACGGCAGGGAACATCAACAAGCAAGGAGGTGACGGTGGTGAGGATGACCTCACTGGAAAAACAAACATACCCCCCAAACCCTGCGGGAAGGAGGCCTCATCAACTGGGCCGGCTGTGAGGGGGCTGGAGGGCTGTGGTGGGCAGGCCAGGGGGGTGGATGGAGGAGAGGGCCAGTGTGAAGGGAGAGACAGGCTTGTCCAGGAATGAAAATATAGAGCTGGAAAGGGAAGGCAAAGAGAAACTACGTTTGCTGAGATTGAGGGTCCAAAGGTTTCATTCCACTGAGAGTTAAAGAGATGCTAAAGGGGGAGGCTGATGTTGGCAAAGGAGATGCAGATGGGCCATTAGGCGACCTGCCGCATGCATAATCCCAAGGAGGTCAGAATACATCCCCCCCACCTTGAAACTGGCATTTTCTCTTATGTGCTGGGAGGGCGTCTAAACTGGTACAGTTTGGCCATATCATATACAATGAAAACATTCACACAGCCCATGACGCAGCTAACCCACTTGCACAAGGACACACACACACACACACACACACACAAATACACACACACTTTACAATGGACTATCATGCAAATAAAAGAAAAAAAATCAGAAAGCTCTACATGCAGAGACACACAAAGGTACCTAAGACGATGTTACGTGAAAAGAACAAGGGACAAGTTGTAAAACTCCATGGTATGATTTCATTTGACTAAAAAAATTAAAATGATATATATTATATATTAAAGAAAAATATAAATACCTTTTATGTCTGTGTATCATAAGGAACTGTTAATAGTAGTCACTTTGGGGGTTTGATTAGAAAGTTGGGATTCTAAGGAGGTATACTCTTGATACCCTTCCCTATGGTACAGTTTTTACATACATGAGCATGTACTATTTTTATAAAAATTTTTTAAAATCTTGAGCTCCTCTTTCCCTAAACTATTTCCCCTATTAGTCTAGTAATTTCAGCAACCATATTTTGTGAACTAAATAGTCGGAACACAAGTCTGATAAATATGAATTCTTATAGGGACAATGGAACACAGAATTTGCAACTGAGGTCACTGCATGAAGTACTCTCTTCCCTTCTCTCTCTTACCTGGCCTGGAGGTTCCATACCCATCAGTATAAGTTTTCCTCTGGTTTAAATCTGGAGGCAACACAGGATAGTGAGAAGAACACTGGACTTGGAGTCATTCATTCACCCAATGCCTACCAGGACCCGCTGTGCCAGGATTCCGGGCCCTACGCCTACTTACTAGTTGTGTAACTGTGGGCTCTGGCTCTCATTCCTCGTAAGACAGGGTAACAATACTTGCTCTGCCTACATCACACAGATGTGAAGATAAAATGAAACAATGCTTTTGAAGGTACCTAGCACCAGAAGAGTAAGTCCAGTAATATATTTAAGGTTTTTATAAATCATCATCAAAATTTGATTTTATAATTGTCATTAAAAAGGTGGAGGCACTATCCAAGGTCACAGTTTAAAAGTTCAATTCCCTGCAGATGGTGGGTGTTGAATGGTTGAACAAAAGGACCAATCCTGAAATGGATATATTTAGGGGTATACTGTGGTAAGTTGCCCCCAGGAATAAAGTCATTTTTGGAAAATAAAACTGGGAAGAATTTGTGCCTAACAGATGAGACCACCAACCACAGAAGCATTTCACCCTAAAAGATGGTAAATGTAGTGTCCACAAAATTCAGGGACACCCAAATCCAATTAATACCTAAATCAGTGCTTGGTAAATGCCAGGGATAGTGCTACACACTTTCCTTATTTAAGTCTCATATAACAACTCTATTATCTCCACTTTACAGTGAAGTTAAGCAACTCACCCAACTTCATAGCAGGTAAATGGCAGAGACAAGATTCTAATTTCAGATAGTCTGGCCCCAGGGCCCATGTGCAGAACTACCCCTTACTTAAAATGGTAGGAGTGCTTGCTCAGGAAAATATGACTTAAAACAGAAGAAATGGCTGGTTTTAAATATCTGACTGAAAAAGAACGTGTTAACGTATTGTTTCTAAACTTACCGCATAACAAGAAGCATTATTCTCCTGGTGATTGCTTCCCAAACTGCAATGTGCACACAAATCACATGGGGAGCTTGTTAAATAGCAGATTCTAGATGGGCACAGTGGCTCACATCTGTAATCCCAGCACTCTAGGAGGCCGAGGCTGTAGGATCATTTGAGGCCACAAAGTTCAAGGCCAGCTTGAGTAAGAGCAAGACCGCCATCTCTACAAAAAATTGAAAAATTAGCTGGGTGTGGTGGTGTGCGCCTGTAGTCCCAGCTACTCAGCTGCTGAGGCAGGAGGATCGCTTGAGCCCAGGAGTTTGAGGTTGCAGTGAGCTACGATGACACCACTGCACTCTAGCCCAGGTGATGGAGTGAGACCTGTCTCAAAAAAAGAAAAAATGCAGATTCTGATTCAAGAGGTCTGGGGCACAGGCAAGGTCTGCAAGCTACCTCGTTGCTGGTCCTCGGGCCACAATTTGAGGAGCAAGGCCCTAGGCAGAGGGCCAGAGGCTCCTCATCACTGGAAATGGACTTCTCCACTGAAAACATGGGGTTCTGCTCAGAACCTCAGTCTCCCATAAGGCAGTTCCCAACAGCTGAAGCACCCCTTTGAGCCCCCAGAACACCTTAATTCTGGACGGGCAAAGCCAAGGTGCAGCCCCAGGCCCTACTCACTCCCCCAAGACAGCCTTTTGTCCCCAGCAGGCCCTGTGGGGCTCTTCTGGGAGAGCTTTCTTGAGCTGAGGGGATCAGATGCATAAGGGGCCCTGAGCTGGCTGGGAGGGATGCTGGGGAGCTGGAGGATCTGCAAGGTGGGCTGGGCTGTGGGACCAGAGGCCTGGCACAGTCTCCTGTGCTCTGGAAGTGTCTCCTGAGAGACCAAATGATAAATAGGGTGCACTGGAAGATGGGGTGTGGGGGCCACGTGCAGAAATGGCAGATCTGGTGGGGTGGGCTAGGGGGACGTTGACTATGCCTCCTTGGCCAATGTGTGCACGGCCAGTACTCAGTGTGCAACTAAACACAAGGAGGAGTTTGTGCCTTGTGAGGGCGTGGGCTGGTCCACTAGATCCACAGCAGGCTGTTTGTGGAATGAACGAATGACTGAACGGAGGGCTCGGGAAGCCACACAGAGCCTGATGCTGTTACCCTCCACCGCCTCGTGGGATGACTGTGTGGATGACTCACGTCCTGCTGCCCCCCTACTTTCTCAGCCTAACCACAGTCCTGGGATGTGGGCGCAGCGAGCTGACCCCTTCCTCTCCTGCCACAGGATCATCACACACAGTGCCAGCAACTTGAGTTTCCAAAGAGTTGCCTTTCTTCTCCGTTTAACAGCTGAGAAAGCTTGGGGAAAACAAGGAGTCCTAGTTTAGGTCTCCAGAGAGGTCTTCTGAAGAAGTACTCAGGATGCTGGGCTGTCTGGAAGCTGGCTCAATGGAGGACCAGAAACATCTGGACCACTGCAGGTCTAAGAACTGTTTCTGCTCCCTCTGTCTGGCTCCCAGGCCACATCACGCCCACATGTGTGAACTCACAACCAAAGCAGAGAGATCAGGCAATGAGCAGCCAGGAAGGAGGCACATAAAGTCAGACTGGGTGGCCACTCCCACACCTGCGTGGGCAGAGACACGACCCACCCATGTGCCTGGCACAGCCTAACCCAGCTGTTGCTTGCTGTGGGGCGCTGGCCTGAGACCAGCCTCAACCAGTGCGTCTCCACATCAAATCCTGGCTGCCTGAGTGCTTGACAGCACCCCCCCACCCCCAGCCCCCAGCCCAGGTCCCCAGCTTCACTGGCACCTTTCGGGGGCAGAGCCACACACGCTGGGTGCCCAGTCCTGTATGGTGGGGGGGTGAGGAAACGGGAAATGTCTGGAGACAGAGAGGCCAACCACATCCAAAGCAGGTGGGAAAGTGGTGGGGACATGTGGTCCTTGTTGAAAACATTATTTTGAACCTATTTCCTGTAGGAATTGACTACAGGTGGGTTTTGTCTTGCAAGATAGGTTTCCTTTCTTGAGAATCTCAAGTGAACAGAGCTTTCAGGAACTCTAAGACATGATCAGGTCACCGCAACAACTTTATTTCTGGAGAGAACATGTGCTCTGGCTTCCTGCCTCTTCCTATTCTGGGGAAAGTGGGGCCAATCTTGGAGATGGGTCTCCTAGAAATGCCCTTTTCTATTGCAACAGGGTTTGAGGAGACACAAAACACAGGCTGTAAAAGAAACAGAGTTAATCAAAATAAGGAAAGGAGGAGGCTGTAAATGTGTTAACTTAAGTGCAAATAAGAGTTAACACCTAGGGCTATCATGATTGTCTCTGTACTTACTGGCACCCTGGGAAAAACCACTCACAATTTTGAAATTTGTTAGGTTCTTCACGGCTTTACCTGTTGCTTCCTTCTCTGTGCCTCCCTTTCTTCACCTGTAAAATAAGGTGAAAGTGCCTCATCAGAGCTTTATTGAGAGTGTCACATGAGATCATACACGCAGAGCACCTGAAACAGTGCATGGCACAGAGTAAGCATCCACCTGCACTGCAGATATTATTATTACTACCTCATGCACCTGGGGATGGGGCAGGCACTACTGGGTAGAGACGAGGTGGTTCTTCTTCACTGGAAGGCACGTACCTTTTCTTCCCTGAATGTTCCCTCCCCCTGCTCCCATCCAAGTCCTCATGGCTGGCCTCTGAAGTTGCCTTTGTTCCTGATCTGGCACCATGACGTGTCTAAGCCCACTGAGGCCCCCTCCTCCAAAAAGACTATTTCCAGGATGCTGACTTCATGCACAATGAACAGTGACCCCAGATGCGTTTCCTTGACTGTGTCTGTGAGGTCAGAAAGTGCAAAAGTGGTATTGTCTCCTCCTTTTGTCTGGACTTCCTCAGGGCTGGAGGGGCTGGGCGTGGGGTCAGCTTTCTTACTTCTCAGCAGCTCAAGTCCAACCACTGAGTTAACGAGTGCTGGAAATATCCCCAAGAAAACGCCAAACCCACAGTGCCCGGCTTGGTGTTCTGTGGCAGGTGGCAGGTTGTCTTGTTCTGACCTGAGGGTGAGGGTGGGGAGGGACCTTCAGGCTAACAGGCTCAGTGGCAGGACACACCAAAGATCCTGCGGGCAGTCAAGTCTGGGCCATGCGCCACAACCCTGCCCATCCTCCCCTGGTGGCAGCCTGTTCTCTGTGGTCCCTCACTCTATCAGCAGCGGGAAAAGTGTGAAAGAACTTGGCCCACATGGCAGGGGAAGGGGGCGGGTCTTATCACCTGACACACACTTCATTTTAAACATGGGCTATGCACTGTAGGCCTTCAGCCAGTTGCTGAATAAGGGCAGTAAGAGCCACTTAGAAGAACTCTACACACATTGATTCATTTAGTCCTCACAACAGCCCTGTGAAGCAGGAACTCTCACTCTTTCCCCTTCATTTATTTATTTTTTAAATTTTTATTTTATTTATTTTTTTGAGACAGAGTCTCACTCAGTCACCCTGGGTAGAGTGCAGTGGTGTCATCACAGCTCACTGCAGCCTCCAACTCCTGGGCTCCATCGATGCTCCTGCCTCAGCCTCCTGAGTAGCTGGGACTATGGGCGCACGCCACCACGCCCAGCTAATTTATTTTTCTACTTTTTTAGAGCCAGGGTCTCACTCTTGCTCAGGCTGGTCTTGAACTCCTGAGCTCAAGCGATCCTCCCACCTTGGCCTCCCTAAGTGCTAGGATTACAGGCGTGAGCCACTGCACCCAGCAATCTCTCCCCTTTACAGATGAGGAAACAGAGGCAGAGAATTTATTTGCTCATGGTCACATGACTAGTGAGTAGCAGAGCAGGTAGTCTGGTTTTATAGTCTACGTGTTTAACGACTAGACCAAAGGCCTCCCTAAGATCCTAGAGGGTGTTTGTACCAATGCCTGGATTCTAATAGAGATTAGATTATCTACCTCTTTCCCCAGTGTTCACAGAGGCCAGAACCAAAGACATTTGTTCCTTAACTGGTGGGCCTCATACCTCCCCTTTCTTCCTGTTTCCAAAGCTCTCCACAGGTAGATACAGCCCTACCTCTTCTTTCCCACGGGAGGACGAAGGTGTCCCAAACCAGGCAGGTCCAGGTCTCCAAGGGCCATTCCCCACAGATTCCCCTCTCTGGAGGTAAGGCAGTGAGGGCCCCTTCCACCCTCAGGCAGAGGCACTCTGTGTGTTGGAATGATAGGGATTCCTTCCCAAGGAGGAATGATAAGACCATTCCAGAGCCTGCAGATGGTGATAGGATTCATTTGCAACACAAGGGAATTTCCTCTGAATCTCCACCCTAGCACTCTCTGGGCAAACTCACCCCAGGGGCCTGGAAGGTGTTCTCTCACCTAGGAAGACATTCACCGTGGCTGCCTCACAGTGGTGGTCCAGCAGGTGTTTGCCAACTTTAAGAGCTACTACTACAGACCATCAAAAGCATGCTGGTGGACAGACTGAAACACTCACTCACTCACGGGAAAGTTCTAGGCAATTTCCTTACAAAAAACTGCTCTGAAAATTACTCCTTTAAATGGCAGAACATGAAGGACTTTTAACAGATTAGTCTTTTAACTCAACGTTTTCATAACCTTGTGGTGAAGGGAAGGTGGAGGGAGCAGTTCATTCTAAGGTGCCAGGATCAGACTCCAGGGTCAGTACTCCTGGGCATGAACTTTCTTTTTCAGACATGATTTTGGGACCTATAGCTTTCTTAGTTACTCATACAACTCCACCAGATGTTCTAGGTAGGTTAGAGGACACTCAGGTTGAGTTTAAGCCGCTATGGATGACTCAGACAGCAACAATTTACAGTGTCTTTGTTTATACTATCCAGTGCCAAGTTAGAGATGGCAAAAGTGAGGAGGGCTTCAGATCATTCTAAGTCTGGTGAGTATTTCTGGCTGAAATTTTTAAATCTCATTGCAACCCTGACAAGAGACCAAGACCTTAATCTCCCATGGAGTGACTGGCTAGTTGTGATCTTAAGTCGTATAATGAAACACCCCCAAATGTGCAGAACCAATCTTAATGTCATAACTACACCATATACAACATAGGGGACCAGAAATCAATCTTTACCTCAAAAGGATAAGATAGCTTCCAGGGTTCAAAGAGAACATCCCCTTACACCCTTTTCTACGTCCTCAAACAGGCATATTCACAGAAGGAGCAAAACGGGAATCAGCACTTCCTGGACATCTACTGAGTTCTAGTCACGTTCACACGCGTTAACTTATGTAATTCCCACCACAGGGTAGGTACTGACTGCTAACATTTCACACCCGAGAACGCAGTCTGAGAGATGTAGCACTTGCTCAAGGTGACACACTGCAGCAAGGAGTCAGAATTTGAATCTGAAGCAGAGTCCTTTCCCCGGCCACAGCCGCACCACGGCAAACACAGGTGTGCCACGGGGAAATGAAGCCACAGCATCCCGACTCTGTCGCCGTAATGTGAGAGAGGGGCTGGTTCATGACTCTTCATCCTTCTGTTTTCACCCTAGTGCATGACTGTGGGTGCAAAGCCACCACGTGAGCGTCCTCCCCCCACCCCAGGCGAGGGACAGTGCATGGCCAAGGGCAAGGCACAGGTGCGATAACGTGCCAGAATCGGATCCGGAGCCTCCGGCCGCACGCTCTCCCGCAGCGTCACCGGGCAGACAGGAAGGGTGTGGCCACCGGGTGCAGCAGGTCCTGAATGCGCCGAAAGTGCGGCTTGAGGCGCGCCCAGCGCTGCAAAACAGGGCCCGCGAGGAAAGAACTAAGAACGACCTTGGTCGCAGCCTCTGTAACCCCGCATGACGACCTCCGGGACAAGGCGAGGGTCCCCCGCGGTCTCCGCGGTCACCAGCCGGCGCGGCAGGACGGTGCAGGGAGCCAGGGCAAGGCCGAAGGGAGGCGGCTGTCCCGCCCCCACGTGGACCGGCTCCTGCCAGGGGGCGTGGCCGGCGGCGTAGGCCGGGCCAATGAGCGCCTCCGTTGGGCTCACCCGGCTGGGCACGCAGGGCCGGCGGGCTGCGTCATCCCGGGGGCGGGGCTTCAGGGCCGGCTAGAGGCGCGGCGGGTCACGAGGGTCGCGGCGCCGCCTATAACTAGGGGCCGGCGGCGTGTTCCGCCAGAGTGATGGCTGCCGGCGCGCGCTGCGTGTTTTCCCTTCTCGGTCGCTGAGGCGCCTGCGGCTGCTCTGCCGGCTGGGTTGAGAGCCCCGCAGAGCCGTCGGCCGTTTCGCCGCTCCCGGCCGTCTGCTCGCCATCCGCAGGTGCGTGTGTCCGGAGCTCCAGCCTGCGGCCGCCGCCTCCGTGTCCTGATCTCCCGCTCCGCCCTTCCTCTCCTCTGGTGAGTGGCGGCGCCGCCCTGGAGAGGTTCGCTCTTCCCCCGGGTCCGGGCGCGACGCCGCGGCGCGGGAGGCAGCCGGCCGGGCAGCCCGGTGCGGGCGGCGAGGCGGGCTTCTGGCTTCGCTTCCGTCCGCCTCCGTCGCCCACCCCGCCCGCGGGCCTTTTTTGGCGGTCCCCGGGCGGCGCGCGCGGGAACGGCCCTTTTCCGGTTTGCGCGCGGAGAGCGCGCGCGGGCAGCCGGCTCGGGGCCGGTCTGGGAGCTCCGCGGGCAGCGGAGGCCCCGGCGCCACGTGCCTCGCCGCGTCGCGCGTCTTGAGGGGGCAGGGGCTGGGGCGGCGGGCGGAGGGCAGAGCGGGGTGCCGCCGCTATTGTCATTTTCTCCCCCTCCCCCAGGATGAACTCTGGTCCTTTCTCTTCTCCGCCATGGCATTCCGCTCCGCGCTTGTAGCCCTCCAGAGCCAAAGAACCCCCAGACAACAGACGCCCATACGCAGTGTATAGCAGTAACTCCCCTGCTCAGTTTCTGTGCCGTAGTTTACAGTATTTAATTTTATATAATATATATTATTTATTATAGCATTTTTGATACCTCATATTCTGTTTACACATCTTGAAAGCCGCTCGGTAATTCCCTTCTTAATTAAAAAACCACTATAGAGAATGGCATCTACCGTGGCAACGCTGATCACCAGTACTATAGCTGCTACTACCGCTTCTGGGCAGTTGGTGGACCTATGGATGGTCATTCTAGGCTTCATTATTGCATTTGTCTTGGCATTCTCCGTGGGAGCCAATGACGTAGCAAATTCCTTTGGTACAGCTGTAGGCTCAGGTGTAGTGACCCTGAAGCAAGCCTGCATCCTAGCTAGCGTCTTTGAAACCGTGGGCTCGGTCTTACTGGGGGCCAAAGTGAGCGAAACCATCCGGAAGGGCTTGATTGACGTGGAGATGTACAACTCGACCCAGGGGCTGCTGGTGGCCGGCTCAGTCAGTGCTATGTTTGGTGAGTTCTTCTTATGCATTGTCCCCTTAGTGGTGGGTGAGCAAATTTGTATCATGGGTGGTTCCATTTTTGTGCTGAACCTTTCAGATTATTGCCTGCAGAATGCATTGCTTACATAATGGAATTTTTTCATTTACTTAGTAAAACTTGGCTGTTTCAGGTTCTGCTGTGTGGCAACTAGTGGCTTCGTTTTTGAAGCTCCCCATTTCTGGGACCCATTGTATTGTTGGCGCAACCATTGGTTTCTCCCTGGTGGCGAAGGGGCAGGAGGGTGTCAAGTGGTCTGAACTGATAAAAATTGGTATGTTTGATTCTGAATGGCTATTTCATTTTTATTTTTGTCATATGTTACGATGGCATTGTGTATGGGAGTTTATGGTGTAAGATGGAGGGATAGACTTGAGAGTTTTGAAAATAGAACATTAACATTTCATGTGTTTTTTGGTTTCTGATTTTCCTTATTTAACATTTTTTCTCAATGTGTTTTATTCCAGTGCTGTCTTGGTTCGTGTCTCCACTGCTTTCTGGAATTATGTCTGGAATATTATTCTTCCTTGTTCGTGCATTCATCCTCCGTAAGGTAACCCTTCTCCCCCCTAGTATGACCTCTCACGGGTCACACTCAAACCCAGTGGCATTCTTGCAAATGTGATTGGTGTGTGGTATGTGGCCTTGGAAGGTTAAAGTTCTTGGTTTTGTACACCTCTTGTATGTTGTGTAGTTCTCGGAAGGAAACAAGTTTTTAATACCCAAGAGGGCATTCAGGAAGGAAAAATTGAATAATGCGGTGTGTCAAGAAACAGGAGAAGACTGGAAGTGAAAAAATAAGGCAGTTTATTTAGGGTGTCTTGTGTAGGTGTATATGCAGATTATTACTTTCTCTAAAATGCCATTATGTTCAGGACAATTTGAAGTGTACGCTTGGGGTTCAACAAATCACAGTATCCCCTGTGGCTTTTACTAAGTTGCCAGTTAAATGGGTCTTTTGCAGTGCTGATGATCATAACCAGTTCATAAGCTGCTAGGTGAGGACAATCCCTCTCATAGTGACTCTTCTCCAGTTTCTCAGAATAAGTAAAAAAAAAAAAAAAGAACCAGTAAAGGTAGTTTTTGGCTCCCCCCCAAAAAAATTTCAGAAGGCCATTTCCTGTCCATTGGAAAATCCCTTTTGAGGGACCAGATAGCATTTCTTTTTCTAAAGAAGTCATGCTGGCTCCGAAATAAATGCAGACAGCAAGGGATTATGTTGGCATTGGACTGGGTTACAGTAAGAATAAATGCATTTTTCTCAAGAAACAAAGTTGTCGTTTTTTCTGAAGTGAACGGCTCTTAACCGTCAATTGTTAGTTCTTAAAAATGCCCCTGAACTGTAGAAATCTGAGTGCAGGGAGATAGTTAGCTTAATCCCAAGGGATAAGAATGTATTCAGACTCACTTGTTTGGTCTAGTTTTAAGCTTCTCTAGAGAGGGATTTGTCTCTTCTCTATAGAAATTCTATGACTGGTAAAACGTTTCACTAATCACTGTTAACCATAGCCTGTGTCTGGCAGAATATAGCCGTTTAACACTTTGAAAACTTGAAACATTTATAGCTTGTTATTATTTGACTGAGAGGAAACAGTGCATTGATATTTACAGACTCTAAGTTTGGTACTGTTTGATTCAACAAGTAGGTATGATGAACACCTTTCTTCCCCCTCCCCACAGCTGTAGTGTGTGATAATAGGATGCTTTAATTTGAGGCACACTAGTGGTCATGGATCAGGTTTTTTAGTGTTCTTATTAGAGCCCTGTATCCTGCCACATACCAGAGAATCAGAAGCATTAATAAGATCCCTGTTAAGAATTCCTGCTTTATAAAGGTTTACTGGCCCTTTGTCAATTATTGGGAGGCAGACTGTTCTGGTTCTGGAGAGGCTCTTCGTGTGTCTCGCCTCAAAACAAACTTGTCTTTTTTCCTGGAGAAAGAATGGTGATGCTCTGAGGTGTAAAGGGATTTTCAGGTGCCCCCAACCTCTCATTTGAGGACTGTATGCCAGGTATTTTTACCCTCACCCTGTTACTGAGAGCTTCTGTTAGACACATTAACTTATTTCTGAAGTACGTATTTTTTTACTTTTTTTTTTTTTTTTTGAGACAAGGTCTCTGTCACCCTGGCTAGAGTGCCGTGGCGTCGTCATAGCTCACTGCATCCTCAAATTTCTGGGCTTAAGCGATCCTCTTGTCTCAGCCTCCCAAGTAGCTGGGACTGCAGGTGCCCACCACCATACCTGGCTAATTTTTTCTATTTTTGTGGAGACGGGGTCTTGTTCTTGCTCAGGCTGGTCTCGAACTCCTAAGCTCAAGCGAGCCTCCCGCCTCAGCTTCCCAGAGTGCTAAGATTACAGGTGTGGGCCACCCACCTGGCACTGAACTATGTCTTTCTTACATGGGTGTGGGGATGGGCATAATCAAATGATTGAGAATGATTAGAATAGTGTTTAAAACAATATTGACTGAGGACCTTCCTCACCCTATGTCATGTGTGGAGAGAGAGAGAGACAGACAGACACACACACACACACACACACTCTCACTCACTCTCACACTCTTGCATGCCAATCTCAGTAACAGATGGGGAATTTTTAGTTGATGAGTATGAATATTTCTGGTTGCTGTTAGGTTTTAAATTTCAAGAAAATATCCTTACACTGGTAAACTTTGAGAATCCTGCCTGCTAAAGTATGAATATTTCACCATTGAGATTTATCTTAAAATTCAATCTTGAAAATTAAGATTAAAGTAGCATTTTAAAAATTTCAACAAAACTGCTTTTTAAAAATTTTCTATTTTATGAATGTTTGTCGCAACGGTGTTAATGATCTAGTAGGAAAAGGCAGAATGGGGGTGAGGTGCTTCTGTTAAGGGTGGTGTCCTTACACGGGAGGAATGGTCCTTGATACTGTTGAGTGTCTTTAAATTCTAGTTTAAAAAAAAAAAACACGGAGATTTTAGTGTTCTCCCATTTGTTAGGAATCATGTTAAATATATTTAGGATATCTTACTTTTCTTTAGACAAAAACTTACAGGGACATCCAAATGTAAAAATAAACTATTCTGGTGGAGATGAGGATGATCTGAAGATCCCCTTCCCACCCCCCATAACTAGATGATGAGGTATTCACATTATTTCCATGTAAAGTTTTAAGTGTGTGAGGGGGATCAAACAGTGACTAAAAACTGTTTCAGGAAAGTCGTTAGTTTTCCTGGGAGGGACAGGAAGGAGGCTGGAGAGGGAGTAAAAGAGAGAAACCTTTTTTATTTTATCTTTTTCCCAGATTCTTAGGAACTTTGACTTTAAAAACAAAACAAACGAACCTATGAGCCTGTGTTTCATAATAAACTATTTAGTAGTAGTGTTGTTCATTCACTATCCCATCCCAAGTACTTTATGCAGAGAATAATCAGGTTTGCTTCCCTCAGGGGATACTTAATTGGACCGCACAGGAGAGTAAATACATAGGCTACTACTTGTTAACTCTGACCAGTCAAGTACAGTTTGATTTGTATTAAATAGATACCACATTACCAAATAGTCTTTGAAAATCTGTTCAGAGAAGTCCCCACATACTGTCTATAGAACCCTAAAGGGTTTTAATCTTTGGAGGTGTTGGGTTTTTTAGGGAATTTTCTTAAGACCCTGGATAGTCCTTAAAAATACACACCTCTGGTTCATAAGCTTGTTGATTGCCCTCTGGGTGTGACCACTGTTGAGTTATTCAGGGACGCTTAACCCTTCCTAGGTTCTGGGGGGGGGTTGTTTTGGCTGTTTCACCTCCTGTTAAGCACTTTTGTAAACAGTAGATGATAGAATAAAAATTTAGAGTGGTTTTCAAGAAGGGTCCATCTCTGCTGATTTGGAATAGCACCTTTACTCCACACAGGGGTCTGAATTTTCTCTTATTTCATGATCTTATGCCACTACCTGCCTGTCCCCAGTGTACTGAGTATTGTTAGAAGGTTTAGAATCAATTGGGTCTTTCCCTCCCTTTCCCTCTGCAAGATTTTCTGTTGGAATTGTGATCAAGATAGCATTAAACCTGTAGGCCAAGGTGTTTAAAGTTTAGCCTTCCCATTTATTTGTTCAGATCTATGCTACCGTTCTTTAAGTGTTTGACTTGAGTGTTTTCATGCAGAATTAATACACATTTGTTGTAGTGGAATCTTCTCATTTTCAGTCATGCTGGCCTTCTGGAGGTTCCTTAAACATTTCAAGTTGTTTGCCTCAGGGACTTTGCACTTGGTGATGCCTGTGTCTGGAACATTGAGCCACTAGATAACCAGAGGGCTTACTTCCCCTAGTTAATGCACATGGCTTGCTGGCTTACTATATTCATGTCATGCTTACTCTTGACACCCCCCCCCCAATTAAAATGTGCCCCTCTTTCCATCACTGTCCCCATACCTCTCTGTTTTTCTTCACAGCATTTGTTAGTACTTTACACTATTCCATACTAGAATTTGAGTGTCAGTTCTGTGAGAATAGGAACGTGTCTTATTCCCTCATATATTTCAGTGTTGAGATTAGTGCTTGGCTTAGTCTTTGAGTGAATGGATGATCTTTTGCATGATTGATTTTTATCTTTGCACTTTGGTAAAGCATTAATTATGGCATATTAGATATTTAGATAAGATGTTTGTTGCAGGTGTATTTTACTGCATGTTTTATTTTTAATCTTTGAAGGTATTAAGTCAGGTAAGCAGTGTTCTAACATCTCACAGGCTGCTTCTTAACATCTCTTACAAATGTATAGTAGAGCACATCCTCAGGCACATGTGTTCATGTTTACACGTGGACTTCAGGTACTTCAGAGTATGGGCATGGAAGGTGATTATTCAGGATGTTATTGGTCACTGGTATGGGGTAGCCTTGTTACAAATAGCAAAAAATAAATAACCTTCAGGTAGAAGATGGAATGAGCCTTCATAAGGAGATTTCCAGGAGCAAATACAGGAGAAACCTAGTTGGACTTGGAAACTACCCTGGAGGAACAGTTATTGGCACTGTAATTTTCAAACCAGCCCTATGACAAGGTTCTGTGGAAATGGTTAGCAGCTTTTAAGATACTTCTTTTAATGATGTTTTACAGGCAGATCCAGTTCCTAATGGCTTACGAGCTTTGCCAGTTTTCTATGCCTGCACAGTTGGAATAAACCTCTTTTCCATCATGTATACTGGAGCACCGTGTAAGTACATACTAAAATATTTAAATGTAAATTTAAAGTTGTTTCCAAAACTTGCATTAAATGCCCAATTTACCCTTTTTGCTTTACAGGGCTGAAATCTCCTAGAAGGTGGCTGGCCTGCGCCCATTTCAGAAGGCTGCAGGCTAGTGTACGCTGAGTTAACCTAGATAGTTTTTCAACCAAAGAGACCTGCTCAGATTCTAAATCACTATAGACCTTTCCTCTTTAGTCTTCACAGGATCCACCTATAATATGATCTTCTCCCTCCCTTTCTCCTGTCTATGCCAAAAATGCTGGAATTGATAACTGACCTCGACTACTGATGAGTCATTAGTTATATCTGGTCTTCAATAAACCAGTCATTGAGGACTGGTTTGCTGGATATTCTCATTTTTCTCTCCCAAATGGAGCTCCTTTTATTTCTAAGTACTAAATTTACTCCCCTGAATCTGCTATTGAATGAGAAGAGTTGGGATGTTTAACACCTGCTGTAAGTGCACTTGGAAGAAGAATTCATGCAGCTAAGAGGAAAAATAATTTGTGAGAATATAAATGTTGAAATGGTTACTTTCATGTTTGGGAATAAGGCAAGACATGGTTTAAATTATGGTGCTACATGTTTAATTTAGCAACTACAAAAGATTAATAACTTGTAATTTGTCAGGACATACAGTTTTGGTATCTAGGCTCATTTAGCTTGGTGGTCTGTGAGTACAGTCAGTGGCTTTTATTCTTTTGAATGACCCACTGGAAGAACTACAGGCCATATGTACGTGCGTGCATGTATATATGTGTAGACAGGGAAGGATAACTGGAAGTGTCATGAAGCCACTTACCCTTACGTGCTGTGCACTCATGTTTGCAAATACTCTTTTTGGTTTTTTTAAATTCTCATTTTGGCCCACTAAAATTACTTCATCTCTGACTAATGGGTTGTGACTTTCTTTTTAACTTCATTGAAATAATCTGCTGACCAAAATTGGAATTAGCTAAATATTTTAAATTTTGCCTTTGTTCTTGGAATAATCTGGAAAGAAACAGACAACTTTATGAGAATATAGTTCTTTCTTAGGGGATACCGAACTCTTATCATGTGGTGCAGGTGAAGAGAAGTTTGTATGTCAAATCTTCATTCTGTTGTACATTGAATTCTTAATGCTAAACTAAAATGTCTCCCATGAGGCTCTAAGTACTCATGGTTTAGGTGGTAGCAGCAAAGCTCGTTAAGTAAAATTAGAGAAATTTCAATCATTTGGAAAACAGGAACTTTGATATTTTTGTTCTGTCCTTTATGGGTCATTACAAGAAAAACCTTATTTCCCCTTTTGAGTTGTAATGTAGAGAAATTTTGATAGAGATAAATTTCATGTATATTTTTGTGTGACTACATGATCAAAATTGAAAACAAATTAAAATGAAAAGACTTACAGTCACCATAGGATTTTAGTTTTGGAGGGACCTCAATTTATATCTCATTTTTAAAGATTTGTCATTTTGGAGTGTAATAGAATTTCCATTTTATATAATTACAGATGGTCCCCAACTTATAATGGCTTGACTTAACCATCTATTGACTTTATAATAGGCTTTTGGGTACGTAACCCCATTGTGAGTCAAGGAGCATCTATAATTTAATACATAAAAAGCAAATAAAAACAAGCAGAAGTGAGTAAGCTATTCTCAGATCACCTACAGATCATTATAACATGTTTTAGACTTAAATAGGGTTGTATAGTGCTTTGCTTCTGTCTTTAGTATAGGCTAATAGTTTGGAGCCTATTGGCATGTAAGTGACAAGTAGATAAGGACTAATATTACTTATCCTTAAGCCATATGAAAAGTGTTAGTAGGCAAGTCTCTTTTTTAAGATGGCTTGTTAGTACAATTACCACTAAACTTTTCCTTTTGTGAAAGACAAAACTTTTTAAACTATTATCTTTTGATAGATAATATTCCTGTTTTCTGTATCTTAGTTTGATAATGCTTTCAGAGATAATTTTTTTAAAGGATTTTACTGAAGGCTAGTACGATGGATGTTATACCTTTTCCACAGAATTCTATCAGCATGACAAATGTGACTACCGAGGCACTTTCCTTTTTTAACATTAAAATAAATTTGTGTGTACCAGTGTTACATATGGCAGTTGTGATCAGGTGCTGGTGAGTGGAATGATTCTGTTTTTTTCATAACTATAGTCGCAGGTCCTAGGGTATAGTGATTCTTACTATCTTTTAAAGTTAAGAAAGAAAAAAAAGCTAGTATGTAGAAAAACTTAGGACACTTGAGTCTAGCAGGTGTTTAAGTGGGCCAGGCTGGTGTGGGTTTAAGATGATCACTGGATCTTTCTCCACTAGTGTTAGTGTACAGCCACTAGCACAGTAAACCCCTGTGGAAATAAAGCTGGCAGTGTCTTGTCAAGGGTGATGGGCTGGCTTAGGGAACCCCTCAGTCCCCAAGGAGGGTTTACACAGTATTGCAGGGGGCTGTTGCCCTGGGGTTTTCAAGATGCACCATTTTATCTCCTAGTGCTGGGCTTTGACAAACTTCCTCTGTGGGGTACCATCCTCATCTCGGTGGGATGTGCAGTTTTCTGTGCACTTATCGTCTGGTTCTTTGTATGTCCCAGGATGAAGAGAAAAATTGAACGTAAGTAATAACTGGTAGCAGAAGTTTAACTTGTAATGTGCTTATTTATTTTTTGTTTAGCCACCTATAAAAATCAACTATTTGGATAGATTGGCAAAGTAAGAGATTTTAAATGGAAATTTGAGGGTATGGGTTTGTTCAAACTGTTCCTAAATGGATTTAAAATGACTTAAGACCCAGTCATAAAGCATATTTGACCTATGGTGTAGAACAAGCTGGGCATTTAATTTGTTTTTTTAATGTACATTGGTCAGTTGCCAGTGACATGATAGCGAAATTGTTGTGTACATTAATTGAGAAGTGTAAGGATACCTTAATGAAAAATATGGAATAGGTACACAGTATTTTCCTAGAGGAAACCTTTGCCCCAGCTACTTATGTGTATAACTTCACATTACGAGAAGTAAAGCTGAGTCTAATGTGCATATGTTGTGTATGTGCTAGAATACATGTACACATCGTATTACAAATACACATTGTATCTGTGCTAGGGTTGTAGCACAAATTCTAGAAGTAGAGATTTTGAAGTGTCATGTGAAGAAATTGTTTAAGCTGTTACAGCACATTATTGTAGTGTAATTAAATACCAAGTACATTTTGGTCAGTTTTCATCTGTGCAAATGCTAGATTAGAAAGTTAAAGTTTCTTTAGAAGCTGAGGGATGCACAGACTGCAGTGGCATCAGGAAGAATGCTGCGTCACTGCAGCTGAACTGAGGAGCCTCCAAGAGGTTCTCTGCTAGTCTGGCTGTGCTGAGTGTGCAGTGGGAACAAGACTTTCAGGACTGTCTGACCTCATTTTCCCCTCAGACTGGGAGTCTTCCTTTAATGCTAGTCTGTAGTTTGACTGAGGTGCCTGAATGGGTAGATCAGCATACGGAGCACTGGTGTGATAGGCAGAAGATATACTCTGGTGTCTTCGTGGGATTTAGAGCCCTTAGGCATATCTCTGTTTTATAGAGGTGGAAATTAAAGTTGTCATCTTTAGTTGCTTGCACTGAGCTGTGTCACTTTGCTTGAACTGTTGGACTGAAATTTGGAAGATTCTTTTTTTAGAAAGAACATAAATTAGGTACAGTCCAGATTTTTAGTCTGTCAGCGCCATGCTTGAATTACCTGCCACTACAGAATGGGTCAGCAGGGAGCCAAGAAGTTTCTTAAATTTGTAAAGGCTTGTAAAAATGAAAATAAGAACCTGCAATGGAAGCCTGCAAAACCTAAAATATTTACTGTCTCGCCCTTTACAGAAAAAGTTTGGGACCCCTGATACAGGGTGTTATGCGTTGCTGGTTTGTTCCCAAGTGAAAGATGACTTGTTGGCAAATAATAAAGCGGGCAGGAAAATTATCCTGAATTTTAACTTAAGTTTACATACATTCTTATTTTGAATGGATTTTTTAGGGTGGGAGAAGAAAAGATGTGGAACAAGGTAATACGGTCAAAACCAAACCAAAAACCCTTTTTTTCTAGGAGAAATAAAGTCTAGTCCTTCTGAAAGCCCCTTAATGGAAAAAAAGAATAGCTTGAAAGAAGACCGTGAAGAAACAAAATTGTCTCTCGGTGATAGTGAAAGTGGGAATCCTGTTTCTGAGGTAGGGTCAGCCACTGTGCCCCTCCGGGCCGTGGTGGAAGAGAGAACAGTCTCATTTAAACTTGGAGACTTGGAGGAAGCTCCAGAACGAGAGAGACTTCCCAGCGTGGACCTGAAAGAGGAAACCAGTATAGACGGCACCATGAATGGTGAGTTGGAATTCCTAGTTTCGTTTTGTTAGCTGTAGTGGTGAGAAAGCTTACTGTTTTGGACTTGATGCTTTTTGTATTGAATGTTACCTTTTTTATCTTTGTTAGGTGCAGTGGAGTTGCCTAATGGGAACCTTGTCCAGTTCAATCAAGCCGTCAGCAACCAGATAAACTCAAGTGGCCACTATCAGTATCACACTGTGCATAAAGATTCTGGCTTGTACAAAGAGCTGCTTCATAAATTACATCTTGCCAAGGTGGGAGACTGCATGGGAGACTCTGGTGACAAACCCTTGAGGCGCAATAATAGCTATACGTCCTATACCATGGCAATATGTGGCATGCCTCTGGATTCATTCCGTGCCAAAGAAGGTGAACAAAAAGGTGAAGAGATGGAGAAGCTGACATGGCCTAATGCAGACTCCAAGAAGCGAATTCGAATGGACAGTTACACCAGTTACTGCAATGCTGTGTCTGATCTTCACTCAGCATCTGAGATGGACATGAGTGTTAAGGCAGAGATGGGTCTGGGCGACAGAAAAGGAAGTAGTGGCTCTCTAGAAGAATGGTATGACCAGGATAAGCCCGAAGTCTCTCTCCTCTTCCAGTTCCTGCAGATCCTTACAGCCTGCTTTGGGTCATTTGCCCATGGTGGCAATGACGTCAGGTCAGTCAACTGAATCTTAGCATTGCTGACTCTATTTTTAAACCATCTTATCCTTTTTATAAGCCTGTACTTGTTGTAGGTGGTACCTCATGTCATACCACCATGGGACACTGAATATTCCAGATAGGATGAGTGAGAGGTAATTGCAGTTATTGACTCAGACAGTAAAATTTTATTCTTTAGAGGAATTACACAGAGTGTTTTTAACTTTATTTCTGTATGTAATAAATATAAACAGATGTCTTTCACAGAGAAACCTTTTGTCTATCAAGATGGGATCCAGTTCTTTGATAGTAAATTGGATATAAGATGAAAAACTTAAAATCACTGCCCTAGAATGACTCTGTAGGTCATTAGTCTTAGTTGGGTGGTTTGTAAACTGTTTATTGGAACCTGAGAGTTGGTTTAAGCTCCCTGTAGGAGGAAGAAGGAGGCACCACATGCGTGGGACTCCCTCCATCAGAGCTGAATTCATTTTTTTGTGTTACCTATGTTGGGGTTTATTTCCTTTAAAGAAAGGCTCATTTGCTAAATGAACTTGAAAGCTGTGCTAAGTCATTCAGCAACTTGGATCTTGCCAGGTTCTAGTTCTGCCTGAAAAAATCATTTTCCTCCTCCTTTTTATTCCAGCAATGCCATCGGTCCTCTGGTTGCTTTATATCTGGTTTATGACACGGGAGATGTTTCTTCAAAAGTGGCAACACCCATATGGCTTTTACTCTATGGTGGTGTTGGTATCTGTATTGGCCTGTGGGTTTGGGGAAGGAGAGTTATCCAGACCATGGGGAAGGATCTGACACCAATCACACCCTCTAGGTAAGTAGGTAAAGCAGGTCTTAGGGAGGTAAGTGCTCATATAGTATTAGGCATGTAATACTATAGAATGCTAGCATACAGATCTCTCTAGCTAAAGTAAACAAATTTGTATAAGTTCCTGATGTTATTGTTTGTGTGAACTTTTTAGATTTTACTTACTTCTGGCCCTTAAACATTTTGGTCAAACATTTTATTCGCTAAATTCTTCAAAATAAAAGTGCAGACTTTATTTAATAATGGACTTCCAGAAGAATGTAGAACTTTAAACCTTAGAATAAGGACAAGGGGCATCCCATGGCCTGATTTAAAGTAGATTTCAGGTAGCAAATAAAGATGTCAGTGGAGGTTTTGTCACTGAGTAGAACAAAGCAGAATTGTGTTAACTTGAGGTAGTGTTAGCTTATCAAAAAAAAATAAAGCTCAATTCTTGACAGTAATCTTTTTATGTCTATAGTGGCTTCAGTATTGAACTGGCATCTGCCCTCACTGTGGTAATTGCATCAAATATTGGCCTGCCCATCAGTACAACACACTGTAAAGTAAGTGTAATGTAAATGTCATGTGTCTTTCAAATTGTTCTAATAATATGTAGGATTTTAAATTTTACTTTAATACCTTGATTTAGTAAGTTTTATGCAATCGGAGTCTTGAAGAGTTTACAAGTTTAGGATAAGTGACAAGAATAAAGGCTTATGTTGTATACTTTCTTGTATCTATTTAAGCAGTTAAGTATATATTCTCCCCAAATAATGGGAAAGTTCTTTTATATAGAGCTAGGTACGATTTTTGGCTATGAACCTCTTCCTTTGTTACTTAATCCTCCCTCATTGCAGTAGCTTTATAAATACTTTTGATTTCAGGTATTTCTATTTTAGTACTGTTATGTTCTTTTTAGTAATTTGGGTGTGTGTGCCAATAAACTGGCCAGCTGCTTACTTCCGGCCAGGTAGGTTTTTGCTACCATTTGTGGTGGCTGAAGGCCTGCTTTTAACAAGTCTGTGAGGCTTGTTGGACAGTTGGAAGGGCAGTGTATTTACAGAAAGCAGGGCCTCTTGGGATTGAAGTACTGAGAAATTTATTGAATCTTAAGGTGCTTGATGACCTTTTGATAATTATAGGATAAGGAAAAAACTGGCTTGCTTAAGAGAATTTAAACTTGCCCATAGTGGAGATTGCTGAGTTATCCTTTTTCTGCCAGGATGTCTCTCCTGGCAGTCATCTTATTGGGTTTACTATCAGCCCCCCTCTAAGTGATCTTCGGAAAACCTAAAAATTTATTATTAAAAGCAGTACATGTTCATTAAATTCTAATAGTTCAGAAGGGAAGAAGGAAGTGTTCTTCCTGTATCATATTTTACCACAGCACAGATTTAGTGGTTAGATTTTTATATTACCTTCATCTTCCCAGGAGCAATCTTAACCTGTTATAAACCATCTTTCATGGAATTGGTCTTGTCCAATTGTCTGGGGCTCCTTGCCCAAACAACCTCAGGTGTCTATTTGCCAAAATACCTTTGGCACTTTAGTAACCAGTTGCCTTGGTCTGTTTCTCTCCTAGGTGGGCTCTGTTGTATCCGTTGGCTGGCTCCGATCCAAGAAGGCTGTTGATTGGCGACTCTTTCGCAACATTTTTATGGCCTGGTTTGTCACAGTCCCCATTTCTGGCGTTATCAGTGCTGCCATCATGGCAGTCTTCAAATATGTCATCCTCAGAGTGTGAAGCTTTTCGAGATTAAAATTCGCATCAATGTTTGGGACCACCTTACACATTCCTGCTCCCTTGAAGAATGATTACAGTGTTAACTGGAGACTGACAAGAGTCTTTAAAGTTTGGGAGCTGGGGAGGGAAGTGTTACTTGTGCTATAATTGCTTTTGTGCTAAATATGACTTGTCTCAAAATTAGCTATGTAAAAGAGCCAGGTTTCCACTGGTTCCTACTGAGGTCCCCTTTCCTTCTGGGCTGTGAATTCCTGTACATATTTCTCTACTTTTTGTATCAAGCTTCAATTCCATTATGTTTTAATGTTGTCTCTGAAGATAACTTGTGACTTTTTTTTTTTCTTTAAAACAACCATGCAGAGCCATTTGACAGAGTGTGCTTTGCTTTGTTGGTTTCACCAGCTTCTGCCCTAACATGCACAGGGATTTAACAACAAAAAATGTAACTAAAGCTTCCCTTGTAGTCTCTTATATAATAGAGTCATTGGCACTCTGTCCTCCTGTCTGTAGTGGCAGGTTCTATTGGCATATGTGGGAACTTAGAGTGATGAGGTTCTTTGAACACAGTGAAAATTTAAGTTAGTAGTAACTTCTTTGCAAGCAATTCATTGACTGTTACTGCTAAGAAGAAGTAAGAAGAAAAGGCCTTTTGGCAATCTTGGTTTGTTTAAGATTTCTGGCAGTGTGGGATGGATGAATGAAGTGGAATTTGAACTTTGGGCAAGTTAAATGGGACAGCCTTCCATGTTCATCTGTCTACCTCTTAACTGAATAAAAAAGCCTACAGTTTTTAGAAAATTTGTTCTCATGGTTTTTGTTCATACTTGAATCATTGGGGCTCCTGATCAGTTAGCCTTATGTCATTCTTAGGAGAATGTGAATGTCTTAACAAGTGAGAGCTACTGTCCAACTGAAATTTCCTCACCCCTCCCTGTTTCTTGGGACCCCAGAATGTGCATGACATTACTCCATAGGGACTATTGTAGCAGTTTGTCATTTCCCCTTTTAATGGCGTAGCCTAGACATTTTCATGTTAGCATACATAGACCTACTCATGGTTTTTAACAGCCAAAGTTTTCCTGTTTGAATGAAGTATTTTATTTTACTGTTTTACTATAACTATTTTATGCACACTGTTTCCAGCTTTGATATTACAGTTGACCCTTGAAGAACACAGGTTAGGGGCACTGGCCCCATGGAAAAGCCACGTATAACTCCCGAAAACTTAACTAGTAGCCTGCTGTTGGCCAGAAGCCTTACCAATAACATAAATCTTCGATTAACACATATTTTGTATGTTATATACTATATTCTTACAATAAACTAAACTAGAGAAAAGAAAATGTTAAAATCATAAGAGAAAATATATTTACTATTCATTAAGTGGAAGTGAATCATAAAGGTCTCCATCATCGTCTTCGTGTTGAGTAGGTGAAGGAGGAAGAGGAGGGGTTGGTCTTGCTGTTTTGAGGGTGGCAGAGGTGGAAGAAAATCTTCATATAAGTGGACTTGCACAGTTCAAATCCACATTCAAGGGTCAACCGTACAAGGAAAGCAAAAATGAGTGTGATGTGTGTGTGTAGCTGAGCTTCGTTTAAAAGTTCTCAGTGTTGGGTTCTTCCATCATGACCCATTCTCTCTCTTAATCAGAACAGTTAATGAAAAGAGCATTTCTTGACAAACTAGGTTAATGGTTCCTATCCTGTGAGTGTGGGATGAGTTTATTCCGAGTATTTTACTAGAAAACAGCATTAAGACTAACAGGATGAGGTGGTGTCTAATCTGACTTGTCCCTGAGACGTTAGACCACTGGCTGGGTATATGCCATTGGATCCTGTCAGTTTAGTGATCTCGTCGAAGAGTTCTTGATGGATGTTTGCCATTTAACGTCAGGCCCTGTACTAAGCTTTTTATATACATTTAATCCTCTTGACCTTTTGTGGTAGATCTTACTCTGATTTTGTAGATGATGGAACAGGCCTGTAGAACTTCTGTACTTGGCCCAGGGTTATAAGTTAGCAGAGATGGGTATTGGTTATAATTTTGGGGTTGGCTGAAACTAGCTTTGACTTTTTATTTGAGGGAAGGAGGTAGGGGTCTCTTCTGAGTTCTGGTACTGGCTTCCCCTCTTGCTGTATGACCTCATACAACCCCCTTTTATAGCCCCGTGATTAAATGGAGTATAGTATCCTCCCCATCATTTTCTCTTGGCTCAGGAGAGGACAGCTGAGAAAATACTTAACCAGGGATGTGTTTCTCCGGGAAGATCAGTTAGATCTGGGGAGGAGGAGCCCCTAGAGCTAGGAAGTGACCAGAGAGGAGTTTGTATGTCCACCTCTAGTCATGTCCGCCATGGGGTGGGGCCCCATGCTGGTGAGAACCTTGGCTTCTTTTTTTCTTTTTTGGCACAGATGTTTTCCTTTCTTTTCTTTCTTTTTTTGGAGACAGGGTCTTGCTCTGTTGCCCAGGCTGGAGTGCAGTGGCACAATCACAGCTCATTGTAGCCTTGAACTCCTGGGTTCAAGTGATCCTCTACCTCAGCTTCTTGAGTAGCTAGGACTATGGGTGCACGCCACCATGCCCAGCTAATTTTTAAAATTTTTTAATTTTTTGTAGAGATGGGGTCTTGCTATGTTGCCCAGGCTGATCTTGAACTCTTGGCCTCAAGCCCTCCTCCTGCCTCGGTCTTCCAAAATGCTGAGATTACTGGCATGAACCACTGCTACTGCCGATGTTGATTTTTTTTTCTTTTTTTTATTTTTAATTTCTTTTTCTTTTTTTATTTTTTAGAGAAAGAGTATTACTCTGTTGCCCAGGCTGGAGTGCAGTGGCCCAATCATAGCTCACTGTAACCTTGAATTCCTAGGCTCAAGCAATCCTTCTACCTCAGTCTCCTGTGTAGCTGGGACCCGTGGGTACATGCCACCATGCCTGGATAATTTTTTTATTTTTTGTAGAGACAGGGTCTCACCATGTTGCCTAGCCTGGTCTCAAACTCCTGGCCTCAAATGATACTCCCTCCTTGGCCTCTCAAAGTGCTGGGATTACAGGTGTGAGCCACTAGGCTCACCTAATGTTGCCTTTTCTTAACCAAAAAAAGTTTCTGGTTTTTTTTTTGTTTTTAAATCAAGGTTGTGTGTGCATATTAAAAAGTCAGGGAGTTCAGCAAGGCTTATAAAACAAACACTGAGGTCTCCTGCCACTAATTCCCTTTCCTGCAGCAGCCACTTTCAATTCTTTTGATATTTGCCTCTGTATATCTAATATGCTTGTATTACTATTTCCTCCTTTCAATTTTGGATGAGTGTGGGTGACACTTGTGGGACTGTGGGGCCTTTGTCTTGGGTAGTTCTCAACCAGGGGTGACTTTTGCTGTTCCTAGTCCCCATTCCTGTCCCTCCCCCATCTCTTGTGTGGCAATATTTGGAGACATTTTTGGTTGTCACAATTGAGAGATGCTGCTATAAAGAGATGTTGCTATAGACATTCTGCAGTGCATGGGGCAGCCCCCACAACAAAGAATTATCTGGGCTAGAATGTCAATGGTGCTGAGGTTGAGAAACCTTCATATAGAATGATCTAATTGAGCTGTTTCCTTGGGGGAACCCCAAATAAGACTTAGAAGGGTAAAAGCCTGACTGCTCAAAGTTCTGGGGCACAGTGGGGGAAGTGGTCACCAAGTATTTTAACTTTGTTTTTAGCACAGGCAGTCCTTCCTTTGCGAGGCTCCAATAGGCACGGATTTCAGTTACCTCAGTTTAGGTAAATAATACCAGTCCCCTGACAACACAGTTCATATTTCAGTTACCATGGTATATTAACTGAGTAATAGAACAAACTTTAAAAAGCTAGCTCTCTAGTCAGCAAATCACATTTAGAAAATAACATACATATCATGATCAGTGCTCTGTCACGTCATTTTTTTCGAAGTCTGCTGGTGACTGGTTGCTGCCCGTCTGTTACTCAGCTCACTCAGATGAGAGAGCCTTTGGTTGGGCTGCCTGCTTAACTCCCAGCAGTAGACATGCTGTAGGCTCACTTTTAGCACTACTGTTGGATTATGCTCCAGATTCTCTTGGGGGCTTGAATGAAAATGAAAATTTGCTTTTTATCATCAAACACAACTTTCATTAATCCAGCCAATGGGCAAAGAGGTTATATATGATTTTTAAAGCTTATTATCTTAGATGGACTTTGGATGAGCTGTTGATGCTACATGAGGATCTTGCAATTTCTTTAACTGAGGCTTGGAAGAAATTGAAAGCATCATGGAAGAAATTAACAGTAATTTTCAATGTGACAGAAACTACACTGCAGATAACTCTGCTGAATCCAAATTATACATAAATTGAGTTATATTTGACCATGGGAAGGTTGGTCAGGCTACTGCTTGAGAGATTCCAGGTAGGCAGCCAGAAGACCGTAGTGAAGGTAAACTTACCAATAAAAACGAGGAAAGTGACCGATGAAGAGAATGCAGATATCCCAGAGGAAGTGAGGCTGGCAAAAACTCACTGAGACACCTCTTAGAGATTTTTCATGACACCAAAAGCCTAAAGGATAAAATATGGGAAGCTGATCCAAAAACACTTAGTCTCAATATTTCTGATGTTTTAAGTAACAGCGTACTAAATAGTTTTTACTATTTTTAATTTTCCTATACATTGATAAGAGTTTTTAATGTTTTAACAAAGATTTTTAAAATTCACAGGACAACCACAATTTTTCTTCTTGATTGTCCCTTTGCATGGCTTCAGCTTGCATGGTCATTTTTATGGATCCACGCCTACGTACAAAGTAAGGGCTGCCTGTATATTACCTGCCCACTATTTCCCAATCCATGGACCCTCTCTCGTACTCTTTATAATGTAAACTTCCTGCCCAATGCCATGTGGAAGATAGACACCTAACATTGCAACCTGGAGAAAAGGATCCTGCGGCTTAACTGCTGTTGCTTTAAAAAAAATTTCATTATGGAAATGTTCAAAATATCTGTAAAAGTACAGGAGTACATGAACCCTGTGTATACTTTGTACCCATCATCCACTTCTAAAGACAAGCAACTTTCTACTATTCTTGTTTCATCTATTTCTTGCTCTTCACACACTTAAAATTTTTTTGCTCTGGAGTATTTTGAAGCAAATCCCAGACATCTCACCTGTAAAATACTTGAGGGTATGTCTAAAAGATACCATATTTTTAAAAAATGTTACTACATTACAAAAAAATGTCACATCCAATACAATTAATTAATTTTTTTTTGTTTTGTTTTTTCTGTAGAGCCGAGGTCTTGCTCACTATGTTGCTCAGGTTGGTCTTGAACTCCTAGGCTCAAGGGATCCTTCCACCTTGGCCTCCCAAAGTGCTAGGATTACAGACATAAGCCACCGCACCTGGCAAGGTCCAATACAATTAATAGTAATTCTTTAATATCATCTAATACCCCATCTTCCCAAACTGCTTCTTAGACTTTTCAGTCTTTCTGACTTTAAGCCTCTCCTTCATTTCCCTTCCAAGGTACCTGAGGCTCCAATTTCTGAGCCTTGTAGGGGCCAGCGTAGCTTCAGCCTTCTTGGGTCTCCAAGTCTTTTCCATCATTTTGAGGTTTTGTCTCCTCACCTGTTCACAATATTCCCTTACAGCCATCTCAGTGGTGTTTCAGAGGGGGTGAACATAAATGTTTCAATATGTCTTTACCTAGGTATTCTTGACTAGTTGATATTTTAGTATTATTTTTAAAAAGTGAAAAATGTATTGGAACGTTTACATTGACAAGTGTTTTGAACAATTAGGTGTAGAAAGTGGAGAATGAAAGAGCCTTGCTTGCCTTCTCCTTTGAAACCACTGTCAATAGTTGGCACATCTTCCTAGGCATTTTGCCTACGCATATGTGTACGTATGCATACACGTGTGCTTGCGGAGTCTTTCTTCCTGAGAGATGTAGCTGTTTATTCCTTAAAGCTCCCTTGCTGTCTAGAAATTAAACAGTTTCATTCACAGAACAAATGCCAATGTTGAGACATCTGGTTAATCTACTGTAGTAGCTGAGAACTAGATACATATTATACAATCGTGCACGTGTTTACTTGTAAATTGCTGTAAGCTTTGCAAGCTGGGGCTAAACTTTGGCCCAAGCTAGTGCTTTCAACAGTTCATTTCCTGATTGGCAGGAAATAAAAGGATTTGTTCTTACTCTATACCTCACTCTTTCACCTTCAGGCAATATAAAGCTGCTTTTAAGGCCCAAAGGTACACAGTTAAGACTTGCTCATTAAAGCTGGGTTGTGGTGTTCCCTATGAAATCCAATGGTATGGGGATGCCTGGTCAATTAAAACCCTTTCTTCACTGTAACATTTGTGCAGAGTTTAAGATATGAGGCAAATATCTTACTTGCCAGTGATTTTCTTTTAGCTCACACCAAAGTCTTGTTTAGTGCTCCAAATTTTGATGAGATTATTAAACTCATACCCCATGGTGTGAAAGTTGTTTCTCTTTTTAACACTGTTCTCTGCCTTTATCTTCATCTCTACCTGAGAGAGATCTAAATTCTTTAACCTGCCGTTGTTTCATTTGAGACACAATGAGGCTCTATATTTGAAAAGCTGAGAAGGGTCAGAGGCTGCAGATGGCGAGGTGTTCATACCAAACTTATTTTTGTGACAAGTGGAGACTTTTGAGAATTTATTAATAGATTTTTAAAATAACTACTAAAAACATTACATTAAAACTGCTCATTGGCAATAGTAGTTGCCTTTCTAATCAAGATTTTGTGTAAACCCCTTTTGTTATATTTGGAGATGTTGCTGGGTTTCTTAGTCTCTTCTAAACATACTGTGGTGCAGTGGAGAATGCTACTGCACTTATGAAAAGGAACAAGATGGTTATTTTCTGGGAACTGCTGAAATGGTAGCAAGATCTCCCCTCCCAGGGTATTATTGCTGAAGACCTAGATAGCAGGTCTCTACTTCCTATTCATTCTATTTCTAGAAGCAAGCAAATGTTCTCTAATTGCAGGCTTGGGCTGAATGCCTCAGCAGTGTTTCCCACTGTGCTAATTGGAAAAATATAATTTTCAACTAACTGTGTCCTGCTTTGCAAAATAATAGTTGGCAGCTGAGTTGCCAGTTTGGTTCCTAAAGTGAACTAGTACTGTTCAGTTTAGCACTAAGGATAATGGACCTTCAGAAATCCCAGGGAGAGCGGTACTGTACAAGGACCATTAGAGATCTAACTTCAGTCTATAAGAACAAGTGCCTATTGATTTCTTTTTCTAGGAGCCTTTAAATTAAAAATTTAATAATTTTGGGGGGCCAGGTTCTGGGAATGATAGTCGATATTGCCCATTAGTTGAACAGTCCTATGATGGACCTCGTGTGTACCTTCCTGATTTGGAAGGGAGGTAATTTTCTTTTAGCTAAGGTCTTGGCTTCTGGCAAGCTCCCCATCAACCTAAATGTGGTTGACCTTGCCAGCTGTTTGGAAATGCTGTCAGCTTGGGATATAGAGTTGGTAAGAGTGACACTTCTGTTTAGAATCTTTGTTTTTTCTTAGAGTGGTTCTATCGTGTTTCACAAAGAATTACTGTCTTGCATAGAGAAAGCCTTGAAATTCTAAGTTTCCACTGGAAGCAGAGATCTTAAAGTCGGTTGATTACCTCCTGTGTGCAATACAGCATAGTGGTTAGAAGCATAAGCTTTGGAGCCAGACCTACCCGAGTTCTGCTTCCAGCTACTACTTCTGAGTTATATGACCAAGAAAGTTATTTAATCTTTCTAAGCTTCAGTTCTCTTGTCTAAAAATTGGTGATGATAACAGTACTTACGTCACAGGATTTTCATGAGGATTAAGTAAAATAACACATGTAATATGTGCAATGCCTGACTTCTTACGTACTTCATAGTGTTTATTAATTGATCTCATTCTCTAAGTAACTATATGTAAGTTTTCTTAACATGGTAATATTCCCTTTGTCATTGATTCCCTAGGGGCACCTTTCCATGACTGGTGTGACATGTAATTTTCCTTAACTGTAACTTCATTTCTTATGTCTGAATGGAAGGATTTAATTTTGGTGGATTGCCTTTGAAGACAAGAGTATATGACCCTGTATTAATTAGGATTAGGTTAAGCAGTGAGTGACAGAAAACCTCAAGAACAAAGAAGAAAGCCTATCTCTCTCCAAAGTAAAAGAAGCTCAGGCCTGTAATGGCGGGTCCGTGGTCATCAGGGTAGGACAGGCTCTTTCTCTCTTGCTCCATTTTCAACATGTGGTTGCCACCTCAAGACCCAAGGATCCAAAGATGTAAGTTGTCTCATTATTGGTAATATTATGTTTGTTCACATCACTTACCAAGGCATCTAATAGCAAGTAGTTTATTAATTTTTTTATGAGATGAGGTCTTGCTATGTTGCCCAGACTCGTCTCAAACTCCTGGGCTCAAGTGATCCTCCTGCCTCAGCCTCCCGAGTAGCTGAGACTACAAGTGTGCACCACTGTGCCTGGCTAGCAAGTAGTTTAGATGCCTTAGTAAGATATATGCACATGCAGAGGGTGGGATAGAAACCCCACTCCTGGTACCAATTTCTGCATCAGGATCCAGTCAGGAGACAGAAATCATAGTTATTTTTATAGCGAATTTAACAAAAGAGTTGTTAACTAAGTGTAAATTATTAACTAGATAACTTAGGAAGCGTTCAGAGAAGAGGTTGGAATTATTAAAACTTTAGAATCTTTGAGAAGAAACCCCTGTGAAGCTAAAACTCAGACCTCTGAGGAAGGGTCACTGCCCAGCTGCTGCTGGTGTATCAGCTTGGAAGAGAGTCCCAAGGGCCTGGGCCCCGGACCGCTGAGGAGGGTGTGCCGGCAGCTGGTGACTCTCAGAGGTACGTGAAGAGGCTGGTTCTGTGAGAGCTGAAGGACTGCACTCAGGCTTCAGCTGCTGTCCGAGAAGGAACTGCTGCTGTCACAGTGAAGAAATGTGAGGTGACCCTTGCAGAACAGGAAGCAAACAGGAGTAAGTTCCCTTTCCTTCCTCCAGCCCCATGGGCTCCTCAGAGCTGCCCCTTTGGCAGAGCAAAACCGGGGAGTCCCTGGCAAGCAAATCTGCTTGGAAGAGTCCCAGTCCCCGCATCACAGCACAGTACAGAGGGCTGGGTTTGAAGCCAAGACATGACAGCGTCACAGCTGACACAGGTGGTGGTGGCCAAGTTTCTCCGTTGTGAGAGTATCTTTTCCCCTTGGAATGAGTGCATTCTCTTTGGGGTGCTAGTTGAGATCATGTGACTGTTCTGCACTCTGGCCAACTTTCACCCAATGGCCTTAATATCCATTGATGAATCTTGCCTGAAGCAGCTATTACTAAGGTGGTTGTAAAATGATTTTCTATTTTTCTCTTTCCTCATAAATTTATTAGTTGTCATTCTTTGGTAAAGAATAGCTTTCCCTTCTCCTTCATCCCTGTCCTGGGAAATGTGATTTTTAGTTTGTTGGCCACATATCCAGCTAAAAGTTGGGAGTCCTGTTACTAAGGATTCGGGGAAGAACAGACACTGGTGTAGGCAGCTGGCACTCTGTCACAGGCCTAAGCCTAAGCAGTCTTATTACTGCAGTTGAATCCATGATTGACTTGAATGTTAAAAACTTATAGCAAAAACAAGGAATTAATGTTTTATATATGGAAGTATGGGGAAAGACAACCTAAATTCACAGGTTGGAGTTACCTGGAGAGCTTAGGCCTGGGTCCCATCCAAGGACATTGTGATTTAATGATATAGTTGTGGCCCGGGCATCAGGATTTTTAAAAGCTCTCTTGGGTTTCCAATATGCTTGCAAGGTTGAGAACCCTGAAGCAGGCACCCTAAATTGGCCACGTGGGGTAAATTAGTGTTCCCTGTTTCAATCTAGTGGATAGGAATGCAGGACTTGAACTAGGGATATTGGCATGTCTTGCTTTCAAATCAGCATTTTCAAAAATCTGTCCATTGTTAGTGTTTGACCACATGGTATGTTTATAGATTTTATTTCATGCCTTCAAAAAAGAAGGTGACTGTTCTCAAAAGCCAATTTAACTCAGCTGGTCCAGATCTGGGTAACCAGATTTAGAGTGCTTTCCATGACCTTAGTCACAAGCTCATTTGTGCTTTTGTAAAAATGGAAACACCTTTTTCTATCTTAAGGATGGAATGAAGGACAGAATCCCGAAGTTAAGGAAACGACAAGAGGTGGACTTCTGAGTAAAAACGACAGCAGTTGATACATTGAGCCTTTGCCACATTCCCAGCATCGTGCTACATACTTAACGTCAGTCTTTACAACTTTACAATTTATTGCGAAATATTTCAGACATAGAAAAGGTATAGAGAATAAAATAATGGACACTCTTGTACCCACCATATAGTTTCAGATTCCAGGGCCTAGATTGCTTTTTACTGAATTTGATGTTTCTTTTTATTTTTACTTTATATATATTTCCCTAAATAATATATAATATTGTTTTGCATGTTTTTAAGCCATATGTAAATGATCTTCCACTATATGCATTCTCATACAAATTTCTTTTGCTTAGCATTGTAGTTGTGAGGTTCCTCCATGTTAATATATATAGCTTTGGCTCATTCATGACCACACCACAGTTTATTATGTGTTCTCCTGGTCAACATTTAGGTGGATTCCAATTTTTGCCAATTAAAAAGAGTGCATGCATTAGCATTCTTATATGGGTCTCCTTGGACACCTGTGTAAGTATTTCTCTGGAGTCTAAATCTAGGAGTCAAATTGCTATGTAGTGTATGTTCATTTTTTTGTTTTTTTTTTTTTTTTTTGTTTTTCTTCTTTTTGGCCATCACATTCAGGAATGTATGTTCATTTTTAATCTTATCAGATATTGCCAAATTGAACCAGTTTAAACCAGTTTAAACTCTCATCAGCAGTGTATAAGAGTTTCAGTTCTGTGACTTTGTCACCATTTAGTATTGTCAGAGTTTAAAATTTTTGCCAAATACATTATTTCTTAATTCTCCCAACAATCCTATGAGGTAGGCAGCCTTCTTATTTCAGGTGAAGAAATTGAGAGTCAGATATTAAGCATCTTGTCCAGGGATGTAGCAAATAATTGACAGAGTTGGTTCTAACACAGATCTGCCAGATTCCAAAGCTCTTGATGAATATGAAGTCATTGGAATGTAGGAGAGCTTCGGGACCTGTAACTGGAGATGAGTGTCAGCAGGTATGAGAGAAGGGCAAAGGACCAGGGGTTGGGAAGGAGTAAGAAGTGCAGGGGAAGAAGAATATAAGGAAGTATGTAAGGCAAGAAATGTTGGTAATGACTTCTCTGTGGCGCCAACATGCAAAGCTGGCATAAGAAAAAGATAACTGTGACAGTTTGAGAATGGCCATAGATTCTTTGACCTTCTTCCCACAAAGGCATGGTCTATGTCCCCTCTCCTTAAACTAGGTGGGTTCTAACTGCTTTGATCCATAGAATTTGGCAGAAGTGACTGCCAATTTCCAGGTCCAAGCCTTAAGAGGCTGGCAGCTTCCATTGTCTCTTGGAACACTTGCTGTATGGAAAGGTAGTTGCCATAAAAGAAATCTGACTACCCTGAGGCTGCTATGCTGTGAGGTAGCCCAGGCAGATTCATGGAATGGAACCAAGATCTCTCCCCTCCCCTCCCTGCCAATAGCCTTGGCAGAGCTCACAGCCATCAGCCAGCCCAGCCTGCCAGCTGTGTGAGCAAGCCTTCCTGCAGGGTGATCTCCAGTCGCAGTTGAGACACCCCAACTGATGCCATGTGAACAGAGAAGAGCAGCCAAGCTGAGCCCTTCTCAAATCCCAAATCCTCCAAGTGTAGGCAAAATAAGTTGCTTATTTTAAGCCACTATATTTTGGGATGGTTTGTTATGTAACAATAGATAGAGCCATAGCTAAGGCAGAAGCTGAAGGGAAGATTTTTTAATCTTTCATGGATATCACAAAATATGGATATTTATTGCATTTCAAAATTTTAAGTCCACCTAATACAACTCTTTTGAGTTTACTTTTCCCATGTTATATAAACAGTACATTATAAATCACCTACTCATGATTCCCAATCTACTATTTTCATTTTCTATGTTCTGTACTAGTCTTTGCTTTAACTGCATATTTAATTTGTAATTATTAATAAATATGTAATTATGGAATAGATATAATTTATATTTCCTGTGTCATGTAATTTTTAGATGGGTTTGGCCAAAGGAAATCACACAATAATTAGGGTGGTGCAAAATTAGTCATAACTTGCCTTAATTTAGCATTCGCTTGCTTAAACTCATTTCCTTCTCACAATAACTCAATCGGGAAGTTATACCTTTCAGATGAGAAGACTTAAGGCATTGTAGAGGTTGGCAAATGAATCCAAGGTCACACAGCCAGCACACTAGGGAATGTGTCATTACTGTGGTGGAGAAAGTGAAAGCAGAGCAGAGACAGTTTATCTGGTGCCCCCACACAAGGGAAACATTTCCAAATCTGAGACAAATGAGGCTGCTAGATACCAATTGGATTGCCCCTCCTAAAGTGAGTGAGCGCATGGAAAATTATTTAAGGACCACTGAAACAACTTTTGGTGTGTGCTTTGGCAGTAGCTCCTTCAGAAAAGCCTGCAGCCCGCAGAAGATCTGGATACCACAGAAACAAAGAACATCACCGAGACTTCTATGTGTGCTCAGAGAAGGGAGTCCCTACCATGAAACCTGTGGCCTGTGCTTCTGGGGTCTTCAAAGCCAATAAAAACCAGAGGATGATTGAATGAGAAGGAAAAGAAAGCACGAGGGAGGTTATTTTTTACTTTGTAGATGGTAGAGATGCCTCTGTTTCTGGGGTTTTGTGGCCGGGATCTTGTACTCTTGGTAAGATCTCCCACATAAATGAACCAAGGTGAAGTGCTGGACTAAAAACAGCCTGATGTATAAGCATAATTACAATGACATTGATATTGCTTCCATTTTCTCAATGCCTGGTGTGCAATGCTGGCTCTCCCAGGGCAACACCATGGCCTGTGGCAGCTTGGTCTACCCTCACTGCAGGGGGAAGCTTGAGGCATGATGGTACCATGACAGGCTAAGCCTGGGTTTGCCCCCAGCCTGTGGGAAAGAGGGGGCTCATCTCCTACCCTTACAACCCCCACCCCCACCTTGAAGAACTTTTTGCAAAACAGCAGAGTTTATGGGTAAGAGCCACTGACCTACTTGATGGGGAAGGCTGATGCAAAACTGCTGGGACATGTGATGAGAAACATGCTTTGGAGAGATAGGGAGGCTGTTCCTGGCATTGCCTTTGCAAAGCTGCTGGGCTGATACCAGGCTGGGGCTCTTGCTTCCTTGCTTGGTTCCTCCTGGGCAGCCTTCCTGGCACCCTGGAGCAGCCAAACATCTCAGGATGGGCAGTGGCTGTGGCAGGCCAGCTTGCTTCATCAGGGCACTTTTTGCCTTAATAGTCACAAATTGTTTCTCAGACAAAATATTTGTCACATGACCCCTGTCACTTAGAGCTTTGTGTGTGCCCTTTATTGAGAGACTGGCCAGAACATGCAGCAAGAACCTAGCTTTGCCTGGCATTGGGGCTCTAGTTCCTGATGTAGGTCACATGCATGTCCTATGCTTACATTTTTTTAGCTTTGACCTGAGGCTGACAGGGTTTTTGAGTCCTGAGCCTGGGAAGAAATTATAACGACATAATAAAGACCAATGATGTTATGAGTCTATTGAAGACGTAGGACACAAAGTTTCTCCAATGCAACAAGTGTTTCGAACCAGCTTCCCTTTGTGTTCCTTCAGGAAGCCTGGCACAGTGGACACTTGTGGGTACCCCATCTTCCATTTCCTGCTCCCTTCCCCCTTCCCAGCAGCTTCAGATTTCTAATGGGGGACTTCAGTGATTCCAGCTCTAAGCCAATCGAGACAAGCCAATCCTACCCTCCTGCAGGGTGGACATGTGAACTACTCTGGTCTATTCAGAGTGAGTCTCAGGACTTTTGCTGGGATTTTGGAGCAAAGAATTTTCTGCTGCTTATGAAAGGGAATCATGTAGCCCAGGGTGTCCATCTGAGAACACCGGAGTCCAAGACTTTACCAAGGATGCCACTACCATGCCACAAACTGAAAGTGCTAGAGATGGCACAGAGCCAGGGAAGGAACAGGTCCCGGTTACATCATTCCCTCCCTGTGGGCTTTTCTGTGATGTGGTCTATAAATTTCTTGTTATTGTTTAAGCCAGTTTGAGTTGTGTTTTCTGTTTTTTGCAACTGAAACCATCCTAAGTGGTTCCCTTGGGATGCCAGTCATTTCTTTGATCTGAGCTGTTGGATAGTCAGAGACAGAGCCCAAGCCCCTGACATAGGGGGAGACAACTTGGTAACCATGGCTAGGCCCTTCTGAGAAGACCGAAATGAAAGTGCTAGAACCTCTAAGCTGTGGGCTCCTGGGGGAGGCAGCTCTGACCTGTTCATCCCAACAGTCCCTGGCAGAAGTGGGAGCCTCCTTCCTAGAGGTGAGGGGGACCTAAGTTCTCTGTCCTGAAGGAGTGTACCAGCAGTCAAGTCCATTAGAATATGACTCCTCCACTAAACTGAGGCTTAAAGGGCTAATTCCCTACAGGACTGTATTAAGCTCCTCACGGAACAACAGAAGTCTAGATGCCCTGCAAAGAATCACAGATGTCCTGCCCCTACCCCTTCCTCCCCCCAGCCCCACTTAGTAATGCCCCATCTTCCTGTTTTGTTTTCTGTAGCTCCTTCCCACCGGTTTCACCAGATGGCCCTGGGGATACGGTGTCCAGGTCCTGTCGGCGCCCTTTCCCATATCAGCCTCGGCAGCCGTGTGCCTGCAGGCCCCACCCAGCGCCCGGCTCCTTGACACAAAGGTGGGGCCCTCCTTGCCCCAGATTCTGCCTGGGTCTGTCTCCTTCAATTCTCACCTGATAGCTCGGTAAGATTAAGTGTTCTCTGTGGAGGATTAAAAAAGAGGCTGGGAGAGCAAGAACATAAACTGATTTAAAAGTTAATACAAAACCACAATAATGCAAGTAGTTTGGTACTACTAGTCAAAGAATACACGTTAACTCCTTGGAACTCATGGAAAGGCCTGAAATAGATGCAAGTGTATATGATATATAAGAATTGACTGCGTGGTAAAGGTGGTATTTCAGATCACTGGGGAAAGGATACATCAGTGGTTCTCAACTGAGTGTGACTTTGCTTCCCGGGAAGCACTTGGCAATTGTCAGGAGATGTTTTTGATTGTCATAATTGGAGGGATGCAACTGGAATCTACTAGAGGTCAGAGATGCTGCTAAAAATCCTACAATGCACCAAATAGCTTTCCACAAGAAAGAATTATCCAGCCCAGAATGTCAATAGTGCCACTGTTGTGAAACCCTTGGATAAAGGGGGTAATTGGGACAATTGACTAACCATTTGAGAAGAGAAAAAATTAGATTCTGAATCATACCACAACTAAAATAATTTCAAGTCAGATAAAAAAATGTTAATAAGTAGAATATTTAATATGATCTTTAATAAGATTTAGAAGAAAACACAGATAATTTTATCCTTATGGTGCAAAGACTTTTCTAACCACACAAAGGAAATGACAAAGGAAATACTCATAGAGTTAACTCCATAATCATGAAAAAACACCAAATAGAAAATAAAAAAAAAGGTTAATATTCTTAATATACAAAGAGCTCTTAGAAATAATTAAGAAAAAGACAATAGACCACAATAGAAAAATGGGCAAAAGAAATGTATGACTAGGAAGGTTATTAAAAAAAGAAATACATATGGCCGATAACCCATGAACAATGTTCAATTTTCTGCTGTAAGCAGAGAAATGGAAATTTTACCTACTAAACTGGAAAAGATGAAAAAAATTATAGAACCCCATCTGTGTTAGGGAGGGTTGAAGAAATGAGTACTCTTATGTATGGTTGGAGGAGTATTAAGTTAGAACACTTTGGAGAGCAGTTGTCAATATCATGAATCATTTTAGAAAGGAAATAATTATGAAAATATACCAAAAATGTCCCCTGTAAGGATGCTCTTTGTAGCATCGTAATAGAGAAAAACTGGAAAAAAACCTAAATGCTCAATACCCAGGGGTCAGTTACACGTCCATTCAATGCAATACCTTGTAGTCACGAATGATAATTTAACAATAGTGTGAAAGGATATTTTCTTTGGAGAAATGTTTGCTATTTATTCAGGGGGGAAAACAAATCATAAAATATTATAGTAGTATCACATTTTTGTAAAAGAAAAAAAAATACAGGTATGTCCACATGAGTAGAAAAAGGGCTATTTAGTCAAGATAGCAAACAGTTGATAGGATTACCTCTGGTTGGGGGGATTATCAACTATTTTTTCTTTGTATTTTTCTACATTTTCAAAAATTTCTAAAAGATAACTGCTTTGTGATATGAAAACAATGTTATTTTAAAATTTCAGAGCAAAGAGGTTGTAGAGTACTAACCAGATGCAAAGTGCTCTCCCTAGGCATCTGCAATCTTGGTTTCTGGTCTTTGGAACAGCCCCTTCTCCTCCTCTTCTGTGGCCTCAGTTTTCTCACCTGTAAAATGGTGTTTGGATGATCTTAGACTCTCAGGTGCCTACAGTTCATGGCTCCTGCTGTTGAAGGTTGATGATCCCTGTGAGGATTTTGTGCCAAAACATTTGCTCATTTTTCTTATCCATTAATAGTCAGCAGTGTGGGCCTCATACCTTTCTGACAGGTGATTTACCCAAAAAAACTTACATGCATGTCTGTTCCTTCATTGGGCCTTTTCCCCAAGGTAAACACAAGGTCAGCAGGTGAATGGGCCCATCTTAGAGCTGAGCAAGCTGAAGCCCAGGAAGGGGATATCACTTGGGTTTGGTCCATTCCTGTCCAGGGCCACTTTAACTGGATTCTGCCAACCTCAGGGCCTTTGTGTGGACAGGGAACCCAGAGCTGCTTTAGTATTAGGTCAGTGAAGAAAACTGGGCAGAGTCAAAGGGAGAAAGAATCTGCAAGTGACAGAAACAAAAGCAGTTTTATCAAAGTAAAAGCTAATTTAAAAAAGATATTTGGAAGTGACTGCTTGGACAGAGAAATACCCAAACTACTGGGAAAATGATGATGTTGCTGGTTGATCATCAGTCAGGGATATCATTCAATTTGCTCCAGGTCTCAGGTCTCTTTATCCACATTGGGGAACAGGGTGAAGGGCAACCGGACTAGCTGACCCTTTCAGCTGAAAAATTCCAAGACGTTTATGTTTGACAGGGATTTGCCAAGCCCTCCTCCTGGCTGTGCCCACATTCTGCAAGATTCAAAGAGAAGGGAACAGAAGAAATAGGGTCCTAATAACTCCATCCATCTGAGTAGCTCTTTGCTGGGCCTTCTTTGTTTTCTAAACCAGTGCTATCCAATAGAAATATAATGTGAGCCCATATGTAACTGTAATTTTCCTAGTAGCCACATTTAAAAAAGTAAAAAGAAACAGTTGAAATTAATTTTAATAATACATGATTTAACCCAATATATCGAAAATATTATTTCATCCATGCAAAGCTGGAGGCCAAAAAAAAGGAATAAAAAAGAGAGAACAAATAAAAATTTAAAAATATTATTTCAACACATAATCAACCTAAAAATTATTGAGGGATTTTACATTCAATTTTTGGCACCATTCTCTGAAATCTGGTGTGCATTTTACTTCTAGAGCATTTCTGGATTTAGACTGGCCACACTTCAAGTGCTTATTAGCCACAGTGGCTGGTGCCTGCCACACTGGACAGTACAGCTCTAAACCCTGCGTGGTGGGCAGGGCTTGTCTCATCCCTTTCACAGATGGAAAAAGAGAGGCTCTGAGGCCTACAGGTGTTCCCTGGCAGAGCAGGGACGCTCCCCCCACCCCTTCTCCGCCTTCCTCTCCGTGCTGGCTGTTCCTCCCATTGGCCCACTTCCTGCCATGGCCTGAGGCACAGTCCTGGCCTCCTTGGAGCTCACAGGCAAATGGGGAGACAGAATCAAGTTCAGCTCTAGTGCGGTGACCACAGTGACTGCAGTGTGGTGGGGGTTCAGAGCAGGGAGGGGACTGTGAGGGCGGGAGGAGGCAAGGCCAGGTTATCTCTCAGTGACACAATAGCTTTGGCTATGGGCCTCAGGCGGGCCGGTCTCCTCTCCCCAGCAAGCTGCCCAGGCAACACATTCCCTGAGACCTTCACTAAGACCCACCTGCCAACTTTCCATACCTTTGACCTGTGGTGGTCATTTGCACATAGCATTTCGAGTTTCCATGGCAGCTGACCTCTCCAGAGGGACTCAAAGTGCCCAGTAGAAAGAAGAGAAGGCATCCATAAAAATAACAATGATAATATTCCTACTAATATGATAGCAGTGTACGTCTGCCCAGGGCAGAGTGGTTCTGCCACTGGCAGTGCAGTATTCTCCAGCATCCCTGGATACACATTATTTCCCATATTGGGGGCCTTTCCCCTCTGTGCTCAAGTCCTGTGTTGGTCTTCAGGGGGACTTTCCTCAGGGTCTTGCTGTCCACTTGAGGACTGCAGGCAAGTTTTCCTTGGGCATGGCCAACTGAGAGATTATTTGATGTGATCCATGAATTTAAGTGCTTTTTCTAATGAAAATTTTATTACAATAAAAGCAAATACCAGCCAATCGTAAACTCTTAGCTCTATAGACAAAAATGTAAGCCAAGAGACAGTGTGGGCATGCGTTACACGTGAAGAGACTGTGCTGCAGAGTGGACCCAGGAAGACTGAGAGCGAAAAGACATGTCTGAGCTTGGCCCTCCACTCAGCAGAGAGACTTCAAAGATGTCTTTGTGAATATCATCAAGATCTAAATACGTTTTAGGTAATTTCGATAACATAGCGCCTTCTGTCTAACAATTAGTCAATTAATTAGATCTTTAAGGTGCTTTTCTGAATCAATACACAACTCTACAGCATGACCTTGAGCCCAGGTAATAATATGTTCCCTGTCTTTCACGTTGCCGTGAAGATCAAGTGTATTAGTTTAAACAAAAGTGTTCTGTAAACCAGGAGGCTACAGATACACGTAGGTTGTCATTATGATTAATCATCATTATTCATTTTCTTTTAATTTAGCTGCAACTGATATTAGTCTTTGGAACTTCTAAGAATATTCTCATCAAAAAGCCTTTGCAAGGCCAGATGCTGTGATTCATGCCTATAATCCCAGCACTTTGGGAGGCTGAGGTGGGAGGATCACTTGAGCCCAGGAGTTCAAGACCAGCTTGGGCAACATAGTGAGATCCTGGCTCTACCAAAAAAAAAGGCTTTGCAGTCTTAAATTCCCTAGATAAAAATATTATTTTGCCCTTATCCCAGAACCCACATTCTCATTCTGGCATATAGGAGTCCACCTTTGGCTGCCAGGAGCTGGCTGGAGCTGGAACTCACCATAACCTTTCCCTCTTGACCACTCCTCTCTTTACAATCAGGATAAGGTGTTCCCCACATGCCTTCCCACCCACTGCACTCCTTGGCCTCTCCTGCCTTTTGAGGTCAGGTGTGGATGGCAGTTACTGTTGGGCTGCCCTGCCTTTCACTCCAGGACCTGGTGATCAATGATGGGTAGGGACTGAGTTCACGACTCCACCAGCAAGCTGAGGGCAAAGGCCAGGGTTCCTGCTGGCCTCTCTCTCCACTCCCAGACCAAGGAGGTTGGTCGGGCCGGTGCCCCAGAGCTCTGATGCTCAAAGTCTCTGACTGCACAGGGTGGAGCCCTGGCCGGGCAGGTCAGCTGGAAGGTGGAAACGTGGGTCTGTCGACAGCCATCACGGATGTTACTTTCTTGGGTCTGCTTTCCACGATGTTGTTCATCTGGTTCCCTGTAGGGATGAACATCACATTCTGAAAACAGAGCCTTTGGCCAGCCCTGGGTCCTGGTGAAGCCCCTGGGCTGGGCAGCGGGCCCTCCCCAGAGTAATCAGGTGAGCACATCGTTACCCTCCTTTCCTGAGCCTGCCTGGGACCTGTAGGTAGGGCAGGGAGAGGAGACCCACCTCACCTGCTCACCTTGGCCTGGTGTCTTCTTTGGTGCCCACACAGAGGATGTGAGGAGACAGATAGGGGCTTTGTTTCCTCTTCTCTCAGACACATAAAAACTTGGCCTCAGTCTAATCATTCCCTGAGTACAAATGGACAACATAGTGGTCGTACTGTTCCATCATTCAGTCATAAATACCACCAAGCATACACATAGAGTAAATGTAGCTGGGTTTGGTGATGCACACCTGTAGTCCCAGCTACTCTGGAGGCTGAGGCGTGAGGATCGCTTGAGCCCAGGAGTTCAAGGCCAGCCTGGGCAACATAGCGAGATCCTGTCTCTAAAAAAAATAAGTTACTTGGATATCAGGTTCTCACTCAAAACCGCCTCCTCTATTGAGGTACACTTTGCACACAATAAAATGTACCCATTTTAAGTTTAGAGTAAGACGAGTTTTGACAAATGTATACACTTGTGTAAACATCAGCATACTCAAGTTAGAGAAAGTTCCCATCACCCTACCCCCCAAAATTCCCTCTTGCTCCTCTGCAGTCGATTTCTCCACTCCTGCTTTCTGTTGGTATAGTCTTAACCTTGCTAGAGTTTTATATGAATTTAATCAAGCACTGTGTATTCTCTTGTGTCTGGCCCCTTCACTCACCATAGTGTCTGTGAGATTCTTGTATTTGTTGTGGGTATCAGTAGTAGTTTCCTCTTTATTGCTGAGTAATATTCCATTGTATGGGCATACCACAATTTTTTAATGGCTCTCATTTCTGACCTTGCAATAGATGGTCTTTCCAGTTGCCCCCCAATAGCAATGACCCTTAGGGCCATTGGAGGTTTTCTAAGTATACATTGGATTTTTATCTCCCACCTATTCCCGATAACCTGGGCTCCTTCTGTGCCTGTCCTGTCCCTTGCCTTGTCTTAGGTCTGCTGCAGAGCAGAGCTACCCTTCTGCTAGTCATTCAGGAGTATTTTTAAAAAATAACCATTTATTGCACAAGTAATATAAAGCAACATCAAGACATGCCAGATAAAAAACTAAAACAAAAAAAAATGTGTGCAGTCCTGACAACCTACCAAATTAAGATTCTCAACTGACGTTAGCAGACTACCAATTCCTCACCACCTGCTTCTTCAAAAGTCTCTGCCTTTTGCCAGAATGTATATTTTACTTTATCTTTTCTCTTATGTAGACACTCTGATATATTTGCAGATGTATTATATATCTTTTTAAAAATAATCATTTTAAACTTTAAAAACATTTAAAGATAATACACAAATATGGTAAAAAAAAGGAATTCATTAGTACAGAGAATGTAAAATGAGAGAAAAAATCTTCCTCCCCATGTCATGCTCATTTCTTCGGGCAGCCACTGGGAACAGGCTGGTGAGTATCCTTCCCAATATTTGTAATGTCTGATATGCACATTGTATGTAACCCAAATAAAACCGGGCGCCCATGTCTTGTCTTAGCACAGTGACATGTCCAAAAGAAACACAAATATGGTCTCATTTTTGAACTAGTCTAGGCCTTCTCTAGGTCTTTACTGAAGGTCCCTCGACAGCACTAAGGAGAGAGGTGCTGTGTACATGTGTCAGTCAAGATTTGTGGCTGTAAGCAAATCACTGTTTTCTGTTAGACAATAGTGGTTCTCACGGAATCTCTGGATATCTCACAGCTGGGAGGTTCTGCAGACGAGACCCAAAAAGTCAGGTTACAGAGTTGGTCTGGTTAAAACATGACCACCGAGGTAGGCCCTGGCCTGTCCTTAAAAACATTGTCTTTCATCCGACCCCCAAAGTCTCTTTCTCTCTCTTGCTTTTAGGTTCCCTATGTCCGTGACTCCCCGTCTTGCTTACTGCACTTTTTCCGCTGCCTTGGGGAGCTCCCTTCTTCCTTAGGGGCTTGTGGGGGAACTCTGGATGGTTATGTTTTAATAATTTTGTCCCTGCCACATATACATGTGAGAGGGACCAAAATACATGTACATATTTTACACAAGTGGTCTCATACTCTGCACAATGTTTGGCACCTTGCCTTGAGCAGCATAGATTGGAGACCATTCCATTTTCATACACACAGAGCACTCCCTTATTGTTTTTCATGGCTGAATAGTGAATGAACCATGATTTCTTTAATACATCTTCTCCTGATGGGCATTTGGTTGTTGTCAGTCTTTGGGACTTGAAAGCATCCTTGTGCACGTATATTACTTGCCTGTGTAAGCAGGCACATTGCTTAGCCCAGAAGGAGAAGAATTCTAGCCCTTAACATTCCTTGGTGTGAAGTTATAGTGGGTGAGTGGGCCTCCCAGGGCCCGCTTCCAGCGAAGTCTCCATATGCCTTTTGGGTGGATGTAGAAATCAGTGAGGCTTGGCAGGAGTTCTGCAGTGAGAAATGTCACAACCCAAACAGCAACTACATACACAGAGCTTTACATGTCTTGTTCCACTATGATCAGTAGCCATTATAACCTGGAGCTACAGACTTGATGAAAGCCTCAGAAATGGATAAACTAGAGGAAGCTTGGGACTTCTTTGGCAATATGGACACAATATCGTTTAGAAATATTTTTAAAGCCACTGAGCAATTCACATCCTCATTTTTAAGGATAGATTCAGAGATTGGTTATTCCATTATGGGACCAGAATGAAGCGTTTTGGTCATCTGGCCTCCCACATTCACTTCGTCTTCTGGATGCAGCAGCCCCATTTCCTTCCAGGGAATTACCTGTCCAAGGTCAGGTGCCTTCAGGGGGAAGCACCCTCACCAGCCAGGGTGTGTGTGCATGTGACTCCACCTGGGCCAAGCAGACCCTCTCTCCTGGACTTTGCTGAGTGGAGTGAGGCTAGAACCAGAGAAACCTGGCTCGTGCTGACTCATTCTGGAGGCACCCTGACAAATGTTGAGTCAGTTCCTGCTGAGTGGAATGTCAGAGCTGGTGAGTTCATGTTGCCAGAAACCAGCAAGGCTGAACTTGACCTCTGGCTTCTGCAGGGAGGCAGCAACAGTACCCAAAGCAACCCCCTCCCCAACTCCTCAGGGCCTGTACCTGCCCAGCTTCTCCTGGTCCAGCCCAGCATGGCCGTGACCTGCACTCCGCCTCTGCCATCCTCCCGGCCCTTCCACCATCCTGGCTTCCTCATCCAGCAGTGACCTTGACTTGTCCCACACCTCCCTCACTCCTGCACCCACCTGGGAGCTGTGGCCAGAGCCAGAGCCAGCGAAGGCTCTGCGTCCCTCTGCCCGAGCATGTCTTTGCTCTCCCTCCAGAACCCTGTCTCTTGGACCTCACCCAGATTAGATGCAGAAACCGTTTCATCCCAATTGCTTGGGGTCAATTTCTCCCCAGTCCTGTGACTTCTGCCTCTAGTCACCCTGAGGGAAGGCAGGAGGGCCCTGACTTGGCAAAGCTGGGTGGGGAGCGAATGGACACAGGCGAGAAGAGTGCAGGTCAGGGGGGATGAGTCACTGGGAGAGAGGGCAGAGGTGCCAAGGAAGGGAAAGAGTGCATGAACCTCGGCGGGGAGGCGCCACTGCTGAACACCCAGATGCTGGGATTTGAGGGTTTAAGAAAGTTTTCCCTACTTAGCACTAGCTCTCTAACCAGCCTGGGTTAATATAGGATCTTTTGATCCCTTGAGAAAATGAAAAATATTTAAATTGTGAACCTATTAAAATCCAGACACTGTCATTTGGATTGTTCATCCTTAACACCCAGCAAAGATCAAGTACTTAAGAGGATTAGACACAGGCCAGGTGTCTGTGAGAAAAAGAAAAACAAACCAGAAAATCTGGATTTGAGGCCAGCTCCCCACTTACTACTGAGCAACCTTAAGCGAGGTATTTGAGTTTTCCGCACAGCAATTCCTTTGTGCATATGGGGTGTCTCCTTCTCTGTCTGGAGAATGGTCCAAGGGGGTGAGGAAAGCAACAGCCCGGAGGTGTGGCTGGAAGGGGTGGGGGAGGGGTGGAGTGCCCCATCCCTACTGCTCCCTCGCTTCCCAGGTGGCCCCCATGCTCACCTCCCCATCCCCAAAGCCCCCACCTGTGCCTCCACTAAAACGAGGCGAGGGGCCGTGAACAGGTGCTTGAGGTATGTGTTCCTGTGCGTCCGTAGTTACTGCTTAGAGTAAGTGTAAAGACCTAGTAAACTCCAAAGCATCATCATCTCCTGAAGGTGACAACCTGGCAGTAAAATAGGCTGTAGGTAAATAGGTAAAATGAGGTAGGCCCAAGAGAGAACTGCTCATCCTCTGGAAGACTTATGTGACCAAAGAGGGCAGAAAAGATGCACGATTTAACAAGAAATCTGGCCCAGCCAGCGTTGGGCATCCACTCGGCTTGTAGTCAGCCTCATGCAGATCCAACGGTGCTCGCGTGGCCAGCTGGGTTTTGTGCACTCAGGAATTGAAATTATTTTAAAATTAAAATAATTTCTAAGTCATTCTAAGGAATGACTTGTGCTCAAGGTATAATTTTGGTTTTGGTTGTAATCACACTTTCTTTATGTGATAATTTTCCTGTAGTTTTTAATTTAATTTTTTGAGTAGGTAATACATTTGCATGGCTCACAATTCAAAAATAGCAACCAATGTACTCTGAGCAATTTCTTTCTCTTACTTCCTGTCTCTAGTTCCTGCTACCTTCCCTGTCCTCTGAATCCTGTTTTTAGTTTCTTATGTATTCTTCCAGAGTTTTTTATGCAGATATAAGCAAATACAAACATAGATTCTTTTTTTACACAGAATGTAGATCCTGTTTGTTCTGCAGCCTTTTCTCCCCATTTATTGGTGTGTCTTGGATACATTTTTTTATTACTAGATGGGGAGATTCTTCATTCTTTTTTTAATTGAGGTATGATTGACATACAAAAAAGCTGTACATATTTAATGTGTACATCTTGATGAGTTTGAAAATAATTATACACCCATGAAACTGTCACCATAACAATGCCATAAACTTAACCATCACCTCTAAAAGTTTCCTCCCTCACTTCCTCATTTTTTTGTGCGTGTGATAAGAACATTTAACATAAGATTTATCTTAAATACCATTGAGTATCTTAAAAACAATACAGTGTTGTTAACTATATGTACTACGCTGTACAGTAGATCTCTAGGACTTACTTATTTTGCATAACCAACACTTTCTACCCTTTGACCAACAACTCCCTGTTTCCCTCCCTCCAGTCCCTGGGAACCTCTTCATTCTTTTTCATAGTTGTATATATATAAGGTATTGCATTATCGTGGGGCCTTACTTTATGTACCCAGCCCTCTATTGATGGGTGTATGCTACTTATTTTACTATTATAAATAGTGTTGCAATGAGCAACTCTGTACATGTGGGCATTTTGGATTTGTATATAAATCAATCTCAGGTGTAAAAGTGGAACTGCTGGGTCAAAGAATTTATCTTAATTTTGATAGGTGTTGCCAAATTGCCTTCCCAAAGGGTTGTACCAATTTACGCTCCCACAAAGAATGCGTGAAAGTTCCTCTTTTTCCACAGACTCACCCACAGAGTGTGTTATCAACTAGTTGGATTTTTGCCAGTCTGATAGGTGAAAATTGGTATCTGTAGTTTTAATTTGCAGTTCTCATATGAGTAAGTTTGATGATCTTTTGATACATTTGAGAGCCATTTGTATTTCTTTCCTTTGAATTATTCGTTTTTCTCTTATTGGGTTATTGATCTTTTTCTAGAAGCTCTTTACATATTAGAGAGATGCACCTTTTGCCTGTGATGGGAGTTGCAAGCTCCCTTGCTATGGTTTGTCACGTCTTTTGGCTTTGCTTATGGTGTAGTTCATTATCGCTTTTTTATTATCATCAATAAGAATTTTTTAAAATTTTAAAATAATTTTAAGATAGCACAAAGAGTTCCTTATGCCCTTCTCCCAGGTTTTCCTGATAATCTTCATAATCATAGTGCAGGGACTGAAACCAGAAAAGTGACCTTGACCCCATAATATTAACTATCTCTAGACTGTGGTCGGGTTTCCCTAGTTTTTCACCTAATGAATGTCCTTTTTCTGTCCAGAACCCAATCCAGGATCTCATTTTGCATTTGTATCTATGTATATGAATATGTATATATTTATTTTGCATTTAGTTGTCATAGCCTCTCCCATCTCTGACAGTTCTTCAGTCTTTTCTTGTTTTTCATGACCTGGATGGTTTTTAACAGTAATGGCCAGGTATTTTGTAGAACGTTCCTTGATTTGAGCCTGTCTAATGTTTTCTCATGATTAGATTATAGTGATGGATTTTGGGGAAGAATAACACAGGTGATGTGCTTTTCTCAGTGCGTGATATCCAGGCACATAATAGTAACTTTGATTACTTGCTTAAGATAGTGTCTGCCTGGTTTCTCCACTGTAAAGTTTCTGTTTTCCCCATATAATTAGTAAGTATTTGGGGGGAGGTATTTTGAAGCTTCTAAAATATCCTGGTTTTCCTCAAATTTCTGCCCACTAATATTAGCATTCCTTTGTGGATCTTGCTACAGACTGTACCAGCTACATAATTTGTAGGGCCCAGTGCAAAATGAAAATTCAGAACCCCCTTTTAAAAAATTGTTGGGAATTTCAAGATGGAGACAGCAGGGAATTAAACAAAATGTGAGGCTTTAATTATTACTGTGGCGTTTTAATGGTGATTTCACTATTTTCCTCATTATTTCTAAACTTATTAATTGGAATTCTCCTGGAAGGAAGAGCTGTCCCTTCTCCCCCATGTATTTATTTATTAATTCATTGATTTATGTCAATATGAATATGTAGGTATTTATTTTATTCTTTGGGTTGTAAGTCAATACTATTATTTATTTATTTATTTATTTTTCCCTGCCCTTCTTCCAATTACTTATTTTTGCTGCTTGTGAAACACTAACCCATACATACACACATATTCTCTATTATTGTATCTATCTATATATTTACAAAAATGAGTTCATACTGATAGCTCCAATGTCAATCAAACGCCGTAGAGTTCATTCTAGCCTTCGCCTCTCGCTTATTTGTCACTTTTTTCTCTGAGTCATTGCTTTATAAAAAACTTAATGAAAATTTCAAATATACACAAAAGTATAGAGGATACCACTCTATGATACCACTTCAGCAATTGTCAACATTTTGGCAGTATTTATTCTGTCCCCTAGAGGTTTTTTTTTTTTTTTTGAGTATTTTAAAGCAAATCCCAGACACCATCACATTATTTCACTCAGAAAATTTTCAAATATCACTTGCTTTTTAAAAATTAATACACTTTATTTTTAAAAGCAGTTTTAGCTTCACAGCAAAACTGAGTGGAAAGTACTGAGAGTTCCCATATACCCACTGTCCCCACACAGGCACAACTTCCCTCACTGTGGACGTCCCCACCAGAGTGGTACATTTGTTACAATTGATGAACCTACACTGACACATCATCACCACCCAGAGTCCAGACTTTACATTAGGGTTCACTCTTGGTGTTGTACATTCTATGGGTTTAGACAAATGTGTAATGACATGTAACCACCTTATAGTATCATGCAGAATAGTTTTACTGCCCTAAACATCCTCTGTGTTCTGCCTATTCACCCCTCCCTGCCCCGAACCCCTGGCAACCACTGATCTTTTTACTGTCTTCATAGTTTTACCTTTTCCAGAATTTCATGTAGTTGGAATCATGTGTAGCCTTTTTAGATTGGCCTTTTTCACTTAGTAATATGCATTTAAGTTTCCTCCATGTCTTTTCATGGTTTCCTAGCTCACTTATTTTTAACCCTGAATAATATTCCATTGTCCGGATGTACCACAGTTTATTTATCCATTCACCTATTAAAGGACATCCTAGTTGTTTCCAAATGTTGGCAATTAAGAACAAATCTACGATAAACGTCTATGTATAGGTTTTTGTGTGGACATAAAATTCATTTGCGCAAATACCAAGGAGTATGATTATTGGATTGTGTGGTATGAATACGTTTAGTTTTGTAAGAAATTGCCAAACTGTCTCCCGAAACGGCCCTACCATTTTGCATCCCCACCAGGAATGAATAAGAGTCCCTGACGCTCCACATGCTCAGCGGCGTTGCTGTTGTCGGTGGTCTGGATTGTGGCTGTTCTAATAGGTGTGCAGTGGTACCTTGTTGTTGTTTCAATTTGCAATTCTCTAATGACATAGGATGTTGAACATCTTTTCTTATGCTTACTTTCCATCTGTATATCTTCTTTGGTGAGGTGTCTGTTAAGGTCTTTTGCCCATTTTAAAATTGAGTTGTTTGTTTTCTAATTGATTTGTTTTTAGGAGTTCTTTGTATATTTTGGATAATAGTCCTTTATCAGACGTGGGTTTTTGCGCTTTTTTTTTTGAGACAGAGTCTCACTCTGTTGTCCCGGGTACAGTGCAGTGTTGTCATCATAGCTCACTGCAGCCTCAAACTCCTGGGCTCGAGTGATCCTCCTGCCTCGGCCTCCCGAGTAGCTGGGACTACAGGTGTGCATCTTGATGCCCGGCTAATTTTTCTATTTTTAGTAGAGACGGAGTCTCACTCTTGCTCAGGCTGCTCTCGAACTCCTGGCCTCAAGCAGTCCTCCTGCCCTGGCCTCCCAGAGTGCTAGCAAATGTGTCTTTTCCAAAAATTTTCTCCCAGTCTGTGGCTTGTCTTCTCATTCTCTTGACATTGTCTTTCAATATCATTGCTTTTTAAATCATCACTTTAAAACTCTATAGAAGTGTTTTCAACTTTATTTTTAAAAGCTTGAACCCATTTTTTCTCTGCCCTTGAGTAGGTCTTTCAGTCTCTGCCTTCTCTCCTCCTATACCTGCTGAATCGCAGCTTGATTCAGTTAATACGAGTTTAGTGAACATCTACTATATGCCAGTTCCTGTGGACACTGTGGATGCAGTATTGAACAAGACAGATAAGATCCATGCTCTCTTGAGTCTGCCTGAAGGGTCATATCTACTATGTACATATAAATTTAAAAAGAAATACATGTTTGTTATTTAAAAAAAAGAACAAAATGAAAGTGTATAAAGTTGGATGTGAATGTTCCCCCCATTCACCCTTATCCACTCCCCTGCAGTCTCTCCAGTTAACAGGTTGAGGTGTAGAATTTGACAGTAGCCTTGGCTAAACCACATCTGTGTGATGTGGAGGTCTCAGGTTGTGGCAGACCTTGCTAAAGTATTTTTAGATGGAAATTGGCCCTGGCTGGGGTATAAAAGCCAAGTCAAAATATCCCTATTCCAAAAACTTCTCCTTTCAATAGGCCTGCCTGCCTGTTGCCTGCTGACCTTGGAAGCGCCAGAGGTTACATTTCCCAACGTGTGCTCCTTGGAACCCTGGCTAGGATACTGTTCTAAAATAAAAGATTCCATGGTCAAAGGAGTTTGAGGAACACTCTCTATTGTAGCCCCTTCTTGGGGATTCATTATGCATATCAAAACATTAAAGCTCTGAGAAGTCCTGCAATCACATATCCTGTTTATTCCAGTGTTCCCCAAACTTATTTAATCACATCATCTTTGTTCCCTGGAACTCTAGTAACATCTTGCTGATCTTAGAGTTCTGTGGAGCATACCCAGGGGGCTCAGGCTAGTCCATCTGGGTGAGGCTCTTACACCAAGAGCTTGAGCAGGTAAGTAAGCAAAGTGATCCGGATCAGTGACTCAGTGACACAGTGTCCTGTGCAAATGTGCTGTGAATACAGCATTTCTCCAGGGCTTTTTGGGTCTTGACAGGGTGAGGAGAAGGCCTCCAAGGATATGAGCTTCCCCTGACAATCCCTGAAGCAGGTGGCCAATGGTGCAGACCACCCTCACCACTATGCAAGCAAGGACATTCTATATTCAGCACCTTTGCTTGTCTAACCCTGTGACCATTATGGGCCCAGGCTTATTTAGACATAAGCTTGGTTTGAATTCCCAATTCCACACCTTCTAGAAATCCAAAGTACTCCTCAGAATTTCCACCATTTCCCTGGATGCTGTGCCCTCTTGTTATCTCTGACTTTAACTCCTGTTCCCACGGGTGCTGTCCCCGTTCCATGCTTTCAGATGGTAAATGTCAGCCCTTGAGATTTCTAAAAGGGAACTGCTCACACCAAGCATGTGGTATATGGGAGCCTCTCCTGAAGGTATGGAGCAGCAGTGGGCATGGGAGGAGGGCAGAGGAGGGGTCTTGACAGCAGATGGCACAGTAGGCAGCCCCATCTGTAGAGTACATGAGCTTGGGGACACTACTGGCCTTCTTCTCACTGGTCCTGGCTTCCTTTGCTCACGTTGCTGTTCTGCCTCTGTCTCCTCCTTTTCTCCCGTTTTCTCCACCTCCCTTGCAGGAGCAAGACTCCTGACTCCCTCAAGAGAAGTTCAGTCCTGTCTTTTGATCTCACCTCACTCCAAGGGCCTTATTCGGCATGTGGCGAGAAAGCATGATTTGTACAATCACATGAAGTGGCTTGACCTGTTGCAGCATGAACTCTTTTTCTGCTTTGTAACTGTTGGTATTTTTTCTCCTTCGGTTTTCCAGTGCTTTCTGGAAACTCCGCTTTCTCAGGCTCCAGGTATGGGAATCAGGGCATGTCCCAAATGTGGGAACAACGGAGGAAGAATAGAGAGACTGTGTGATATGAGTGAGAAAGGACAATTTTTAAATTTTTTTTTTTTTTTGAGACAGAGTCTCGCTCTGTGGCCAGGGCTAGAGTGCAGTGGCGTCATCATAGCTCACTGCAACCTCAAACTTTTGGGCTCAAGCAATCCTCCTGCCTCAGCCTCCCAAGTAGCTGGGACTACAGGTGCATGCCACGACACCCGGCTAATTTTTCTATTTTTAGTAGAGACGGGGTCTCGCTCATGCTCAGGCTGGTCTTGAACTCCTGGCCTCAAGCAATCCTCCTGCCTCGACCTCTCAGAGTGCTAGGATTACAGGCAGGAGTCACTGGGCCTGGCCAACTTTTAAAATTTTTAATGAGAAAAAAATTTTTGGAATAGATAGTAGAAACACAAAGAAAAAATTGAAGCTGTACAAAAGAGTATCCAGTAGAAGCCTTGCCTCCCTACCTTCAGTCCCTCAGTTCTCGTTCCTAAAATAGCAACTGTCACCAGCTTCTTATTGATCTTTTGGGAACTATTTCATGCATATATACACATAAATGTATATGCATTATCCCCCTTTAGAAAATAAATGGTTGCCTGTTATAAATGTGCTTTCCTTTTGCCTTTTTGAAGTTTACCAATACATTTTCATTATTTTTAATGGAGCTACTTATAAATATATGTACATAAGCACACACACAACACACACATATATTTTTTTCTTTGATTTGCACAAAGGGTAAACCCAGGTAACCCTCTCCATCAGCCACTGAAGAAGGCTTCTAGGGCATGGGATTCTCCGGTATGAGGCGGGATTCTGGTTGCCAGACGTTCCTGATGTGAGGTTTAGTACCAGGACGTGATGATGAACACTAAGCATTGTTTCTGACTGCTCATAGCTGTGGCTGATTGTGTTCTTGTTCCCAGTTACCTCCTGTCCACCCTGTAACAGGATTCTCTATCCCCTGCCATGTGACCGGGAGCACTGCTCCCTGGGAGGAGTGTACTCCCTCACCTCATTGGCATCGGGCTTGGCCACAGGACTTCCCCGGGCCAATGGGAAGAGAGTGGGAGCGGCACACTCCAAGTCCAAGTCAAAGCCCTAAGGGCCAGTGTGGGCTTCTGCTTTGTATCATTGTCCTTGACCATGAGAGTAGAGAAAAGGGCTGGCTGTTCCTTCAGCTTGGGTCTCAGAATAAGAAGATGTGGAATAAAGCCACATCTTATGAGTAATGTAGGTGAGAAATAAACCTTGCTTGTTGTAATCCCCTAAAATTCTGGGGCTGTTTGTTACAGCAGCCTAACCTGGTGAAAGCTGACTAATGCTGGGAACGGTGCTGGGCTGTGCTTAGTTACAAAGTCCCCAGATGGCTCTGAGGAACTGGTTACGTGCTAACAGTGGCCTCTGTATTTGATCTGGATCCACCTCCAGTTGACAAAGAAGCTCTGGTTGTTATTATAGGAACTAAGATATACCACGGGCAGTAAGATAACCCATACTTTACTGGTGGCTGTGCCAATTGCTGTGAACTTTCAGGAAGCCATTTGGGAATGTATAATAAGAGTCCTAAATAATTTTTACTTCTAGAAATCTAGCTCAAGAGACTAATCAGGATGTACAGGGAGGTTCATTGTGGAGTTATTTGAAAAATTGGAAATGACCTAAATTCCCCACCATAGGGGAGCAGTTTATACATTATTCTATATGAATATTATAAAGCCATTAAAAATCAAATAGGTGAATATTTAATGACATGGGGGAGATGCAGGGTTTTAATACTAAATGAAACAAACAGGATACAGAACTATATACATATGACCATCCTAATTTATATAACAAATTTAGGATCATGTAGTTTATAATTTTGTATCTTTTTTCACTTACATGGGTGAATAAGCATTCCCTCTCAGTTGTCAAATATGTAAATATGTATAAAAAGACCAGGAGGAAATAAGCAAAAATAGTGGTTATCTCTAGTAGGTAGCATTTTCTTTTCTGTACTTTCTATATTTTCCAAACATTTTATGATGAATATGTACTACTTTTATCATCAGAAATAAGTACCTGCTACTTAAAAATGAGAATTATTCCAGTCACTTCTAGGGCTGTGCCTTTGTGCTGTGGCTACCCAGAGGCCTAAACTGGGGCTCCTTGTCTGAGAATAAGCCTGTGTGTTTAATTAGGTCACTCTCCTGCCGACCTAGAATCTCTGCACAGGGCTTGGCTTGTGCTGCCCCGAACCCCCAAGGAGACGCACCCCCGAGGGGACTCTGAGCTTCCCACAGACAGGCACTGGCTGTGCTTCTGCCTGCATTGGGCTTAGTGTGAATTTGAGGAATTTGTGACCTGTCACCCCAATGGAGCTGCCGCCCTTAAGGCTCTCAACCTATCTTCTTTAAACATTAATTGAGATGTATCTTATCGGAGAGAGAATGAAGACTTGTAAACATTTTAACCATTTTGGAATGATAATAATTCATTAATTCACAATTCTGCTATGCCAGGCAGCGATTGTTCATTGTTCCCTGTGGCCTTCCTGTTATGTCCTGTGTCACATACATTCAGGCCTTGGACTGGCCGGTGAGTGGGTGGAGGGAGGGGGAGAATTCTCAGAAGTAGAATTTGCACAACAGGCAGAAGAGCGTCCTGGGAAGGAACTCATCCCCCGCGGAAAAGGAGTCTGGTACAACCAGCCTGCCCCCGTCGCAAGGCCCTAGGTGTAGACTTCCTGGTCTATGCCCCGCTTTCTATTTCACTTAAATCTTTATCCAGGATCAGCCCTCGGGAGTGTGTGCAGTGTGGTGTGTGGTGTGCATATGCGTGTGTACATGAGTGAGTGGCTGAGAGTCCACGGTGTCCACAGTGTTGGACGGGGGAAGCTGCCATGGAATTGGGGGCAGAATTGGGGACTGTCGGGGAGGGGCAGCTGTTCCTATGGCAGCCTCATAGGAACAGAGCCTGTGAAAAAAATAGTACAGCTCCATCCACTTTCAAAAATAGTTTTTCGTAGCTGTTTTCAATAATCTCTGTAAACTACTGAGTGGCTTCTATGTCCGTGGAGCACACCATTGCCTCACCTCCCGATGTCCGTCAACCCCGCCTGCATCTGCCTTGGCCCCACACTGCAAGCCGACACCTCGATCTGGTCCTCCCTAGACTGCTCCCAACTGAAACCTTAAATTTTATCATATTTAAATCTGTTAAATTCAAGTATAAGGTGCATACAGCAAAGTACGTGAATCCCTATGCCCAATAGTATGTCTGTGAGATTCACCTGTGTTATTGCGGGTAGCATAGTTCATTTTTCTTCGTTGCTGATTCCATTGGATGGACATGTCACCATTTATTGATCCATTCTGGTGCTGATGGACATTGGGGTTGGTTCCAGTTTGAGATGATTTTATGCACGTCTTTTGGTGGAGACATGCCGTTTCTTCTAACCCACTTTCCTTCCTGTGGCCTCCCTGCTGCCCCTTGAGACCCCGGGCCCGCAGCCCCGCCGGGTTTCTCGCTCATCAGTCTGGCTCCTGCCTGGTCTCATTTCTTTCTTGGCCAAGGCTCCTGCAATGGTCACCTTTCACGTGCTGCTCCCGTGTCCCTGCTCTCTTCTGCGCCCTCCTCCTGCCACATCGCACCACTGACATCCCAAAACCAAGGGGATTTTCCAAACACTTTTGGTGGCAAACCTTGATGGGCCCTGACATGAGGTTATTTACCGTCTCTGTGCACCCACTTCGTGTGAATGAATATTCATGGTTTAGCTGCAGGAATGTCAATGTGCTTGATTATGGGTTGCTGCCCCAGACCCCAGCAGGGGTGTGATCATGCATATATACAGGAAATCATGCATTACTTCCTCAGAAAATATTGAATCTGGATATATCTGGCCTCTAAGGTTTCAGATTGGGGATTGTGGACCCGGAATGCCCAAGTCTGCCCAGCCCAGGCCTCCCCAGCTCATGAACAGTGCCATCTGCCCTCCTGACGAGCCCCCTTCCTTCCTGTTGGCATCTCTGGGTGGGTGGCCCCATATTCCTCAGGTTCCTCAGCATCCCAGCCTCTTCCCTCTCCAGGATGCCCTACAGTTAATCAGTCCCCAAGTCCTGATTAATCCAATGAGCCTCTGGCCTGGCATGCCTCCTCCACTTCCCATCAATTCCGGCTCCTGACTGGGTTACTGCAGTGACTTCTCTGCAGCTCTGCTTTATCCGGGCTTGCCAGTGCTTCCTCACACTGACACCAGAGACAGCTTCCAGAGCAAGGTGCAGTGCATCCTCCTCCTGCTCAAAATGCTACTGGGCTTCCCCCCAACCTCCAGGTTCAAGGTCAAGCTCTTTAGTAAGACACAGGAGCCTTCCTGCTCTTGCCTCAGCCCCTCTCCAGTCCCGCGAGGGTCCCCAGGATTGGGGACCCCCTCCTCCCTTTCACGCCCATGGCTGCTCTGCTAAGATTCTTCACATGTCTGCCCAGGGAGCTCCTGTTCATATTTCAAAAGGGAGTGGGCATCACCTTCTCCTGGAGCTGCCCTCACCCTAACCGCTACAAAGGCCCATTTGTGGTGAAACACAACTCTTCTGTTGCTGTCCTGCTTCTAAATGTTGCTCCCAAAGCCCCAGGTCTGTAATGTAATAGTCTAGTAGGAGCTGGACTTCTGCTCTCAGTGTCACTTCACTGGAGCCCCACGGGAGTGGCATCTCCCTGCCTTTCACGTGCCTTCCTTGTATCCACCACTGCTCCGGGCGCTCTAGTTAATGTACCCTTCTCCTTATGGCTTTGGGACAGTCCCCCTGGAGGGACTCAAGTCTAGGACAGCTGCCTGGTCTCTGCCACTCCTTCCTGTCCAGACTCATGCCAGCAACTCGTGATCCCATCCCAGCCCAGACCTCACCTGCTCGAGGCCTGTGTCCCCGGGGGCCTCATCCATGGCACAGTCTGTGTCCTGAACTGAATTCACCATCTCTCCTCCCCAGTCCACACCTTGGCCCCCTCCTCTGAGCTCTGCCCCAGCAGTGGTGCCACTTGCCTTCCCCACAGACGGATGGGCTCTCTCTGTAACACTTCCTGTCCCTCGCCCTCGTCATTCATCAGTCTGCAAGCCAGCTTGGTTTGCTTCCTCTGTGTGTCTCCACCCGCTCCCTTCCTAACGTCACTTCTGCCCAGGTGTGGTTCAAGGCTCAGTGTCTCTCACCCCACTCACTGTCACAGTCTCCCAACTCCGCCTCCAGTGTCCTCCTCCATCCCAGGCCAGTGCACATGGGACCAGCTCACTCTCTGCTTACCACCCTCCAAATGTAACCCATCACCTACGAGGTGAAGTCCCTGGAGGCTGGCCTCGGTGTGCCCCTTGTGCCCCTTGGCTGCGATCCCAGTAGTGTGCTTCCCCCTCCGGCCAAGCCTGGACACCCTGGCATAAATGACGCTCCACCTGTCCTTGCGGCTACTTCTGACTCATCCATCTGCTAAGGCTTCCTCCTCCAGGAAGGCTTCCCTGGTTTCCCTGCACTCTTGAGGGCATGGGCTCATGTTTTCACTGTTTCCTACTAATGTGTGTTGTCTCCCTTGTTTGACTGTGAGTTCCCTAAAGGACAAGTGACATAACTTATTCATAGTTTTAAACCCAGCTTCCAGCACAGGCTTGGCATGAGGCGGGTGCTTAATAAATGCATGTGGTCTGGCTGGAATGATTTATGCATAGGCGGCACTGGAATCTGCTGTATCTCTAACTCCCCCACAGCTTCCCTTTGCCCCTGGACCCTCTGCTCCAACCTGTCCTCATCTGTCCAGATCCTGAGGTGTAGACACTTGTCCCCTCCTGACTCTTAGGGTTGCAGTGAGGAGGGTCGTGGTCCCTGTTGGGGAGGCAGACCTGGCTTGGGCTCTCATCCCTCCCCTGGCCAGGTTGTAGTGGGAGCTGAGCTGGTTTGCCATGGCCTTGGATGCTTTCCTTTCGCCCCAGACCTTGCCTCGGGCTCTCCTGCTGCTCCCTGGCTGCTGGACCAGAGGTCTACACCACCTGGCTGGAGACGTTCCTCCAAAACAGGACACAGGCTCTTTCCTGAGCCTCCTGCACCCTTTACCTCCTGCACCCTCAGATTCTTCCCTGGGATCCACGGGAGCTGCTGAGCTGCGGGCCCCCTGGTTTTCCAGTTTAGGAGTAAATGAAGCCTCACTCCCTCCGACGCCAATCTCACCTAAAAGAGGAGCCTCAAAGAGCCTTACATTGATGGCAGATGGGGAAACCCTGGGCCCCTGGCCTCCCCTGCATCTTCTGGGCTGTGTGGTGGCATTTCCGTCCCCTGCTCCCTTCCTGGGGACTGCAGCTGGAGGCCCCCAGTGGCTCTAGCCTGAGCTTGGGGGGCAGTGACTGGCACGCCCTCTGCCCAGCCCCAGTTCCAGCATGCTCATGTGCACAGTCACACAGGCTCACCATGCATATATGCACCACCCACACTGGCACCCACACCATGCACATGCATGCATGTGCTCACACCTGTACACATACCCACACTCACCCCCCTCACCCCCAATACACACACTCACACCACAAACTCCCAGCAACTTCCATTGTTTTGATGGAAGGAGAGACAGGTGCTTGGAAGTTTCCCAATCTCTCACCCTAAATCTCTCCCTCCATGACCCCTGACCTGAGGAAGGGGCCAGCCTTTGCCCTGGGTGAGGCACAGTTGTATCTGGATTGTGGTCCTCACTTAGCCCCTGACTTAGCCCCAGGCCCTCCCTAGAAAATAGGGTCTACCCTCTGGTTATAGTCTGGTCACAGTCCCTTCCTAGCCACCCCAGAACATGCTCTTTGGCAGTGTGGCCACATCAGAGGAGAGAACACAGCTGGGGCCAGGACCCTGGCTGGGGCTCTGATGGCCATTGTCCTGGAGGCAGGTCCTATCCTTTTTGTTTTTTTCTTTTAGAGACAGGGTGTCACTCCATCACCCGGGTTAGAGTGCAGTGGTGTGATCATAGCTCACTGCAGCCTCCAACTCCTGGGCTCAAGCGATCCTCCCACCTCAGCCTTTTGAGTAGCGGGCACTACAGGCACTTGCCATCATGTCTGGCTACTTTTTAATTTTTGTAGAGATGGGGTCTCACTATGTTGCTCAGGCTGGTCTTGAACTCCTGGGCTCAAGCAATCCTCCCACCTCAGCCTCCCAAAGTGCTGGGATTACAGGTGAGGTCCCATCCTTTGCTGTCTCCTGTGACCCATTTCCTTTCTCGGCACTGGGCTCCTTGCTGGCTATATGAAATTCTTTTCTCCTCTAAACTAACTAATAAAAATCCTACATTTCCTTAAAGACCTCATCCCAGACTCTCCTCTATTAAAAAAAACTTCGTGGTTCACTCCTTGGGTCCCTGCCTCAATCCTCCTGTACCAGCAGCACCTGTGCAAGGAAGACCCTGTCTAGGGGGAGGTTTCTGGTCATCCTGAGAAGGTTTCTCCAAGGTCAGGGGAAGGGAAGGTCCCCCAGCCCAGGCTGCGGGGCCTGCGTTGCCAAAGCTGCTGTGGATGAGCCGTGGCAATCTGGAAGAACACTCCGACTGAACGTTAGGGATGTGTGAGCAGTGACAGCCACGTCCTGCACCTGGCCCCTGTCTCGCCGGGCCCCCCTGTTCTGGTGACCTCTCTGAGTACAGGCATCCATGGCAAACAAGCCTGGCCTTGCCACTTAAAACAGACACAGTCTAGGTGGAGGAATCCAGAGGAACGTTGGCTGGTGGGTCCAGTTTCCACCTCCTCCTTCAGTAGAAGAGGGGGCCAAGCCCAAAGCTCAAAAGGGGGTGGAGAAAGGAGAAGACCTCCAGGACAGTGACGGGGTGCTGGGGTCTTGGAACACAGACTGTCTTTTAAAAATTTTTTAAACTTTGGAAATAATTTCAAGTTTACAAAAAGTTGTAAAGATAAAAAATAGTATAGAGAACAAACAGCCTTACACCGTTTACCAAGATTTACCCATTGTTAACATTTTATTCCATTTGCTTTGTCATTTGTCCCCCAGCTCATATGTGCATACACACGTATGTATGTATGTGTGTACGTATGCATGTGTATACACAGGATTGTTTTTCCTGAACCATGTGAAGGTGAGTTACAAACATCGTGACCTTTACACTAAATTCTTCAGTGAGTATTTCCTAAGTACAGGGATATTTTCTTATAGTACCACAGTATGGTCATCAACTTCATAGGTTTACTTTGAGACAGAACTTTAATCCACCACTCATATTCCAATTTTATTTGTTGACTTAATAATGTCCTTAGCACCATATGCCCCTGCAGTACAGGATGTAGCATAGGCTCAGATGTTGCATTCATTCGCCGTGGCTCCTTAGCCTCTTTTAATCTGGCAAATTTCTTCTGCCTTTCTTTGTCTTTTATGACATTGAAAAGTCAAAGGGCTTTTGTGAAGGAGCGTGGCAGAGGCGGTATTGCCTGTGGTTAAGAGTAGACGCTGGCGCCCGACTGCCTGGGCTCAGTCCTACTCTGCCCTTTATTAGCTTTGTAAGAGTGGGCGAGTCGCTTCACCCTTTTGTGCCTCATCTGTAAATTCAGAACAACAGTCAGCCTACCTTGTGGGGTTGTTATGAGGCCTGGCACACAGTAAAAAGAGTGCAAGTATTCACTTGCTATCATGACAAACCTCCTCTTCCTGAGGGGGATCCGAAGGCAGCCAGCCCCGCCGGTGTGCCTGCAGCAGTGGCTGAGGGATCAGGGCCAAGGAGGGCCCTGTGACAGCCCGTGGTCCTCCCTGGCTGGGTATGCAGTTAGCCAAGGGGATCTGTGGTCTGGACGAGCAGCGTATCCTAGGATGGCAGCAGAGACCAGGCCAGCTGCAGACTGAACAGACAGCAATGTGGGGTCTCAGGACCCACCAGGAAGTGACACCCTTCCCAATTACCCCACATTGTTTAGTCAGTCCCAGGAGATGATCTGGGATGTACCTGGAGAAGTGACCTGGGAAACCAACAAAGTGACAGTGAATGTTGCTGGATGGCTCACCTGCCCTCAGCTGCAAGGGGATCTTGAGACCCTAAGTGCAGCTACAGGAAAAGCAGGTTATATTTTTGTACACCGGCCATGTTAACTCCCAGAGACTTCCCATAACTCCTCCTTCTCTTTTCTGACCTCGAGGGGAACCGTGCAATGGGCATAGGGCGTAAAGGGCTCCCATGAGATGAGCAGATAGCATGGAATCCTGGGTGGAAGGGACTCCAGAAACCCTCCTGATTTCTGAAACTTGAGTCTCCTCTGACACCCTCAACGAAGATTGCCATATATAGCCTGCCATCCATCTGTTCATCTATCCATGATCTATCCATCCCGCTGTCTGCCTGTTTATCCATCCATCCATCCATCCAAAGAGGGAACGCATCTCCTACAGCCTACATGCCCTTGCCTCACCACCCTAACCACCCTAATACAGTCACACACGCTTAACGCCAGGGATATGCTCTGAGAAATGCGTCGTTAGGCGATCTTGTCATTGTGTGACATCAGAGTGTACTCACACAAACCAGATGGTACAGCCTACTGCACATCTAGCTATAGCCTATTGCTCCTGTCCAGCACCACCACACAGTGTGAGTAATGCTTTGCGTTATAAGTGGCCATGACATCACTAGGTCATAGGAATTTTTCAGCTCCATTATAATCTTATGTGACCACTGCCGTATATGCGGTCCGCCCTTGACTTTAACATCATTATGTGGCACATGACTGTAGTTGCTCATCTGGTGTCGTCCAGGAAGGAGGTATTCTGTAAATATGCTTTTCTTGGTTCCAGATAACTTTTATCCCTTTAAAAGTGCAAACTTCATTTAGTTTAGCTGTTTTGAAGACAAAGTTTACTAAAATGTGTCATCAACCTGTCTTCCTTTTTGAAAGCGATTGTGCTATTCACCTAAGTCTTTCTGGTTGAGGTAGGTCACTGCTCTGAATGGAAGTCACATGCTTTGTTGTGAGCCAGTGGTGTGGGCCCTGGGGCGATTTACAGCTCTACACTAAATGGCCCCAGTTGCTCAGCTTTTCCCTATGTCCTTTTGCACTCTGCCCCACCCAACCCCAATTCTGAGATCCAGGTTGTCTGCCACTCTTACAGCTCTTGGCATGCTTCTAGCAATTTCTTCTTTAAATGGCCTTGAGCTGGGAAATTTGATAACCAAATGTGTTAGAATTGTGTATAAAGCAAGAGTGCTGAGTTATTTGTTTATTGACCAAAGACTCTTGTATTTTTAAAGCACAGAGCCTCCTGCCTTTATAATTCCCGTGTTTGCTTCATTCTGGGTTCTCTGCTACTTTCCAGGCAGACAAGGTTCTTGGATGCGTAAGCCCTAGACGTGGAGGTGGCATAGTGTAGGTGAATTGTTCTTCCTTGGTCCTTGTTGGTTTCTCTCTTGAAGAAGGGACGAGATACCAGAGACTGACCTGGATGCCTCCTCCCTCAAAGGGGGTTGGGGGAAAGGGGGACACAGGGTGGGGCCTGCTGGGTCAGTGGTGTCCACAGCCTCTGGGGGAGAGGGGAGCAGCTGGGCCCCACTGATAGTGTGCAGGAGGCTGGGGAAGGGACGATCACCTCTTCCTTACACCTGATGGCGATGGCCAGTGTGGATGGGGCAGCACCACAGGAGCCCAGCTGGGGGCCTGAAGGCCTGGTCCCCTCTCAAGGCCTGACTCAGGACTGGCACCGGAGGTGAGACGGGCACTTGGGGTGGGGTCGGGGGGTCTCAGCTTGCAAACACCCCACACAGCACAGCAGCACACAGATATGGGGACATCCAAAATGTAGACAAGCACTTGTGCTCACAAGGGACACCCTTCTATAGGTGGCAGTGTCCCCTCGGGTGGAGACACTGACAACATACATTCCAACAGGGAGTCCCCTTCACTTCCTTCCCCCCACAAAGATCTCTGTCCTTCACCCCTGACACAGTGTCATGTGCTACCCAATTCTGACAAACACATCATCTCTGAAATTGGACACAAGGACCCTCCTTTGGAAAGTGACAACCCCCACACTGACAATTGCACATCCTCACACACAGGGATGGGTGCTCAGAACCCACACCTGCGTAGTGGGACAGCGAGCTGCCCATTCTCTGCACACACTCAGACACACGCTCGCATGTGCACTCACACACGCTCCCAAGCACACTTGCAGACATGCCCACAGGCACACTTGGGCTAGAGGAGGCCCTGGCTGGCCTGCCCTCCCCTCCCCTATGCTTTCTGCAGCTGCAGGGCTGCTCTGCCCCCCTGCTGAGTTCCCACCCTCATGCCTCCTTGGGTCTTGGACTCTGGGGGGCTGGCATGCTGAGCCCAGCTTCCTCCTCTGCTCCCTAGGATTTTTGTCAACTGAAGCCTGGCACTGGGGAAGATTCATTGCTTCGACTTTGACATGGACTACACTATGGCTGCTAGTGAGGGCTGGACACAGTGGGGCTGGGGGGAACAGGGGTGGGCAGCCGGGCACCAATGGGCCTGGGTCTGCCCGGGCTTCTTGCAGCCTACAAGTCCCCAGCTTACAAGGCTCTGGCCTTCGAGCTGCTGCTGGAGCGCCTGGTGTGCATCGCGTACTCACATAAGATCCTGTGCTACACCTACAACCCTGCCTTCCCCACCAAGTGCGGGGGGTGGGGTGGCTCTGGCCAGGTGGGAGGTGACCGGCCCTGGGGCCCCCACCCATAGCCCCGCTCTCTCCTCCCAGGGGGTTGGTGTTTGATGCTGCCTACGGGAACCTGCTGAAGGTGGACACTCACGGGAATGTGCTGCTGGGTGCCCACGGCTTCACCTTCCTTTCGGAGTAAAGGACAGGGTGAGGGGTGGCAGGTGAGGCGGCAGGATGCTCTCCATGGGGGTGCACAGCGAGTGGTGGGAAGGGACTCAGATCACAACAAACGCCAGCTGGATTGGGGGGTAGGCACATGCAGGAAGCAATGGCCAGGGCTGGACGGCCTCTGGGGGCGCTGGGGAGGGGCATTGGCTGCACCCAGCTCCCCCCAACACCCCCCAGGGCAGAGATCTGGAGCTTCTATCCCAGCAAGTTCATTCAGAGGGATGACCTGCCGCGGTTCCACGTGCTCAACACGCTCTTCAACCTGCCTGGTGGGTGGCGGGTGGGGGGTGCTGTGAGGTGGTCAGTCCTCAGGGGTCAGCTCTGGCCTGGGGGTGGTTACTTACTCCCTGGGCTGGCGACTGACCGGCCTCTCTGCCCCAGAAACCTACCTCTACGCCTGCCTGGTGGACTTCTTCTCTGGCTGCTCCCGCTACAAGTACGTCCTGGGCCCTGCCCAGCCCTGGGGTGACCAACAGGACACTGCCTCTGCCCAGGGGCCAGCCACAAAGTGGGGGCACCCATGGGGCAGAGGCCCCTCCCGAGGGGTTTGGGGAGCTCCAGGAGCTCACTGCAGGGTGGCTCCCAACCCTGTAACCAGAGCTGCCCCAAGGGTGACCCTTAGCCCAGGGTGACTCCCCTCCCAGGATGGCTGAGACATGAGCCAGCCACTGTAGGCCCCGGCGTGGCTGGAGGGGTCACTGTGGTATGGGCTCCAGGGTTGGTGGCCACCTCAGGCCCCCTTATTGACCTCCCCTGACCCTTTTGGCCTGCCCCAGCTGTGACACTGGCTATCAGCATGGGAACCTCTTCATGTCCTTCTGAAGCCTCTTTCAGGATATAACTGATGACATGAATAATGTCCACCAGTCGGTGAGTGGTCCAGGACCCCAGGGGCCCTGGCCTGTGTGCCCTTGGTGCTCCTGGGCAACCTCCAGGCCAGGCCTCTATTTCCCGTAGACTCTTCCCACGGAGGACTGTGGTCTGGGCTCCCCGGGGCCACTCCCCCCATCCTGGCATGTGGGCAGGTGTACACCCCCTTACATGTACACATACACACATGCACACACAGCTCTGCTTCCTCCTGCAGGGCTGTCTCAAGGAGAAGACCCTGGAGGACTTGGAGAAACATGTGGAGAAGGACGTGAGTGGCCTTCGACCCAGGGACGTGGCCAGACCCCTCCTCCAGAGGAGGGCTGCCCCTTCCCTGGTCCCCTCAAAGTTTAGACAGAGCTCTGCACCCTGGCATCACTCAGGGCCTTCCTGCCTGGCCTGGAGCCCGCCTGCCAGGGAGGCTGGGCTGGGGTGGGCTCCCACAAGGCTGAACCCTGAGAAGAGGATCCTAGGACAGCTGTGTGAGGCCCCGTCCCAGGAAGTCACTGCGATCTCTGTCCCAGGCACGATTCCCCATCCTGCTGGGCAACATGAAGGAGGTTGGGAAAGTGTTTCTGGCCACCAACAGCAGCTACAACTACATGGATGTGAGTGTGTATACGGGTCGGTGGGCCCTCAGCCTCCTGCCTGGCCCCAGGGGACACTGAGGCAGTGTGGAAACAGTGAGGGCTGGGGAGGAGCCGGGACTCTCTTGCCTCCGCCGCCTGGCTGGCCTCTCGGGTTCCACATCCTGCCCTTTCAGGCCCCAGTGGAAGAAGCAGCTTTCCCACCTCGAAGTCCCGTGGCCCTGGCGTGCCCTGGGGGAATGGCGGGTGTGGGCAAAGGAAGGCAGTGGCCCCCTGGCCTCGCCCAAGCCTGGTGCCCTGATCACTGCCCTGTCCCCTCCAGGCCATCGTGACCTACCTGTTTGGTGTCAGTGAGGGGAGCATCATGTGCATGGCTTGGGTGGGCTGCCCAAAGGGCAGAGGCCAGACTGCACGCCCAGCCTCCCCTGGAGGAAGACCCAAGCATGTGAGGGTTCTCCACATGGCTGGGCCTCCTCGGAACCTCCCCGGAACCTCCCCAGCAGGTAGGAGGCTGGTGACCTCAGCCAGGCCACGGGAGAAGCCTTTGGGGAATGACCACTATGGCCTGGTAGTGGCCAAAAAGAGGCAGTCAGGTGTCTGGGAAGGGGGGCGGGAAGGGTGAGATGAAGGAGTAGCAGGCCCAACGGAGGGGCCTGCATGGCAGGGCCTGGGCCCTAAGAGTGACCAGGTGCCACGTGTCCTTGGGTCTGTCTGCCTGCTCTGGGAGGAGCTCTGGAGGCTGACCTGAGAGCCACTCGATGTCCAACACCAAGCCCCACAAATACCTTTGAGCACTTCCTAGAGCCCAGTTTGGCTGGGGCCGCTGGGCAGTGAGACCTCCTGGTTCCCAGGCTGGGGAGATCTCAAGCGGCTGGCAGGCAGGCCGGTGGGGGCAGGCAGCAGCGGTGATCGGCTGTGGCAGGGTCAGATTTCCAGGCTGTGTGTGCCCCCGGGAGCCTGTACACACTTACCCACGCCCGCCCCACAGGCTGAAGCCCCAGCCAGGCCCTAGAGGTCCCACTTCGACCCGATCGTGGTGGACACGCAGAAGCCCTACTTCTTTGTGGAGGGGACGGTCTTGAAGCAGGTCAACACAGTAATGGCAGGTGCTGACAGCAGGTGCTGAGGCTCCATCCACCCGACCCAGATGCCACAGTTGGGGGAGGGGAGCCTGTGTGCCTCTTAGACTTGACTGGCTGTGGCAGCTGCCGCTCTGCCAGCCTGTCTGCCTGGAGGCAGGGACCAGGGGACTCCTTCAGGGCCCCTGCTGCCTCCCTCCTCCCACTGCTCATAGTTAGCCTGCCGCTCCCAGCCCCAGCCCCCTGACCAGGGGTAGAAAATGCAGTTCTCCTGACTCCAGGGCACCCCTCTGCCCCTCCAGGACTCAGGGAAGCTCCACGTGGGCACCTACACTGGGCCCCACCAGCACTGTGCAGTCTACTCTGGAGGTAGCAGCTCCCACCCGCCCGCTGCTCCTCGGGCACCCACCCTGCCTCAGCTAGGAGCCCACGTCCCTCACCTGCCCCACCAGGACAGGAAGGGTGAGGCAGTGTCTGTCCTCCCTTGGTGGGCAGGCTTGTCGGATGTGGTGTGCGAGCTGCTTGGGGTGTGGGGGAAGGACATCCTGTACATTGGGGACCACATCTTTGGGGACATTCTCAAGTCCAAGAAGCGGCAGGGCTGGCGGACTTGCCTGGTGGTTCCTGAGCTGTCTCGGGAGCTGGACATCTGGGCCAGGGAGGAGGGTGAGCCGTGGGAGGAAGAGCAGGCCAGGGACCCTTTACTTCTGGAGGGTTGGTAGTGACCAGGAATCCTGTCCAGTCTGTGGCTTATGAGGGAGGATCTATTTTATGCACAAGGAAACAGAGACCCAGAGAGGTTAAGCAGCTTGCCCAAAGTCACATAGCCAGGAGGGGCAAAGCTGGGACTCAAATCCTCATCTCCTGACTTGAGTCCTGTGGCATTTCCACAAACTGGGGCTTCCTTCCCCACCTGACAGCACCCTCCCCACCTGCCCTGCAGACTTGTATTGAGTGGAAGGTGCACACCCCCCCCCACCGGGTGACTCTAAGTCATTCTTAGGGTCAGGGGTTGCTATGAGCTCAGACAATTTGGAGTTTGTTCTAAAAGCTGAGGCTTTAGGTTTGAGTCATTGCCTTGTGACTTCAGGAAGGTCACCTGACTCCCTCAACAGCTTCCTAACCTGTCCCATGGGGCCTGTGGGGCCTGCGCTGTCCCTGCTCTACTCTGGGTGGAGTCTCACCTGACATAAGGGGTCATGGATGTTGTGCACACAGCTGGGGGAGGTGAGCCCCTGGCTGGGCCCAGGCAGACAAAGGCAGGCAGGACCAATAGGTGACCCAGGCTGTTACCCACTCCCGCTATCCCCTGTCCGGTTTTCAGAGTGGTTGGAGCGGCTGAAGAGGTTGGACATGGGCCTGGCAGACCTGTACCAGTGAGACCCTGGCCTTTCTGGGGTTGGGGGTGGGGCAAAGGAAGAGGGATGGAAGGGTGGCAGCGCACGTCCAGGCCTGGTGGCAGGGTCCTGGCCAAGGAGATCAGGAAGTCAAGAAGACCTGTTTCAGGCTGGGCTTCCCTAGTGAACTGGACTTGGGGACCCCTCTGACCCCCTTGGGACTGCCCACGCTCTAGGCCTTTTCTCCTAAGCCACACAGCACCGACTCAGGGGCCCGCCCTCTCACGCACGTGCATACACCCAGCCCAGCACCCCACTGTATGCCCGCGTGGTGTCCCCCCCATGGGGAGGTTGTGCCTGGAACTCAGGCTCTGCTCCGCTCCTCCTGGGTCACGTGGCTATTTTTGCTCCAGGCACATGGATGGGAGCAGTCGTGGGCTGCAAGTCGTCAGCTCCACCAAGAGCGAGATCCAGGTGAGAGCTGGATAGCAAATGAGGACAGACTGGCCCGGACAGGCTGCTCCTCCCGGCTTCCTGCCTGGCCGGGCCTGCTTTGTCGTGCGTCCTGGGGCCCAGTTACCTGCCCTCCCCAACCGCCCCGAGCTCCCCCTGCCTTGTCAGCCAGCACCCTCTGCTGGCCGAGGCCCCACAGGACAGCAGTGTGCTCTTGAGGAAGGGCTGAGTTGAGCCTGTTTGCCTCCAGTCCCCAAATCCTCACCAATAACCCTTCCTGAGAAGTGCCTACCTGCCGGGGTGGGTCCTCAGGTAACTGACTAGCCAGCTCTGATCAGCATCTGGGGTCAGCCGGAGAAGGGGCTGAGGAGATGTGATTTAGAGCTAGTGAGCGGAGGGTCTTGGAAAAAGAGAAGAAAGGAAAACATTCCTTGGTGGCATTACGACCAGCCACCAAAGCTGGGGGTTCCTGCAGGCCGGCCAGGGCAAGGGAGTCGGCTACTTGGCCATCCCAGGCCCAGCTGGGACCAAGACTAAAGGGTCTTTGCAGGTTATAAAGTATAAGGCATATAAAGCACAGACATTTGATCATCTCCCCAGCCTTTTGAGGGGACTGGGAAGGACTTGTCACCTTTATTTTACCAATGAGGAAACTGAGGCTCAGACATGGTCACCCTAGCTCTAAAAGCAAGGTCTGGTGGTGGGGTGGGGGTCTTCCAGGAAAGCAGGAGGGGACTGGGGGTAAGGGCCTGGTGGTGGGCTGGGGGCCTTTACCAAGTCCTCTGATGGGCCATCAGAGGGTAAATTATGCTGCGGGTTTAGACCTGGGAGGTCACTCTCCAGGGCCAGGCAGGTGACTGTGAGGGAGGCCCAGAGTGGGGCCTGTGGCAACGTGGAGAGCTGCCCCACCTCCGAAAGCACAAGTGTGAGACCTGTGGGTTTAAATCATGCAGCTCCTTCCGTTCAGGTGGGCACGGGCCTCAGTGTCCCCAGGTGAGAGACCTGGGAGGGAGTAGGTTAGGGCAGGGCTGGGCTGGCTCCAGCAGGGGGGATCGCTCCCAGGGTGGGCGGCCAGCCCTGGGTAGTGCAGGGTAGGTAGGCTGGGATCTCATTTCAGTGTCTGCTCTGCTGGCCAGAGGGTCACCTGCGAGCTGGACCTGTGCTACAGCACCATGGGCAGCCTGTTCCGCTGTGGTTTCCGCCGGATGCTCTTCTCCAGCCAGCTGATGCGCTGCGCCGACCTCTACACTGCCACCTGCCTCAACTTCCTGCACTACCCGCTCAGCTCGCTGTTTCGGGCGGCCCCAGAGTTGGTGGGTCCCTGACTGTACACCCGAGAGGGACCCACTGGTTCCCAGCCCAGCCTGGAGGTTTCAAGTTTGCCAGACTCAATTTCCTGCCCGCACCCTAAAAAATGCATGGGAGTAGTTAAGGTGATATAGAGAAGATGCCTCTGCTGGGGAGGTTCTTCCTCATGCCCAGCCTTAACTCCTGCTTTATTTATTTTTTTTAATTTTCTTTTTTCTTTTTTTTCTTCTTTTTTACCAACCCACACCTGAGATATTAACTCCTGCTTTAAATTGAGACCACACTATCTCATCATTTCCTTGGTAGAAATGATACCCGTTGCAAGAAGGAAGGCATTGTCCTTCTACCTTCAGTAAACACACAGTGACTACCGAGGAGGTGGAGGAAGCAGCAGATGATACAGTAAACACCCCAGTGGGTTTTCCTCTGGGAGACCAGAGGATGCTCCTGGGTTGAGATCAGGGAAGTAGAGGCAGCTGTGATGTCACTGGGCAAGGGTTGGCGGGAGCCGAGCATGCAGGTCAGTCTTCCCAACAAAGCATTATTATTTCCATTTTATAAGATGTACAGTCTGCAGGGAAGGATCTTCACTTGGCACCAGGTGTTCAGGGCTCCCTGTCCCCTGCTTTCCCTGTCCTTGGCTGCCTTCCAGATGTTCGAAAGGGGAAAAAACATTTATTGTCTGCTACGTTTCCTGCACTGGGTTAGGTGCTTTTCGTCGACTGTGCTTAATGCTCAGTATAACTCAGCAGAGTGGCTTTTATTATCATCATTTTACCATTGGCAAAATGGAAGCACAGAGAATCTGTAACTTGCTGTCACAGCTCGTGGACCCCAGAACCAGGATTTGAACCCAGCACTATTGAACTCCAGGGTACACACTCTGTCCCCTACACTGTGTCACCACAAGCTGTCACTTGGCACCCTCATCTCATCTCTGGGCCTTTAGGTGGGCTGGGCCGACAGCTCCTGTTGGCAAAGCTGGGGGCCCTAGGTACAGCCATTCATACTCTTAGACATCACTGGTGAGTAGAGATGAGCGAGATGAACAGAAAGCACCCCCTAGTGACCTTTAGTCCACAGTGCTGGCCTGGAATTTTTGAGGAAGTGAAATCCAGTTGCCAGAACCTTCCTTCCCCTGCCGAACCTCCCAGCTCCCGCCTCTGCAGCAGCTTTGCTGGGTAGAAAGCTGGCAGCTGGGGTATGGGTGGGGGCGGATTCTCTGCATACCTGAGGAATCCTTGATGGCCTCACCATTGATGGAGCTGCTCCATCTCCATCATATTTGTCCCTACAGATGCCACATGAGTCAGCTGTGAACGGGCCAGCCTGGACCCCACCTCCTGCCCCTTCCCCTGCAGCCAGAGGGTGAGTGGCTGGGAGGGGCTCTGTGGCTTGGGGCTCCCACAGGCTACAGCAGTGGTTCCCAATGGGGTGGTGTCACCCAGGGGGCACTTGGAAATTTGCAGGGGCTTTTTTGTCTTCAAGTATAGTCATTCCTGAGTATTTATGTAGAAATACATATTATTTTATTGTAAATTGCTTTTCTTTTTATTTCTCCTTTGTTATAGCTAGGGTATTATATTAATTTTTAAAATTGTAGAGATGATACAATTGCCCCTGATTGAGAGTCTCTGTGTGAACTTGGGAAGAAAGTTTCCATAGCCAAGTTCTTTGTTTCTTATAGGATGAGGGCAAAGAGAGAGCCGAGGACCAGGAAGGCTGCATTCAGGATGACTGAATCCCAGACACGGACCAGCATCACGGGTCATCTTCTACTTGAGATAGTTTACAGATAACAGGAGAAGTATGGAAGAAAGAAAAAACCAACTGTATTGAAATCTCCTAAATGTAGATTTAGAGCCCATGAACACTTCTTTTAGGGAGGATGCATGCATTAAAACATATAAAAAGTCATACTCATGATTTAAAAACTTGATTATTTAGTTTGTTAGAAGCTTCTTTGTGGTATAAAGCCCTGGCCCTTCATTGTTCTGATGTCACTGATTTTAATTTACTCCTACAGTTCACATTTTGTCTGTTAGTGGTATCATCTGGCATTCTATGGAGACTCAGAATGAATGTATTATACATGTTTGAAATAACAAAGCAAACCTTTGAAGGAATAGATCTGATGACACAGTTCACTGGTTTCATTTTCTGTGGATAAACAATGGGAATACTTGGAATATCTGAGGATAAATAAGAGACAACAATGTGCCCAGAGAGTTCACATTTTTTCTACATCTCCTGTGCATTTCAGAAGCTTCCAGGTCTGGCACTGCTAAGGCCTTTCCTTCTCCTCCCTGGATTGACTTTCAGGCCCCAGAGTCCACAGGTCCAGGTTCTCCAGGCCAGCACCAGGTTTCTCTGGCCTTGTGTTTTTAAACACTAGATTCTTATTCAAGGGCTCAGAGCCTAGGGCCCATGGTTTTATGGAAAGGTCCTGAGAAATATAGTATTATAGCTAATACTACAAAAATCAACCCTTAGAATTTCCACCGAAGGTAGAAAGAATGCGAACAAGCACTGATGGATAAGGCAGAAGTGCTTTAGTGGTCGGAGGGACAGGAGGGAGAGTGGCTGAAGGGCCTTCCTAGTGCTTTCCTCCTGTCTAAAGCACTCCCCGCCTCTTCTCCCTGTTACACCTGCCCTTCCCTCAGCCCTCAGGGGCCTCCTCGCCTCCCTGACTAGACCAGTTTCTTCTTAGTCCCTCGCCCATAGGCCTCTCCTTTTCAGGACTTATACTTTTATATTTGTGATTCTTAGATTAACACGTGTCCCCACTAGACTCTCAGCTCCATGGGGTCAGGTCCTTTTGGCTCACCGTTGTATCTCTGCCATCTACAGTGTCCTGTATATTTTACTGAATGAGGCGTGTCACCCAGTTCATTATTACTCTGACGCTGCTTGTAGAACTTGAGGGGAAAAGGTGGGGCAAAGGATATGAGACAAGAGGAAGGGGAGAAAGGCTGCAAACCTTGGCTTAGAACTTTCCCAAATTCTCAGGAACTCGTCTGGATAGGGTAGGACAGATACTTCTATTTGGAAGCTATTAATTTGATGCAGTTTTTTTTTTTTTAAAACCTGATGTCACTCTATACTCCAGTTTATTTACACCTTAGAGATTTACACCATTACTCCTAAGACTAAGACTGTGTGTGTAGACACTGATCATCATCCCCCATTTCTGGAAGAATTTTTAGCTGGGCACATGGCCACCTGATAGACATTTCCCAGCTTTCCTTGAAGATGGGTGGGGACATGTGATGAAGTTCGGGCCCCTCCATCCTGGATGGAAGTAATGCATCTAACTTCCAAGTTGTGACCTTAGAAGGAGAGGCTGCCTGCCCCATCTTTTGCCCTTTCCCGCTGGCTGGAGAGCAAAGTGGGCTGGCAGCCACCCTTGGCCACGTGGACGAGGCTGCACCTGAGGGATGGCTGAGTCACAAGACAGACGTGGTCTGGGTCTGGTGCCACATTAGCACTGGACTGTCACTTGGACTGCTGATGTGAGGGAGAGATGCATTTCCATCTGGGTTTAGGTACAGCAGCTGAATTGCTATCCTAATTCTGGCGTCGAGTCTTGAGCAGTCAGGAAATGAGGACAGAAGCAGCACACTTGGGGTAGTGCACTGTGGTGAGAATGTGATCACTTATTTGCAGAATGAATGGTGGCACTTTGCCCATCACAGTGATTCCTCCTTGGTAAACCGGTAACAGTTCAAGAATGTCTTTCTCTCAGATTTGCTCCTTGTTCATCATTCCAGTCATTTCCTTGCTTTAAAGAGAGACAGGAGCTAAAAGCTCGGGACCTGGAGCCAGACAGCCCTAAGTTTGAAATTGCAGGCCTGTCACCTACTGTCTAACCACTCTGTTTCTGTACCTATATCAGAAAGCCATTGTGAGGATGAGTGAGATTCGAGCTTGGCCAGAATAAGCACTAAATAAGAGTTTACTATACTAAGTTTGTATGTGTACATTGGTCAGGATTTTTTTCCTTAGCAACTGACAGAAACCTAATAAAACTGATTTAATAAAAAAGGGAATTTATTGGCTCATATAACTAAAAAGTCCAGGGCTAGCCCAGCTCCAGGCTTAGTGTTAGCCAGGGGGCCGAATCGATGTCATTGGACATAACCTTGCTCTCTCCAGCTCTCTAGGTTTTTCCTTGTTGATACTATTCTCTGGCAGGTTTTGTCCCTGTGGTTATAAGATGGATGGCTTCAAATTCCAGATTTCTATCTTATCTTTTTAGCAACTCTAACCTGGAAAAGTCTCTTTCCAACAAAAGCCTGGGAAATGGAGTCTCACTGGTTCTTACTGAGACGAGACCTCGTCCTCCAATCAGTGCCACTGGCCAGAGATGCCGGGCTCTGGTTTGCCAGGCCTGGGTCACGTGCTCACTCCTGGCTGGAGTCCATTCCTCTCAAACCACCTCCTGAACTGTAAGTGGGAACGAGGTGGTAGTAGGGAAATTGGGGTGTTTATTAGAAGAGAAAGTACATGCCAGGCAAGCAAAAACAGTCCTTTATGGCATATAAAAGACTCAGCAGAGTGCCTGGCACAGTAAGCACTAATAAATGTGAGCTGTCATGCCTCTCCTCCGTGTCTTCTGGTTCGTGGTCATTCTGAACAGTGATGCCATATTATCTTCCTTTAAAACTTGTTTACCTTCCTTTAAAACTCACTTTACATTTACCTCCTCTAAAAAGGTGTCCTTAAACAATCAAGTATTAGACTTGATTTCTGCAAAGGCCGGTATTTCCACTACAATTCCCTATGAACCTTCTTCCCAAGTGATTAAGGGCCTGCCTTCTTTCCTTCCTGCTTTCCTTCCCTTCTGCTCCCTATGTCTAGGAACAGCTATTTACTAAACAAGAGAGTTATTATCTACAAAAAGTCCCAGAATCAGGGTGCAGTTTCCTGAAGTTGCTGTAGCATCGACAATCATTTCCACATCCTTTTGTGCATGGAAGACTCTATAGTCTGATCAGACTGTTCAAAATATCGAATTTGTCATTTTGAAATTTATACATTCTTAGATACCAATAGTTCAACCTACACTGTTAGTACCCAGGGTGGTATTGTGAGACATCCTGCAAGGAACTGGCAACAAAGAAAATAAAACTGCTCTTTTGAGAGCTAAGCTGTAATACCAAGACAAAGATTTTGAGAAGAGATACGTAAAACCACCATAGAGACAACTGACTCCCAGGCCTGAGGTGGAGTGAGGGCATTGAGTGGCAAGGAGCCATTCTAGAAGCCAAAGAAAAGGTAAATGCACAAGCAGAGGATGGTAGTGCAGGATCAATCATGAGGACCTGGTCAATGGACTAAGGACAGAGTGTCTGAGGTCTGAGGCCTTTCCTAACGTGGAAGGATTTGCTTCAGAATCTCTTAGGTTGTTGATTTTGAATATTTGATTCGTCTAAGTCCCACATTCAGATTTTGTAATCACTAAGCAACCCTCCGAGTATGTGGCTTCACAGGGAAAGCGAAGGGAAGGAAAGGACTGGCCATGTGGATTCCTGCATTTTGGTTGTGGTGACAATCTTTTTAAAAATAAATTTTATTGAATATATTTAAGGTTTACAACATGTTATAGGATACATATAGATACTAAAATGGTTACTATAGTAAAGCAAATTAACATATCTATCATCTTACATAGGCTTTTTCTTTTGGTGACAAGAGCAGCTAAAATCTACTTATTTAAAAAAACTCCCTAATATAATTTTACTAACTTTAGTTCTCATGTTGTACATTAGATCTTTAGACTTGTTCATCCTACATATCTGCTATTTTATATCCTTTGAACTACATCTGTTCATTTCCTCTTCCTCCATCTGTGGTAACCATTGTTTCATTCTCTATGTATTGAATTAAAAAAAAAAATTCCACATGTGGGATGATGTAACATTTTTCTTTCTGTGTCTGGCTTATTTCACTTAGCATAATGTCCTCCAGGTCCATCCATGTTGTGGCAAACGGCAGAATCTCCTTTTTAAATAATGAATAATATCGCATTGTATGTATATATACACATCCTGCAAGGATGTTCATTGATGGGCATTTAGGTTGTTTCCATATCTTGGCTACTGTGAATAATGCTGCAATAAACACGGGAGTGCAGATATCTTTATGATGTGATTTCATCTTCTTTGGGCATATAGTCAGAGGGATTGCTGGGTCATATAGTAGTTCTATTTTTATTTTCTTTAGGAACCTCCATACTGTTGTCCACAATGGCTGTACCAATCTGCATTCCCACCGTGTACTAGGGTTCCCTTTTCTCCATACCCTCGCCAACATTTGTTATGTCTAATCTTTTTGGTAATAGCCATCTTTATGGATATCAGGTGATATCTCATAGTGGTTTTAATTTGCATTTCCTTCATGATTAGTGATGTTGAACCCCTTTTGATATACTTTTTGGTCATTTTTATGTCTCTTTGGAGAAATATCTGTTCAGGTTCTTTGTCCATTTTTTAATTGTGTTGTTTTTCTGCTATTGAATTGTAAGAGTCTATTTCTTATTGAAAGTCTGCTGGAATAATCACTTTATAGCTCAGTTTTATGAACCTCGTTATTATAAATCTGACCTTGGGAAATAGATCTGCTTCCTTTACAATGAAAAAATTCAGTTCTGAGATGCCCCTGATCAAAGTTAATTCTCCAAGGTAATGACTGCTCCCCATGAGGCCTCTTGGGATAGCCTACTGGTGTTTCCTCAGACAAACCCCCAGTTCCCTATGCCAAGCCATCATTCACTGTTTTCTATAATAAATAAGATAAACGAATAAGCTGGAATGAACAAAAACTTAATAGTTTTTTATTTTAGATAATAAATATTAAGAAAGCTAAAATTTAAAATGTGTTAACTAGGTTTTTCTACACACTATATTTACATAATGACTCTGATTTTTACCTTTCCAAGAGCAGTTGCCCAGGAAGAAGGAAAGGCAGCTTATTATAGTCTCTGGGACTCACACTGCCTTCTCAGGCCAGCTATCCCTAGCAGAGCAAAGAATTGAAGAAGCAAGTGTCCCCTCCCCATGCTTCTCCTCTGTCCTCTTTTGTTTTTACTTGAAGTGTTTCTGAATAACAAATGCAAAATTAGGCTGGGATATAAAAAGCTAGATGACTACCCTGATTCAGGATTGTGTTTCATTTAAGGAGACCTGGCACAGAAAGGATAAGAATTACCCCTCATTTACAAGGATATGGTGGTCAAAGGCAAAGATCACACATAAATGTCATTTGCGACCTCTGAGCAAAGGCACAGCTAGTATAAACTCATCTGTAAAACACGGGGATTATATCTGGCCATTTGTCACGTTCCATTCAGCCTGGAAAGCTAGTTTCAAAGCTCAGATCTTCCTTGCTGTAAGGACTTGTGCTCTCTCTGCTCACATGTATACAGAGGGAAAGTCCATCATATTGTGAGACCAACCTTCTGATTATAAAAAATAACTATGCTGGGATTAAAGTAGTCCAATAAAGTGCAAAGTTTTACCATAGTTGTGGGGTAAATTAATATCCAGAAGTTTGAAATTTATGTATGTTATAAAACTGTGGGAAACTGTACTCTTAAACACACAAACCAAAGACTTTCCCATGGGGATATAAAATTTGAGAGTAAGTCCAGTGAATTACTTCCTAAGTCCTGAGAGTCCATATTCTGCATCCATGATGCCTCTCCATTACATATTTTTTTCCAGGTCACTTGGACAAGGGACTTTCTTGTCTCATGGAGAATGTGAAACACCTTTTAAAAAAAAAAAGCATTGAGAAATTATGATTCAAAGATTTGAAACCCTAATGTTACAGGCAAAGCCTCATTTCTACGGAATATAAAACACTCTGTTTCTTCCACTTCTAATAGCTCATCAAGAGAAGCCACCACTAAATCATGTTCCTGCAGCATTTCCGGGTAGCGGGACACTGCTCGCTCGATCCTTGCTGAACGCCGAACAGGAGTGATAAGCTTCATGTCTTGCACTTCTGGCATTCCATTTATTCTGAGAGATAGCAAGAGATGCAATCAAAATCTTACAACTTAAAGAAAATTCTATTTATTATTTTTTGTTTCTTACTCCATAAGAAAACATGACAGACATTTCAAAGTAGGTTGATACAAGAGATAGGTCTACAGCAGCTCTCATCTTAAGATGGCTTTCCCTAATTTCCAGAATGTACTAGGTGGTGTCCATCTGCTCCAGAATGTACTGGGTGGTGTAACCATAGGGATTTACTGAATGAAGTGTGAAATGTGGTTTTTATCTGAAGTCAACTACTTGGTAGTTGGTGTTTGTTTAATCTATAAACTTTCAAAGGAGTTCACAGGTTTTAATTTTAAAGAAATTGGGCCTAATCCCAAGTTTGTTTGGACGAATAAATTCTAAGATTCTTTCTAGCTTTGAAGTAAATTATTCAAAAAGCATCTTTTAAGATGGTGGACCAAACCACAGTTGAAACTCGCACATCTTGGGCATCTTCCTTGTAAACCTGTAAATGCATTCCAATAAAAAGTGTCTGGAGGATAGGATGTAGAGACTGTTGCATGTAGTGAATCTGGCCTACAATTCATAAAACCACTGATCACATTAGCCTAAGTAAAATTAGCAGGCAGGTCTGCTAATAAGCTCTCATAATAAATTCTAGAGCCATTAAGAGGTAGTTTTCAAATCAACTGCCTGTTTTCATCCACCCATGAGCTAACTGCAGTGGGGAAAAGGCATGTCTGAGAGAGGAGATTAAGACTGGAAGAGGCCCAGCTGTGCTTTCCAGGGAACTGAAATACAGAACTGTTGTCTTGGTGCTATTGTTTGGAATTTTCCTTTCTGGATCATGAACAGAGAAGAGAGATGCTACGCTAACATTTTAGAAATGACATTGACATCCTGACACAGCTCCTAAAATTACTATGGATTCTGCCTTAAACTTATTCTTGTTAAAAAACAAAATGCTTCCGATATTATGAGCAGTCTATGACTAGTACATAGTCAGCTGCCCTCCCTGTTCTTATAGGACTATTTACCACCCCTTCTCTCCCATGGCTACAGTTTGCCCCTGCTTGGGACTTTGTGCCCCACCCCCCTTTTGTGCCTGGGCTCACAGGAAAGGTAAGAGGGATCTGCAGGTGAGGACAAATGGGAGTGATGAGGCAGGACCCATTCCAGGAGGGAGGCAGGGTATCCATTCCAATATCCTTCCGGAGTCTGGCAGCACCTTCCTCATTGCAAGTCAGGTCTCATCATGGGTGGTGGGAGGGGGCTGATGTGTGTGCAGAGAAAAGACACAGACCTTCCTGTCGGTAGTTCCAACCTCCCCTCACCCTCAGCTCCTTCCTAAATATCAAAGATGGACTAGGCTGCCTGGACCCCATATGAAGCAGAGGTATCTATAAACTGCTGTTACTCTGGATCTGTGAAGGAGAAATTGAGAACTGGACTAGGATTAAGTCTGAGAACACGAAGCCTGCTTTAGAGTTTGCTTACCTAGGGATTGGAGCAATCTGTAATTTGATACCAGGATGATTCTCTTTTTCTGCCTTGGTTATTTGGGGTGTTGCTGTAACTTGTTCCTTCTCTTTTGGAGAAAGACAAGACTTTACAGATTCCATATTCTTGGCCAGTTCTTCCACTGATGTTATATTAGTGCCAGCAACTAAAGAGTCAGAAATAATTCATGTGTATGCAAGGTCAGGAAGGAAAGTATGATTTAGTAATTTGACACTTAAGGTAAAAATCAATTAAATGAAAAAGTAATACATACAATGATTTCCCAGTGATCTTCATGGACTACATATACTAAATAAAGAGTAATTGATTTGAAATGGGGCTTCTAACTCATTTTCCTGCTAAGCCCTGTAGCAATGCCCAGCTATATCAGGCTACCCTCCTAATGCTGGTTCAATGCTGACTAGACAGTTGAAGATATATCCCTGATACCCTCTCAACACTCTGAACACCCTTCCATCTCTTATTCACTCTCAGGAGAGCTCTCTTAGGGACTGATCACTGGCCTTCTACCCTTACATCGTATGTTGGATCAATTTTCTTAACTTACTAGGGCTACCCCACTGGACCTCCCAAACCCCTTCCTACCCTGGAATGACCACATGGCTATTACCCTGGACAGTGGGTGAAAAATGTCTGCATTAACCACCAAAATGAAAGGAAGAAAATCACACTGTGCCAGGCAAACACTGTGGCCAGAGGCTAAGACCCTAAGGAAGGTCAGCAGGACCAACAAGTGGCAATGGCATGAATTCCTGTTTTCTCTGTTCGTCCCTTTGAAGCACACTGTCATACAGTGTAAGAGAATATCTGAACTGTAGCACCACCCCCCGCAGGTCTACCACTGAGTATATCTACTCCACTGTATGACCTCGTTCCTAAAAGTAGTGGGTTACTTAGATGTAATCACACATGACTTGATTTTTCCCCAGTTAAATCTACTCTTAAAGAAAAAAGATTTGTCACCTTCTAAGATAATAATAAGAATCCATTTTATTTTCTAAAGATAGCTTGTTTTTTCTTTCTGTTCATATAACAAGTATCATAATGTCACTCACTGTGTCTGGCACAATATTTCTCACAGAAGAGTCCTCTAAAAGTTCTGACCAATGACAGTAATGCTAACAAAGTGAAGAGATTCCTGAGACGGCTATTTTTAAAGGGATAACATGAATTTAGATGAGTGCTGGGCATCACTTCTCAGCCTTTTGGCTAAGATCAAGTGTAGATGAGTGTTGGTGGGTTTATTATGATTAAACAATAACTTAAACCAAGGCATTTCTCTCTTTTGCCTCAGTTTCTTCTGATAAAGACCTGTTTGTCTTCTCCAACCTAGGATTCTGGGGAAGCAGGACACTCTAGTCTAGGCTGTTCTGGTGGAAACAACCTTTGTTCAGTGTTGAGCACTGTATTTATTTGTAATAATAGAAATAAAAATGTACCTACCAGGTACAATGTACACTATTCTGGTGATGGGTACACTGAAAGCTCTCACTTCAGCATGATACAATTCATCTATATAACAAGAAACACTTGTACCCTCTAAATTTTGAAATAAATTAAAAAAAAAAAAGAAGTAGTAAATCAGCTGATCAGCTGATGACAACGGTTCAAAGTGCCAGGCCAATGGAAACCAAGCAGTAAGAGGAATTTCAGGGGACTTATAATTCTTTTCTTTTTTTTCCTACATGTTTCTGGATGATTTTTATTTGTACAGCTAGAGGAAATGAATGTAAATACAAAAATAACAGTACCTTCTGTGGTTCTGTTTGGATCTTGCAAAATATTAAGAACAACTTCTCGCAACTCTTGTATTGGCTGGAAGGAAGGAGGAAAACATATAAACAGTATTAAAAACATCCATGGAAAAAATTTGCTAAGGAACTTTAACATCAAATAAACTTCTTTTTATGGTAAAAATGTTTCCTTTTAAAATCTCTTGTCTAGCTTTTCAGTTTTAAACTTTATGAGAAAAATGAAGAAACAAAGAAAGTTTTGGTTAAGTGCTGGTACACTTGACTTTAATGAAGAGATGTGTTTAAAGTTGTCTATAATGTAATTTCTCTAAATCAAATTATATTTTCCTATTGATTTGTACAATACCATTGAATATGTGTTCCTGCATAAATATTTTGCCCAAAAGATATAAAACTAACCATAGAGAAAATGCATCATATATTTTTACTGTTGTCTTAGTTTAATATTTTATTTTTTATTTTTTTTTTGAGACAGAGTCTCACTCTGTCGCCAGGGCTAGAGTGCAGTGGTGTCCTCATAGCTCACTGCAACCTCAAACTCCTGGGCTCCTGTCTCAGCCTCCAGAGTAGCTGAGACTACAGGCATGCATCAGCATGCCCAGCTAATTTTTTCTATGTTTTTGTAGAGATGGGGTCTTGCTCTTGCTCAGGTTGGTCTCAAACTCCTGGCCTCAAGCAATCCTTCTGTCTTGGCCTCCCAAAATGCTAGGATTATAGGCATGAGCCACTACCCTTAATTTAGTTTTTTATTATAAAAGTCATATACCTCATTACAGAAAAATTGAACAATAGGTTAAACTTAAATGAAATCACCTGTAATCCCATTACCCAAATATAATCTTTTTAGCATTTTGGGCAATTTCCCCCAGGCTTTCTTTCTTTCTTCTTTTATTTGATAACATAACATACCTTTAAAAAAACCCCTTTATAAAAAAGTAATTCTCTGATAAAATTATCTGAGATAGTCTTCATTTATCAAAGTATGTGAACCATGCCAATAAGCAGAATATCATACAGTGAACTGTACCTTCCCATAGGAACATTATATTTGGAGGTTTGTCTTCCTGACCTAGGACTCTGTATCAAATAAACAATAGATACAAACTGACAATAGAGCACAAAAGCAAAGCTTTTCACACACTTTTTTATAAAATCTAAAATGGAATTATGCTTTAAGCTTAATGAATGGGAATAAATGTATAGAATACATTGCAAAGAGTCTGAATTATATAAAACATTCATCAAGTGTATCTTACATTTTTATAGGCTTCTGGTTAAAGATGGTGGATTGAATACTCATTTATTTCTAATCCCTCTTGAAAATACACTGAAATGATAAGGGATTAAAAAGAGGCAATAACCACGAAGCACAGGAGAAAAGAGATAGTAACAAGATTTTGGAAGCTGGAATGCAGAAGGAAGAGAGGTAACCAAGCTGACCAACTTGAGAGAGCTGAATCCTAAGCTGGCAGTGTGGCTGACAAACACCACAGGGCCTCTAAAAGGCTTAGGAACAGGTGGTGGAGCCCAAATCAGGAGGACTCGAGCATCTGTTCAAAAAGTAGTCAGACCTCCAAATCCACCCTGCACCCTTGAACCCCTTGAAGCCTGATGACTGTGTCCGACCCCCTTCATCCTAACAGAAAATGGGGATGTATTCTCCCAGTCTCTGGGGGACATCATGCAGGACTGGGGGTAAGGTGCCTACTAAAAAAAGGGATAAATGAAAGTTTCCATGCTGAGAGTTAAGACTTCCAGCTCTCTTCTCCCCCATAACGCTGGCAGCCTGGTTTCTAGCTCTCAGGAAGCTAGAGAATTTGACCAGTTTAAGAGGGAAAAAACCAAAGATGCTGATATTGAGGGTTTTCTAACCATTTAACTCAGCCAGCTCACCCTATGGTGAAGCCTCATCTGTGTGTCAAGAGCTTTTAATAAGCTTTTTCAAACCCACCTCTTACATATGCAAACAGCCCAGTTTCACCAATATCTGAGTGAAAGCTTTAATGAACGATAGAGAACAAAACAAAATAAAACAAACAACAATGAGAGAGAAAGAGAGAGAATGGGGGGAAGAAAGAGAGAGGAAGAAAAAGAGAGAGAAAAAAAGAAAAGCACTGGAGAAGAAATAGGCAATATAAGAAGATGAAAACTTGCTATGGGCTCTAGGAACCAAGGGATCCATCTAACTCAATAAGTATGTAAAGGGGATCTGAGGGTGGTAGTTGAAAGAGATACCAGAAAGACAGCTGACGAAGACTTGTCCAGCCTGGAATAAACCAGAAGGGTCTAGGAGAAAGGTCTCTAAGAAAAAGAAATCAATAGAATATCTGATGCTTTGAAAGTATTGAGAAACTCAGACAATTAGAGAAGAGTGTGAGAATTAATTATAGAATAAATACTCAGAAAACTAAGCAAAGGCAAAACCAGACAATAATTACTTCTAGGAAAAGTCAAAAGTTGTTCTTGAAAGGCAAAGTAATTATAGTATATACTACATGGCTCAACATATTCATATATTTCTTACATATTCATAACCATGTGAACACTAAATAGTGACCAGAATTTCCATATGACTCTAGTGGAAGTATAAGGGACGACAAAGGTCTGTATGGATGATAAACAGGGGTGTATAAAAATGTGTGCTGGGGATCTGTGCAGGTGTGTGTGAAAGAGGGTTAAACCCTCATCCTGCATAGCTGGAAGTCCACAAATCATTTTGAAAAATGAAAAATCAAGAAACAGAAGCATAAGCATGTTTTCTGAAACTACTCAGGTTAATATAAAAATAATCTGTTTGTTCTGGGATGGGGGTAATGGGAGGGGAGGGAGGCAGAGGACTTATTGAATGAAACTTACTGAACTATTAAACTATTGAAACTATGTGCATGTACAACTCTGATTTTGAACAATTATGGAAAAGGGTACTATATAATATGGAGTAAGACATGGTAAATGAATTTAAGTGGGAAGTGTTATAAAACTACTTGATGTAGTCTTTGTAAAAAATAATTACATACATAGTGGTTTTTTTCTAGGGTTTAGAATTAAAAGTTATTTCATGCAATGGCTCTGAATTATTGATTTATGGATATTGATGTGTTGGGTTTAGTATGTTTTTAGGTTCTTTATAAGTATTAGACATTGATGTTACAAATTTCTATGCTATTACTTTCTATAAGTACATATTTCTACAATGAGTGTTAAGTGAGATACAGTCACTTGACAAGGAGACTGATTCTATTGGTTTACATGTACTCCTGCTCTCTAAAAAATAAATATTTTAATTAAAATATTCATAAAGGACACACTGTACTCATATTCCATGTTTACCTGTACGAAGTAAATTAGAAGTTTAACACTACATTATATAATTGCCACATTGCCAATAACAGAGAACTCACATGAAAGAGGATTTTAAGAAGTCGCCCACTCAAGTCAGATACTTACTGCTGCTCCATTTTTAATGGCCTCTTCATATAGCCCAATAACATCAAAGGTGCCTTTACTTGCCAACAACTTTGCTTTGCAGATCCAGAATTTAGCAAATTTTTCAGCCTCAGGAATGCTGGACAATATGGTAAGTATTTCACTAGAAGGCACACCCTGGAAAAAAGAAAATACCCAGAGGTAGCTATTATCATTTCACTGTTACTCTCACATCTCCTAATATTTATTGCATCAGGTATGCAGAAATCAGTCTGATCACTGATTTTTTTAAACTTTAAAAAAATTTTAATTTTATCAAGGTACAATGTACATATAATAAAATGCTCCCATTTTATTTGTATGTTTCAATAAGTTTTGACACTGGTTATTAAATTTTAAGAGTTAGATGAGAGCAAATAGACAGAAAAACATTTATTACAGCTGAAGGTAAGAAATATGTTCTTTTTTTTTTCTTTTTTGAGATAGAATCTTGCTCTCTCACCCCAGGTAGAGTGCAGTGGCATCATCATAGCTCACTGCAACCTCAAACTCCTGGGCTCAAGAAATCCTCCTGCCTGAGCTTCTGGAGTAGCTGGGACTACAGGTGCGCGCCACAACGCCCGGCTAATTTTTCTATTTTTAGCCTTTTAGGGGTCTTGCTCTTGCTCAGGCTGGTGTCAAACTCCTGAGCTCAAGCAATCCTCCTGCCTCGGACTCCCAGGGTGCTAGGATTACAGGCGTGAGCCACCGCACCTGGCCTGTTCTTCATTTTTATGTGGTGCAAGAACAAAAAACAAACCCTGGAGTAATCAACATTTCTAACATATTCATAATATTCCATATTCATAATAATGTGAACACTGAATAGTGACCAGACTTTCTATATGACTTTAACAGCAGTATGAGGAATGGCACAGACATGCAGGGGTCACAGGGGTGTACATGTGTGCGCTGAGGATTCGTGCAGGTATATATGAAGGAGGGTAAATCCCACAAAGAACTTTGAAATGGTTTCACAGGTTTGGTCCCCAGAGCAGGGCAATGACACAGAGCAGGAGGAAAGGGAAGCACTGCTGTACCCAGAAATCCAGGTACTGGCAAGTTCAGCCAAGCAGTTCTTGTGATGAGGAGAGACACAAAGGTAACTCACAGCTGAGAATCACTAATGCTTGAGAAAACCAACACTATGTGAAAGAGGCATCAACAAACAAGAATGAACACTTGTGCAAACAGTTGAGGGAGCAAAGAAGAATAAATTTGAGGAATACTATAGTCAATATCTTCAGAGAGATAAAGGAGAAGATTGCTATCCTAAAACTAGAAAAGGCTGTTATGAAAAAGAACCAACAGATAGGCAAAACAATGGCATGGACACCATGGAAGAGTATCTGTGAGCTGAAAATTTAGCTGTAAAATTCTCCCAGAAACCAGTGCAATAGAACAAAGAAATAAACAGTATGAAAGAAAAATTTAGAGTTCTGGAGGATGTATCTACTACTGAGTAATTCCAATATCCATCTATGAGAATGTCACTCAAAGCAGCTGTAGAAGAAAAAATTTCAAGAACTGAACAAAGAAATAATTGTTCAGATTGAAAGAATCTCACAGAGTTAAGCAGGATGAATTAAAAAAAAAAACATACTTAGAAAACCGAGGATTAAAAAAAAAATCTTAAAAGCTTCCAAAGAAGAAAAAAAGGATTACCCATGGAGGAATGAGAATCAGATTGATGTGACACTTTAATAAACTAACAAGTCCAGATGCAAGGAAGAAAATGAAGTAGTAACTTAAAGATTTCCAGGGAAAACAATTCGAAATTAGAAATTTTCCCCAGCCAAACAAAAGTAACTGCAAGAAAAATATGATATGTAACTTGCAATCATGTTTGAACTTACACCTATCATTTCATTTTGATTTCAATTTTTTTATGAAATAAAGAAAACTGGATTAAACACAGAAATAAGGAAAAATAAAAAACAATTCATGTAAATTGAATTATAAAATAAAATGACAGGCATAAGTTTAAACATGAGTAATCACAATAAACATACATGAATCAAATTTGCTTTTTACAAGCAGAGAGTTTCAGATTTGATTAAAAAATTTTACTGTACACATTCATATGAGAAATACCTAAAATAGGTCAATCCATAAAGGTTTAAAAATAAAGGGATGGAAAAAGATCTACCAGACATATTCCAACAACAACAAAAAGCAAGTATGGTAAGATTAATCAGACAAAAGAGAAATCAAAGAAAGTCATGAATCTTTATGTACTTACCAACACAGCTTTGAAAAACAGAAAGTAAAATTTGACAGAAATATAAAGAGAAATTGTCAGTGACTAATCCCAGTGCCAGTGAGACTTTGGCGTATTTCGTTCAGAAAGCAACAGATCATGTAAGCAAATATAATACATATTCTTTTCAGACACTTTTGGAACATTTACTAAGAATGATTAGACATTAAGACCACAAGGAAAATTTCAACAAATTCTATCAAGCAAGATACATACAGGCCACATTCACCAACCACAATGCAATATAATTAGAAATTAACAGAAAGCCAGAAAAAAAAAATCTACAAATCTGGAAATTAAAAAGATACTCTTTTAAGATAACTTTTGGGCTAAAGAACTCAAAATGGAAATCTCAAACTACTTAGAAATGAACAATGAGAACCTTATGTCAGTTATTAAGCTATTGTCTCTTAGCTCTAAATCCACCTCTTCTCATCCTCTGCTTTGTGATGCTGGGGCTGGAAGTCTGTAAACCATTTTCTGCTTTGACAGCAGCTGCTCTGCCAGTATGGGGCACTAGAGGGAGACTAGACTGCAGGGATGGAGAAGGGAGAAGACACTTGCTTTTTCCCATTTGCTGTCGTCACTCTAGCAGTGGTCCCTCACCTTGGCAGCAACAGTCGGCTCAAGCCTCCACCTTTTTTCTGGCATTCCCACCTCACTGTGCTTCTACAGAGGCAGGAATGCCAAATGGATAGCATCCTTTCCTCAAAGCCTGAGGCCCAGGCCTGCAGGGCCCCTTGTCCAGTTCTTGCAGGTCAGCATCTGCTGGGTAGTGTACCCTCCTTAGAGCCGGAGTCCCATTTCCACCAGGTTTGTCTTTCCTGCTTCTAGGTTCTGGTACCCCCATCTCTCTTCTTTCCTTAGACCCAGTGGGTGCTAGTTGCTTCCTGCAGTAATTATCTCAGGTTCCGTTTGGCTGTCAGCCCTGGGTGTAGCAGATGTTACTGTGTGTAGCACCTACATCCCCTCTGATCCCTTTACCTTTTTGGTGCACACAGGCTCACAGTGTGCTTTCACAGCCAGCGTCCGCGCCTCCTTTGTATGTGCCCAGAGAGTCAGAAGTGCCTGGTAATTCTTGTCCCCCAAGGGGCAGCCAATTAACAAATGACCACAAAAGCTTTAATACTGCAGCTCCCTTGCCCCTGATCAGCAGGACTCTGAGAGATATGACCCACACTGTCTATAGAGCTCCCCTGTGGAACTGTGCCAAAGACACCCTCCATAAACTTGCTTGATACCACATCCTGCTTGGCATCCTTCCCTTCCTGGTCCTACAACCTCACTCTTCTCCCAGTTTTCCCTGAGAGTCTCTTCCTAATAAACTATTTTCACACAGATCCTCCTCTTAGGATCTGCTTCAAGAGAACCCAATTATGACATTGTGTAACCAATTACATTCTTTGTATTGAGATACCTGGTGTGGTTTCTGTTTTTCTGACTTGACCCTGACTGATAAAAAACATTATTTAGTTAAATCTGAGGGCTATGACTAAAGCAAAATTTGGAGGCAAATTTATGGCATTAAACATACTTATAAGAAAACAAGAAAGACTGACTTAAATGATCTAAGCTTTTAATAAGAAAGCTAGAAAAAGAACAAGTAGGTACAAATATTGATGCAAGAGGAAAAAAAAAACAATAAAACTCCAAAAAAGCCTTTTAAAAAGATTAATAAATAGAAATATCTTTGGCAAGTCTAATTTTAAAAAAAGGTAAAAAATTTACTAAAGTTGACTCAAGAAATACAAAACCTAAGTAGACCAATGACCACATTAAAAATTGAAAACATATACACAAAACTATCCTCCAAAGAAGCATAGTCCAAACGATTTTATGGGCAAATTTTTACCAAATCTTCAAAAAAAAAAAATTCTCATGTTGTACAAACTATTTTCAGCATATAGGACAAAAAGGAAAATACCCAGCTCATTTGACAAAGTCAGCATAACATTGATACTAGGAACACACATGAAAAGATAACCAAAGAACATATATAAAAATGTGAAATAATTGCAACTCACAAAAAAACCCTACATACTTCATTTTTCTAGGTACCTATACTGTATGTACCTGCATGAACACTATCTGGAAGAATGACTGGCAATATGGGTCACCTCCAGAAAGAAGCTTGGGATGTGTAAGTATTTATGTGTGTGTGTGGAGGGGAGGGCTCATCATTTATCTGTATTGTTTGACATAATTTTAATAATAAAACTGTATTCATGTATGTTTTTAATACAATGAAAATGAAAGAGAGAAAACAAAACAAAACAAAACCTGAAGTTTAATTCCACAAAGGAGAAATAGTTAATGTTTAACTGAATGCTGTGAAAATGTTGCCCGGAGCAGACTTAAACTGAAGGTTTCCTTTTTTCTGATGTCCAACATCACCAGCCAAGGGACAGGATGGGCTTTGCTTTAGGCAAGGATCTTAGAGTAAAAGTTTACCTCATCATTTTTTATTAATATATTTTTCCTTCATGGAATGTCCTAAGGATCATACCCTTTGCCTACCATCTATTTTATCCTCATCTGCAGAATCCAAGATATAATTTAGATACCATTTATACACCTAGAGCATTTAGGATATTCCAACTTAATATATGACCTTGCCTTTTGACTTCAGTTCATATCCAAATGTTAAATGTTACTCTTTGGACCTTGATACCTGAAGAAGGCAAAGTTCCTCTTAGATCCCTCTGGAGCCAGATTGTTTGGGTTCGTTTTTCAACTTCTCTATACCTCAGCTTAATTCGTAAAGTAGGCATAGTAATAGGCATCATGATAATTATATGAGATGACATCAGTTAAGTGCTTACAAAAGCACCTGGCATACAAAGCCACTGTTTAAGTGCATGTCATTATTATTATTGCTATTATTATTATTCTGTATTAATAGAGTAGCTAAATTTCTGCCTAGACGAAGACTATCTCCCTTACACCTTGAGAAAAATGTTTAAAACCTCCAAGACTCTGAGTGAAAGCTCTAGCTTATCTTTCTCACTTACCCCTTCAATGAGCTTCAGACATTCTGTCAGAGTGTTGTTAATTTTACTGGACAATTCAAGCTGTGCTTTCTTTTCTTCCTCTTCTTTTTCAATGCTCTTCCAGAATGAAATATTCATTTCCTCTATTACTTTCCTTTTTGTCTTAAGTTCCATAGGAGGCCGTTTATAGATTTTCCCCTTAGATTTTTGCCATTCTTCCAGTTGTTTCCTGTTATTCAATTAAAGAGGGAGGGGTGGTGGTTTTAGTTTTTTTCTTAAATATAGTCAAACTTCTGAAGTATATGTTAGGTATAGATCGAGCATAACTAAACACCTCAACTATAGACAAAATCAGCAGAATGGAGTTAAAAAACAATTTACAAATGGGTGATGACAGCACTAGGTTGCTCCCACCTGTGAGAAGGCAGATGCCAGGCATACTAGGATTACAGGTGGCCAGCACTTCAGTCTTTAAACTCTTTGACTTTGTGATTATTGTTCATTTTTCTCTGAAAGTTTTCATTTCACAGTATGCTACCTGACACTTGCTTTTCTGAGACATCCCTCTATCTTTGAGATCACTAACTTAGCACTCCATTTCTCCCATCATAAGCTTTCTGTCACTCAACCTTGACCCACCAAGCATGCATTCTGCCCTCATAGGGTCTTGGTTCCTTAGTCCTCTTTTTTTTTTTTTTTTTTTTGAGGCAGAGTCTTGCTCTGTCATCCCAGCTAGATTGCAGTGGTGTCATCACAGCTCACTACAGCTTCAAACTTCTGGGCTCAAGTGATCCTCCTTCCTCAGCCTCCCGAGTAGCTGGGACTACAGGTGCGCACCACCACGCCCAGCTAGTTTTTCTATTTTTTTGTAGAGATGGGGTCTCGCTCTTGCTCAGGCTGGTCTCGAACTCCTGACCTCAAACAATCCTCTTGCCTTGGCCTCCCAGAGTGCTAGGATTACAGGTGTGAGCCACTGTGCCTGGCCGGTTCCTTAGTCCTCTCTTGACCACACATGACTCCCTTTCTTTCATAAGCTAGATCAATAATTTCAGGGCTTTTTTCTTAAATGGCTGGTCTCTGATGGCACCAAGTCCTAATCTTTGCTCTCCCCCACTGCTCACATTCTCCAATCCTGCTTCTAAGCTGGCAACAGACTGCTTTTTGGAGAGTGGGAACACCAAGACATGTAGATCCAAGCATTTGAATGTAGGCTCTCTAGCTTTTAAAATTACAACTACTATTATTGATGACATGCCAATGTACATTCCAGCCCAGATCTCTCCCTGGTGCCCCAAACTTTGTAAAACCCTCCTGCTTGGTTGATAACTTTGATTTGATGTCTGACAGGCATTTCAAATCTAATATTGTCCAAAACAAACTTCTTGATTTTCATCTCCAAATCTGTTCCTAGTTTCCCCTACTTTGGTAAATAGCACCCCAATCCACCCAGTTGCTAGGGCCCAAATCTAGGAGTTGTCTGTGAGTAGTCCATCCTTTCCCCGACATCTGATGCATCATTGTATAGTCAGTATTGCTTCTATCTACACTACCATCATCCCACACATCACTGTCACTGTCTGAGATGCTATAACAGCCTAACTCATCTCCTTGCTTCCGCTCTAACCCTTACTTAACAAATTCACTCTGTGCAGCACAGCAAGTGATTTTAAAATGTAAACCAGACTGTGTCACTACCAAGGGCTTCCAACAGCTCTTGGAAAAAAATTCAAAATGTTTTACATGGCTGAAAGGCTCGGTGTAATTTGGCTACTGCCTGCCTCATGGCATACCACTCTTCCTCTCCCCTTCAGGAGCTCTGACATCCTTTCAGTTTCTAGACCCAAACTCATTCCTGCATCTTCAGTCCTCTGCTCAAATGACATCTCCTTGAAGAAGTAACTATCTGTAATTATCCTGTTTTATTTAATTGATGTGTTTTCTGTCTCCTGCACTAGAATACAAGCTCTACGAAGGCAGAAATCTTGGCGGTCCAGTGCCTCACACAGTACCTAGCACACACAGGTATTTAATAACATCCAGTAAAATTCACCTTTTTTAGTGTGCAATTCTGTGAGTTTTGACAAATGAACGAAATCATGTAACCATAACTATTATCACTATATGACAGGTCCAATATCCTCAAAAATTCCCCCATGCTCCATGGTAGTCAACCCCAATCCCAACCAAGTTCCTGGCAATCACTGATCTGGTTTTTGTCCTCATGGTTTTGCTTTTTCCAGAATGCCAATAACTAATTTTTGAATGCATGAATACTATTAACCTTCTTGTTTCTCTCTCCTTGACTCCAGAGCACAATCCATACAGTACTTATTTCAGCCCCAACCACTCCCTCCTCACCTTCACTCTAACCACGTACTTAATGGTAGAAGTTGAGACATCTAACATGTGCTTCCTCTATGTTCCTGGCATTCTTCCTACCTCCTTAGCCTTCCTTCTAATCATAAACGAAGAGAACTTTCCTTTTCTAAAGCCAACTTACTCCTAGGACCTCAAGGCTGTAATTTTGTTTCCCTAGTACTTCCCATATATACACCAAATAATAAGCTCTATAAGGGTAAAGAGTATGACTGTGTGCTCACCACTGCATCCCCTAGCACCTGGCACACTGCAGGTGCTGAAGGAACACTTGCAGTATGACTGAATGAATCTGTCCCTCTCAAGACTCATTCCCGTTTGTAATCAAACATGTTCAACATGAACATACCATCTTATGACCAATCCTGTTGTCTGATCTAGACTGTGAGCTCCAGGGCAGGGACCCTGACTTCCTCATTCAGCAGCTCAGGGTCTTTGCACTCCCTTTTCTTTCTGTTCAGGATTGTCCTTCTTCTTGTCACCAGCCTTTTCCCAGGCTTGGGTCTCAACTCAGATATAACAGTTGAAAGTACCTCCCCTGGCCCTTCTGTCTAAAGAAGCCATTCCAGCCCTACTCTCTTGACCACATCAACCTGAATTAAGTTGTTTATTTTCTGTCTCTTCAGGAGGGCAAAGAGCTTGTTGGTGGTGTTCATGGCTGTACCCAGAGACTAAAACCTGCCCTCACTTCACCCTGCTACAGTTTTTTGAAACCATCTAATTTTACATGCTCCCTTCACCCTTGTCAGGAATTTCCTTATTTTCTACTCCAGCAAGGTATACTCATGTGCTTCTCCTGAGAGGCTCACCCACATTATGAGAACTATGTCTGGTCCTGTGTGGAAAGTGTACAAAATCCTTTGGCTTAGTTTCAAGCATCCTGTGTGTTGATATTATGCCCCAGCAACCTGAGATCCTGATTTCTATCATCTGAACTCTGTATTCGAACTGACTGCTCCTCCCTGCTTCAGCTTTTTTCAAAACTAGGCCCACTGAGACTCATGGAAGCTTTGTTTCTTCTTTCCTGATAACCTTTTTTGAACTAGATCACTGGCCTGCTTGACAAGGGACTATTATCTTCCTACTTCTTAGCTATGTAAACTCACTACTCTGTCTTATTGCTGCAGGGCACGTCTTGAATGAGCAGTCTACATCTGCAACCCCTTTTCTCTTTGTTTTGAGACAGAGTCTTACCCTGTCCCCCTGGCTAGAGTGCAGTGGCATCATCATAGCTCATTGCAACCTCAAATTCCTGGGCTCAAGTGATCCTCCTGGCTTAGCCTCTCGAGTAGGTGGGACTACAGGCTACAGGTAGCCAGGCTACCGTGCCTGGCTAATTTTTGTATTTTTTTGTAGAGAGAGGGTCTCACTATATTGCTCAGGCTGGTCTCAAATTCTTGGCCTCAAGTGACTCTCCTGCCTCGGCCTCCAAGTGGCTAGAATTACGGCCTGAGCCAACCTGCTCTCAACCTCTGATTCTTATCATTCTCTGTGTTTCAATTTCTTTTTAACAAATAAACTATTTCAGCATACAGAAAAATTACTTAGGAGCCATTATTTACAGCTTATTTCCTGACCAAGTATTCTTGATGGTCAATTTGCCTAATCATCTTAAGATGCAAAATTTCGGAATTAAAGCAAAGTACCTTCGATCTTCTACTGTTGCCTTCTTTTTAATATCTGGATTCGTTTGGGTCCCATTTGGGACTCCTCTCCTATCTCTGTTTTGTGACACCAGCTTTGAAATTTTGGGGCTGTCTTGTTCAAAATGTTCGGGAAGGTTTTTTACAACTTGGAGCCAAAGTCGTGCGTTTTTGTGAAAGCTGTTGTCACATTGATGTAATGATTGTGTTCCTTTGCTCTTTATCTAGGGTGCGTTGGAATGAATGAATTAAAGATGCCAGCTGTCAAATTAGTTTCTTTGATGCTTTTGATTTCTTCAGAACAATTGTTGGTCTAAACAGTTGTATGTGGATTTCTGATCTTGCTTGATGTTTGGATGTCTGTTGTTATTTCCTCCCTGAAGCAAATTGGGGTCTGTTCTGGGTTTGGTATGTTGTACTTTCTGTTCAGCAACTGGGTATGACTGTAACTTAGTTTCATTTGGTCTTTCATATTTACTCCTATTAACCTTTATTTCCTTGACCACTGGTTTCTTTGATGATTGAGTCTTACTAAGGGTCTGATTAAAGTGAGAGGGAACTGTCCTTGGGAGTTTTTCTCCTGGTCTTGCAAGATCTGTTCCTCTAGAGAGTTGGTGTGATTTTATGGGTAGAGTCCTGATTTGTGTTTCTCCAACAAATTGTTTATTAATTCTGTCTTTCAGAACAACATTATTAACTGAACTTTTGCTCAAGACTTGTTTAGGAGCCAAACTGCTCTTGGTTAGATTATAAGAGTTAGTTTTTGGCTTACCTATGGTACATAATTCAGGATCTGGCTTCCTCTCAGGTTTTGATAAGGTTTGGGGTAAGTTCTCTTTGTTTATCTCTTTTAGAAAGCTATCCAAAGATTTTTTTTCAATATGAGTGCTGTCCACAGAGTCTGTACATTTAGCAGTTCCTTGATCTATTACCTGTTGCACTGTAGTTTTCACTTCCTGTATATTAAGTGACCCCACAGGTTTTCTTGACAGTTCTCCCATAGAGGATGATCTAGCTTCATGCTCTGATGACTCTTCTAGAAGCTTACAGTTTGGGTTAGAATAAACACATCTTGAAGTCAGCCTTTTGCCTAGAAGTTTTGGTGGCTCCAACTTTGGCTTCTGGTACCCTGTAATATTGGCTGGTCTGGGCTGGAGTTTAATGCTAATGGACCTTTTATCTTTGACAGGCAAAACAACATGGTTGGTAATATCCTTTTGGGGTCTAATAGTCTGAAAAGACAAAGAAAAATATATATGAAAAAATTCATAACAATAGCTCACTCTTTATAAAATAATGATAAAAATAACAGTGTTTAAACACATGCTAGAAAAAAAATTAGCCATTTTCTTTAGAATTTCATCTAAGAAAAGTTGAATCCTGAGAAAGTAGAGAAAGGCTCACTAATAGGTCACTTTTATAACTTGAGTTCCTATCAGAAATGTATCAAAATCTTTTAGCTTGACAGAATCAAGCAGAGATGCAGTGAATATACAAAAATTGCTGTTTAAAAAATAAATTTGTCTCAATTGAACAGTACTTGCTGAATGCCCATTATGTTCCAATGAAATGTCCTTCTACGGACCCTGGAAAAATATACACATAATGAAATTATGTTAGGGTACTTCTCAATAAGTTCCTCCTAGGACTTTGTACAGCTACACTATCTTTTTTTTTAAATTACAGCATTTGTAAATATTACAGCATCACTCAAGAAACTTTGTCTTGCCCCCAGAGATGAGAGACAAGGAGATAGACAGGTAGTAGATGATGGGAGTCCCGAGATACGCAGGAACAGCTCTCAATAAACACCTAACATCTCAGTAGAAAGTCAGTCATATTTGTGAAGTCAGGACAGGGTTTTAAAGTTAGAGTCCATGTTATCAATAAGCAAATGTTGAGTCATGTGATTTCATTTTGGGTAAGAAAGGTAAGCCTAGGTTACAGAGAACTTTGAAAACTAGGGAAGGGAGATTAGAATTGATATGTAAGTAATTGAGCAAGCCACCGTGGATTCCAGAGCATCCACAGTGAAAGCAAGTACTCAGAAAGGAGAATTTGGCAGAGATTTATAAAATATATGCTTTCTATATTTGATTTGACAACATTGTGAAGAATTACTATGTAAACTTAGTGAGTGTGTAAAGAAAGCCTAACCAGAACCACTTGGCATTAAGGGCAAGGAGGTGTCTACCCTGGAATGGTACTGGTGTATGTGGTGTTGTTAGGGGTGAAACGGGGGAGAGTTGGGAGTACAGGCAGAGATGGGTGGTATACCCACAATGGCTATATCTCGGTTACTCCTTGAGTAACCAACATTTACATCCACCTTGGATCTCTCCATCATTGCTTACTGAGAAGGTGCGGATGTTGGTATTAAAGTTTCCAAATGTATGTTATTTTAGTTGCTCTTTCTTGTACTTTAAAAAAAATTAAGATATAATTCACATATCATAAAATTTATCATTTTAATAAGTGTATAATTCAATGGATTTTAGTGTATTCACAAGATTGTACACCAATCACCACTACCTAATTCCTGAACATTTTTATCACCCCAGAAAGAAACCCAATACTTGTTAGCAGTCACTCCCCATTTTACTCTCCCTGCAGCCCTTGGCAACCACTAATCTACTTTCTGTCTCTATATCTCCACGGATTTGCCTATTTTAGACATGTCATACAAATGGAATCATGTAAAATGTGGCCTTTTGTGTCTGGCTTCTTTCACTTAGCATAATGTTTTCAAGATTCATGCATATTGTAGCATGTATCAGTACTTCATTACTTTTTTTAATTAATAAGCTTTATTTTTTTAGAGCAGTTTTAGGTTCACAGCAAAACTGAGCAGAAAGTACAGAGAGTTCCCATATATCCTGTAGCCACATGCTTCATTATTTTTTAATGGCTAAACAATATTCCATTGTATGAATATACCAAATTTTGGTTATCCATTCATCAATTGATGGACATTTGAGTTGTTTCCACTTTTTGGGTATTATAAATAATGTTGCTACAAACTTTTAGGTACAAGTTTTTGTGTGACCATATGTTTTCAATTCTCTTGGGTCTATATCTAGGAGTAGAATTGCTGGGTCATATGGTAACTCTATGCTTAACTTTTGAGAAAACTGCCAAACTGTTTTGCAAAGTGGCTACACTTGCATTCCCACCAACAATGTATGAGTGTTCTAATTTCTCCACATCCTCCCCAACACTTGTTATTATCTGGGATTTTTTGATTATAGCTATTCTAGTAGGTATGAAATAGATGCACTTCCCTGATAGCTAATAATGTTGAACACGTTTTCATGTCCTTATTGGCCATTTGTATATCTTCTTTGGAGAAATGTCTATTCAGACTCTTTGCTAATTTTTAAACTGGGTTATCTGTCTTTTAGTTGTTGAGTTGTAAATGTTCTTTATATATCCTGGATACTAGATCCTCATCAGATATATGACTTAAAAATATTTTCTCTCAATGTGTTAAAACTCCTGGATAGAAACAGAAAATGAAAAACTTTGTGCTCCTTAATAACACTGCAGTAAAGGTACTTTAGATAATCTTTGTTCAAATTCTGGATCTGACCTTTACTGGCTGTGTAATTTTGCACAAGTACTTAATCTTAATCTCCCTGATCCTCAGTCCTCTCATTTATAAAATGGGAATACTAATACTATCTATCGTGGCGTATATCCTGTTTTTCACAAGATAGTTTTAATTTATGCCTGTTGGCCCAACATAATTAGTAACAATACCTCCTTTTGCTCTCACAGGTGTCCTGGTTTGGACATTAAATCATATGGCTAATTTCTTACAGGGTTGTTTTGAATATGTAGGTAATGCACCTAAAGTGTCATGCCCAGTACCTGGATAATAACCACTCAAATGTTAGCTGTTACTGTTATGTAACAAAAGTGTTATATAAATTGTAAAGCATTATATAATTGTAATGATGACTATTATTTGCATAATGCTTTTAGGTTCTCCTAAGTTCTGTAATTCCCTTCCCCATTTTATTTTTACCTTTACAACTATGTAAAGCTGATAAAGTAGGTATCACTCTCCTTTAAGAGATGATTTACTGAAGTCAGTATTGTCAGTTTCCAGAGAAGCCTCTGGGAACTCTGAATGAGGGCCCTTTCCAGCAGATTTTTCCTTAAGGCTTGCATGCTACACTGGTTCAATCTGTATAAAGTAGAAATGTAACCCAGTGCTTCCCAACTGTTTGAATCATTGTGCATCAATTTTGCCTTATATACATTTTTCTATCCTCTAGTGTCAAACGATGTCAAGTATACTCATAACATACATATGTCTATATATGCACATATTCACATGACTGAAATGTGATAAAATGATTCAGTGAACAAATCATTAAAACTTATTAAAATTCCCACCAGTGAGAATGTCTCACTTCGGGCAGCACTATTTCAGTTGCACTTAAGAACTTAGATAAAACTATGGTTTTAAAAATTAATGGTGGGATTTTTATGGGTTATTTTATTGCAGATGAAGAATTTGTGCCCCTTTCACAAGGCTAATTTCTTCCACTTAAACCTTAAGTATATTAGGATCCTTTACCATTCTATCCACAACCTAACAGAATTGAATTGATTAGGAAGCATATACTTGTTAAATAGGTTGGAAGATCCAATGTAAGTATTCTTTTCATGACTACTGTGCTAATTAACTTCATGGCAGCATACCAAAGTGGTTAAGACCACAGCTCTTAGCTTTGTCACTTAATAGCTATGTGACCTGGGGAGAATACTTAACCCTTCTGTGACTTAGTTTGCTTACCCGTAAAGTGGGGCTACTAATAATACCTACCTCATAAAGTTGTGAGGACTCACTGACGTAATGCAAGTCAGAAAAGTGCCAGGCACACAGTAAGTATTCAATAAATGTTAGCTATTAAGAGAACCAAAGTCCACTTAAGGTTTTTTTGGTTTTTAAAACTAAATTACAATATGTTGTAATTTTCTAAAAATGAATCTCCATCTTATTAAATCAAACTGCTCTTATATTTATAAAAATATCTTTGAAATACATGTTTTTTAGGTCGCTAACATCTTTATTATTTTTATTACCAACTATACTTTCCAAATGGTTATTTCTAAAAAGACTGATTTCTACTTACAGATTTAGAAGGTGGTAGATTTGGACAATTATTCTTGGCTTTTAGATAAGGCCTATAAAAGACAAAATAAAATTAATCATCAGTACGAAGGATCCCAAGCAAGGCTTGGAAAGTATAGTGATTAAAAATTATGATTAGAATTTTAAATCATTAGAATTTCTGTAATGGTAAAATAATTCAAAATTAATTCAACAAAAAATCTTCTCATCCCTTCCTAAGCCCTGTATTCTCCTTCTCAGAGACCACAACTGCTCTTATCCATTTTTTTCCTGTGATCATTTCAGAGATATTCCATGCATGTGTTTCCTTCATATTTGTATAGCTTTATTCATTCAAACATCATTCCTAGAACACTGCAATGTGCCAGACACTGGAGATACAATGCCAAATAAAATCACTACCAGCTTCTTTAAAAAACTTCCTTGTTTTAAGTATCTTCAAAATACTATCTTTGTCAATTTTCAGGGGGGAAAGTGGTATAATTACAAAAAAAACCAGGGACATACATGAAATCTAGCTAGGGAAACAGGAAATGAAAAAAAAAAAGGAGAACAGAGAATTTAGAAGAAATCAATCTCCATGGCCCAAAACCAATTGCTAGACTAACATGGATTTTGATCATGACTTGTTTGATGTTTGTCTCTTCCATCTAGAACATAAACCTTGGGAGGGCAGAGACCTCTCTGTCTTATTAAGCACCATATCTCCAGCATCAAGAGTGATAGATAAATTATCAAACAAATATTTGTTGAATAAATGAATTAGGTTCATTTAATCAAGGAAATAGATGGGAGTAAAAATCCAAGGTAAAATAAAATTGAAAGCTAACTTTGTAAAAATTAATTTTCAAATAAAATTTAGCAACCCAACTGGGGAGAGAATACATCAATGCTAAGCAAGAGGGATAAATAACATCATAAAGACAGTAAGATGTTGACAAAAGATAAAAGTGTAGTGGTCATGTTATATCCACCTCAATAGTAAATGCTAAGAGAACGACCAAAGAGCGCTGTCGGGATGGAGGATGTCAGTGTGCTGCTATGGAGGACTGATTGTAACTGGCTCTCCTGCTTTAGCAAGAAACACCAGAACCAGGGTCATTCAATTTCTTGACCAAAAATTGCCTTCACAAGAATCAACCTTCCCAGGAACAAAAGCAGGGACAAGAAAAGTTTCCAGCATGGTGGATAATACTGGGTAGAACCCTCCCTCCTTCCTTTGGAGACTGTCATAATAACAATGCTTAAATCTTTGCCAATGGCCTAGGCATTACCCAGGGGTTTTTGTCATGCCTGGACTGAAATCCTCTTTTTGAGTCATAGGATTCCAATGCAATCTGAGTTGACTGTAAGCAAAAGGGCTATGTTTCAAAAAGGCTTTAAATTGCTGTTACAAAGAGGGCAACAAAACTTGCATAACTGTGGGTAGACAAACTCACTTGGTGTTTTGGCTCTTCAGTTTTCCCTTGGCTGCTAGGTACTCCTGAAGCTTTCTCTGCCGCTCTTCTGCAAAAATAGGCAAGAAAACAAACAGAATTTTAGCTTGGGACTGTAACCAGTTCATTAATATTCTAACAGATGACACTTTTCTGTAATGACTTTGACTTTGCACCACAATGTTATAAAGTTCATAGTCCTATAAGTTTGCATTCAAGTTAATATCAACATCAACAACATCATTTACATGCACGGCTCTATACTTTTTTACGTTACTTCTTTTGATCCACATAATAATCCAATGAGGAGAATGTGAAATCCAGAGAGGGTAAATGACATGCCCAAAGTTACCCAGCTAACTCATGACAAAGCCAGGACTTGAAAACAGATTTATCTAACCCCAGAGCACTTGCTCATAACTACTACTCAGCTACAACATTCTATGCTTTGCATGAAGAAATTCTGTTATTGGCCCACCTGAGCTGGTGAGCCAGGCCTGGTCTTGTTTTTTTGTTTGTTTGTTTTTTTCAGAGACAGAGTCTACCTCTGTTGCCCAGGCTAGGAGTGCAGTGGTACAGTCATAGCTCACTGCAGCATTAAACTCCTGGGCTCAAGCAATCCTCCTGCCTCAGCCTCCCCAGTAGCTAGGACTACAGGTGCTCACCACCACATCCAGCTAATTTTCTTTTTTTAGAGATGGGATTTTGCTATGTTACCCAGGCTGTTCTTGAACTACTGACTTCAAGTAATTCTACTGCCTTGGCCTCCCAAAGTGCTGGGATTATAGGGGCAAGCCACTGTGCCCACACTGGTCTTACTTTTTTTTTTTTTTTGACAGAGATGATGATATTTACCCATAAACCCTTATACAGCTTCTTTTGGGACAAAGGATAAAATATGCCAGGTTATGGATGGAGGCTCATGGCAAACATCTATAACATTGCGACTTTCTAAGCAAGGCATTTGTGAGGGGATGAAACGTCAATATTTCTGCCTACAAGAAGTTTCAATCTAGTAGGGGAGATACAATAAATACAACAAAAATTACAATATAAGGCAAAATCAAGGTGCCATAGGAGAGGGTCAAAAAAAGAATTATGGGAGTTCATAGGTGGGGAATGGATGAGGTGAGCGGGTGGTTGGAAAAAGCTAAAATTAAATAATGATTTTATAAAAAAGACAGCAGGGGTGCCAAACTACTCTTAACCCTATCTGAACTGAGTTGCCCTGTGTTCTGTGCTCTAAGTCAGGTGCATCTTTATAAGACAGCTGTGGAGAAATACATCTTAGGTCCATGCCAGGCAGTGTAGAGAGCAGGCAGCGAGGAGTGTGACATATAGGGCTGGAGTCCCAGCTCTGAGACTTCTGGCAAGTTAGCAACCTTTGCTGCTGCTGAGTCTGTAAAGTGGGGACAGGAATGCCCATCTTTAAGGGCATTCTACCAGGACCTACTAGACCTCAACAGGCACAAGGGATGAAACAAAACACATCCAGTGCATCCTGGAGACGGTGGCATCTGAGCAGGAGTATTGTGAAGGGCAGGAAAGGCTCCAGGCACATCTAGGAGGTCAGGGAACGCAGGATCCTCATCTCTCGAGGCAGATCTAATCAATTAACTTCTAGCCAGAGCGGGCTCGAGAGGTGGGGAGGAAAAAGCCCCGCGTCGGAGGCAGAAGACCCGGGCTCGGGTCGGACCCCGCCTCTTGGCAGCTGTCAAAGCTTGGGCCGCGCACCACAAAGGACCACACCCGGCTCCGCCTGGGGCCAAACGTGGGTCGAAAGAGCGCGCTGCTTCCCTCTGGTGGTGTGACCCCGGGCAAGGGGGCTCCGTTTCTTTACCTGCTGCTGCAGGGCTTACCGGGACGATGCCCGTGAGGCGTGGCCCCGCGCACAGCCTCCCGTACCCGCGGCGGGCCCAGACGTGTCCCCGGGGACCGGGGCCTGGGCTCCCGGAAACGCCCGGGGGAGACTGAGGCAGGCAGGCAAGCGGACGGGCAACTTCCCCGGGAAGAACTCACTCGATGGCCTTCCTACTTCCCCGCCCGTGTTCCAACGCCTTCAAAAACAGGGGCTCACTCGCCGTCTTACTCACCCGCGGCGGCAGCGGCGGCGGACCGCGGCCCCACCATGACTCCTCAGTGACAGTTTTTCTTCAAAGGCCGCGCCTAGAGTCCCGGTCGCCGCGCCGCGCGTCCGCACACTCTCATTGGCTCCCGCGGGTTTGAAACTCGCCAGTCGGAAGCAAGGGGGCGGGGCGACAGGAAATAGGCACTTTGCGATTGGCTCTGGCCCCCCAGGTCCTCCTCCGGAGCTCTTTGATTGGAAGAACGTGAACACACGGCCGCATTGAAGGCGGCCGAGTCGGTGCGCGGCGGTGCCCGCCCCCGAGTCGGCCCCCGAGTCCCTCCCGAGTCCATCCCCCTGAGCCCGACCCCGGCGCCCCGAGAAGCTTTGGACTCAGCGGGCAGTGTGGGTAAAGCCGAGCCCGCCGGGGCTGGCGCTCGGGAGCCCCTGAGCGGGGTGACCGGGACACCTCCTGATTCCCTGCTCCCAGACTCTCGGGTTCACAGGAGCTATGAAAACAAAAACAAAAACGCCAAAATCTGATGAGTTAGGCGCTTTGTCACGGGCGTATGTCTTTACTCCTTACGGATGGGTCTTAGGAATCTAAAGGCTCTTGGTTCTTACTACTGCAGGGTGGCTTCTTTTTAATTGTGGTGAAATATACATAACAGCAAATTTACCATTTTACGCATTTTTGTTACATTTTAAAAAGTGGCATTAAGTACATTGACATTGTTGTGCCACCATCACCATCATCCATCTCCAGAACTTTTTCATATTCCCACACTGAAGCTCCGTCCCCGTCAAACAGTAACTACCCGTGTCCCCCTCTCCCCAGCCCCTGGCAGCGGCCGTTGCGCTTTCGGTCTCTGTGGATTTGGCTACTCTAGATACCCAGTAAGCGGACTCATGCACTGTTTGTCTCCTGTGGCTGGCTTGCTTTACTCAGCATAAAGTTTTCCAGGTTCATCCATGTCGTAGCAGGTATCAGAATTTCCTTCCCTTTTAAAGCTAAATAGCATTCCATTGAATGGACGTTTTGCTCCTCTGTTCATTCATCTATGGACACAGGTTGCTTCTACCTTTCGGCTCTTGTGAGTAATGCTGCTATGAACATGGGTTTACAAATAACTCTTTGAGATCCTCCTTTCATTTCTTTTGGGTATATACCAAGAAGTGGTATTATTGGATCACATGGTAATTCCATATTTAATTTTTTGAGTCACTGCCATACTTCTTTCAGGGTGGCTCCTGTTTAATGTATATTTTTGACTTAGCCTCATCAGCTGGATGTATGCCTAACTGAGAAAGGGATGGCAGAGGACAGATCCAGTCGTCCTGAGTCCCTAGACATACCTCATTCCCCTTGTTTCAATCCTAAAATTTTTCCGTTTGAAGTTTGTCCCGTTTCAGCTATTCTCCAGTTGAATGAAGAGGTCTGGAAAATGCTCTTGGCCTTTGGTGTGTCCTGTTGTCTGGGTGCTGGAAAGGTGGTGGGTAGAGAGGGACAGTTGTATCTGGACCCCTGTTTGCCAGGTTCGTGTCACCAGTTGAGTACCCAGCAGGGCGTGAAGCCTTGCTGAAGCCATTCTCTTTGGCCCCAAGTAGGGAGTTTGGGTGAGAGCCATGCTAGGGTTTCTGGATTTATGCATTTTGACATTTACATTAGTAGTATAAAATGTTTAAATAGGAAAACTGATCATTATTTTAGTAAAAATTTTGGACTCTTTGTGTAGGAGCATGACTTTGTGCCTAATGGTTAAATCTAGCAGCTGGTCAAGAGCTTTCTTTGTTAATGAGTAAGAAAGGGCTCCTTCATGGACAGTTTTGGAAAAATGAAGGGGGTTCTGTTGGTCTTCATAGAATGAAGGTGACTGAATGGGTTTCAATTTTAGAAGTCATCTGCCTGATCTCCCACCCAGTGCTGGAGGATTCTACAGATCCCATGTAGGTATTACACCTTTGCAGGAATACTGCTGGTGTTGGGGAGCTGCCTTTCCTGTCCTGTTATTGGAAAGTATTGCTTATTATGAAACATCTCTTAAAATGAGCTCAAAATGCCCTCTCGCTCATTGGTCCTAGTCCTTTGGAGCAACACAGGCTAGTTCTGCATCCTTATTGTTATCCTTTGGATATTTGAAGGACTATTTTGTAGGATACAAAATGAAAAAAACTAGGCAGTTTTAAAAATTCTCAACTCACGCAAAGTATCACTGTAGCTCTCCTTGATCCTGGCTTTACTGGCTTCCCATTGCTCTCAGGCTAAAGACCCACATGTCCCTGCAGGGCCTGGCCTTTGCCTACTTCCTCAGGTTTAGCTCACACTGCTCTCCCCTGGCTCACTGTCATCCAGTCACACTGCTTTTTCCTTCATGAAGCTCCATCCCATACTCTCTTCTCTGTCTGGGAACCCAACCCCTCCTCTTCCTTTCTCCTAGTTAACTATTGTTATTATTTTTATATGGCAACTTTATTGAGGTAGTCACATACCATACCATTCACCCACTTACAGTGTGCAATTCAATTTTAGATTATTTTCATCACCCCCTAAAGAAACCCTATACTCATTAGCAGGCATTCCCCATTCCCCCCTCCTCCCAGCCCCTGAAAACCACTAATCTACTTTCTTTTTTCTTTCTTTTTTTTTAGAGGCAGAGTCTTGCTCTGTTGCCCAGGCTGGAGGGCAATGGTGTAATCATAGCTCCCTGCAGCCTCAAAACTCCTGGGCTCAAATGATCCTCCCACCTCATTTTCCCAAGTAACTAGGACTACAGGCACGTGCCACCACACCCAGCTAATTTTATTATTTTTTGTAGAGATGGGGTCTCACTGTGTTGTCCAGGCTGGTCTCAAATTTGTGGCCTCAAGTGATCCTCCTGCCTTGGCTTCCCAAAGTGCTGAGATTACAGGTGTGAGCCACTGTACTGGGTCTCTACTTTCTGTCTATATAGATTTGCCTGGACATTTCATATACATTGAATCATGCAGTATATAGTATGTGATGGCCTTATTTCACTTAGCACAATGTTTTCAAGGTTTATTTATTTTGTAACATGTATCAGTACTTCATTCCTTTTTATGACTGGATAATATTCCATTGTGTGGATATACTACATTTTATTTACCCACTCATCAGTTAATGGACTTTTAGGTTGTTTCCAGTTTTTGAATAATGCTGCCATGAACATTCATGCATAAGTTTTTGTGTAGACATATGCTTTCAGTACTCATGGGTATATACTTTATGAGTAAAATTACTGGGTCGTATGATAACTCTATATTTAACCATTTGAGAAATTGCCAGACTATTTTCCAAAAGCAGCTGCAGCATTTTACATTCCCATTAGCAGTGTATGAAGGTTCCGATTTCTCCACATCCTCAATAACACTTGTTATTGTTCATCTTTTTGATTATAACCATCCTAGTGGGTGTGAAGTGGTATTTCATTGTGGTTTCTACATGTATTTCCTTAATGGCTAATGATGTTGAGCATCTTTTCATGTGCTTATTGGCCATTTGTATATCTTCTTCGAATACAAAGAAGATCCTTTGCCCGTTTTTAAATTGGGCCATTTGTCTTCTTACTATTGAGTATCCCTTAGTTAACTCTTAATCATCCTTCAGTCTCAGGTAAGGTGTCCCTTTCTCAAGGAAGCTTTGTGATTAGCTTGATTATTTGTTTATCTTTCTTCCTGTTAATCTGTAAACTGAGGACAGACTATTATATCCATTGTGTCTGGCACCAAATAGAAACTTAATAAATATCTGTTGAATGAATAGAGCTTTTTCCCTTTAAAGACTCTTTCAACTCAGTAACCACACTGTGTATGAATAGAAGTAGCTGCAAGCCCATTCAATAATACTACTGGCTCTTATAACCCATATGGCTGCATCTTGCCTACCACAGTATCACTAGAGACTTTGTTAAATGCCATGGTAAAAATCAAAATACAATATAATGTAGAAATTGGAAAGAAATGATCATGCCTAGGTTGAAGTCACCAAGCATGGCTGACTGGCTGGTCAAGAGACTTTACCTGATGGTTTGCAGAATGTTTGCCTTCACCCAGGGCCCAGTCCTCAGCGTGGGTTTAGGAACTTGATTTAATTGATATCCTTATTGTGGGTTAGTGTCTCAGGGATGAATTCACTAAGTAAAAGTGATAACAACCACTCAAGTGAAATAATGAATGAATCGAACACTTTAAATCCGTGGTGCCATGCTAAGCTCCTTCTGTTTTCATCTCATTGAACACCACAAACCTTTGAGGTAATAACTACCATCTCCATTTTTACAGGTAAGGAAACTGAGATTGAGGGATTAAGAGACTAGCCCCAAATCACAAAGTAAACGAAATTTAAGTTCAGTCCTGATTCCAAAGTCTGTTTTCTTTATCTCTATAGTATTCTAAATTCATGACAGACTGAATTATCAGATAGAGAGCCAATTTTAATTTATAACAGGACTAGAATTGCAGGAGAGACTTGACACTCACATCTAGCCAGTGCATCCTCTTCCTTGAGGCAGATATGCAGGAAACCGGTTATAATCAGAAGTTCCTTTGATGAGTGTGGGTCAGGACAAGAGGAGTTATGTTTATGACAATAAGCCACAATCTACTCATTGCCACGACAGAGGTATAGCAGCCAATGGCATCCAGGTAATCCCAGCAAGACTACAAATGAGGTCTGTGGCATGACTTGTTCCTAGTGATCCTAGGCTGAGATCTTGTGATTGTAGCATTTTATTCTATGTACTCACAAAACATCTTTTGAATGATCTTCTAAATGATTGCAATGCATTCATATCAAGAATGCCTGTCTGTAATCATGAATCTTCTCTTTTTTGTTTACAAAAAGTTAGTAACAGCATTTTTCTTCACAAGGGGAAGAAATGACTCCACCATCTATGAAGTGGTGAATAGGAGCTATGTGGAAGAAAATTTGCTCTACTTCTTGAAGGGATGACGGGGGAGTGTTCCTCTGGAAATCAAGGCCCCTTGTTGTCATGCTAGGAGCCAAAGTTGGGTTTTGGGGTGAGAGATAAGAGGATAGGCCAGGGATAATCCACTCATGTTTTCCTTATTTCATAGACCTCTCTAAATTGGGTAGAGCACAATAGACTTTTCAGAAGAGTGAATCTAAGGGAAAGCACCTACTTGGCAGACCCCTCAGCTTCTGTGCAAGTATAAATCAGTATATGACAAGGAGGGCTACTTGTGCTGTTGAGTACCCTGTTTCCAAATGGGGCCCACTTGTATCCCTGTGGCTGTTAGATAACCTAACACAAGTGAATGGCACTTGTGTGTTCTCACCTTTTCTAACCCTGGATTGATTTGGCCAAAGGGAAGCCATTGTTAGCACTATGATAAAACCATCTTTGACTGTGGGAATGCCTTAATTCAGTGGTTCTTAACCAGTGATAAATATGAGAGTTACCTTTGGAGCTTAAAAAAACTAAGATGCTCAGGGTCCCACTCAGATTGACTGAATCAGAATCTCCAGAGGTGAGGTATGTATACTTTCAAAAAGCTCTGATGTTAGAGAACCCCAGGTACTCTGAAGACTTCAGCTTATCACTCTCCAGGGTTTAGCCTCTTTGCTCATAAAGTTGTGTAAGACCATTTATTGTTTGTCTGTCAGCCACTCTGATGGAAAAATAGGTAAGAGAGAAGTTTTTGAGACGAGGGAGCAAAGGTGTTCTTGGCCGGTGAGGGTGCATATTAGGAAAAGGAGCGAAAGGGAAAGGCAATGTATCCACAAGAAAGATAAACGCCCTCATTTTAGGGTAAGTGGACATCTCATGCCCAGGGTTGAGAGAGGGTACACTCTGGTTACACAAAGAAAGAAATGAAATACAGATACTTTTTTTTTTTCTTGTAAATTAAAAAAAAGCCCTCTCTATTGAGGTATAATTTACATACATTGAACTTCATCCATTTTATGTATAGTTCAATGAGATGTTCTTAAATAATAAATTTTGTGTAAATTGGAATTTTGTCATGTAATCATACATTCACTTAAAAAATCAGAAAAGTATATAATGAAAAAACCCATTAAACTTATAAATCATTCAGTCATTCAGAGATAAGGACTGTTAACATTTTGGTGTATATCCTTCCATAATCATTTGAATACTAATAATAGGTATTTTAAATATAAACAAGATCACACTGTAAAAATGTTTATAACTTATTCTTTATACTCCACAATGTATTATGAGCAAAATAAAAATATGCTTTCCAAATTGCAGATGGCATAAACTAAGAGAGAGAGCCAGTGTATCAAATAAGAGAATCAGGATCCAGAACAATCTAGAAAGTTCTTGGGGCCAAATTAACAAGATTAAATTTAATAGGGATACATTTGAAGTTCTGAACTTAGGTTGAAAACCTATAGGTGTTAGTTGTCTACAAACACTATGTGAATCAACAATGTCATTTGGTGTTCAAAAAGCCAATGCCTAGTCTGTCTTAGCAAGAGCATGATGTCCAAAATAGGAAAGAAAAGATCCAACTCCAGGCTGTGCTGGTGTGACCGTATCTTAAGTACAATATAGAACTCATTTCTGAGCGAAAAAGTGCAGGAAAGATATTGATAAGCCGATGTTGGTCAAGATTCAAGCAGAAGATTTTGACAAATGTACATGGTCATAAAACTACTATACAATGAAAGAATAGATATAGATACACAAGCATGTTTTATATCTACCACAATAATTATTGCTATCTCAACAATTCCATCTCCTCCAAAAGTTCAAGTGTAGGTATTTTTAAATGTCAGAGGGGGTGACTCAGTGGGAGGAGGTTTACGGAAATATCTTTTGGCTTTTTGCTTTCTGTACCCTGGATTTAAAGGCAGGGATTTGGCTTTATTCTCATCAATTTGGAAACTGATGGATGTTTGTAATAAAAGTCACAGACTTTAACAAGTTCAGTGCTAAGACCGTTGGACCTCATTGTGGTGGCCCTCTTGCTATGTAGGTGGTGAGGGAGGTGGAGTAGAGCATGTGGATAGCTGGCCCTGGGAAAATATTATAATACTTCGAGGCCATTTCTACAATGATTCAATATTTTGCTATTAATCAGAGACTGAGCAGCTATTATACTTTTTAAGACTTCTTGAATTTGTGTTGCTTGCTCAGTGTTTTGTATTTTCCTATTTCTTAAAATACTAAGATGTACTAATATTAAAATAGTTTCTTAAATATTTCTTAAAACCAGAGAACAGCAAGGAAGCAGGTGTCACTTAGTCTTACTCTAGCCAGACTTGGGGTAAGGAAATCCTAGAAAAGTAGTGGCTGCTGGAAAGAACAGGGTGAAATGAACAAGAGACCAGGTCTCTGTGGTGCTCTGTATCACTTAGGCTGAGTTTTACTGCAAGTAATAGCAAACCAAATGAAAATGGCTTAATAACATTTCTTGTTTTCTTAAAGTCTGGAGGTAGGATCTTACTGTAACAATGTTGTCAGAGATGCAGGCTCTTTTTCTCCTTCCACTCTGCATTCCTCAGCGTGTGGCTCTGTCTTCTGAATGGTTGCAAGTTGGTGACCACAGTTCCAAGCTTCACATCCTCATAGAACATATCTCGTGCAGGAAGGAAGGAGGAAAAAGGATCTTCTCTATGGCTCTCTTCTTTTTACCAAGGTAGAAAATCTCTTCCAGAAGTTGCCCCCTGCAGATTGGCATCTCGTTAGACAGGATTAAGTCAAATGACTTAGTCATGTGAGGATAGAATGAGTATGATCTTAAACCAATTGGATTCATTCTTTGGGGCAGGATATGTTGCCTTCTGAATGAAATCAGGGTTCTTTTAGTAAGGAAGAAGGGAAGATGGTGATCACATGGATAACAGTGTTCAGCATATACTTCTCTTCTCTCTTTGATGTCACTTTCAGGATTTTACCTCCTACATACCTGCTGATGTCTTCCAAATCTATATCTAGTTCTAACTTTTCCTGAGTTCCAGATACATTATCATCTTCCCATTATAGATTTTCACTTGGGTGCTCTGCTAGTAGCTCAAATTACATGTCTAAAATTATAATCATCATACTTCATCCTGGAATATAGACGAGCTCCAGATTTCTACCAAAAATACTGATTAAGATGCCACTACTCATCCAGTCTCCAGTACTAGGAAGCAGGGTCATCTTGGACTACTTCTTCCCCATTATCTCCCACATCTAATTCCAAGTTCTCTTGCTTTTAACTTTGATTTCCTCTGATTTTTCAAGTAAACATATCTTGTATCTGTGCTTTCCAAACATATCCCTTAGTTGTTTTTAATGTGGCTCCATCCATGTGAGTTTGTATAGATACATGAACACATGTGTTGTATATGTGTAATGTGAGCTTTAACTGAACTTGGGAATATTATAATTCTTAATGCCATTTATTCATACTGGCAGCTAAGAAAGGGGAGAGAAAAACTATAAAATCTTAGTTTGGCTTTGTAAAGTAACACTAAGTATAGTTATTTATTTAAACTTTTTCCATTTGTCTCTAATTAACATGCAATAAAATAATGATTAAGACAACACATAACTATGTGTCAGATCAATTTTGTTGTAAGTTTTATTCAATTATGATTGATAATAATGTATCAATCACTACTGTTGATAATAATGTAACACTATGGTTTGATCACAAATTTTAAAACCTAGAAGAAATATTGATTACATTCCAGAAAAGAAAGTTTAGATAACAGTGATTCCATGGTTGCCAAAGTTGAGTTCATGTCATTTAGCTGGTAGGACTTGATTCCAGGTGAAATTGAGTGACACAAAATGCCCAGGCAAGTATAAGGGCAAAAGAGTCAAAGACTGGCCCAATTATCAGCTCAAACAAACAAAGTAATTAATATATATATATTATCATAGTTATAGGGCTCCCAAGTACTACAGTGCAGAGTTTCATGGTATGGAAAAATCATAACTTGGAACAAAGTACCCTCGTGCTAACTAAATCAAACTCACTCAGCCTGGAAAACACTGTCTGCTCTTGTTGAGGATGTCTGATCACACTCAGAGGATGCAAAGAGCTGTCATAAATATAATAATGTTATAATTATTAATATCTTAAAATATATTTATAAATACATATATATACACACACACAAATAATAATTTAAAAATAACATTTTGTGCTTTGCCTTCTTCTTGAGGCTTAGCTTCAAGAAGTATTTTACCAAAATGATCTCACTGATTGGCATAAAAAACTGTTGAGACAGGAAGGATATAGGTATTATTCCCTCCATTTTGAAAATGATAAAACCAAGTTCCCAGAAACTTATGCCATTTGATCAAAGGTCCATCAGCAGAAGGCAAACAGTTGGAATGAAATCCTAGGTCTGTGGCTTCTCATTCCAAATGCTATTGTGTGTATTTCTCAGTTTTCTTATGCCTTTAGTCAGCCCATCTGTAATATGGGTAGAGTCTTTTTGGTAGGCATAGTCAGTAGCCCTGGTTTTGCTAAGATTGTTACGAAGAATAATAATTAAAATGATTGGTACTGTGCAAAGTATAGGGTGTTCTTTAAATAACAAACAACATTGCATGTTAGTGTTGGTTGCACTAGACCTTGCTCCTCTCTTACAAAGAGGGTAAACATTCATTTAGAATTACAAAGGCTAAGCACATGCTCAGCAAATGACTAAGAGTAAAGGATTTGACTTCTTCATGTACATGGTACATATAGACTGTCAACACTTTGTTAGTGAGTAGACTAAAAGCTAAGCCTAGCTTTCCAGTATCTGAAAGTCAGTGGTAGAGGGTGGCCCCTTTGCCATGTGCACCAGATTTTCTTGCTTTGTGGCAATAAACAACTTTGGTTGGGCAACCGAGGTGAAGTAGTTCTTAGTGCCATAACTTTCCCAGAAGAAGAGGAGGTTGGTTTCACCATCCGTGATGATTTTGGGTGTCTCAGGCATCTCCTACAATAAGGAGAACAGAATTCTTTTAGAGAACAAGAAGATACTAGAAAAAGAACTGAAGCTCAATCCTTTGGCATCTGGCCTTCATGAGAAACAGCACTTTAGGACTATGGCTCTAATGTGATGATATAAGTTCTTCATTCATTTGTTCATTCAGCAAGCATTTATTACATGCCTATTAGATGTATGGCTTAGTCAACTCATAAGTGTTGATTTCCTCAGTTGATTAGAGAGAGATCTAAATTACTCATGAGGACTGCCAATGACACTAGCGTCTCACTGTATCCAGGCATGTAAGTGTGAAACGTTGTTCGTGTCCTGCCTTCACCATAGACATAAGGCATTTTGCATCAAATCTGAGCACCGGTGAGTCTAAGCTTCCTAAACATATTGACCTCTAAGTGTGCAAATCACACCTTTGGGAAAACAATTTAGCATTTAGATGACATTTATCTTTGTATTTAAGTCAACAATTGAAGGTTAAACACACACACACACACCACACACACACACACACACAACTTCCCAGGTATATCAGTAATTAAACCATTTCAATACAGTTTTTTTAGAATGTACTCTTCCCGTGAGTATGAATAGACTCTGACAATACTCTCATGGAAAAATAGATTTCAAATTCCAAGTTGAGATGCTTCTTTCCTACTCTTTTCACTCTAAAGCAAGTAAATATCCTTTTTGAGGTTTCCTTGGGGTTTCCAGTGTCAGCAAGGATTTTATTTCCAAAACTTATTCCTGTCCTAGTAGTTCCTATCTCAGTAAATGGAGTTTCTCCTCTTCCTCCTGTTGGTTCTAGCTCCAAAGTACAGCCCAATTCTATTTCTTTTCCTCCTGTTTTCCTTACCCGATCCACCCATGGATGCTGTTACAACCTCCTAATTAGGTTCTCTGCTTTCTCTCTCTCCTTCCTTCTCATCTGTTTTCCATTTTAGGAAATATAAGTGAGGCTAGGACACTGCACTGTCTGAAACCGCTTAATGGCTTTTCTTTGCAAACAATGAAATCCAAATGCAAGCTCTGCAAGCACTAGCCACTGCATATCTTTCCTGCTTCTCACGGTGCCTCAGCTCCAAGACTACTTTTTCTGATCCTTGACACTGGCCTTGAAGATCTTGAAGCTCTGGCGCCTGGGTGCCCTCAGACCCCTCTGTTTAGAATGCCCAGTCCACACCCCCACACGGCATGCTCCCTCCTAACAGCAGCTCCCATCTCACAGGGAGCTCTACTCTTGCCACCCTGTCTAAATAGCATGCTCCCATTTTTCTCTGTCTTAGCACCCAATTCATTTTCTTTGCAGCATCTTGTACTTTTTTTGGGTTGTTTGGCTTATTTATTGTCTGTGTCCCCAAGAAGACTAAGTTCTGTGAGGCTAGGGGCTCTGACTCTCCACTGCCTACATAGCTGTTGGCACTGTGCTTGAAAAATAGAAGGCTCTCAATAAATAATGCCTGTTGAATGAATACATGAATGAAGCCACTGCCCTATTCTGTAGATATCACTTTCACTTTGCTTGATCCAGTTAGAGAAGCATACACATCCATGTAAATTCTAGCTGGGGATGGGAGGCCTCGGGTTATACATTTACTGAATAAGAATCACCACTGGAGAAAACATCTAAGGCTACAGTGGGCATGCGTGTGTGAGTCTATATGTTTGAGGGGTAGGGTAGTGGAGATAGGGCTGGGATAAGGGATAGTGCTGGTGCCTCTGAAGAGGGGGAGGCACTGGAGTCAGCAAGCCAGGGTTTGAGTCTTGGCTCCTAGCTTTTTGCTTTGTGCCCATTGGCAGGTGATTAATCCTCTGGGATCTCAGTTGGCTTATGTGAGTTTCTTGGAGGCAGGCCCCGCTGTCCTAATGCCTACTATCATGTAGGTCAGATAATAGATGTCAGTAAAGATGGATGGAATCACCAGATGCCCTGGGATGGGAGGTGAGTAGGGTCACGCAGGGGAAGGGAAAAGAAGGAAGAAGGCAATATAGCTCTTATTCACTCCTGCTGCCTCCATTGTACTCTCAAGGATCCTACCTAGGATTGCCTCTGAGGATGGGTGAGAAGCCAGGTGGGGTGGTGTGGGCAAGTGGTAGGGAGGGAAGAGGACAGTGCCACCCTGCTAGGGCTGGTGCCTATCGGGCTCACTTACAAACGTGTGAGGTATAAGTGAGGGTAAGTGCAGACTAAGGACAACTGACCTTCAGCAACACCGGTTCGTCTTCATCTTGGGCACTCACAAACAGTCGTGTTTTTGAGATTCTTAGAGTCACAGGAAGTTTGGTATCCTCTGCTGACCTATAAGCACCCATGTCAAACTTCACTGGTGAAGAGAAGAGCCAAAAAGAAAGTAAATCCATTGTATTTGTATAAAATCAAGTGCTTATGTAGATTGTGTATAAGGATGGTGGCGGGGGGTGGGGGGTGGTTAGGTCCCATCTATGGTGTGAATACCTGGAAGTCGGGAATGGAATTCTATACATCTTTGCATCCTTTACAATGTCTGCCACATTTACCAGGCAGGTAAATACTTGGTTAATGTTCTTAGAATTTCTATGTTGAATGAATGCTTGGCGGCCAAATAAGTATTTGTTGAATCTCTTATAATTACATTAGTGGGATAAGACCCTGCAATTCATTAGATCAGGAGTTTATAAAGACCTAAGGTGGAGGTGTTAGGAAGCTGATACACTTATATGTTGCTAGTGATACTGAAAAGTGGTTCAGTTTTCCTCAGAGAATGATGTTTGATAAAAGCTGTAAAATTATTTATGCCTGCTGATCTAGAAGTCCCTCTTTGGGATATGCTCCAAAGAAATAAATAGATAGGGGAAAAACAATAATGTATATGAAGATACTTGCAACAGAGCTATTTACAGCAAACCCAAGGGACCAGCACAGCAACATGATTGAATACACTAGTGCCATTACAAATGGCAAATACATATATGATGTCAATATGTGGGAAAATTGTATGAACTAATATTAAGTAGGAAAACAGAACACAAAATAGTTTGTAACTGTTGTAGAGTGGAAAGCGTGTTAGCTGAAGTACATCCAATCAGAAAAAGTCCTGCTTATTTATTGCACAGCTACAGACTTTTTTTTTTATTTTTGAAGACATGGTCTCTCTCTGTCACCTGCCCTCCTGCCCGGGCTAGAGTGCAGTGGCGTCACCGTAGCTCACTGCAACCTCAAACTCCTGGCCTCAAGCGATCCTCCAGCCTTGGTCTCCCAATATGCTAGGATTACAGGTGTGAGCCACCACCCCTGGCCTTTCTTTGGATCTTTAAAAATAATTTTGTTTACTGTTGATATGTCCTGAAGCTAAAACATGTCCACCATGGAAATTGGATCTGTGTGACAAAAGTTTTTGGACACTAAACTTCATCCTTCAGACCATATTTGCAGCTTATTGGTTATTTTGCCTCACAATTATGTTATCACACTTGATACACATAATTGTGAGGCAAAATAACACAACAAACATAATAAAGATCTTCCTAGTTTGGTGTTATTTGTAAGTTTGATCAGCAAGACTTTTAAAGGAGAGTGATTGTTTTTCATTGGCTTCTGGTAAATTTGAGTAAGTCATTTAATATTTCTGAGAGTCAGTTTCCTCATCTTTAAAATTAAGGGTAAGAATATCTGAAATAATCAAGAAGATAATAAATCAGCAAGCTTTGTACTTCACCCTGTGCTCTCAAAGATAGGAAATTTCTCTCTTGTGGAACTTCCAGATATAGCTGAAACTTCTGTCCTTGCCTGAGATTTTTTTTTTTTTTTTGAGACATGGAATCTCTCTGTGGCCCTAGCTGGAGTACAGTGGTGTCACCTAACTCACTGCAATCTCAACTCGTGGGCTCAAGCGATCCTCCCGCCTTGGCCTCCCAAAGTGCTAGGATTACATGTGTGAGCCACTGCCCCTGGCTTTGCCTGAGATTTTTACCAGGTATCATGTGCTTCAAACTATTCTAGAATTGTGCAAACCAGGAATCTAAAGAAGCATATTTTTTGAAAGCAGAAAGCTTGAAACAAGTAAATAAATAAATAAAAGGAGGGGGAGGATAACAGAGTTGGTCATTTACCTGCATCGTCCAGATTATTTAGTGCAGCAGTTGTGAGGTACTGATCTGGGTGGGCTCGAATTACACTTTGATTGAGGGCGTCATTCAGGATGAATTGGCGTTTGATGACTCTCATAAAGCTGTATTTCACACTGCTCAGGAAGTTGGAAGGTGCTGACCTGGGCTTGATGATTTCTAAGACCATTATCACAAGTTCAGATTATTGTCTACATATAAACGCAGATGATATATACACTCTAGTACAAGCATAGAAAGTGGCTCTGGAAGGGACGTTAGGAATATTCCAATCCAGATGAGGAAACAGAAGTGAAATCACCCAGTCAGTAGTAGAATTGATTCTAGGATTATCCTTGTGGTTATGTATTTACTTCTTTTTAAACTTTGATTCCTCTGGCAATAGTTTTGTTGTTTTTTAAAAAAAGAGATTATTTGTGCAACTTTCTCATTTTTCATTGTTTGGAGGTTTCTAAGTGACCAGGAAGACTACCAGTATTCTCCTCTACATTTTCAAATGAATGCACTCAGAAAAAAATGAATACATTAAAAATTACATATGTCACTCAGGATATAGGTCTACCACCTTTCTGGAAAGTGGTATGTATCAATAGCTTCACAAATCCTCATGGCTGTCAGTAATTCTGCTTCTAGGAATCTATTCTAAGGAAATAAATGGTGACAGAAATGAAAATTTATTGATATAGATGTTCATTGTTGCATTACTTGTCCTGGCAAAAAATTAGCACTCTAAAATGTTTTTGATATTGCTAAGTGAAAAAAGCTGGATGTAAAATTTTATATAGTGTGATCCTAATAATGTTAAACGTGTTTGTTCATGTGTATGTACGCATATAGAAAAGACTTTAAGGAAACGTACCACAGTGCTGGTAGTGATAAACTCTGAGTGGCAATATGTATGATTTTTATTTTTGTATATTTTGTCACATTTTAAGCCGTCTTGGTGGACATGTATTATTGCTTAGATGTTACCCTAAAAACAGGAATATTGGGTTTATGTTTCATGTGGAGACTTGTACAGTAAAGGCATGGACGAAAAACCATGATTTTTATAGTCAGATAGAACTGAATTAAATTTGCAGCTCTTCCCATTTACAGATCATGAGCCTTTGGGCAGGTTACTTATCTCAATGAGCTAAATTTCCCCTTATGTAAAATGAGAATGTACGGTTGCTATGAGGTTTAGAGATAATTCAGCCATTAATAAATTAGTAGTGTTGGTGGTATTAATAAAGGTCATAGTAGTAATAGTGGTAGTAGAAGTAATAACAGCTAACATTTATTGGGTGCTTACTATGTACCAGACATTATTCTAGTCCAGAAGTTTGGGAGTATTGACTCACTTAATCTTCACAACACTCCAATGAAGCAGGGACTCTGATTATCTCCATTTTACAGTAGTGGGCACAGAAAGATGAAAATAACATGCCCAAGGTGGTCACCCACTAACAGTATGTAACTGCCTTCTCCTGAAAGACTGAAAGTCACCACGACCTTTACAATATGGCCCGGAAATGAGCCCATGAGCAAGTATTCTAGATTCAGGCCACTGCTAATCTCTCCCTGCTGGAGAAGGATAAAAATTAATTTGCCTTCCTTATAGTTACCAGACTAATGCTTGGTTTCCCTCTTGTTATTCTGACTCCAGGTTCTATTTTCCTCTGTGGTCTATTGTCCCCATTTACCTAAAACTGGGAAACAATGATATGATTGTGCTTGAGCCCTTACCTTCCTCTGAATCATTTGCAATGGCCTCCAGGTCATCATCAGTGATGGGTTGATTTAAACTCAACCGTCTCTTCTTCAGAACTTTCCCGTTGGCCGCCACTACCACCACACTCTCCTTGAAGGTAAACTTGGATGTCTTAGAGGTTTCAGAGGTACTCAGAGACATAAATTGAGTCATACAGTCTTCATGATGTGAGCCATAGCTTGCATCATAGAAGGATTTCTGTGAGGAAGGACAATAGAAACTGAGAGGCTGTCCGCGGCCGTGGAATGAGACTCCTTTCAGCAGGAGCTACATTCAACAGACTTAGTGAAAGGGATCTCCATTTTGATCTTGGTTAACTTTTGTTTCATCAGTCCCCCCTCCCTCCCCTCCTCCTTCACTCCCTCTCTCCTCCCCCTGCCTTCATTCCTTCCAAGATGAAAGGATGTGATTCCTTGGGAAGAATTTTCCATCCATTTCCATGCTCAAAAATGAGATGTTGTAACTAAATAGGTTAACAATGATCTTAGTGAGTGGTAGCCTTCCAATTAGTTCCCTCTCAGGAGGTTAAACATCTACTTGATAATGTTCAAAATATTTTAGAAATACTCCTTTGGGGACAGCTTTTAAAGCCAGTACCAGAGACATACAAGGCAGTGCTTATACTGTCTATTTATGGTGTCTAAACACAATTACACAGGTGAGTGGCTTTAGATTTCTCACTTTCCATTGTCCTGCTTCCTTTCCCTCAGCTTTGTGGCCTATTATGTTTGGAGGATGCTCTGTGACCCCTGATGTTGGTGTCAGAGAGGACCACCACAACGTATTGGGTTAAGAGACAGACTCCTGGTGAAACGGCCTGAACAGGCTGTCCCAGGATGGCATAACTACCATCCTGATGAAACCCGACCCAGGAGACTCCAGCTCTTGGGGATTTGGGATAGGTCTGCTCTGTTCTGGGAAAAGCTGGTGAGCATGAAGAATACCATCAACTATTAGGTTAGACAGGCAGCTGGTCTCACTTATAATGAAGAAATGCAGGTCTCTGGACCTCTAGTGAGGCTGAAACAAAAGCATCTAAGATTCAAGCCCTTACTGTTCTCTTCTGATGAAGAAACTACTGCATAAGAATAGCAGTCCCTTAAGAATTATAGTCATTTGCTCACCTGATTCAGAGAGAGATGGTCAATGACGGAACTGTATTCTTCGTCTTCACTGTCGAAATAAGATGATGAGAATATAATTCTGTTTGTTATTTTGTTATGGTCCCTGGGCAATGTATTTTAATGACCCTGTTAGTTTTGGGTAACACACACACCACACACACCACAACACACACACACACACACACGCACGCACACACACACATTACTGTCATCTTTGAAAATTAAGGACTTCTATACATACACATACATACAGTAATTCATACCTCACTAATTTGGAATTAGTAATAATCAGGACAGGCCTTGAACTTTACCTGTGCTTTATCTATAAACATTGGGCTTGGCTAATACATTGAAGAGCTTTAGTTTCAGGGAAAAATGCTAAGCTCCTTAAAAGAAAAGAAATATAATACTTTGGAAGCATCTCATTTTTATTTTAACCAAATTGATTATATGTTACACATTGCTTTCATGTATTCACTAAAACAGATTTAATAATCTATACTTGGCAAAATATCCAAGCAACATTTTGACAGCCTAGTTTGTGTTAGTATTTAGTATAGAGAAGAGAAACATCACATTAGTTTAAAATGTTCCATAATTTTAACTTTTTGTTTATTTACATTTCTTCTATGTCTGAATAAGGTTGGACTGTGTATGTGTATTCACATGCTCCAATAGCTGTGGAGCCATTTTCTACTCCCAATTGAGATCAAGTTTTCCTGACAAGGGATTCTCTCTCAGACAGTCTATTAAAACACATTCCCGTATTAGAGCATGTGAACTCAACCAAGGCTGTCTAAGTTGATGTTGAAATTCACACAGGACTCAGCAGACCTCAAAAATAATTTTTCTGAAATGGCTGTCTCCCTGACAATGTAATCTCAGTTTAACATGCTGGATGCTTAGTTTTCCTGGGTCTTCTCTGAACCTGCTCTGACTACGGGGCTAGCACACATCTCTACAGCCTCTGCCTGGCTCCATGCTGGCCACTGTAACGCCTAGCTGGGTTCTGATGAGCCTTGAACACCTTGTTAAATCACAGCAGATAGAATCTTATTTCTTACCTGTAACAGTTCTTCAGGTCTTCAAACAGGTCGGGGACTCTGGCCATCTTAACTTCTGCAAGAGAGGACACCGGTGGCTGTCAGCTGAGCCAGCCTCAAAACCTGATGCCCGCAAGGGGAGACACCTCCACTTTGTGCTTCTTGAGAAACTTCATTGAATGACTTAGTCCACACTCAGCATTTTCCCCATTCTTCTTCTCCCTCCCTTGAATTATTTTTATATTCATCTGCCTCCTCTATCAGATTGTACACTTCTTTCAGAATGTTTTATTTATCTTGGCATTTCTTATGTGCCGAACCCAATGCATTGCACATAGTAGGCATTTAATGAAAGTTTGAATGGGTTCAAAGATAACCCCACAAGAATGAGGTATTTGCCTTACACAGATGCTAGAGAGGGGTAGAGTTGGAAATGTTCAATTTTCTCCTAATAGTTTTTGGTAGGTAGAGATTCCTTCCCAAGGAAAGGCTCAGCTGTACCCACCGATGCCCTCACAGGAAGCTAGTTCTGCCGTCCTCAGTTTCCCATCAGTAAAAGGAGAGTATCATTTTCTGAAATCTGACTGTGATTCTAGCTCACACACCAAACCAGGGAGAGACAAGAAAAGAAAGAAGGGAGAGGCTATAGTCTTAGAGAAGGCAGACAGTCTGAGAGAAAACAGCTAATGAGAAATACAAAAAAAATATTTTAAAAGCCAGAGATGTGATAAGGACAATACCTTTGCTGACTCAAGCGCCAATGAAATGACTCCCTCTCTGGCTGGGAACTTCAGCCTGAGTCAGGCTTCTTCGCCTTTTGTAATTGTCTTAAGTAGGCGTGGCCACACGTGCGTCATGGGGAATTTACAGGGAATAATTCTGTTTTGTATTTTTCTATGTTCATTTAACTTGATACTGGCTAAAATAATGACAGATGGCATATGTGATAGCATTGTTGTTTGCAGATATTCCAGGAGTTATTGACTTTTTTCATGTATTTACTGCTTTGCTCTATATGATTATAAACTGTAGTCTTAGAAAAAGGGAAGAAGAGCAGGAAACTTATCAAGTTTCTAAAGATACTTAGTCGGGGAGGAAGGGAGAAATCCCAAAATCAGAAGTATAGGTGGCTAGATTTGGAGAGGAGCTTAGTAGCTGTAGTTTGTGTTCTGGTTTAATTTGTTGATTGTGCCCATGGGCTGCGTGTGAATTGGCAGAACACCTGGCTGCCCCTGGCATCTAATGGGTGGCATTTGAGGGAAAATGAGCCATCTTTTCAGAAGAGGGGGGTTTGCTTGAATATGGCATAAATCACTCGGAGTATGGGGTGACAACCTCCTGGTGAGGGCAAGGTAGAGGAGAAAGAAGTGATATCTGAGCCCAAAAAGTGATCCTCTTACCTCTCCGAGGATTATCAACACATTTCCTACAGAGGTGACAGAGCTTCAGCAGAGAACTCTCAACCCTAGCCATGTTACAGAAAAGTGGCCCTCTACTAGAGCCCAAAGGAAGTCTGCTCTTCTCTAGGATAAACCCAAGGTGTGTGAGGACAGCTGTGGACTCCAGGAGGTATGGGTAAGGCCCCAGCCAGAAGCCAGTGCCTAAATTCGGGAATGGAGGTTGGCAGAGAGGAGGGCATGGATTCTTACATATGAGACTGCACCAGTGTTGCCTGGTCGTCATTATTAAAGACTTTCTCAATTTCCCCAGGCCAGCCTAGTTCAGGCAGTAGAACACCAGACTCTTAGTAAACGATTGTTTCAGGTTTCCTAGTTGGAGTTTAAGCCATGTAAATTTTAAATAAAGGAAATGAGCCAGACATAGTGGCACACACCCATAGTCCCAGCTACTCAGGAGGCTGAGGCGGGAGGATCGCTTCAGCCCAGGAGTTGGAGCCTGCAGTGAGCTATGATCTTGTCACTGCACTCCAGCCTGGGCAGCATAGAGAGAACCCGTCTCTAAAAAGAAAGAAAGGAAGGAAGGAAGGGAGGAAGGAAGGAAATGGATGGAAGAAGAGGGTAGAGGAGAGTAAAAAGGTGAAGAGAAAAACGAGGCACTGAAACATGGTATAAACAAACAAAAAAGCACAGAACCGGAGTAAAGTGGCTTGTGTGAGTTGGATGAAGTATTCTCTCTGGTCCTGTTTGACTCTAAAAATGGCATTGGTTAGATGATCGTAAGGGCTATTTCAGGGGCAAAATCTCCGACTCTGATTCTAATGCCCAGTCTAGTTTCTCCTGGTCGTAGACTTGGTGTTACAACAGTTATAGCAAGAGCCACAGACGTGACCGGCGTCCTGGACGCACACAATGTAAGCGTAGGACCAGACTGGGGCAGAAGCTTGGGTGCCACGGGAACAGCGATGGCAGCCAACTCTCTACAGTTCTGCTTACCTTGGTTCCCCTTCAGGCAATACAGAAATGTTAATCCTGGTCCCCTCCTCAGCCTCCTGGGGAGCTTGTGTGTACTATTACTAAGAAACAATTGCAAAGCACATTGTGAATGTGGCTGTTATGGAGATGCAACTAAACAAAAATAATAACAATACTAATGATGGCTTCAGTCACTTGGGAACCCCTATAGTCATCATCGTAACACCTTAGTTCACTGATGAAAATATTGTTCTTATGAAAATATTGGTTTGAAAACTTCAACAGGGAGGACATTTTCAGGTGAAGGCTGCCATTGAAACTCTGAAGATGTTGAGTTTCTGGGAGCAATACTTAGCACCTCTTTGGTAATCCAGGAAAACACCCTTGGTTCCACCGTCAGTGGCAACACCCATCCTGTCCCCATCCTCGCTCCTCTATTGTAGAGAACGCCCCAAATGTGGTTGTTGAATGTCTTAAGGAGAGTTTGGTTAAGAAACAGCCAACTCGGGTTAGAGTACCACTCAACCTTTTCCTTCACGTGACTTCTTGAAAATGGGTTTTTAGTGGAAGAACTGCGTGGGTAAGGGTCAGAGAGTGACAGTCCTTGCATTGTTTTTGGGAGCCTGCTATTCTGGGAGTGTGAACAAAGGTTGACCAGACCATCCCTTCCAGGGAAGGGGGAGATAAACATACTGGTGAGGGCTCTACTGGGGCATGGGGGGGGGTGTTGTGGGGCTATCCTGTGACAGGGACTTTGGGTGGTTTCAGGCACCCACCTCTCAACTCTGAGGAGGCCTTAAAAATCTTTCTTGAGTCATTGTCACCTAAATCATTCAGAAAAAAAGTTATTGTGCACTTACTCTGTGCCATGGGTTTTGCTAAGAATCAGCATTTTTCTTTCATGATGCACAAAATTAGATATACAAGATGAGATGATATATGTTGGTAGATGAGTGGATATACTTTATGAGATCAGAGCTTGTGGGTCCAAAGAATCATGGTGACGCTTTTCATGGGACAATTGCTTTAAGTGACCAACCCAAGGTCACAAAACTGGCAGAGCCAGCACTTGAACTTAGGTTTCTGATTGCAAGCCCAGTCTCCTCTTCCCACTGCATATAAATGCTTGAGTCTCTTATCACCAACAACACCAAGTGACAGGGCTGAAACTGTTCATCCTTAAGGTCTTTCCCACCTCAGACATCCTATCGTTCAGTGATTCTAGGATCCTTGTAAACAAAAAAAAAAAGAAAGAAAGAAAAAGTTTGAAATATCTCCCATCCCCTCTCCTCCAACGAAATCTCATTTTGTTCTCTGATGTACAGGAACGGAGTGAAGGCAACTGACATAATTGGGTACATGGTCGACGGTGGAGTCTGAATGTGAACTTTAGTCATGGTCCTGCCATTGCACCACGAAGATAGGAAACATCTTTAAAAGTCTTTGGAGCCAACTTTAAAACTGTTGGATGTAGTTGGGTCAGACAGAATCACTTGAATGCAGAGAAAAGCACTTATTTTCGCTGTGAATTTTCAGGGGAATGCAATTATTTCTTTTCAGGTGGTATAAATCCCCTTCAGAGGAATAAGCATGCATAAGCCATCACATGCAGAGACAATTGAGCCTTTAGTCTCAACTCATGCCCTATGTAGTTATAATCTGCTTTTAAATTCCATGACAGTTAGGGAGAAGAAGGAGAGGACTTAACATAACAGCCTACCATTATTCGAGGCATTATAGTACCTTATCTCGCTTAATCTGCTCATCAAACCTGTGAGGTAGGTATTCTTAGCACATTTCACGGAAGAGGAAGCCAAGGTCTGGAGAGATTAAGCAACCTGCCCGAGGTTGCACGCTTACTAAATGGGATCCAGACACGGGCGTTTACATTCCATCAGCCAGGTGGACTTCTCTTTTCCTTAGTATAGCTGCTTCCTTTCCTCTGTTATTTTAAATTAATTTCTAATTCTTCTGCTTTGTCCTAGTCTATTGGAGGTCCTAGAATTATATGTCAGAGGAGGAGGCACATTGGAGACCATCTAGTTTGAACTCGTACTTTTATAAAAGAGGAAACAAGCTACAGGGGAAGTATAGCCCCAGGGTCACATGGAGAATTCGTATCAGAGTGGGAAGTAAAATTACAACTCCCTGTTCCTTGAATGCTAGTTCAAAATCTCCTACTCCTTAGTGACACTGGCTCTTCAGTGGAGAGGGGACAAATGAAAAAATAATCCCGTGGCTTCTCATCTGTAAATAAAAAAAGAGTTAACAAAGAATGAAACCCCATTAAGTGAGCAAAACCAGCTATGGTTCCTGCTCTCCTGAAAGCTGGCACTGAAGACCTTCATCAATAATTTCCTAAATGAGTGGATAATTACAGACTGAGATTAGTACAGTAAGGGCAGGTAACAGAGGCACTGGTTTTAGACTGGAGTGGGTGGTTCAATGGGGAGGGAAGAAGGAACATCCCAGGCTGAGCAAAGTCCCCGGGGTGGGGGCGGGGGTGTCAAAAAAGTGGAAGTAGGTCTTTGAGGCTGGAGCAGGGATGGAGGTAAGGAGGGGCGTGAGGTAAGGTTGGCGAGATGAGCATGGGGCGGGAAAGCGAGAACCAGATGGGCAGGGCCTGGTGTAGGCCCCGTAAGGTCTTTACGTAAAGTCTAATGGGAAGCCATTAAGGGTGGCATGTGTGGGAGACATAATCACCTTTGTACTTTTAAAAGATCACCTTTGAGTTTGAAAGCAATTTCTAGGTTATAAAGCAGTAGACAAAGGACAGGGATTATATGGAGAAAAAAGAATGCTTCTACAAAGTGTGCATGGAAAGCAGTCTTGCTGCCTTAATGCAAACTGTGTGACAAAGAGAGCAAGTGCTCTGGGAACCTGGAGGGCCGAGGGATGGAGCAATGCAGGTGGACCGAGGCCCAGAGCAGGAAGGGACAGCTTCACAGTCAGTCAGCAAATGCACACGTAGCTGCCATCCCCTTTTGGCCTCAGCACATTTGTTCCCTAGTTGTTGTGTTTTTGGTTTCTAAATTCCCTTCCCCTCCTCTCTGGAATGGGGATCAGCAGGGCTGTGGCTCCTCTTCACCTGCTCCCTTGGAGACCTGCCCTTCTTCCCATCTTCACAAATGCCCTTTAAAAATCAGAATTCCTCAGAGGGCTTCCTGGGTGGCAACAGTCATGTCTGGGCCTGTCTCTCACTTTTCTTCTTACTGGCTAATTGTCATTGTCTAATCAGAAGTGCATTTCAAAGAAATTCCCTTTCCTTTTGAGTCATTTTCCTCATTGGAGTCATGGTTATCTGTGGTCCGAGCTTGTTTTTCAATTTCAAAAAATCACTTGTATTACTTTTTTGGATTCTAAAACATGTTTATTAAATATTTCTTGGGAAATATAAAAATATGTGAAGAAGCAAATAAAATCCACAAACAATTTAACAACTAGAGATAATCACTATTACTATTTCAGTATATTTCCTTTCAGTCTTTCTTTTTCAAGGCATATATAGGTTTGTTTTTAGACAGTTGGGATAATCAGAACTTTTTTGACATATGCCTTCCTGAAATCTAGGGAACATATATATGGTACACAGCGCTCACCGAAAATCCGTCAGCTAATTTGTGGGATTACTCGATTAATGTCTGCCCTAATTTTCTGGTCTCCCTTGCAGTTCAACTGGGGACATGTGGCTTGTCCTGGCCAGTGAACTGTGAGCAGGAAGTGGTATGTGATGTGTTACACTTCTTGGCTGATGCAATCAAGGGCCAGTGTGTGCCTCCGTCATGTACGACTTCCTCTGATGCAACAACTTTGGAAGTCACGTGTTCCAGATAGTGTGGCTACAAATGAATAAGGTGTGGCTGCAAATGCATGAGAGTAGAATAACCTGTATTAGACTTTGCATGAGCGAGAAACAAATCTTTAATTGTGGGATGTCACTGAGATTTCAGAGTTTATTTGTTATTGTGGCCTAACCTAACCTATTCTGACTAATACTTTGTATGACTCTCTTTCCCTTCTGTATCACAAACCCCAAGATTACATTCACTTTATCTCAAATTCCTCTTTCACAAATCAATTCCTTCTTGAACAGAATCATGTCTAGATTAGTATTCCTCTTGTCATATTCTCTACCCTCTGGGATATAAATTTTCCAATAAGACAAATCAAGAACCTAATCAGATGCTTTAATGTTAGCCAAATTTGGATTCTAGATGTAAATATAAATTGGCTGTGAAAATAAAATGGCCAATAAAGTTGGTACTGTTAATATCCCAGATATAAATCATATAATAATTACATCAATAATCTAACATTAATATGGTGCTTTACTATTTTTCAAAGCATTTTTATAAACATAAATATAAGCATTCAATCTGATGGGAGGCTGACTTTTTATGCATGCAATTAGTCAATAACAAAAGTCTTATGTCCAGTGCACAGTTCTGTCCTTCCTCCTTTCGGTGTGAACTGCTGGCTGCAGGGAAGGATGGGCCCTGATTAAAGCAATTGTGGCATAGGATGGGAAGTGGCAGGTGTGGCATACAGTGTGGCCAGAGATGCAGGAGACTTAGATCTTTATCCCAGCTCTGATCCTAATCAGCTGTGTGACCTTTGGCAATTCCCACATCTCTGGCCTTTCCTTGTCTGTAAAGGGAGGAGGTTGGACTGGCTGACTACTGGGGTTCTTCCAGCCCTGAATGTTCATTCCAGATTTCATAACTACCGTGAATATGACCACGTTTTGCTTCACGGCCCACATTAGACTCATTCCTTCCTCTCCTTTTATAGAATCTTTCTCTGTCTTATGCACAGTTGAGTCACAAATAGATTACATGCTAAACTCCTTCTACTTTTCTTCTATACTATTTCAATGGCAAATTTTATTTGTCACTCAGAGTATAAATAGAAATAAGTTCCTTTTCTAGTATAGAAATATATAACAGTTGCTGACAAATTAGAAGGAAATGGCCCCTTTATCTTGTCTGTTAAGTGGTGATGACTCAGCCTTGTTTTCTAGAAAGCTTGATATGCATGAAGGACCATCTGGGCCCTGATTACCCTCAGGAAAAGGAAGTTTAGGTTTTTGAGTCTGAAAGTCTAGACAAGTTTTGGAGCATTTGGATAAGCAAATGGACATCTGAGGGGAAAAAATATGGTCATAACTTTCCCGTTTCTGTACTCTTCCCTCCAAGCGGTCTTTGTGCTGTCTCTAACAGGCCCTTCTGTCCCCTGCAGGGTTGCTCAAAGGCGCTGTGTCTTCCCTGAGAGGGCAAGAACAGAAGAAGGGGCCTGGACTCAGGAGCTTACCAGGGCCAGAGGTAGCAGGTGTTCCCATAGAGCACAGTCCCATGCAAAGCTGCCTGGAGCAAGCTTGGGAACCTGTTTTACAACTCTGTCACGTGTGAGGCATTGTATCGGAAGCCCTGGGGAAAGAGGTGGCAAAGAACTCCGCTTGCCCTTAAGCTTTTAACTTGTGGGAAAGACATATGAAGATGACTATGATGAAAGCAGAACAAAGAAGTGCTATACAGAGACGAAGCAGGGAGATGGGGAGAGTGAGCGAGGTTAACACAGAGTGTTAACACACGGATGCCTTCGCAGAGGCTGCATTTAGCCGTATTTTAGCTGGAAGAGTTAGATTTGCAGAATGGAGTGGATATTCCAGGCGGAGGAAGTAGGATGAGGAAAGGCATAAGGCATACATTTCATATTTGTGTCTCCTACTGTGTAGCCCTGGGCAAGCTGTTTAGCTTTTAGAGCTTTGGTGGCCTCATCTGTAAAACTGGGATAGTAATTCTTACTTCACAGGGTTTGGGAAGGATTGAATGAGATTGTGCTTGTGACAGTGTTCGGTTTAGTGGTAGCTTCCATTCCTTTCTCTCCAAATGTCTGACATTCTCCCGTCTCCACACCTTTGCTCAGTCTGTTCTTCCTTTCGGATTTATTCTCCCTCCTCCACACATGGAATTTAGACTTTTTTTACTCTACTAGTCCAGGCCCTTCTTTGACATAGGATGGAAAGTATAGATTTACTGCAGGGAATGTCAAATGTGGCTAGCCAAAAATCAAGTTACAGTTAAAGGAATTCTAGGTAGAACGCAAGCTTGTCAGTAGTAGGTATAATAGGCTAGAATAATTATTGAGGGTTATTCATTCATTCATTCACTCACTCATTCATTCATAGAAGATGGGGATCTTTGATTCAGGAACATTCTTGGAGCTGAGGACTGAGTGGTAAATAAGACAAACACAGTTCCTAACTTCATGGAGCATCTCTACTAGCAGAGAAGCCATATCTTGCACATATAATCACAATGGTGTGGTGTCTCAGTCTGTTTGTGTTTCTATAACAAAATACCATAGACTGAGTGGCTTATAAACAAAAGAAATTTTTCACAGTTCTGGATGCTGGGAAGTCCAAGATTAAGGTACCAGCAGATTGGGTGTCTGGTGAGAGTCTGCTTTCTGGTTCATAGACCACGCCATCTCACTGTATCCTGGCAGAAGGGGCAAGAGAGCCCTGTGGGGTCTCTTTTATAAGGGTACAAATTCCATTCATGTGGGCTCTTCCTTCATGAATTAATCACCTCCCAAAGACCCCCACCTCCAAATACTATCACATTTGGGATTAGGTTTCAACATATGAATTTTGAGGGGATACAAACATTAAGTCTATAGCAGGTGGCTATTAAGAAAGGAGTAGTATGAGATGCTATGAAGGTATATGTGGGGGAGACCCTGATCTAATCTAAAAGGCCAGAGAAAGTCTCTCTGAGAATATAACATAATGGATAGGAAGGGTAGGACTTAGCCGGATGAAGGTGCAGGTAAGATGTCAGGAGAGAGATCCATGTCCCAGGCAATGGGAACGGCACTCTCAGAGGCCCCGAAGCTAGAAGGACCATGGTTGTGTGAGAAACTGACGGAGGAGCAGGGAGGCAAGCGCAGGGAACGAGGCGCAAGGGGCATGAGATGAGGCTGAGGAGGTAGGCCGGACCAGGTCACGGGCAACTTGTACATGTGTTAAGGATGTTGAACTTGTCCCGAAGGCAGTTTTGAGGTGCTTTAAGCAGGACAGCAAGAAAATCAGACTTGTGTTTTAAAAAGATCTGTACGATTCTAAAGGTGGGGGCAAATGTGGGAGAAGCCTCATGCAATTCCAGGTGAGAGACAAGGGGATGTATCTGAGTTACACACATTCTGCAAGGAGCAGCCAGGAACACCAAAGCACCGTATTCCGAGAGAAGTATTGGCTGATTTGGAGAAAATAATGTGGAATGTGCTGGAAGAGACCAATGGGCTGCAGCGAGAGAGGCAGAGGCGGAACCCTCAGCAGTAGGAGTCCTGCGGTGGATGGGCGAGGTGGCCAGGCAGGGTGTGTGAGCCAGCCGGAAGGCACGCCCAGCCGTCCAGGGGTGTGCCCCCAGGAAGGAACAGGTGCAGGCCCCAGGGGAGCAAAAGCTGGGAGGAGGGGGGTGGGAGGGAACATGGAGAGCGTGGTGTCCTGGAGTCAAGGGAGCTGACAGGCCTGGCCCATCCTGTCAGCTGTGGAGACACAATTAGAGGGCGGTGCACTTCCCGGTGAAGCCAAAATTGTGGCTGGTTCGCCTTTGGGGTTCCTTATTGCTCCTCAGCTTCCCCTGGTCTTGTTTTATCACTTTCTTCAGTCAACCAGTGCCCTGTTCTGTCCCTAGCTCTTTCCTGACTTAGAGGAAAATGATCTGATAAAATCTTGGGTGCAAAACTCTTAGAACCTAACATGGTGCAACTTGTAGGCATTTATGTCTTTTAAAAGACAAGCTTGGAAACAGCAAGGCCTTACTTTGGGCCTGGGAACTGAGCTTTCATAAGGGCTCCTGACCCACTAAAAAAAGCAAATGTGTAGGCATTAGCGTGCAATGTAACTTAAAAATTTGAAAATTAAGACCAGCATCATAGTACTTTATTTCCATACTTGAAAGGAATGTTTTAAAAACATCCCTCAGTCCAGTTTGGACTATGGGTAGAAGAGGAGAGCAACAACAGAACATGTATGTGACAGACAGAGAGCGTGTGTCAGAGTAAGGAGGAAAGTTTGGAGAGTTAGGTCGGGTAGGACAGAATTGTGGTGGGCCTTCTAAGTGTAACATCTGGACTTTCATTTATAAGCAATAAGGAAGCGCTAGGGTGTTTTGAGCAGACTGACATGGGATGCAGAAGATTCGGACAGTGGTGAACATAGCAGATGTAGCACAAGAAGTGAGTGAAGGCTGCCTGGGCTGGGGGAAGCTGTGATGGGACCACCCACCTGACAGGAGGGAGGGTAGGGGAGTGGAGCTGAGGAGGATGGCCACCTGGGCCTACAGGAGAGCAGAAAGAGGACTCTATGGTGACATCAAGACCTTGAGTCTAGAAAACAGAAATACAGAAGTCTGGAGGAGGAAATAGTTAGGAAAATGATGCTTTGGGCTTTAGACAATCTGAGTCACCATATAGGGGGTCAGGCTTAGCTGAATAGATAAGCATTTCCCAGATTTCCCCATAAGTTACTTCTGCTTTGTCTGCGGACCCTGGAAATTTCTATAGAATTGAACCAGGGGCCTTGCAGAGTTTGGAAAGAAGGATTACTAGAAACAAAGTAGAAAGAGCGGAAGTGACACATTCACTGTCGCTTAAGTTTTAGGGAGAAGCTGGGCCTTCTGACTCTTGGTTTCACATTTCCTCAAATGTAGCCTGAAAGGCAGTGGGTTACATTTCATAGCCAAACTTCCAGTGTTTAAAACCAGAGGGGGAAAATGTGGATTAAGCAATATGTGGTTTTTGGGAATCAACAAACCATTTAAAAAAGTAAAAAGGGTTACATTGCCTTCCTCATGCCAAATGAAATTTCCAATAAATTAAAGGTTTAAATATAAAAAAAGATAAATCATAAAATTACCAGAAGAAAATAAAGACAAATATTTAGATTATCCTGAGGATAAATTTCTTTGAGATGAATTTCCTTAGGATAAAGCTCTAAAAGTGGAATTCAGAGTCCATGGGTCTTTTCATTTGTAATTTTTCTTGATAAATTGCCCTGCAGGAAGGTTGTGTCTCTTTCCCCTCCCACTGGCATTGTATGAAAGTATCCACTTTTGCAGACCAATGCTGGCTATTTTAGCTTTAAAAAAACTTCTATTAATTTTCCGTTAATGACCCTTTTATATTGAGGGTGCTCAACTTTTTATTGTTGGCTTTTAAGAGTTTTTCACAAAATAGTAATGTAAACTTATCAATACAGATGAAGCAAATATATTTTTTCCATTTTGGTCTGCATTTCAGGTAGCAAGCAGTACACATATTATAGTTCCATTTTATAAAACAGAAAGGACTAGCCAGATATATACCAATATGTCAACAGTAGTAATATTTTGGTGGTGGGATTTACAGATGCTTTTAATTTTTTCCTTTGTGATTCTCCTTATTTTTAAAAATGTTTCTTAGACTCTTGTAGAGCTGACTGCTCTCCTTGAGGCAGGCTCAGTTTGCCCAAGGGCCTCCTGAAATATGGTTGACTCTTGAATACTCCAGATGTGAAGGACAGTGTGGCCTTTCTACTTGTCATGGTCTGGGTTTTAGCCGCTCTTCAGTGGAGCAGAGGTGACTTTCCCAGTGAACCACATTTAAATCCTCAGCAATTTTATCTCCAGAGGCAAGGCCTGGCCAAAGCATTTGGGTTAAGGATTGAGTCAAGGGTGATTAAGGAGACTACGGTAGTCCCTCCTTATCTGCAGAGGTATGTTCTGAGACCTCAGTGACCTCAGTGGATGCCTGAAACCACAGATAGTACCAAACCCTATATATACTATAATTTTTCCTATACATACATACGTACCTATGATAAAGTTTAATTTATGAACTAGACACAGAAAGAGATTAACAACAATAAATAATAATAAAATAGAACAATTATAACAATATACTGTAATAAGTTATATGAATGTGGTCTCTCTTTCTCAAAATATCTTTTTTTTTTCGCTCTGTTGCCTGGGATAGAGTGCCGTGGCATCATCACAGCTCACTGCAACCTCAGACTCCTGGGCTCAAGTGATCCTCCTATCTCAGCCTCCTGAGTAGCTGAGACTACAGGTGCACACCACCATACCCGGCTAATTTTTTATAATTTTTGTAGAGACTGGGCCTTGCTTTGGCTCAGGCTGGTCTCAAACTCCTGAGCGCAAGCAATCTTCCCACCTCGGCCTCTCGGAGTGCTAGGATTACAGGCGTGAGCCACCGCACTGGCCCCAAAATATCTTATTGTTCTATACCTGCTCTTCTTCCTGTGATGATGTGAGTTGATACAATGCCTATGTGATGAGATGAAGTGAGACGGATAATGTAGGCATTGGGATATAGCCTTAGATTACTATTGACCTTCTGATGATGCATCAGAAGGAGGATCATCTGCTTCGGGTGATCCTAGATCTTTGAGCCATGAAGATGTTAATGGCTGGATGTCAGGAGCAGACGATGTCAATGACTAACAGGCGGGTAGCACAGATAGCATGGATATGCTGCATGGGCGGGATGGAGCAGATGGCTTGAGATTTCCTCACGCTGCTCAGAATGGCACACGATTTAAAACTTATGAATTATTTCTCTCTGGAATTTTTCATTTAATATTTTTGGACTGTGGATGACCTTGGATAACTGAAACTGTGGAAAGTAAACCTCAGAAAAGGGGGGACTTCTGAATTATGAAACTGTAACTCTACTGAGTTGGGGAACAGATGTCACATGTGCCGGGGCTCTGAGTCGTTACTGTATCTGCAGGGAACTAGTTGTTTCATTTCTCATTGTAGTAAGAAAAATCTTGGCTTTGGAGTCAGACAGACTGACGTTTTCTCTCATTCTAAATGGGAGTAGCTATACTTTCCTCATGAGGTAGTTCTGAAAATTTAACAAAATGGAAATTTCCTAGTAAAAAAGAAAGGCTTAACAATATTCAAGTTCCCTTCCTTTGTGTCTGATGTACTCCTTAAAATATTTGGAAATTTGCTTCTTTCGTAGAAATGTCACTGATCTTTGTAATTTTGATTCGCCATGAACCTTGGCAAATTAGCTATCCCAATGTTCCCATTTTACAGATAAGAAAGTTGAGCCCCTGGGAAGTTAAGTGAGTTACTCATGGCAACTTAACGAATATTTCACTAGGTGATAGGACAGGACTAGAGCCCAAGTCACTACCTCCTTATCAGTCCCCTGCCTTTTTTTTTTTAAACAAACAAACAAAAACTCTTTTATTTGGTGATCAGGGTTAAGGGAGATATGAGGAGCTTCTTGAATATGGTAATTTTATTTTTCCTTGGAACGAGTATGGTTCAGATTCATTTTATTCTTGTACTTTAAACATTTTATGTATTTTACACTTTACAATAAAAGTGCATTACTAAGATTTTATTTTTAATGCATTCTACAAATTGAAAACATGTTTTCTTTTTCATAAAAGAGACATAGATATCATGTATAAGGTGATAGTAAAACAGATTTTGCCACACTTTTGGAATACTTTATCACTACATTGTGAGCGTCTTGAGGTCAAGGACTATGTCACTGATTGATTCTATAAATATCTTTGATCACTTACTATGTAAGGGCTAAATTATCAATCCCCTGCTTTGTCTCTGTCCTTCGCTGTCTCTATGTACGTGTATGGGCCCTTTGACACACACGGCACAGATTAAGCCAGTGGAACTACCAGTTCGTAACTAATTCCACTTACTGCAAAAGACTGACCAATCAAGCAACAAGTATTTCCTCTACGCCTGACGCTGTTTTGATTACCAAAGAGGTTATAAATGTAACTCAAGACTCTCTGGGCATCATTATATACCTATTAGCAGTCTAAAATTGAAAAGACTGACCATACCAAGTATTGGTGAGGACGTGGAAGAACTGGAACTTTCATATACTGCTGGTGGGGATGTAAAATGATACAACCACTTTGAAAAACAATTTGATAGTTTCTTAAAAAGTTAAACAAATATCTACAATATGACCAGACCTTCCACTCCTAGGTCTTTGTTTACCCAAGAGAAATGAAAGCCTGTGATTACACAAATACCTTCACAGGAATGTTCATAGCAACTTTATTTGTCATTGCTGAAAACTGAAACAACTCAATGTTATCAACAAGTGAATGAATAAACTGTGGTCCTTCTATACAATAGTATACTGCTCAGCTGTACAAAGGAATGGGCTGATGGTACACACAACAACACGGAGAAGTCTTAAAATAACTATGCTGAAAGAAGCCAGAGACAAAACAGTATACACTGTATAATTTCATTTACATAAAATTCTAGAAAATGTAAATTCATCCATGAGGACAGAACGCATCAGGAGTTGCCTGGTGTTGGGGGGCAGGGAGCGGGGAGGGAGAGGTTACCAAGGGGCATGAGGAAACTTTTGGGAGTGATGGATATGTTTATTATTTTGATTGTGGTGCTGATAGTTTCATTGGTGTATATGTTTGTCAAAATTACCAAATTGTACACTTTAAATTCGGGCAGTTTTTTTGGTATGTTAGTTACACCTCAATGAAGCTATTAAAAGATTATACCTAGAAAAAAAAAAAAGACTCGGGTCTCACATCTGTGTGGATGTAAAGGAATCGTTTGTAATAATAATTCCAGTTTCCCTGGCTCCTGTCCCCTTCTGACTGAGAACTTGGAGCTGCCTGCAAGCGTCAGCCTGGCATATCTTAGAGTCCTCAGAGGCCACCTCACATATAAATCGGTCTACAGCTACCCCCCGCCCACGGCACTGCCCCTGCTGTTGCTGAGAGCTCAGTACCTGTGCAGCTTCCTGAGTGCCCAGCACTGGCCCTGCTGCTGGTGGCCAGAAGAGAACGCTGACATCCACTCCAGAGGCCTGTCTGCCAGCTGAGGACCCGTGCGTGTCTCGAGGCACCAAGGCTGTTCTGCATCCGTGCAGGAGGGAGAACGTACCCCTGGCCCCCTCTGTGTCTTGGGCACTTTTTCACACTCACGTCTCACAGAGTCTTTAGTGAAAATAACTCCTCCAAGTCCTTTCTCTGTAATTTCCTGTGGTGGAGCAGAGGCACCTACCAAAGGAGGATGCTGTGCTGTTTCCTCACGTCCCATCCCTCTGCAGGCTCTCCCCGTCCCTGCGTACAGGTCAGCTCATGCCAATGAGTGGCTTCCTGCTGTGTGCCCCACCGGGTCACCTGACATGCCTGCACACGTCTTATCCCAGCGTGGGCACGACCTCACCCACGGGTGCTCCCACCCCACAGGGGGCTTGAGCTTCACTGGCAAGCCCCAGGTATGGAAGACTTCCCCATTTCCCAGTGCCTCTTCCTGGGCTCCAACTTAGGGGAGGAAGGAAGAGCCAGAAGGAGAGAAAGAGGGGAGGAAAGTGTGAAGGACGGACATGCTCCCTTTCCCCAGAGCTGTAGGTCAGGCTGAGAAGTGTGGATGGCATGTGGGGTTGATGTTCTTCGTCATTCCTCGTCTCCCACCCCCGATTCCCATCATGACATTTTTCAAACATACAAGTTAAAAAAATAGCATAATGAACACCCGCAAACTCGTCTTCTAGAACTTTTGATTTTTGAATGTAAATTTTGGGTGGACTAACCTGGAATGAGTTTTAATGACTAAAATGAGACTGTCTTTCTTTTCCTTTTTAAAATCCAGTTTTTAAAAGTAGCCATTTTGCTATTTTGTGTTATTTTTGAATATCAAAGTTCTGCACGTAGAGTCAAATAGTTTTAGTAAGATTTATTACAAAAAATAATCAGATTCTTGTCCTCGTCCCGTCTCTCTCTTCCCATTTGGTATTTAGTACTTGTTCTTAACGACATGCTTGTGTTGTTACTCCTTGAACTTTTGAGTTTTAGGCATTAACAGTTACCTTCCCACTTTGGAAAACGAAGATTTAAGTTCTTTGTCCTGCTCCAATCTCCACCACACACCCCCCCTTTCCTACCTCCTGGTCTTCCTAATACAGTTAAATTTTCTTAGACCAGTAATCAGTGTTTATATTATTATGAATACCTGCTATTCAGAGCTGAGTCATTTAGTAAACTAGGTACTTTTCCTTTCCAGCTCAACATTTTATTTTCCCTTGAGTTAATAATTGTCTTTTTCTTTCTTATTTGCTTAGTTTTCTATGTACTCATTACTGGGGCTGGATAAAATTCCTATCGGTGGTCCTCTTTAAGGAAATAAATATAAAATTATAAGTACAAGATTAGGTACAGGGCCTTAGAAAGGGTCCTTGCAAATGAAGCATCCTGGAATTTAAGCTTGATTAGTTTCGTAGTAAATTTACCTCTGATTATCATTAATTTAACTCTAAACTTTTCACTAATTGTTTAAATCTCCACTTAAGACATTCAGATGTATAAGGCAGTTTCTTTTTATCTCAGGAAAAAAAAATTCCTAGAGCTTTCTGACTGCTCCAGTTTGGACTGGTAGCTCTTTGTTGCTGTGTCCAGCTTCATCCTGGGATCTCCCGTCACCATCGGGATTGCCTTCACTTCACGCCTGCCTTGGATCCTTCTCGTTTGCCATGTATTCTTCTGTGCTGCTTTATTCCTTTCAGTGGCTTCTTGGGAAAAGATGTGTAAGAAGTAAAATTTTCCTTGGGAAGCTGCATATCTGACAATCTCTTTATTCTTCCCTGAATTTGGTTGATAGTTTGGCTGGGTATAGAATTCTAGGTTGGGATTAATTTTCCTTCATGATTTTGAAGACATTGTTCTGTCTTCTTTTGGCTTCCAGTATTGCTGCTGAGAAGTCTTGACGCTATTCAAATGCTTGATTCTTTCCACGTGACTGTTGTTTTCTGTCTAGAATATCACAGGATTGCCTTTGTATCCCCAGTGTTCTGAAATTTCACGGTGTGGGTCTTTTTTCATTCCTTACACCAAGCACTCAATCAGCCATTTCATATGGAAAAACTCGTGTTCTTCAGGTTCTGAAAACTTTATTAATTGATTATTTTCTCTTCTCTGTTTTTTCCTCTTATCTCTTTCTCTGAAAAAATTATTTTTCTTGTGCTTTTCTCTGGTCTGTTTTCAGCTCTGAGTCTCCTGTGTCTGTCCTCTAATATTCTTATTGATTCTAAGCTATTTTCTAAGTCTTTATCCTTTTGCTTTACTGTCCGGGAGACTTGCTTAACTTTATCTCCCAACTCTTTTAATGAGTTTTCACTTTTCTTATCATATATTTTTTTCTTTGAGTATTCCTTCACTTTCCGCACTTTTTCCTCCATAGTATTTTGTTTTAGTTTCACACTCTACTATTTTATTACTCTGAAGACATTCATAATAGTTTTTTTTTTGTTGTTTTTAAAGTTTTCTTCTTTTACATAGTCTCTTTCCTCCCTCTGCTTTTATTTTTTTCTGGTTGTTTTGTTTTGATTTCCATCTTGCTAGAAATATTCTGCAGATGTTTAGTAACCTTTGATATTTGAGAGTGTCCAACTCAAAGCTGATTTGAAGGTCTGAGTGCGTGGTGAGGCTTGTTGTCTGTGTCACTGTGTTATTGTTTGATGTCCTGGCAGGGCCTCTGGGTTGGGGAGCCCCTAATATGAGCCTTGGCCTGATACCTAGAGAAGGCTTTTTTAATCTCCCTCCTGAAGGGTAAGGACCTGCCTACCAGCCTCTGTGCGTGGCACTGGGGAGAGGGGCCAGGATTCTCAACACCAGGCTGCATGCTTTCGATCATCCTGCTTTCAGTACCCTTTCTCTTACCTTAAAACACACCTGTGGTCCCCCAGTCCAAAGGCCCTTTATTTTATTTTACTCTTTATAGAATAAACTTCCTGTCTTCTGCTAGTATGGGAAAGGTGATCTGGGAATCTAATAATTTACTTTTTTCCCCTATTAATGTCATTTTTATTATCATCCAGATGTTAAATTATTATCACGCTGTTCTCCAAAAAGACTGAACCAATTAGCAACAAATGAGAATTTCCCCACAGCCCTGCCAGTATTTTTAAAAACCAGCTTTGTCGAGGTAAAACAGACATGTTATAAACTGCACATATTTACATTGCATAATTTATATTTTGATGTAACCTTGTGAAAACAGCACCACAATCAAGACAGTGAACATATTCATGATCTCATGAATTTTTTCCATTCTTTTAGTAATTCCTTCTCCTCCCCTCCTTCATTCCCAAGCAAACACTAATCTGCCGTCTGTCACTGCACATTGTATCTTCTAGAGCTTTATGCAAACGGAATCATCCAGCCGGCACTTTTTGGGGTCTGTCTTTCTTAATCAGCTTCCACACAATCTTTCTTATTTTACCCTCCCCCCCACCCCACCCCGAAAGGTCCTAGCTGCTGATTGGTTCCCACTTTTCCACGGCTCGCTTAGGATCAGCTTCCACTTGTCCAACTGCTTTCCAGCTTTCAGATTTTTTTTTTTTCCTTAAAAAAACTCCTGTGTGAGGCAGTGAACTCTCGAATTGCTGTTGTGAATGTGAACTCAGTGAAGTGAATGCCAGGCAATCGTGTGAACAAAAAATGTGTTTTTGTGTGTACAAAAAATATATCCCGCCCCCCACATCGTTGCTGTCTCCTCTTCTGTTCTTGTGGGTTTGTGCATTTAAAAACCCCTTTAATATTACTTTAATGGGGTTTGGAGAAAGGAACAGAATCAGGTGTGAGAGTGCCTATCTACCATCTTTTTCTGGAATCTGAGAATGCTCCCATATGAAGGTTATTCACCAGAAAGTTCTGCACTGGCCTGAGATGGCAGAAAGGTCTGACAGAGCATGTTTGAAGGCAGTTGCTGGAGAAAAATAAAACCATTTAGGGTTTGCACTTCACTAAGTTCAAATTGTTCCATATGTTGTTTACATGTGGGTTTCAGGAAAAAGCAGCTTCCCTTCCCCCCGCCCCCACTTTTTTTGCTTTCCTCCTTCTACTGCAGCAGCTGCTTTGCCAAACTTCTCAGGAGGAGAATGTGCCAGCCCGTGGGTAAGGGAGAGGTCTGCAAAGATAAAAGAAATGCCACAGTTCAGTTCAGGATGGTGTGAAGGTCAGTGGAGACGTCTCTGGAAGGGCAGGGAGAAGGAAGAGAGCCAAGGCTGAGATTCCAAATATAGGGAGTCCTATGTTAGGGGCTTGGAGCCAGGGAGAGTGCTTGGGAGGCCTGGGCATGCAGGGCTCAGCTGCTGAGGAGCAGCCTCAAGTCCAGGGAGGACTTTCTTGGTGGCCAGTAGAAAGTTCCTTCCCCACGCAGGGGGCAGAGAGGCTACTGAGGGGGGGGTATGGAGAGACGTCCCTAGGACAGGCTTGGGAAGCAGGCTCAAGCAGGGGCTACAAGGTTCTTGCCGAGGAGTGTTTCTCATTCCTGATCCTAGAAAACGAAATCCAAGACTTCCTGAGAGTGGAGGGCAGGTGGGAGGAGGAAGGGTGGATGTGGCTTAGGCCCAGGGCATCCTGAGAGCCACTGCCCAGCTGTGCTTCAGAAACTCTGCTGAGGTCACTCCAAAGATCAGAGATTCTTAGCCCTGCCGGATGGTATGGACAGAGGAAGCCTTATTATAGCATCTATTTCCTGTTCTTTCGATGAAAGTTTAAAGGTCACCATTTCCTGTTGCAAAGGAAGTTCCACAAATATTCCATTTCTAGTCTTAGAAATAGCAAGATACCAAGATGTTATAAACTACCTGTGCTGGGGAATTCCCAAGGAAGCTGGGGCAGAGTTCTGGTGGAGACAAAGTGAATTCACAGTGATTACTCAGTAGCAGCAGCAGTAGCAGCAGCAGGAACCAGAATTTCCCGGCACGTGTCCCAGGCTCTCATTTGCCAGCTCAGTCTCTAAGTATTTCTATTGACAGGAAAAAAAAAGTAGCTGTGGGTGAAAGAATTCATTTTTCAGACATGAGCCTCCACCCACTGTGTGCTTAGAAGCCTGGCTCTCTTCACCTTCCTCTGGGATGGCAGATGCAAATGTTCCTGACGCCACTCTCAGGAAAGGGGAACAAGTGGGTATGTTCCATGCTTGAGTTCCAGCCACTTGTCACGATAGACAGAGATGACTGTCATGTGTATAGACATTCTACAGATTGTGCGCTAAACCCAACCTGCCACTTCCAAGGAGTGGGTGAGGGACGTAAATGGTTCTGGGGAGTCCTGCCCCTCCTTGGGGCGGACATTCCAAAGATCACTTTCTGTGGATGGAGGGTCATTGGTTAAAGGACAGCTTTGCGAGTCATGCATCTGTACTGGCGCCTAGGAGAGTTACAAACTAGAGTCTAGTATGTTATTCATCATTCTCCTGTGTGAACAGCTGTGGTGTGAGGTCCAAGCGTAGGGCCTTCCTATCATCTCCAGGGGAAGAAAATTCTCCTACCAGCCTGAGATATTTCTGTTATAGTGAGGCTTTTTTTTTTTTGGTGGTGTGGTGGGACTAATGTGTTATTTCCACACACCTTGTTTTAAAATGTAGACATCTTACCCAGGAGAGGCGGCATGGTGAGTCAGAGCGGGATCAGAAGAACCAGTCCAAAAAGTAGAGTAGGGCAAAGTTCAGGGCATTGAGGACTGCTGTATTTGGTGACAGGAAAGGGAGATGTCTGAATAGGAGGGACACATTATATTGCTTAATCTCTCTGGGTCTCAATTTCCTCATCTAGAAGTGGGATCATTTAGTCATTGGACATTCATTAAGCTCTTGTCCTGGGCACTGTGCCAGGTGCTGGACTGAAAAATTAAACTCACCCCCATGAATTGTTCTGAAGGCTAAAATGTGAAATATGTAAAAATAACGGTAAAGTGCGATGCCAGTGCAGCTACTCGATGACTGTGTGGGCATTATAGGGGGTTGTAGTGTTCTTTGTCTTTTCTCGTTAGTGAGAGTATTTTTCTCATGCACTAAAAAGGCATTTACAGTGTTGGTTGTTGTCCTTATCATCATCATCACTGTCTTATTCACTTGCTTTTTTATTGCCTCCAGGCCATGGCAAGTGTGTCATGGGGACACTTCTCATCACCTAAGTAACCAAGGAGAGAAAGTGCTTTCTTAAGAGAGGAGTGAAGAAGGTCAATGCTGCTTTCACCTAGGGAAAGAGGCTGGAGGAAGGAGAGACAAAAAAGGAATTGGCAAAGATGAACGCACAGTGCCAGATGCTTTTATGAACTAGCACAGTTGGGTATGAAATAGGGCAATAGTATCATCTGTTTTGATAACTGGAAAGGACCTCAGATGCCATCCATTTTATAAGTGGGAAATATAAAATGGAGAAGTTAAGTGAATGGTCACAGGTTCAATCAACACGTTTACGTAAAAGCTCGGATTCTCAGTCCAGTGCTCTTACTGCTGTGCCTTGTGATTAATATTTGGCATTTTTTTGGGGGGAAAGCTGAAGCACTGATGTTGGTGTGCATCACCCTTGAGATAGTCTGCAATGGCTAAAACAGACATATTAGCAAGGAAGGGAGGCCCAGTCAGCATTTTTGGGCGGGAAGTTTTGTGACAGTTTGATTGGGACAAGCCACTGCCCTTCTATGTGCCTCTGCTTTCTTTTTCTCCCTAGGAGGGAGGGAATGCTGGAGTAAAAGTAGGCATTCAACAAACACCTGTTGTTTTGGAGCCGTGTCTCCAGAGGGTTGGGGGTTGACCAGTTGGCTTTATCACCTATAGGACTAAATCCAACATCTGCCCTGTGGCACCTTGTCTTCCCAAACACCAGTCTTACCTCCTTCTGCACCAGCATGCCCCGCCCCACTCAGGTCATGTCTGGCACTGCCCCCTGTACCTGCCCCCTGCACCTGCCCCCTCTTTACCTTTGCTTCCTGACCTACCATATGTCTGTTCATTGAAATCCTCATTTTTCAGGGCTTGCTTAAATTCCACTTCAACAATGAAAACTTTCTTGACCCTCCTCCTGTCTTGTTACCCTGTAATTCCTAAACCAGAGTTTGTTTATTTCCTTTTGTGGCCAAGGGGCTGAGTTTGTACATCTCTTGTGATATTTAATGTTGGGACAAATGGCCCTAGACCTCCCCATTCAGAGAGATAAACATCTGTGGCATGTGGGCTCTGGCCTGGACTTGCTGAAGCAGGGTGTCTACCTTCCTCCAGGGTCTCCCCCACCGTTTCAGGAATTTCCTCCATGGTGCAGCCCTGAGGTCAGTCACATTTTTTACTTCCTGTCTTCTGTAGATGGCTTTCTTGAACTCTGGGAGTCCTAAAGTGGCTCCACAGTTTGTAGGATGAGGGGGAGGGGCCTTCCAGTTGTGCTGTTGTTTTCCCCCAAATAGCATGAAACATAAGACTCTCACAAATAGCTGCCTTGCTTTCTGGTTCTAACCTCTCTTCCCTGTGGGCTCAAAACCAGTCCCCCAGGGTAAGCAGGGGTGTAGATGTACCCTGTCTTCACCATCATATTTATCTAATCTTTCTGCTCTCTAGAGAAGATATTATATATATGTGTAAATATATATTAATAGCTGTATATATAGCACATTATATGCATATATAACATACATATATGCATATAATTACATATGTCTATATACATTTATATAATGTATATATCATATAATATATGTAGTCATCAAAATTGGAATCAAATTATATATTTTGTAACTTGCTTTTATTTTCATCTAACATTATAAAATGAATATTTAGCTAAATCATAAGATACTATTCTTCAACGTAACTTTTAATAGCTGTATAACATTCATCATGTGATTATACCAAAAATTATTCAACTAGTTTCCAGTTTATTTCCAATTTTTTTTACTACTTTGAATAATGCTCTACATTATTTGAATAATGCTCCACAAAACACATAAAATTTGTGGCATATCCCTGATTATTTCTTATAAGTAGAATTTCTTATAAGAGGAATTTTCTTATAATTATTTCTTATAAGAAGAACTTTGGGCTGAGAGAGAAACACCTTGACTACTTCCGATACCTGTTGCCAAACTGAACCCTTCTATTGAGGGTTTACTGCTTCAGCATGACTCAGGGTTTGGGAGAAGAGGAGGAGGTGGAGGCAGCAGTTCCCTCCCTGTCCCCACAGGCCTTCCTGGGTGAGGTCGGAGAGTCTGGACAGGTGGAGTTTGTCATTTCCCTGGCAGGTCCTGCTACCTGCGCTTCCTCCAAATCCACCCAGCCCAGCCTCACAGTCCAAGTCTATTGCTAACTCCAGGAGCCTTGGCGTTCAGATGGGGTCAGGGCAGGAGGAAGGGCTGCAAAGCCTCCAAGGCCTGGGGAATGGGCGGCAGTCTGGTCCAGGTTAACCCAAGTGATTTTAGTTCTAAAGGGACAGGAAAAATGTGATTGATATAGAAGTTGTCAAAGTATAACTTTCAAGACATTAAAAAATGTAACCCTTTTAATAATATACTCTAGACTTGCGTCAAAAACTTAAGTCATTGTAAAAGGGAAAAAATAAACTGTTACTCTCTAGTCTCGCGACACTCAACACAGATTACTTTTGTGACTTATTGTCACCCAAATGTGCGGGGATGTCTCCCCACAAGCAGTCCTCCGGCAGCCAACACCAGCTGGGTGTCCTCTAATTCAGGGGTCCTCAACCTATGGTGAGTTGTATAATTATTTCATTATATATTACAATGCAATAATAATAGAGGTAAAGTGCACAATAAATGTAATGCTCTCGAATCATCCTGAAACCATCCCCTCCCTTCCTGGTCTGTGGAAAAATTGTCTTCCATGAAAACGGTCCCTGGTGCCAAAAAGTTGGGGACCACTGCTCTAATTCAACTCAATTCGGCCTGGACCTAGAGATAGCATCAGATCTCACAGGTTGAGGGCTCAGTTCCACAAGACAGTCCCTCACTTCAGATGCCAGTGGTGAGTAGTAAATTGTCACCTATACTCACTGACAGGCTATCAGTCTGGGTTCCCACGACCCCCCCCTTGGGTTCCATTAATTCGCTGGAGTGGCTCACAGAACTCAGGGAAACCTGTACTTACATTTATCAGTTTATCATAAAAGATATCACGAAGGGAACAGATGAACAGCCAGATGGAAGAGATGTGTGGGGCGAGGCATGTGGAAAGGGGCTCGGAGTTCCCTGCCTTTTCAGACATGCTGCCCTCCGGGAACCTCCATGCGTTCAGCTGTCCCGAAGACCTCCCAAACCCTGTCCCTTTTGGGTTTTTAACGGAGGCCTTATTACGTAGGCATGATTGATTGAATCATTCGCCATTGGTGATCGACTCAACCTTCAGTCCCCTCCCCTCCCCAGTAGTTGGGAGGTGGGGCTGAAAGTCCCAACTCTCTCTAATCCTGCCTTGGTCTTTCCTGGGACCAGCCCCCATCTGAAGCTTCCCTGGGGCTGCCAGTCACCAGTCATTCATTAGCATACAAAAGACACTTATCACTCCTGAGATCCAAGAGTTTTAAAAGCTGTATTTCGGAAACGGAGATAAAGGCCAAATATATATTTCATAATATCACAGTCATTACTGGGGGATCTAACAGAATGACAAAGCTGATCAAAAGAGGATATGAAAGACTGAGATATAGATTTCCAAAGATTGATAGACGTAGATACAGGTATAGTTATTCATATACATTTAGTCAGTGGAATAGAAACTACTGAAATAAGAAGCAAAGTTAGATACAAATCAGGGCATATAACAGTTGGCTTTATCTTTTATACTGGACAGAAATAATTTGCTATACTACGGAACAAAAATTGCTTGCCACTAGTCAATCTTCTGCAAGTTAACAACCATTCTACAGAGTCTGGCCCTCGATCCATAGTGAATAGTGAGTCAAACAAAGGCACTCTCCTCTAGAGAAGGGGTCAGCAAACTTTGGCCCATTGGGTGAGCTCTGGCCTTCTGCCTGTTTTCGTAGTAAAGATTTACTAGAACACAGCCCATTTGTCTGTGGCTGTCGCAAGGTGGTGTTGAGTAGTTGTGACAGAGACCTTATGGCCCTCAGGCCTAAAAGATTTACTATCTGACCTTTTATGGAAAAACTTTTGTGGCCCTCTGCCCTAGAGCATCAGATGCCCTTAGGCAGGCTGCTTAGACACATGCATTCTTTTTGCCTATTTTCCACTTGCGGATAATTTTTAACACAGTGCTTTAGCCTTTCCCCTTTTATCCCTGCTCTCGGAAGGGCAGTTCTGCCTTAGCCAGTCCAGTTGTTTGGACTTGGGTGATGCCAAATCTGTAAAAAAGTAGGGATCTGTTTTGTGGGGTAGGGATTTTAACAGGGAGTTTGGAAGAGAAAGGGTCGAAACAGCTGTGAGGGAAACGGATGTGAGAGAAAAGGGGAATATTAAGAAACGTTGCTTGGGTGATGTGTACTTTTCATGGGGTTTGTGAAAACAAGCAAAGAATCTGAATTATTTTAAAATTGCTTTTTTGTTGGCAAAATATGTGTGTGTGTGTGTCTGTGTGTGGTGGGTGGGTGGATGTTTGCCCACTTGGAACTCAGTGCTGAGACTGGGGAGCACAGTTGCTCAGCACCAGGAATACAAAGGGACTAGCAAGGATGATGTGCACACTGACTGTCAATCGGGCAGGAAGGCGATGGCGACACTGCTTCCTGAAGACCACCTGGGGGACTCCTGTCTCTGAGGTCTTCTGACTTGGGAGCTTCCAAGTGCCTGTGGTGTCAATTGACTTTTTATTAATAAAAATTTTATTTTATTATTTTGTATTATATTATATTATTTATTTTATTTCATTAGATTAAGGATACAAGTGGTTTTTGGTTACATGGATGAATTGTGCAGTGGTGAAGTCAGGGATTTTACTGTACCTATCACCTGAATAGTGTACATTGTGTCTGATGGGTAATTTTTCATCACCCCCCTTTTGAGTCTCCAATGTACATTATACCACTCTATATGCCCTGTGTACCCATAGCTTAGCTCCCACTTATAAGTGAGAACATGTAGTATTTGTTCTTCCATTCCTGAGATACTTCACTTAAGATAACGGCCTCTAGTTCCATCCAAGTTGCTGCAAAAGACATAATTTCATTCTTTTTTATGGCTGAGTAGTACTCCATGGTGTGTGTGTATCTGTGTGTGTGTGTGTGTGTGTGTGTATACACATACCACATTTTCTTTATCCACTCATCAGTTGGTGGGCACTTAGGTTGATTCCATGCTTTTGCAATTGTGAATTGTGCTGCAATAAACATACGAGTGCATATGTCTTTTTAAGATAATGACTTATTTTCCTTTGAGTAGATACCCAGTAGTAGGATTGCTGGATCAAATGGTTGGTCTCTTTTAGTTCTTTGAGAAGTCCCCATACTGTTTTCTATAGAAGTTGCCCTAATTTACATTCTCACCAACAGTGTATAAGCTTCCCTTTTCACTGCATGCACACCAGCATCTATTGTTTTTTGACTTTTTAATAATGGCCATTCTGACTGAGGTAAGGTGATATCTCATTGTGGTTTTAATTTGCATTTCCCTGATGATTAGTAATGTTGAGCATTTTTTCATATGTTTTTTGGCCATTTGAATATCTTCTTTCGAAAAATGTCTGTTCGTGTCATTTGCTCACTTTTTAATGGGATTAATTGTTTTTTCCTTGCTGAGTTTTTTGAGTTCCTTGTAGATTCTGGATATTAGTCCTTTGTCGGATGTATAGTTTGCAAATATTTTCTCTCATTCTGTAGGTCGTCTGTTTACTCTGTTGATTATTTCTTTTGCTGTGCAGAAGCTTTTAAATTAAGTCCCATTTATTTATTTTTGATTTTGTTGTAATTGCCTTTTGGGGTCTTAGTCATAAATTCTTTGCCTAGGCCAATGCCCAAAAGAGTTTTTCCTAGGTTTTCTTCTAGAATTTTTATAGTTTCAGGTCTTACATTTAAGTCTTTAATCCTTCTTGTGTTAATTTTTTCAACTGATGTTTTGTGGTGTTAGTTGACAATTTTTAAAGTTCAGGAGGACCTGTGTGCATGGAAAGGATATTTACAGTTACTTGAACCTAAACTTCTATAATTAAATTTATTATAATTATAAATTTAAAAACTTAAATTTTGTTAACACTTTAAGTTCAACTTACAAATCTTGCTATGCTATTTATGAGGGCATTTTTTTTTTTGTATAGCAAACAAAAAACCACTTCTCTTTAAATTAATGCTCAGTTATGTCATAGCTTTACATTGTCAACCTAAATAACAGACAGAGAAGCTCTCTAAAAGAAAATGATGTTTATTTGGGGATAGATCATTGCAATGGGAATATGCATGCTGTAGTAAACCACGTGCATATTCAGGGAGGTAAATGAAGATGAAGGTTTTTAAAGGAAAAAATTAGGAGGATTCCATAACTGTTTTGAAAAAATTATCCTTGGCTACTAAGATCAATAACAAGGGTGATGCCAGTTCATGGCTGGACAGTCAGTTGCTGGGCAGATGTCCTTGCAGAAGTATTTTTTGTGTAAGGTTGCAATGGTCTTTGTGCAAGGTTGTGGTTTTTGTAGAGTCTTTTTCATGATCAGGCATGTAAGCATGAGAACCATCTCTTCATGGCCTTCCTTAGCTCATTTGTCACAATTTTCTTAAAATTAATGACTCCATTCCGATTCTGACAACTTTTACAACATATTAAATTCTCCTGTATATTTAACTCTCTTTTCTAGCATAGTTGAGTTCCCTTAAATATTTTAAACTACAAATTTAATATATCTGTAAATTTAATATATCTGATTCTTTCGAACACTTCAAATGTCTGCCAGGGCAGACTTAAAAATCTAACAAATAAAATCTTTCTAAGCACCTAAGTGATTCCTGTAACTCAAAAAAAAAAAAAAAAAAAAAAAAGCAAATAAAAAGTGTAGTGAATCAGGCTGTAAAAATTCACTTTTTACAAACTTAACCACATTGTTTTATATTCCTCAAATTAAAATCAGAAGTCTAATATCAATTACACATTTCAAGTTGAAATTACAAAGTTATTATTTCAGATTCTTTAATGTGCAAAATTGTTTCAGACACATTAAATAACAAATACATTACCTGGAGGATTCTAAAACAAAAGTTATTTCTAAACGTAACAACTTAGCACAAAAGTGTTACTGTAATGTGTTTCCTTTAGGTTATCAGCTCTATGCTTTTTTTTTTTTTAAGTACTTACAGGTACTATAAAACCTCTGAACTAAGGGGTGCAAACCACAGGTCAACCACTGCAAGTGGTTCCTGGGTCAAAGATTGTGACCCTGAGGTTCCTGGGTCAAAGATTCAGGAACTTGATTTGGGCTGTTGGCTGGAGAGACAGGGTCCTCGGTCTACACAAGCCACAGGGTAACACACTGAGCTAATTCTTAGAGCTGGGGCCAGACTCCTACATCAGTGAGAGGCTCTAAGACCAGGCTTTTTAGCTATGAGCTCGTCTATGAGCTATGAGCTATAACTAAGTCCCAGGGACATCTTTCAGATGTCATCCTTACCCAATTTTTATCTATCTGCTTTGAACTTTTTCCACCTGATTTAGGTAGGTAAAATTTTGTACCTCCTATCTGGTTTGTAATTAGTAACTTTCAATTGATTGCTTTATCGGACTTAACTAATTTTTTTAATGCCTGGTTTTTCTAATGTCTGCTGATGACTACAATTCTAACTCATTCTATTGATTAATGGGTGCTTTAAAACCCCAGCATTCTTATGCATTTATTGTCTGTGTTGGCCTGTCCCACTGCCCCTATTGGCGAGTGTGTGGCCACTGCTCTGAGCTGCCATGTGATAACCAGTAAGCAAGAGATGCCTCTCACACTCTTCCAGAAGCCAGTAGGACCTCACAGGAGTTGAAGGTAAAGTACAGCAGTATTTGCAGTGTGGCAGAAGATGACTCCAAGAAGACATGGCAGTGGCCAGTGCAGTTTGGCCCATTGAGGAAGAGCTGGAGAGGACAGCCCAGTCTGCCTGGGAACAACCACCACAGGGATCTCAACAGCTAACATGACTGAGCATACTTTAGGTGCTATTAATATTTTATCCAGAAAACAGGAGCAATCAGGAAGGAGCGGCCTTGTGTTTCTACCCCAGGAATTACTATCCTATTTGCATCTGAACAGTGTATGTCACCTCCCTCCATCACCTTCCCTAAGGGTTCCTTTTCTCTCCTGCTCCCTCCCTCTTACTGCGTGATTCGTATGAACCCACTAACGTGCTCTGTAATAACTCCCATCTGGATATAAACTCCCTCTTTTGATCCTGTGGCTCCCTCCGGCTACCCCTGCATTTCTCTGTGCCTCCACCCCATCCCTGCACCTACCACGTCCTCGCCTTTCATTCTTCCCTTAGCCCATTCCAATCAGGCTTCTGTCCTCAAGCTCTTCCTCACTTTTGTTTTAGGGTTGCAGACAGCGTCTTTCTGGCCAAATCCAGTGGCCGGGTCCTCATTACTCAGGCTCTCAGCGTGGTTGGACCTGGTGGGCCACATTCGCCCCACCCAGTCTGCTGTTCTCTCCCCTCTCCTGGCATCCTCTCCCCCGGCTGGCTCCTCTTCAGGCTCCTCTGATGCTCCATCTCTTCCTTCCAACCTCACCGCACTGGCATGCCCAGTGCGCAGTTTTCGGCCATTCTCTCTTTTCCGGTTACAGTCTGTCCTTAGGTGGCTTCTTGTGACCCATGGCATTATGTGCCTTCTGCATGCCAGTTACTCCTGAATCTGAATCTCAAGAAAGATTCGGATTTTATATTCGGCTGACTATTTGACATCTTCACATGGATATCTGATAGGTATCTCAAATATAATTTGGCCAAAATACGGAAATTTTGACCTCTGCCCCTGCAATACTGGCTCCTTCCCCAGACTTCTCCATTTCCCTTACATGCCCCCATTGGTCCAGTCACTTAGCTCTCAAACCACGAGTCCCCTCAAGTCCTCTCTACCCTGCATCTCCCACACTGACGCCACCTGCCAGTTCTGTCGCCTTTACGCCCGGAATATATTGCTCACCACCTTCTCTCCTATTACCCTAGGCCAAGATGCAATTCTCTCCTGCGTGGTCCCTTGCCACAGCCTCTCACTGGTCTCTCTGCTTCCACTCTTGACAGCCGCCCCTCCTGCCCCCAGGGTCCAGGTCTGTTCTTCGTACAACAGTAGAGTGGTATTTTAAAGCCGTATGTGAGATCATTCTTTCTGTGTTTGAGAACGTCCGCTGGCTTTGCATCACGCACCACATCCACACACCTCCCACAAAGGCCTGGCCCTTGCCTGCCTGTGCGTCCTCCTCTCGGTCCCTCTGCCTGCTCGCTGTGCTTCAGCCACACTGGCCTTCTCACCGTGCCTCACTCCTGCTAAGCCCACTTTCAACCTTGGGACCGTTGCACTCTTGGTTTCCTCTTCTCAGCATGCCACTCCCCCAGATCTTTGCACGATCGATCAGCACCCTCTCTACACTGGGGCCTCTGCTCAAGCCGCTTTCTCAGAGGCGCCTCCCCTGGCTGCCTCACCGGAATAGTACCTCTCATTGCACCCACCCAGTTCTTCCCTGTCCTGTTCTCCTGCTTGGTTGTTTTCCATCACTGACGAGGAACTGAACCACAGAATGCTGGAGCTGATGACCAGGGCTTGCCCCCACCCCCACATTATTACAGAGGAGGAAGTGAGGTCAGAGGTAAGATGGGCCCAGGCCTTCCACTCCAGCCTTCTTGCCTACACCCGGGCAGCAGAAGGAGATTAGGTGGCATCACTGCGGCCACAGCCCTGACATCAGCTGTGGTCACACTTGGCATTCATCCGATCCAGTGAACACACTCTCAGGGCAGGCAGCTGCATGAGCAGTGGAGAAAAGGCCAGAGTGGCCTTCATTTTGCATTGTCTGATTGCCCATCTCCTAGTCTCCGAAAGATCAGAACAGTAGGCGTCCTGCATCCCTAATCTTAGGAAGTTAAATTGCCCTGAGATATCAGAACCCCTGGGACACAGAACACAGGGAGTATTTAAGTGTTCAGTCCTCAGTGAAGGACTTTTAACAGCTTGATGTTCTGGTACTTGTCATTTCTCTACTTCCAATGCAACTGAAAGAAGACTTGAATAGGTGGTTGTTTAAATCACTAAAAATAATTTCTAATTTGAAAGGATTTTAAAGAATTGAGTGACAACGCTCTAATAAAATCCCTTTCATTTCCAGCTACTTATTATGTATATGTACAAGCTTTCTCAGCAATTATGTTTAAAAAACCAAAATAAAAATAAAATCAATGTTGAACTCTCATTCTAATTAGGAGTAATATATAAATTTATGAAATAATTTTTAAAAGCCCTATATCATTAAGATATGTTGCTAATAAAAATCAACATTTGTAATATGTTATTTTGATTAATTGTGTACTAACAGTGATAACTCAATCTAGTAGAATTAAAAAAAGTAGTATCTATGCTTACATAAAAATATAATAAATTAAATTTTTATTGAACACATATTTTTGTTGTTGCAAAGAGGTATCATAAGTTGATCGATCGAATGCTTTTAAGCATAATATATATTACATTAGTGTAAAGTTTTATGGGGGAAATGGGTAGAAATCTCAATTAAAGAACAAAAAGGAATGTTGTAAAGTTTCTGACTATTGAAGAATTTGTGTAATTTGTAGGTGGATGACAATAGGAAGCCATCACTAGGGTATTGGGATTTCACTGGGTACATTTACAAAGGTAATATACAGTTTTCTTCTAAAATGTCAATACTTAAAATATTCCAGAAATAATAACATTTGCAACTAACTTTTTAAAAATACTAGATATTAACTTAAAATATGCATGTGAAGTGGGGTTGGGGGATCCACAGTTTTTCAAAATTCTTTTTTTTTTTTAGGGGATATGTAAGCTAAAATTTTGGAAGACCAATGTTCTCCAAGGATTAGGGCCCTGAAGGGCCTTTTGGGGAGGGAATTGGACCATGAACGGTGCAGCAAGAGGACATTACCTCCTTGGGACAAGGGTCCCACCTCCAAGACTGGGAGGGTTCTGCGGCTCAGCCTCAACTACTTCTTGGGCACCTAAGGACTGTCCTGTCTGCTTCCGTGCTTGCCTGCTCTTCCAGGTAGTAATGCACAGGATCTGGACACATTTTATTTTAAAGCCAAACCATAGCACGTGTGGACACTCCTATATATATCTGGATTCCAGATATCCATCTGCTCCAAGGTCTCATCCAAGTCCAACATTCACACCCAAACTATATGGCCCCCTTTTGGCTAGGTGCTTCTTCAGGCAACATGCTCAGGAGGTAGGTGGGACTCCCTCGGCCCACCCTTCCTGATCCCTGGGTCCCATTCAGCCACAGAGGAAAGATTTCATACCTCTTTGGTCCCTGAGGGCTGCTGGGGTTAGGCTGCAGGTGGCGGGGTGAAGGGCTGGACAGAAAGAGAAGCACTGGCCCTTTCAAACAGCCTGTGGGGGAGCTCAGGACCCAGAAGGGAGTGGCTGCATACTGTCACAACTCACACCTCCGTCCCCAGAGGACCGCGTTTGCCCAGGCACAGGCCTTACCTGGACCCCTCTATCTCTAACTGCCCCATTTCCCAGAAGGTGAAATGTTCTCAGAGCCAAGGAGACCCCTGAATTAGGGAGCAGCCAGGGCCGGGGGCAGCCTCCTTGCTTCCTCCCAGCCCTACCTCTCCTGGAGACCCTGGCGCATATGCTGCACTTCATGGTTGTTTGACTTGCTTTCCGAGAGGAATTTGATTTTCATGATTATTTATGTAAGCAAATAATCATTCGTAGACAAATAAGAAAAGCAGTGCTTATGGACTTTCCAGGGGAAAAAATGTTATCACTTAGCTTGCTTCTACACTGTTAACTTAGGACCCGGGATGTGGGTGAGATGTGCTAAGAACTGGGAGGAGGCCCTGGCTGGGGTCCCTCACCCGTGGACTCCAGTCCTCTAGGTCACCCTACTCCAGCTTCCAGGTGAACCCGATGTTTGTGGGTGGCTCAGCAAGGCTGTAAGGGGAATGAGGAGTGGGTTGGGGATGAGGACTGTGCAGAAGACACGCAGACTTACCCCACCTCTGACAAGGGTGTTTGTAGCAGCCACCCACCCCCTGGTCTGTCTTTCAGACCAGAAATAATCTCACATGTCACTGCATCCTGCATCCTCCGCCAACCAGGTACTTGCTGCCTCTAGCCTAAACCTATAGGATAAGCCACAGTCTGCCGTATGGCTGGCCTGTCACTGAATCTGAGACATCAAGTCAAGTTTGAAAGCATTGGCCTTCTACCCTCCAGGTACTCGGGCTCTCCTTGAGAGCTGGGAAGAGCTGCGGAGGTGTGGAGTGTTACCTACCAGAGGTGCAGACTAGCTGACTTCCTGGCCCACCAGGTAGACTTCCTTCTTCCGGTTGTGTTTTGTGTACTTGGTTGGATCCAGGGAGGATTCTTGGCTTTCCCCACTCAAAATGTCTGACCTTTCCATTTAGTGGCAGATCATTTCTCTCTTTGAGGCCAAGGACGCGTAGTACAGAGAAAGGGGGAGTTGTTATCAGGAAGAGAACTTGGCTGCAAACCAGGAATAGAATAGCCCCTATAGGGTCAGTTTTAGTCTTTGGCTCAGATCCAGGAATTGGAACCCAAGCCTTTTGAACATTTTAATGCAGAGGATTGAAAAGAATTATATAAGTAGTTCACAAATATATTCTCCTTGTAAAAAATTCAAATGCTATAAATAAAGCTAAAGTTCCTCTTGATGATTCCCTCCCCTGCCCTATCCCTCTCTAAGTAACCACTATTTTCAGCCAGGTCAGTGCCCTGCCTTTACATACCATTAGAAGCATCTTGTTCATGCAGTGTATTTCTTTTACAGAAATGCTACCACTTTGTGCTTGTTGTTCTACAATTCACCTTTTTCTCGCAATGATTTGCCTGGATATCTTTCTATTTCAGTACCATCTCCTTTCTTTTTAACTTACCACAGTTTATTTAACCCTTACCAGTGGATATTTAGGTAATTTCCAGCTGATTTTGTTAAATATTTATAAACAATGTATTAGTAGACATCCTTAAACTTGTTTCTTTAGGGAAGACAGCAAATAGTGGAGTTTCTGAGCCATAGAGCATGGTTTTTTTTTTTTTTTAAAGTAGACACTGCCACTTTTCTCTCTAAAATAGCTATACCCATTTACCCGTACATAGATGATTGGAATCTGGCTTCCTTACAAAATGAGATGCCTTCAGTTTGTCATTCTTTCTGACATGTCTTTCCTTTTGGACCTGAGACAGGTGGGTGGAATTGTATCACTCAATTAAGGAAAGGGGGCTCCCTGCCATATCACAGCTGGGGTTCACAGGCACTTCTGTTTTCTTCCCACACCAGCTGCCTGCCTGCCACCAGCTCTATTGTGTCTTGCAGAACAGGTGCCACTTGGATGCCTGCTCCTAACAGCCATGCCATCCTTTGCGCTGCAGTTATGAAGCAGACAGAGCTCAGAGAGGGGCTCTGCCATCCTCTCCCCTGGCTTGGAGAGCTGCAAAGAAGGAGGGAAAGAGGATGTTGGTAGTGAGCTTCTGAGGACTGGCACTTTTCAGCAGTGGTTTTTCCACAATAAGTCATATACTTTTCTTTTTTTTTGGACAAGCTTTTCAAAAATTATTCTTTTATTTCTGAGTAGGTAATATATTTACATGATTCAAAAATAAGACTATATAAAAAGTATACGTCAAAAGGTCTTGCTCCCACCCCTGTCCCCATATATCTTATTCCCCAGCCCCCCACAACTACTTTATTTATTTCTTATGTATCTTACAGAATTTTTCAAATCAAATGCAAGCACAGTGGAATGTATTGCCTTTTCCCCTCTGCCCTTTGTTGCACAAAAGTGAGCACACCATAAACGTGGTTTGCATTGTGCTCCTTTTCAGTTAGCAGCATACCTTGGAGAGAATTCCATACTGGTGCAGAGAGCTTTCTCTTTCCTTGTTATAGCTACATAGTATTCCATGTCCCATAATTCATTTAGCCAGTCTCCTGGTGATAGACACTTGGGTTATGTACAATTTTTCCTATTACAAATGATGTAATGAGTAATTGTGATCATTTGTCATTTCGCATGGGTTATGTCCATCTGCAGGATAAATCCCCAGGTGAAATTGCTGGGCTGAAGGGGAAGTGCACTTGTGATTTTCATAGTTATTATCAAATTTAATAGGGGTCATGCCAATTTATACTCCCATGTGTAATGTTTAACAGTGGTGGTTTCCCCACAGTTTCACCAACAGGGTGTGTGTTAAACTTTCGATTTTTGTCAATCTGATAGGACAACATTGGCATCTCAAAGTGCTTTTAATTTGACTTTTTTATTACCACTGACATTGAGCATCTTTCTACTCAGTCCAAGATCTAATAGTATTCTCTTTCCTGTGAACAGCTTGTTAATATCCCTTGTGTATTGTTTGTTGGATTTTTTTCTTGTTTTTCCTACTGTTCTGAGGGAGCTCTTTATATGTTAAAGAAATGATCCCTTTATCTGGGATTTGGGTAACACGTGTTTTTGCCCTGGTCTGTATTGTGTTTTGACTTTGCTTCTGGTGACTTCAGCAGTCCTGGAAGTTTACCTTTTGCCTCGTTCTTTCTTCTACCCCCATGACTTTGTTCATGCTGGTCCCTCTCTGGAGTGCCCTTTCTTTTCTTTCTGTCTGGAGAACTTCTGCTCATCCCTTTAGCCCTGACTCGTACATCCCTCTCCTTGTCCCTCCATGCTTCTCAGCAGACCTCACTCCTTCCTGGCCACTCCTTTGGTATTTACTTTACTCTTGTCGTGTTGCCTTATTTTTGCTCGCACATAACTTCCTGTCTTGTCTAACCAGAAAATTCTCACCTTTCTTCTCTCTGGACTCCCGTCTCTGAGTCCACAGCGTTTGCTCAACGGATGTTTGTTGAATAAATGAATAGAGAAATCACCAACCCTTGCCGCCTATAATGCTTCAGCTGGTCCTGTTTTCCAGATGTGCACTGAATACCCCTTTGTTGAAAAACAGAAATAAAGGGGATGGGTCGGGAGGCTTGTCTTTGGTGGTCAGGGGTATTTCTGGGTATTTTGCAGCACTCAACAATGAGGAGTAGGCTCTGGCCCCCCAAAGAGAATGCTCACAACCCCATTTATCTTTTGATATCAAATCCAAGACAAGTCAATTATCAGGGAAGACAATTTTTTTTTTCTGTGACATTTATTTCAGAACCATTGAAACAGTGCGAGCATACTTCCCCATTTATAAATATTCCCATTTAAATAATGTGAGCTTGTATATTTTCAGCCTTAGCAAAAGGACTTGATTTAAAGGTGGCACACCAGTTCAAATTAAATTGATTCCATAGATATTAAAAACTGGGCTCTTTCACAGACATTGCTACTTCTTGGCCCTCTTAAATTAAATTAAATAGATCAATCAAACAAACAAATAAATAAATAAATAGTTAAAGTGGTTGCTCATCAGAAGTGAAACAAAGAACAGAGGGTTTCTTTGAACCAAATGTGCCATGATTTCTGTCCGGCTGGCTTTGAGTGGATAGGAAAGGTGAGAGGGGCCTGGCTCAGCAAAAAGTCTGAGGATTGAACCTGGGAAGAGAGAGAGGATCCTCCCAGCAGGTGGGCAGGAGATCTTAGCACTACCCTAGGGAAGGCAGCTGGGCATTAGTGTAGACAACATTAAAGTCCAGCCTACAGCCCACTGAAAACCCTTCTAGTCCTTTTCTGCCAGTCCTGGGAATTGAGTCTACATTCAGCACATGTGGACCCTCTGGATGCAGCTCCCTTTAGGAAGACAAGAATTGCACGGTGAAGTCGGTTATGTCCTGGCCGCCAGTGGTGTTTCCCAGGAAGATGGGCATGTTTTGTGCTTGAGAGGTGCTGATGTACCAGTTAGGGAACTGGGCAGACTCAAATTCCAGCTTGTTTTTGATTTCTATCTTGTTGAAGACAAATCGCTTTTCCATCTTCCTCTTTGGATAACTTTTGGGGTCCACACTCTGTAGCAAAAGAGAAATAAGACTTTTTGTGAGGGAGGGGGCAAAGACACTACAGTAAAGATGTTCTCTGGGTTGGCTGGGGAGGAAATGCTTGAGCAGGCTGCAGGATCAGGAACCAGACTCCCGAGTTATCTTTGGGACCTCACCTTTGGGTGTGGTTACTGAAAGAGCCCTTCTTCTTTCCTGAAACTTAGTAGCAAGTGCTCGGAGCATAACGTAGGTGAGAATTTTTTTAAAAAGTGAAAATTAGGCTAAAGCTTCTTGGAGTACCTAGTTTCTGGGGGCTTCTGCTGGGCTTTTCCTTATGGCCCTGGCTAGAATGACATTAACTTGGAAATGAAGCTTTTGCTGGGAAAGCTGAAGTTGGCGGTGGTGGGAGGGGGCAATTTTGGGAGTATAGTGGAGATGGTGATAAGTCCCTTAAATTGATTAGTTCCTCAAAGTGCCATCTATCAAATGAGAGCAACTCTAACGATGCATAATCTGTTGGGATGGTAACAATGGCAGGACATAATAACATCAACAAAATGATTTAGTTTTCTACAGTGGGAGTGAAGGTTGCATACATTTAAAACTTATGTTAAGTTTGTTTACATTGATGCAACATTGTTAAGTAGACTTGCTCCCAGATTTTTGGGGGTGGTGTAGGGGCAGGGAGAAGTGATAGCTGGAGGCTGAGAAGAGCTTCAGCCCCTGACACTCACCTCCAGCTGCAGGGTGGGCTTCTCATCCTTCATCACACAGGACAGGTACAGATTCTTTTCCTTTAGGCCCAAGGCCACAGGTATTTTGTCATTACTTTCTTCTCCTTGCACAAAACTCATGGAGAACACCACTGAAGAAAGGAGGGGAGACTTGTGGTTAGGGACACAGCTGTGCAGGGCCAGCCCAACCCCTGGACCCCAGGGGCAGGACTCGTGCAATTTAGCATCCTCTGTGGGAACCCACAGCGAGGTTCCTTTGGCCTGACAGGCAGGATAACTTGGCTTCTCACAGACAATAGTAGGGTCAATTTGTTGATTCAGGGTTTCCCCAGAAAAGATCCAAGGGTTTCTCAGATTCTCATAGTAGTGGCAATGAAGAATAAAGGACGGCCTAATTTTTAAATGCTGAAGGAGGCCATCTTGTCAGTGGCTGGCAGTGTGCCCATCTGTATGAGCAGAACAATTTGATCAATGTGGAGAGCAAGGAAAGAGGTGAAGCTGAGCTTCTGCAGCAAAGCAGGCACCAGAGCTATTTTAGGAACATGGAGCAGCCGGTGGGAAGAACTGGGAGAGGAGAGGCTTGGCTGGGAAAAGTGGCTCCAAAGAGAGACACTCAATTTTGATCTTCCTTAGTCACAGCGGTCTCAATTGGAGGCCCTGGGGCCACTGTCACCACCCAGTTCTAAAGAAACAGGATTCTCTTGGCCTGGCTGACAGCAGGAAGCTTTCCCCAGTGACGCTGCCTTCCAGTGTTGCTGCTCCCTTGCTCACGCCCCTGCACACGGGCTTCGGCCACAGCGGCACGGTGCCAGGCAGATCCCCACAGCTAATGATGTCACCACACTGGAAGCATTTGCCAGTTACAGCAGAGAGATATAAGCTTCTCCTGGTCAGTAAAATTTCCCCACAAGGCACCATCTGGAACTGGGGGGAAGGATGTTGGGGTACGGGGGCAGGGCTGGGTCCAGGGATGGACACATTATCACTTCACCACTCTAGTTTCCAACTCAGAAAGAACCCACAGGCAGTTAGGGCATGCCCATCAAACGGCCGCATATCCCAGAAGCTTTGACCCTGCACTATGCCTAAGTGACTCAGCTGGATATGGTCCTGGCAGTGCCTGAACAGTCTGATTTCTCAGAGTCACACCTCTTGCTAAGGAAAGCACATATCCACACAATCAAACTGGTGTCATTGCTAGGACCAAAACAAAAGTGTATATGTTCTTTTTTATATGTTTCTTTTCACTTAGGGTTGATCATTTGCCTTAATGTTCTACTTTGCTCAAAACATGGAGAATTAGCAAGCTGCCAGGAGGCCAGGAAGGGAAACTGAGATGTCTCCAGTTACCTTGTTGGTTTAGATCCTGTCCCTGGAGGTGGAGGGCTTTCAGCTGATATGGGCCAGACATCACCAGGCATTTTTGTTGTGCATCCTGGAGTGTGCAGTTCAGTGATCGTACAGACGCATCACACATAAAGTCGTCGTCCCATGTGTCGAAGATGATGGGCTCTGAAATGTGGAGCACATATATTGTTTAGGCATAAAATCAGAAGGGCAGGCGTAGTGATATGAGGCAGCAGGATTTGGTTTCTTGGAGGACATTTGAACATGTACAGTCAGAGCTGGATTATAACATTGGTGGGGGGGAAGTTGGGAGTGGGGCGGGTAAGAACGCTGCATCTGGTGCCATAGACATGGGTTCAAGCTTCGGCTCTATTATTGCTCACTGTGGACGAGCAACAGAGCTACTTATGTGATACAGCAATAACACCAGCCCAGCAGGGAGGTTGGGTGGCTTGCAGGGGACAATGTCAGTGAAAGCACCCTGAGAATGGTGAGGAAGTTGCAAATGTCAATAGTTATCAAGGTCTTCTTTTAAGAAGAGTTTCAACAAAACAGAGGATGGATTTGGTTTCTAAGCTTCTTTGTTTCCTTCTCATTGCTGGGCCTTCTACCTTTAAAGGGCTTCGGCCCTGGGGGAGTTTAGTTGACCTTTGCCTGATGGCCTCTGAGAAGGATGTAAGCAAGATCTACTGCCTGCTCTCAGCTGTGGCTAAGTACCTTCTTCAAAGATGAAGGGAAAGAAGGCGCTCAGGTCACCATCCTGGAAGGCCTCTGGGCAGAGAACTGGCTTATTCTTCAGCTTCTCCACAGCCACAATGACCGACACGACCTGTCTGAAACTCTTGTTGCAGTGCTGGTGGGAGACGTGTAGCTGGATGCCGCCATCCGGAAGGCAGAGGTCCAGGTCTTGGAGGGAGCACTGTGGAGAAGGCGAAGGAGGGCGTGTGGTAAGGTGGGCTGGCCAGTAAGCTCCCGCTTCGACGTCAGAGAGGAGAAAGGGGCCTCAGAGGTAACCCAGCTCCTAACGATAATCCTTGTCTCTCTGAAGCCCAGCGAGTTTAAGTGGCTTTCCCAAAGGCACATGACAAATTAGAGACAGACCCAAAACCAGAATGTGGGCTTTCTGACACCTTATATTCTATTCTTTTTATAATAAATCCCATTTCTACATTGTTTATCTTTTTTATACATGCCCCATCTACACCATGCACTTATACCTTCTTACACTTTGTATCTTTTTGTATCACTAATACTCTAACAATATGATTTAATTTTTCATGACAGTGATGATCATAACATTTTCTATTCACCTATGCTCACTCAGCAAGTGTTCAATTTTTCTACACAGGTCTTTTCTTTTTCAGAGCACTGTCTCATAGGCATTCTGTAAATCCTGTAAGAGTTGTTACTATTTGTGAAATATCTTACCACTTTTCCCTTATTCAGAGAAACTCTCTATTAAGGCTTAACTGAGGTTGTCCCCAGGCATGATAATCGTTCAAAAGCATGGAAGACAAAGAGACCTCTCACTCTGGGCTGGGGCCCCTAGGAAAGCTATCAGGCATCACATAAAAAAGAAGGGAAAGCAGGAACATCAACATGGCTCTCTGTAGGAATGAGAGTCTGAAAAATGCCCATTTGCTGGGATGAACTTAGCTACGACTGAACATATTTCAGAACTGAGGGTTGCAGGATGCCAGGATCTCAGAAAGCATGTAGTTCATGGCCTTATTTTTCAGATGAGTTCTAAAGGGGTGAAATGACTTGTCCAAGGACAGACAGCAAGTGTTCTTTCAAATCTCAATTCGTCTTTTCTGTTTACGTCATCTGTGTTCTCTTGTCATAAGCTACACCCCAGGGAGCAAACTACTATTCTGCCCTCAAGGGGGTAGACATATATTAGTTCTCAAGGTCATCTTCTCTGGTTTTAGAGTTTGACTCAGGTGATTAGCTTAGGCTGAACCCATCTCCTAAAAGGAGAATCAAACTTGTGTTGAAGACTTGGCTGACTTCCTAGCATGAAACAGCAAATGCTATCACCACACCCCCCTCCCCCCACCAAGCATGGCCACCATCACCAAGGTTAGTGAGTGACTATGGTGGTAGGGAGGCCAGGTCAGCAGGTGATGCAGCCTATATCTGTCTCACTAGAAGAGGTGAAAGCCATTCCATCACAAAATACCATAGGAACTAAGTGGCCCAGAACCCTTTTCTTTGAGCTTTTCCTATGTCAGAGCCCCTCCATGGGTTGGGAGCTGTGCCCATAGTCTCACCTTCATCTGTTTGGGGCCATCAACTTCAAAGAACAGGTCATCCTCATTGCCACTGTAATAAAAACAGAGACATGGCTCAGTTATGTCTCCCAAACAGGGTTATTTTTCCATCCTTGCACACAAGTCTTCACTGTTAATAGGAAGCTACAAATAGCATGTCACTCAAAGCTGCCTGAAGACTTCTGGAAAGTTCCATGGTGAAACGTGGAAGCAGACTCTGAGCTTGGCAGGTAAGCACCCCAGGTGCTCCCTGTTGGATCCTGAGATCTAACCTCCAGCCCAGCAGAGTCTGCTAAAACCTGAGCTCTCCCTCTCCTGCAAGCCAAACTTTGCCAAGGGGTTCCGTGTATTGTCCACTTGGAATCTTTTCTTCCCCTTTGCCATCTGCAGGAAGTCCTTGCAGCAACAGCATCCAGATGGCCTCTGGATCCCAAGGCTGGACTTGCAGTGGGAAATCAGTCTTTAAACCAGGTTTACTTGAAACCTTGTTTGCCACTGAAAAAGCCCAACTGGGGGACAGATCTGGTCTGCAAGCACAGATAACACTCCACTCTTGAAAAAGGACCCCTGCTCACATTAGGGGTCATAGTCTCCCCACTGACCTGTAGTAAGCCATCATTTCACTGGCGAGTTCGGGTACTGCTGCCATGGCTGCTTCAGACACCTGTGTAAAGGGGAGAAAATGAGTGACCCCTTGCAGTCCCCATGAAGGCTACCTCTATATGTGAGCTTCCCTCAGCAGCTAGTTCATGGCAGGCATGCAAAGAAACGATCTCTGAATGAATGAATGAATTCAGGAAAGACAGGTTCTTTGAGTCTACAGAAAAGCATTTGCTAAACCAAACCCAAACCAGAAGCGTATTTGCTAGGAGACCTGGAGCAGAGAGTTTGACACTGATCTCTCAGATGTCAGCTGCTAGATAAGTAGTATTCACTCCCAGAATATTTGAAAAGTCATAGCATTATTACACTTAGCATTTTTGCAAAAAGTCAGCCCTTAGGCAGAGAGGGAGGGAGACATGAAGCCGGCAGGGAGAGAGAGAGGCAAATAGAGAGAGAGAGAGAGAGAGACTCCCTTAGGACCTCGTTGTAAGGAAGAGTTAGTTAAAGTCATACTTGAGCAAAGAAGGCTGGCTGGAGAGAATCCCAGAGTGGCCTGTTGTGCCTTGTGCCTCGAAGAGATTTGCTACCTGCCAGTTTCATCCTCACTGTTTTATGGCCTTCAAAAGCAGAAGTGGAGAGTTGAGAAATTTCCCCTTTGAATAATGATTTCACCACCAAGTTAAAAAAAAAAAAAAGAGGATTTGTGGGAACTTTTAGCTAGGGGGCTGATAAATAATTCTCTAGTTCGTGGAAGGGCAAGGGGTAGCAAACTATGACACATCTTGCAAATGTGTCATCATGCAAATATGCATTGTTTTTCTGACAACCATTGTGCAGTTGATGTCAATATTAAAATACTGGATTTTCCTAGGTTAGAAGAATGTTTAAATTTAGGCTATCTGGGACACAGTGGAGGATGCACAGATCTACACGTACACATTCCTTCACTCACCTCCTTGTGCTTAAGCTTAGGAACCTTTCCATGTGGGGATGGATAAATGGGAATAATGAAGTGACAACAGCCCTCCCTGTCTGGAGTGAGGGTCCTGTTTCCTACCTTGGGAATTCTCTGTCGCCTACAGGAGCCTTTGGGGAAACACTTGATCTCCCTTGGAGGGGGCAGGTGACACATAGTGTGCAGGGGTACAGGCTCCTGACAGAGCAGGAGAACCACGGAGACAGCTCATGCAACCCTGTAAGACCAGAAGCTGTCACCCTAGACAATCTCACGGTGAAACCACATCAATGCTAGGTGACCAGCGAAACAGCCTGAATTAAGTCATACTTTGAAAAGGTGGTGAATAAGTCAAGTGTTCATGATCACAATTCCTTTTTGAAATGCAGAGGAGGTACTCTCTGCCTAAAAGAATGTTTCAGTAAACTCTGAAAAGTGGAATATTGTCTCTATAAGAATATCCAGCTAAGACTATATATTTTGGTGACACCAAGAGTTACCAGACTCTGTTTAATCCAGAGGCTAGCAGAGCGCCTGCTCTGGGTACCACCCCAGGGTTGCCCTCCATTTGTAGAATGAAGGAGTGAGCAGGTTATGAATGGTACGCGGAGCCTAGGAACACCTTCCCTAGCCCCTTTGGCACATCTACATTAGAGCACTTGTTACAGCACTGAATTGAAATCTTGCTCAATTTTCTGGTTCCCCCAGGAGGCTGTGAACTCTTTTTTTGAGCCAAGTCTAGCACAGTGTCTGGCATGTAAACTCAGGCAGTAGGCTTTGCTGCCTGAATGGGCGAGTGGGAATTTGGCAGCATTTCCTTTCAAATAAGCACGTGCCTACTGTGTGCCAGGTACTGTGCTTGTTCTGAGACAAGAGTGAGGAGTCCAGCGTGAGGGGAGTGGACTCTATTGTGGGGCAAGGACAGCTTCATGGGCTTGTTCACCAAGAAGCATTTTGATTCTTAATTTGGCAACCAGTACCTTGATACCAGGAAGGCAGACACAAGAATTCCATCTTTGATAAGTTACATTTTCCACAGGAAATCTAAAAGTTGTTCAATGCATTAGTTTCTTGTGAGTTTGGTAAGCAACAATCAGTTCCCAACTCTGAGCCCTTACAAAATTTGGTACCTGGTCCTGCAGAGGCCCTGTCTGGGTGGCCTAGGGGACTCCTCTGTTTTGCCTCCATAGGATCCACTTTGCAAATTAACCACTGGTCCCCAAGCCCCACTGTAGGAACTGCCATCTTCCTCAGAGTCTGTGCTGCAGCCAGCAAGGCCTGGTGGTCTGGTGACTCTGTGGGCTCTTCTGACAGGGAACACAGAGATGCCCTCTGTCTGTTGGTGGGATTACAAGCTGAGCAAAGGAGGATGAAAGCCAGTGACAGGAAGGGAGGTATGCAAGGGACACGAGCGTCAGCTCTGAGTTAATCCATTCTCCTCTGGGACTTGGGATATAGGTCAAGAACCTGGAGCTATTTCCACTTCTCCATCTTCTGATTGTAGCATTTCAGAAGCTCAGAATATGCCAGCTGGAAGGAGCCCTAGTGATTGTCTGGTGGGATATAGTGGGACCATAGAAATGAAGACACAGATAGCTATTTGGACGTGAATAGCAGACGGAGAAACCAAGGCCAGGAGAGGTGAAGTGACTCATCCAATATCATCATAGTGTGGTTGAAGTGATGCTAGTATGCAGGTTGCATGATCTCCCGCTTCTTTCTGCTCCAGGGTAATTTTGGAAACATGAGGTAATGCCCCTCCATGTAACAGTCTCTACAGTTCTGCTATATATCCTGGCCCTGTAGCCTGGACCCCAAACCTGCGACCACCCTGTCCATCTCAAGAAGTGAAACCTCTTGTGTCAAGCAGGCAAGTTGTGCAATGTCTGCATGAAACCCTGTCTTCCTAAAGGGACTGCTCAAGCCGCAGCACTTCCTTCCGGTTCCCAATGAGTGGAAAGTATCTCACTACAGAAATAGTTGCACTAAGGGAGGGAGTGGAAGAGTGATGATGAGGTAGATGGTGATGTAGCCCCAAGGAAATGGACAGAAGGGGGGAGATGGCAATGCTAGGATGTCATGGGAAGCTCCAGCTTTTGGGGAATTGTTCAGCTCTTGAGTCACCCAAGCCCTTCTCAGTTGTAAGTTCCCCTCTACCTGGAAGCGCATTGCTCCAAGACAGGAGACTGGCATTTATTCAAAGTAGCAAGTGCCCTGGTACCATCTTGTGTCTGATCTTGGGCTTCCAAGCCTGTTACAAGGTTGGCCTCATCTCAATGGTCTTCAACCATTTTGAACAAGAAGACATGCAAAATAATCATGGGTTAGTTCTTATATTGTTGGGTGTACATGTAGTGATGTCTGCTCTCTGCGGTGGACTATTCCTTCCTTGTTCATCCTCTTGCTCAGAACAGAACTAAGCAATGACTGTCCCCATCATTTTCCCTGAGCCCCTTCTAGGTCTTGCATCAACTTCCTAACATTGTACTTAAGAGTCTGTCATTTTTCTTCCATCATTTTGGTGGGTCCCTTTGGTATCTGAAAGTATAAACAATGTCCTGTGTACCCACACCTGCCTCTGTGGATATTTTTCTCCTTTTCTTTCTGCTTCTGGGATTACTTGGGCAATATGATTTCAGTTTTGAGACCTCTGCCCTTCCTCTTATGGCATCAACTCCAATGGGCCTGTTCCCTTTCTTGGATCCAGGTACTCAGAGAGGGAACAGGCAGACTCCAGGGACATTCCATTCTCCTCCCTGGTCTAGAACGAAGAGGGTTTAGATATACAAGCAGGTGGCTGGCTCTGGTTAGGTGTGTGGTCTCCAGTGGCTTTTCCCTACTGGCTGAGTTGTTATTCTACCTCTGAGAGGCCAATAAAACCTTGCCCTTTCTTTGGATCCATCAGAAAAAGCCCCTGGGTGGGTAAAGTAGATGGCAGGGCTTCCCTACTCCATGCCTTTTCTCACACATAATGGGTATAAGAGAGTGAACCACCAATAGAGAGGGCTTTGGTACCACCTATTCCAGGGTTCTGGAAATATTTTCTATAAAGGGCCAGATAGTAAATATTTCAGATGCAACTACTTAACTCTGTGTTGTTTCAGAAATGCAGTTATAGAGCAGATGTAAATGAATGGGCTGGGCTGGATTTGTCCTGCAGGTCATAGGTTGTAGGCACCTGTCTTATGACATTGTATTATACCATATTTCTTACATACAAATTTAAAAGCAACACTTTTTTAAAAAGCTGCCCTTTATTGAGCACCTAGTAAGTGCCAGGTACTTTTTTCTCATTATCTTCTTTAGTCTTCATAATAATCTTTAAGGTAGATAGTATTGACCCACTTCACCTATGAGGAAACTGAGGCTGAGAGAAGTAACTTACCTAAGACCACATAAATAGTAAATGCTGGAACCACAACTCAGACATGGGTTAGTTGAACCCAGATCAGATCCTTCTTTCTCACATTTAATTGTTACAAACATTTATTGCCCCTGTCTCCTCCTGCCCACATGGTGCCCATCTGCGGACCCCTTTCTCAGTGATACGATTATATTCCAAATTACATTGGCTTGGCAGATCCACGTATGTCAGCAACTCTGCCCCAGTGTGTTTCCACACTGTCCTTTTAGGACTGGGGTAAACTCTGCCGCCTTGTCCTCCCTCCTTTCTCCTCCTGGCGTGACATACTGTGTGAATCTGCTTCTTTCATCTTCTCTCAGGGTAGCACTGGGACTTTCCAAATCAGGGTTTTTAGTTCTGTGCCTTCCCCTTTCTGAGTTTCTTCCTTATGCCTCTTCACTTTCTCCCCTGCGACTGGCAGCTCTGTTGCTGGATTTCTTTTGTCCTTTCATTCTTCTTTAAGACTTTGTTCTAGCACTGACAAAAGAAACCCTGTTAGTGTTTCTAGCCTTGGAATTTGGTGCTTATGATGCTAAAAAATACTTCTCTCCTAAAATCTGTGACAAAGTACTTCTCTCCTGAAATGTCTATTGTGTCTATATTCTACTCCTTGGTTATTACATAATCAAAGGTGAGTTGGCATTTCCTTCTAGGACTTTGTTAATTTCACTTCTTCAATCACTTCCTCCTTGTTGGCTGGAACTGAGTTTTTTATCTTCTGGGAGAGGAAGTTCTCAGCAAAGCCACTCAAGATTTGATGAGTGCATTCGTTGGCCAAGTCCAGGACCTAGACTCTAGATGGTTGATCTCCCATAATTACTGAGCAGTGTAAAATAAGGATGTTTGATTGTGTAAAGGTGTTAAACTTCTGTGTAAACGCAAAACTTTAATGCCATGGAGAGTTAGTCCAGAATTTGCCAACCTCTGATTTGGGGTTCCTTTTCCTCCCTGACATTTGAGGGTTGGAAAATCTAACAACATCTCATGAAAAATTATGAGGCTATCACACAGGGCCAAATAGGTTTTCACAAGGAGAGATGTTTGGTGTGATGGCTCCAGAAAGGATCTATCAAAGTTAATTTTGATGTGTGCTCAATCAGAGCAGACCCCTGTTGACTTATTCATGTCGTGTCCCCAGGCCAGTGTGGATGATTAAAATTTTTGGGTGGAGACTGATCAAATGAGCCATCTCCTTACAAGTCCTCACTTGCTAGTTCTTGCTGGCTCCTTTCTTAGGTTTCACTCCCTGTTCCCCAAAGAGTGTGAGCCCTGGAAAGTATTTTAGAGTCATTTAGTTCAGTGCCTTTGTGTGGGAGGATCACATCCCTGGGCCCTGCCTGGTAGATTGTTCTGCTCTAGCTGACTGGGCAAGTTTCCCTGCCTTCTCTCACTTCTGCGTGGGATTTCCTTCTGAAATTGATTGTTAAGTCAAGAGCATGACCTTCCCCTGTCCTACTCCACAGGGGCTTAAAGGCACCTGAGACCTCTGGCTCATCTCTCTGACTGAGCTCCCAAGGTCAGGTTATAGCTGGGGGACAAGACTTGCCGGCAGATCAGGCACGTCTCAGACGCCAGCACAGATGCCCGACTTCTACCTCAAGTTCTTCCTGCCCACACTGGGTGCTGGGGTGGAGAGAGGGCACGGCGCTGCACTGTGCTCTTGGGGAAACCCAGGGCCCTGAAATCTCAATGCTAGCTCGGGGCCACTCTCTTTAGCGGAAGTTGGCCAGTCAGTCCTGTCTTCGCCAGGAGTTGGGACCCTGCCTGACTGTCTCCTTACAAGGGGATGAGACTGGACTGAGCTGAGATGGGAGGCGGGGCCGGGGGTTGGGGAGGCAGGATAAACCCGCAACACTTTCTCTGAACTCATATCACCCTTGCTGGCTTAGCATCTATAGTTTGTCAGATCACTTATCTCTTATGTTGACAAAGATTCTCTGCTTCACCAAACTTTAGCCAGGCTCCTGGCCCATCTGTGCACTTCCTTGTAAAATCCTGTTTCAGCAGAACTCTGCTAAGTCATTTTAGCAGGAACCCTCTGTGCTCAATACCTGATCACCTTTGATAGCTAATCGGATTCCTTAATCTCCACTATCTCCCAGGTGATGTCTGATCACGCTGGCCAGTCTTTGGCAAGGATCCTGTTAGGTTAGTTTAGCCAGAACCTCCCTTACCACTGACATTGTCTCTTAGTAATTTTTCATCCACTGACCCCCAGCCTGCTCCTGGGCTGTAAGTTCCCACTTGCCTATGCTGTATTCAGAGTTGAGCCCAAACTCTTTCCCCGCACTGCAAGAAGACATTGCAGTGGTCCCTATATGTATGTTGGTGGTCTTGAATAAAGACTTATTGTGTGTTAACAAGTATCATTGAATAATTGTTTTCTTTAACAACATTATTCTGTAGACAACCACCGAATTCAAGAATTCTAGATTTAAAGAAATTAGCTAGCCTTTGTGAAATCCAGCAAGTTCCTTGACTTCCTCCTTCCAAAGGTTGATTTTATAGAAGACGCTATTTTAAAATATCAAGGGTACAATAAGATTCACTTCAGTCTCATTGTGTGCCAGAACAGGGAAGTTTCCTTCTCCTTTTTAAAAGTTCTAGTCAGAAAGAAAGCAATCTTAAGTGTGAGCAAACAGACCCATCACCTGAATACCTAGAAAAGAACCTTTCAATTTGGCCTCCCCCAGGGAGTGAGCCTCCTTAGTTAGTAGGGGGTTGCTTTGAATGTGACTGGTTGGGAATGCATCTGGCCCTCGTCACCAGTGTGTAAATTCCTAGAAGGCAGTGACAAGATTGTCCACACCCATTCCACCTTGCCTGTGGATTGCACTCCACAAATGGGCTGATGGATTCCAGGGGCACTCAGTGGGTAAGTTGGGAAAACCAAAGAGGGGATTGGATGTAGCTGTGCCCTCCCAGCTGTGTCCCCAGAAGGTACTCAACTTCCTGGCCTGATGTCCTCATGTTTGAAATGTGGACAGCAAGACCTAACGCTTTAATTTTGTACTCTCTACTGGCTTTTTCTCACCAGACCCACTCAAGTCTTGCTCATCTAAAACAAAACTGGACAATGAAGGCAATACCTTCTCCCCACCCACCGTGTGTTTCTCTCGAAAGAGCACCTTCACTTGCTTCTCCTCCTACTCCTCAGCCCTCAGCAAGCTTGCTTCCCCCACCATTCATCCAGAGCTTCTCTCACGAAGGTCATTCTTGTCCCACCATCAGTGAATAATCCTTAGCATTGTTAACAACTTTCTCTGTAGCATTTCACACCATTTTTCATTTTTCTTGAACTACAACCTCCTCTTGTCCCAGTTTCTGCAATAATACACTGATCTTCCTTTGACTATTCCTTTCCCAGTCTCCTATATAATCTTCTGTCCACCCCTTAACTATTCTCGACTGCACATATTGTCTACTCCCTGCCCTCCTCTTTGCCTACTGGCCCATGCGCGTCTTACCATCCATCCAGATACCTGGGTCTGTCACCTTGAGGCTTTCTTCTCACTCACCACTCTTATCCCGTGTCTGATCAATCACCACGTCTGGTTCCTTCCGCCTTCCACACACCTCTGTGCACTTATCCGTGCATTTATGTCCTCTGCCTCTGTTATTGCCATAGTCCAGACAACAACTCCCAGCTCACCTCCTCAGTGCTCTCTCTGCTTCTAGTTGTGTGACCCTCCAACTTATTCTTTATTCCACATCCAGGGTGATATTTCCAAAATAGATGCAATCATGTAGAGCCAGAACCTGTGTGGGGCTTGGCCCATGGCAGATGCCAGTGACATTTTACCATGAATGAATGAATGAGTAAATGAATGAATGAATGGTATGTTACTGCTTAAAACCTCCAATAGTCTCCAATGGCTCTTAGCATCTCAGCTCTTTGACACAATTTTAGGCCTCCTGACCCGGCCCTTGTGCGCTCCTCTTGTTGGCCTTGAATAGACCATGCTCATCCTCCCTCTACCTGGAACGTCCTTCCCTCCTTCAGCTGGGTAAGTGTAATTCAGCCCTTAGATCTCAGTTTTCATGGACCTTTTCCTGCCCCACCTGCTTAATTGTCCTATGTCACTTCCTGCTCCACCTATTGTATACTTACTACATTTTATTGCAATTGTTTGCAGTACCAATTTACACACCCACTGGCAGTATCTCAGCAGCCCCATGATGCCGTATTCTTGGTGACACTTGGTGTAGCCAGACACTCTATTTTGACACTCTATTTGGTGTAAAATGGCATCTTGTGGCTTAATTTGCATTTCTGTAATTTTTAATGAGGTTTGATATCTTCAAATATTTACTAGTCATTTGTATTTACTCTTATGAAATGCATATACTTTTTACCTGCTGGACTATTTTTATTTTTAAAATTTATTTGTAATAGTTCTTTATACATTCTGAACACCAATCCTTTGTGTGATGCATGCATTGAAAATATCGTATCCCAGTTTGTGGCTTACCTTATCACTTTTTAATGGTGCCTCTCAAATGTTAAAAAAGTTTAACATTTAAATGAGGTCAAATTGACCAGTTTTTCATTTGTGGTTTATGCCTTCGGTGTTGTGGGTGAAGAGTCCCTGCCTAACCCAAAGTCGCAAAGATATTCTTCTAGATTTTGTTCTTAAAGTTTTAAAGTTTTGCTTTTCCCATTTGTGCACATTTCTCATTTGCTGCATTTAATCAACTGCCTCTTCTGCTGGAAAGCGAGCTCCATGAGGGCAGGAGGCATCGGTCTTGTCTCACCTTGATCCCAGAGCCCTGCACAGTGACTGGTATCCTGTAGGGGATAGCGAGTAACTGCTGCCTGACTGACTCAGTGAATGAATGCTCGAATGACTGAAGGTAGAAACAAAGTGGTGTAGGAGTTTAGAGGGAGCAGGAGATACCTTTGAAGAGATGAAGGAGGCGAGAGTGTACAGTAGTGGTTCTCAGTTCCGGGTCCGCACTGGAGTCACCTGGAGAGGTACTGTGGAGGGTTCCACCCCAGGAGGTTCACCGTGACTGGTCTGAGGCATGATCTGGGCAGTAGGTGATGCAAATGTGTGGTCAGGATGGACGGCTGCTGGATTTGGAGGTAAAAATGACATAGTGGTCAAGGGTACAGGCATCGGTGACAACAGACCTGGGCTTGAATTTCAGCTTTTTCACTGACTAGCCATGTGCTCTTGTACTTGTTGAGCCTGTTTGCTCACCTCTGAAATGGGTGTGATGACACCTGCCTGGCACGGTTGTTGTGAGAGTTAGAGAGGTAAGCTGTGTTCCTGGAATGAAGTGTGTTCTTAATAGGTTTTTTTTTTTTCCTTTTCAAGGATGAGGTGGCATCTGAGCCAAACTGGGAAGACATGCTGGGGAGAGTGAGCCTGCCAGTTAGCCCCGTAGTGGAGCAGGAAAGAAAGCAGGGAATCTGCCGGGGAGAAAGATGGGGAAAAGGGTGTAAAAGGCATGACTTCCCAGGGTTTCCCAGGTGCCCTGCTCAGCCATAAGCCAGCAAGGGTTCTGGATTCTCTCTCTCTCTCTCTCTTTGTCTTTCTCTGTCTCTCTCTCCTTCCAGGAACAGAACAGTGGCTGGTGCTGAGGAGGAGGATCCGAGCAGGGTAGGAGTGGGGGTCAGGGGAGCAGAAGCAAGAACGGAGGCCCATCCATGTAGGGAAACAATGAGGGTTTTGGTCCAGGGAGGAGGAATACTGGCACTTGGGGAGGGGTCGGGAGTGGCGCAGAACCCTGCTTTAGGACAGGTGGGGAGTATTTTCCATGAAAAATGGAGTGGAGCAGCTTTAGTCGGCTTCCTGGAGTGCCAAGCTGTGTAGATGGTCTTTAAAAGCCATGCAGTGGGGTTTGAATCTGGTGTTCAAGTTCATAGGTTATTAATATCATGACACTTGGAGCCTATTTGGGAGAACTCAAGTGAGCAGCCTGGAAGTTCTGTGTTGGTTTAGGAGATGGCTCAGGATGCACGCCACGCTCATGTCATTGACTGCACACCTGGCACAGTCGCCTGGCTGTCCCCTAAGCACCTTCACCTTACCATGTCCTAAACAGAACTATTGATATTCCTGCCCAAGCTGTCCCTCCCCAGCCTCCCACTTCTCACTAAATGCTGCTCCAACTACCCAGTTGCTCAAGTAAAAATCTAAGTACTCGTCCTGGAATCCTTCCTGCTCCCTCACCATCCCACCCCCTCCATCAGTGTGTTCTGTGGGCTCCGCCTCTGAAGTAGGCCTGGCCTTTGCCTCCCTGGTCACTCCAGCCAGCCCTCCTGGGGCTCCAGCCTCCTCCTTCCAAGCTCTCTCCCTCACCTTCCTGGTGTCGCCTGTCACATCAGACACATGCATCAGTGCAATCAGGAAATCTGAAATGTAACCGATACAACTGGGTATAGTTATACTTACCGATTTCTCTTCCTTAACCATTTTATATTTATGTTTGGAAACACGTCACCTTTCTTCACTTGCCTACTAACAGATTTTATTAGTTGACAAAATCTGCTGATAGTATCAGTACTAAGTGATTGTTTTGGAACACCTAGCTTTAATTATTCTTCTTATCATATATGGGAGTTACTCTTTGTAAAGAGTAACTGAGTTTTTCAAAACAAACAGAAATTTGGGGTGTGCCCATGGAGCATGACTCATGGAACCAGATTCTTAGAGGGACCTCAGCAAGTTTCCAGGTTGCTGTTAATGAGCTTTGCTGGCTCTTTGGGGAGTGTCGGCCCTTTGGCGGGGCCACCACTGTTCAAATGCTTGGCTGCAGCATTGCCTGCCCACGTGTTGCTTGTTTCTATTGAACTGTCAGGGATTCAGCTCTTTGGGGTCTAATTAACGATACTCAAATTCACAACAAGCCAGAATGCCAAGGTATTCCATTTCTGATGAAGGCCATATTTACAGTGATTGTATCTGGTCAAATTCAAATTAGGATTAGAGTTCTGACAAATACATAACATATGTGAGAGCTATGAGGTTAAATACTCGAAATTTGTATTTTCTTAGAAAATCTGAATATGTGACTGCCATTGACATACCTTTCGGAAGACTATGATTTTTGTACTCCTAATACTAAGAGACAAGGAAAACTAGATTAAGAGCCAGATTGCTTTATTGCTGGTTTTCTTTCTAAAACCTAGATTGGTTTCCATCATTCCCTGGCCCCCATTCATTAATGGTTCCCCCATTGTCTATTGAATAAAATACACATTCCTGCTTTTGGCAATTTGGCTGAGTATAGACTCTGCAGGGTCTTTCTGACTCAAAACAAATAAATTTTAGATGGGACAGATTTTGAAATACATTTCTGGACTCCCAGTAAGAAAAGAAAATCTCATAAATTTGTTTTTCTGTCTCCTCCTGAGTCCCCCAAGGTGAGCTTAAGTCAGAGTGGTGGTGAGCAGCAAGGAAACACACATCAAAGGCAGTCTTCCTCTGAGGGAAAAAACTTATATCAGCATTGCAAGTGGTGGGGCCTTTGAACTATAGGCCAGTGGCAAGAGTTGGGGGCTGACCCCCAAGGGCCTGCCTCAATCTGGGACCTTCCAAGCATGTTTAAGTCATTTCCAGGTTGTTGGCATTCCCCTGGACTCCCAGGAAAAGCAGACACAATCCTCTCTGGAGGCAAGGCCCCCAATTCATCCATAGATTACAATTCCCACAGACTAAGATCAACCACGTGCAAGCTCACAGTCAAGTTCACCAAACACACAGAGCAACACATCATGAGTGGCATGAATGAGAATCAACATAAACAACTGACACCAGTTGGGATCCTCTGAGACTTCAACTTTAGTATTACTGAATAAGGAACATAACTGCCACAATAGCAAATATGCATCTGATACTTACCGTGTGCCAGGCTCTGTTATAAGTACTCTACACATTGTGCCAGATACTGACTCAGCTCCACACTCACCCTCCTACTGTGCCCTTTAATTTGCACCAGATTAAAAGGTGGGATGAAGGTGGCAGCTATTCTGCTCTTGGCAGTACCTCTGGCAGCACCAGCAAAATGGGCAGTACTGTGGCTGTCACAGTGAACTGGTCTCCTGGCAGTGTAGACTTAGACGAGCAAGGTCCCTGAAGGGACAGGGGCCAGCAGATGACCAGGGCCTGCTGGAATGGCTGCATGGCTCTGTGGAAGCGGAGCAGAGTTGGCTCCGAGGAGCCTTGGATCCTGCAGGTGCAGTATCAGCTTTCTGTAGTTTCTGATCTCTGAGTCACACCTTCTTTCCCTTTTATGATCCTCCAGCTCTTCTGATTTTGTAACTGCCTTCCCTGTGTATAATTCCCTCTCTTATTGAAATAGCTAGACTGGTTTCTGTTTCCTGATAAGACATTGCCTTGTACACATGTAGTAACTAATTTATTCCTTATATCTCCGTGAGGGAGGTACAAAAATTATCCTCATGTTACTGATGAGAAAACAAGGAGCAGAGTAATGAAGTCATTTGCCTAAGGTTGCACACTTAGGGGAGGGGTTGATATAACAGATAGCCATGTAGGAAATGTTCAAAGAAATAAAAGGTGAAATTTAAAAATTAAACAAGGCAGGTTTGAAAAAATGAAATAATCTCCTATAAGTAAAAAAATATAATTTTTGAAATACATATCTTAGTGGATGGGTTAAGTAGCTGAAGAAAGAATTAATGAACTGGAAGATAGTTCTGAAGAAATTATTCAGAATTCAGCATAGATGGAAAAAGTAAATGGGAATTTTAGAGAAGTAATTTATAAAACTAAGTGGAAGTTATAAAAGAGAGGTTAAGTGGTAGAGAGGGTAGAATGGGAATTGACATTGGTCTAATTGGAGAATAAAGAGAATGGAAAAGCAATATTTAAAGAGATGGCTAAGAATTTTTTAGAACTACTGAAAACTAAGACTCCACAGATGCAGTGTAACCAGCTCCATAAGCAAGAAAACGTTTTTTTACAGCTCTCTTATGTTTCAAGTTCCCAGGTCAGTATTTGCTGCCTAGAACTCTGTAACTTTCTGTTGCACTGATGCATTCCCTTTGGAATTTCTTTCCCGGAAACAGCGGGGCCTCCTTGCAGTCATGAGATAACTGCAAAGTCTGACACCACCTTTTTGCCTGGAGAAGACAAGATAAACAATACTCCACCACAGATTGTGCCGAAGGACCCGCTGAGCCTGCGCACAAGCTGAAAGAATGACCAATATTAACCCCTAGCTCATTATACTAAAATCCCCGCCCAGGGAGGGACTTATCTGCCATTTTTGATCATGGGACGTATGTACTGGTGTGATTTCTCACTGCACTTGCATGCCCTGCTCTCCATCCCAAACATGTAAGGATGCTCACTCCCCTCATGCATTATTCATTTCGCCTCCAGAAAAACCCCCTGACCCTGTTGGTTGGAGAGGTGGATTTGAGGCAGTTCATACCTCCCCCTCCTAGCAGATGCATCTTCTGCAATAAATCCTTTCTTCCTTGACAATCCTCCTTGTCTCAGTAATTGGCTTTCTGTGTGGTGAGCATCAGTGAACCCCCCTTGTGGGTTTGTTAACAAGAAGAAACACAATGTACACCAGGGAGGACAAATAAATACATGACAAATACATTGTAATATTAATATTAACCAAAGATAAAGAGAAGATCTTAAAATTGGTCAGGGGGGGAAAGGCAGACCTCTTAGGAAGAAATGACAATTATAATGGCAGACTTCTCTACAACAACAGTGGAAACCAAATTCAGCGGAACAATATCTTCAAAATATTGAAAGAGTTCATTCATCTTTGAAGAGTAAGGGTAGAAAGTATGCTTCGGTGGAAGACTCATTCTGCCCTACAGAAAATATCAACATCAACAAAAAGGAATGAAGGTTATATAAAAACGTTTTCATATAAACAAAAACTGAGAGAATTTATCACCAACAAGTATTTGCTGAATGGATTTTTAAAGAAAATTTTCAGGAAGAAGAAAAATAATCTCATGAGGCAGGTCTGAGTTACCAAAAAAGAAAAGGAACAAAGAAACTGTTCAAATTATGGGTAAATTTGAAAAAACAATTGCCTGCATAAATAATAATAATAACAATGACAATGATGCTATTAGTAATTAGTTGATGGGGTTAAAAAAAGGACAGAACTGAAATACTAGACAACTAAAGCATGCAAAGTATTCAGAAGTTACTTGGAAGTTAAAGTTCTAGACCCTTCTATCCTTCCAGAGGGAAGTAAAGATATTAATTTTTGACTCTGTTAATTACACAGCACAACACCTAAGGATAATCATAAAAATAATAGACATAGAGGGTATAACTTCTGAGATAGTCAAGGGAAAAACATGGAATAAGAAAACTAACCAACAAACATCTCAATCAATCAAAAAAATAAAAGGTTTGGAAGGAGAAAATCAAAGCCTAGAAAAAGTAGAGTAAATAGAAATGGGAAAGAAAAAGGTAGAAACAAGTCCAGAAATATCGATGATACACTAAACTCACTATTAAAAGATGGACAAATACCAACAACAACAAAACAGTCTAAAGTGACTATAGCAGCGCTAACCAGAATGGGCTCTAAGAAGTATTATTGTGAGGGTCACATCGTGCAGAATGAAGCACAAACCCAGGAGTCAGGAATTTGAAGGCCTCCATACCCTCCTCCTCTGCCTTTCCATCTTTATCCCCCACCACGCTTCAGTGCATACCCTGAACTATGACTCACTGTTCTTGATACAAATTCCATGGTCTCTGAGCTCAAATCATTCCCTCTGCCTGGCATAACTGCTTCGTACACATCCCCTATTGAATTCCTATCTTAATGCCCCATCTACTCCAAGGCAATGCCCTATTGGGGTTACTCTCTCTCCCATTTCGCTAGATTGCTTTATTTTCACTTCCGTTATATTATTAATATTTATCACATCTGTCCTGTGCCACAGTTTTTCACTTTGTGTCTGCCTTTCCTCTTTTCTAGACCCTCAATGCTCCTGGAGGTTTGCATCATTTCCTTTTTATTTGCTTGTTCCCCACAGCACAGTGAGTGCTTAGTAAGTGATTATTGACTTAAATTGAATTTTATTTAAATGGACATATTCCACATCTAATTGGCTTCTGGCCCATTGCACTCTTCCTGTCTACTGGAAACAGGGCATGGAAAACCACATCAAAGGTAGGGCTGTGCCATGTGAAAGAGCATGAAACCTTCCCCCTGAGTCCTGAAAAAGAGCAGAGAAAGGTGCAAAAGCAAAATTTCCTGCTTTTTAACGATGTAAGAATGTGGACTTCATCATGCTTAGGTGGGACTTTATCATGAAGTTATTGCTCATGACTTACAACTGCATTGTTTACTCAAATACCAATTTACCTTCTGTGTAGGGACCTGAGGACAGGAATTCTATTGATGCAGACTCTTGACAATAAGGCCAACACTCAGAGAATTTTTATCATGCAGTTTTTGAAGAACTCTGTTTTATATTTCTTCAACTAATATTTATCTTAGTTGGTGGTTTAGCTCAGTTGTAGGATAATTGAATGTTTGGGATATCTTCATAAATGATGGCTTTGGTTTTATAAGAGTTATTCCGAAGCTACTACTTCTGACAATAATTAAATGGCATATTCATTTGTTTAAATGGCATATTCAGTTGTTTTTTAAGGCCTATCCTAGAATGTGACAGTAAAATCTATGTGTGGGAAAATACTTATCCTTCTGTCCTTTATATTAATAGCAGGATATGAACTTAATTTATCCCCAAAATGAAAACAGGTGATTAAAGGGTAGTTTTCCAAGAAAATGGGTGGGACAAAACATTCTCTGTTTTAGTCTGTTGGAAATCACTCATCCATCAGACTGTTCCAACTGACCCTGACTCATGTGAATAGATTAAAATGAGAATTAGTGACATCAATTTACATTTTAAAGAAACTTTCCTACGTTTTAGATAGACTGTTGGTTGGAAAAGCTGATAGATCTATAATTTGGGGAGAATAGGCTGCTGTCCTTAGTGGTTTGACATATTTCAAAGCTATACCTAATTTTGTCACAAAATAGTTCGGATTTTTCCAAAACCTTGAGTTGTGTAGTGCTGAGAAGTATTGAGCCGTTTACCTGAAAGGGATAGGACTGAGAGATAATTTGAACTAATTCAGAGCTGGACACTACTGACATCTGCTCTGGGCCTCACTGGCAGCTCAGATATGGAGAGTGGGGGGAGAGAGAGGTCAGGGCTTTAAAGTGGGAGCCACGCCAGGCATATTCGGGTTGATCGGCAGCGTAGGAGAGATTGGGCCAGTGAACCTTGAGGAAGAGGGGTGTGCATTTGTTGATCCTGTGCCAAGGGCACTATGGAAAATACTGGAAATATGAAGTTGAGTAAGACATGGTTTCTGATCTCAAGGAGCTCACAGGTTTAGGGGAAGACAGATGAAAATACTTAAAAATTATGATAGCGTGTTACAAAGGCTGTGTTAGAAGTATGTGCATGGGACAAGAGGAGGGCCAGGTGGTTGAGTCTGGGAGCATTGGGGAACACATTTTTGGGCAGCTGCTATTACATTGAGCATTAAAGGAAGAGTGGTACCCAAGGGGGCAGGGGGAGTGCCAGGCAAAAGGGCTTCAGGCAGGGTCTCTGCAGGGGAGTGACAAGCGATGAGACTGGGGAAGTAGACAGGGACCAGATTAGGAGGGACCTGGTGCACTAGGCAAGGGAAATCTGAGCAACACAATCAGATTTGCATTTTAGCAAGTTCATTTTCTGCACGGTAGTAGAGAAAGGGCTGGGGTTGTCCTGGCTCAAGGCAGGGAGACAGGTAGTCTAGAGGGGAAATGATGAGGCCCTGAGAATGGAAGGGAGAGAAATAAGGTATGTTCAAGGCAGAATCAGAATGGACTTAATGACCAGTTGGATGTGTGTGGCAGTTGAGGAAGCAAAGTTGAGGATAATTCTGGGATTTCTAGGCTGATACACTGAAGACACCACCCAGAAACCAGGGGGGTAATCAGCTTTGTTTGCTTTGGGGAGGGAGGGCGGGGGGATATGTGTATTTGATATGCCTTTGGGATTTAGAGGTAGAGCCCTCCAGACAGTGGTTGAATATGTACATTTCTTAGTGACTGACAGACCACAGACCCACATCAGTCAGGAATCAGCAAACGTAATTGGATGGATACACCTGGAACATGGTACCCTACAATTGGAGCAAGTCTCTCTCTGTGAAATGAGAATAAGAAGAACCTTGCCCTGGTGGAATACACTGTTAGGAGTAAATGTGATCAACTGCTGTACAAAGCCTCTCATGTAGTAAGTGCTTGATAAGCACTTGATAAATATTGTTGTTGTAATTTGTTTCCTAAGTAAGATGCTACTGGGAGAATCTTTGGAACCCAAATTAAAAACCAACCAACCAACCAACCAGCAAACTCTCTCCTTTACAAGGGTCACAGACCACGGAGGGCAGATCTGAATGGAGCAGGCAGAGAGACGGCTGAGGGCCCTGGGGAGACCAGCATGGCCCCGGACAGGACCAGGCAAGATGCAAGAAGGGTAAGTAATGGGATTGAACAGGGTCTAAGCCAGGCAGTCACGAGGATCCTCTAAGACCCAGACTAACTTTTTTTTTTAAATGAAGCTTAAGGTATTCTAGGAATTTCAGCCAGAGCAGGATTAATCAAGGAGTGCAGGGTGGGGAGGGCTGCAGGAGGCCATCTGAGAGAGCCGCCTTATGAGCCGCTGCATCAGCACCGCTCACCCTCCTTCCCTTGGATCTACTTTGCAAAGGACCCTCCCCTAAGCCACCAGGGACAGGGTCTTCCCCACATAGTTGTGGCCCCCGGGGTCCTGGAGCAGTGAGAGGAAGACAGAGTCTTGAGAGATTGCACTAAAAGTCACGGTGCTTGGCAAGGTGTCGTTGTCCTTTCCCAAGCCTGACCTGAGGACTGTGCTGGCAGGGGGCTGCTGCCAAGATCACAGCGGCTACTCTAGGCTCCGGAGCCGTACTCTCCTGTATTTGTTTCCTTCTGGGGCTTCCTCTCTTCCAACAGCTGTGAGATGCAGGATGACCCACTGAATTATTCCAATCCTGGAAGTTTCCAACTTTTCCAAATGACAATGGGGACTGTGGTATGGGTGGGGAAACGAGGCCCTGGGGGTAGCGTGCTCAGGAAGTGCTTAAAGCTCTCCCAGTCTGGGAAATTCTGGGGGAAAAAATGGCATTTTTGTCATTCCAGATTGATGTAAAAGCATGACATGAGCAGTGAGTTGGGGGTGACTCACACCGGGACTGGGTTTCTGATTCTGCCTAATCCAGACGGATCAGAAGCAGTAATGGGCTGGTGGGCAGCCTCCAGTGCCTCCCTTAGGTGTTGGTGAAACGGCCCCAGATTATTGGGTCACGTTCTGGTGACCAGCTTGGGGACCACAGGGTAGAGAGAGTAATGGGAAATGCCGCGGCTCCGGCTCTGATGCCTGTCCTGCCATTCCCCGCCGGGCGACGTCTCAGGGGCATCTTGCCTTCCCTGCCCAGCCGTGTAGTTCAGCTGAGGGCGTGTGGAGACCAAATAGCTTCTTCAGAGTTCTACTTTCCTCAAGCAGCCATGCTTGAAGAACTCGAGGAGCTAACTAGACCTGGTAACTGTTCAGCAGGTCAAAGCATCTCCCAGGTGGAGGTGGGGTAGAAGGATGGAAAAAGGAAGTATATGTAGTTTTCTTCTGAGACTTGCTAAAAATATATTTGCAGAGAAAATACCCTGATTCTTGAGCCTTGAGCCCTCCAGGAAACCTTGGAATATTAGGGTAGCCATACTCAAGGGAGTCTAAGAATTCCTGCATCACCCACCTTCTTTAATTCCCACAACAACCCTGCATAATACTGGGGAACACTGGCCAGTCACCCTCCAAATGATGGGCAGTGATGGTGGGTGGCCTCATGGCGGGGTGGGGCGGTGAGGTAGAAAGGTTGGTTCTAAACCTAAGACTTTAATTTATTGCTTCACAGTATTCTTCCCATATAGTGTTATTCAGGTATAATTGACAAGTAAAAATTGTATATATCTATGGTGAGCAATGTGATATTTTGATCTACATATACATTGTGGAATGATTAAATCAAGATAATTAACATACCCATTCATAGTGTTTTGATGCAATTAAACTCAGGCACAAAATATAGTTACTGCTGATGGATAGGGCTGCTCTGTCTGGGTAGTATGTCTGGGGTGTCCTGGACCAGGGTGCTTTCATGCTGGTAATAAATCTACCCTTCTGGGGCTGCTCCACTTTCCTTTTCTTCTGGGCCCTCCCTGAGAATTAGGACATGGCCACTTTCTCTGCACGGGCCTCCCAAAAGCAAAATGTCCTTCTTCAACTCTTTAAGGACAGGGACTTGGACCATCTGCTGCTGCAGTGTACCCAGAGCACAGAGCTAAGTACGTGGCAGGTGCATCAGAAAATGCCCTTAGATTGATCTTGGCCATAAGCATCATGGCTGCATTTTACATATATATGAATTATAGCATGGCTGAACCAGGACTTGTGTGCTGCTGCTGGAATCCCAGGCTATACAAGGTGGATATTATGATACTGAAATTCCTAGAACTTTTTATTAGTTCTTAAAAATTATACAAGCTTAGGGTAAGAAATCAAACAGTGCAAAAGAGTTCATTGTGAAAAGTAAAATTCTCTGTCTCTGCTCAGAGACAGATATTGCAGCTTAGACATTACTGCCATCAATATATTTTTTTCTTTTTTAGTGTGCCATTTTGATGGTTTATGGAACTTACAGCTCAGGAAGCTGGACACTAGAGTCAATCTCAGAAAATCGTTGCTGTAGATATTAGGCATGACCATTTCATGAAGACCTAGCCACACACACACTGGGGAGATTTCCCATGGGGCCCACTGGTGACTTGTCCCTTTTGCTCTGTGCCCAAGTCAGACTCAGAACACCCTGGGGTCAGCTGTGGGGAGAATGTGGCATGGGGTTGGCAGGAGCCCACTTAATGTTGTCCTAGGCTACCTGGGAGTGTCCTCCAGGGAAACCAGGTCCCCAGAGGCTCTTAGGAAGGAAGGAATCTTGGATGTTTGAGGTTTTTCTAGTCCCACAGCTCAGGGAGGAATGGTTTGGCTTTGGCTCACGTGCCTCTTTGCCGAGTTGGATGGGATGTGCCTGTGAGACACCGAGCTGGCCCTAGATTGAGGACAGGAGCCAGAGGTCAGGAAGCCGTGGGGTTGTAGGAAATCCCAGCAGAGGGGATGGGGAGCCACAGTGGTTGTGGTGGTCGTGGTGGGCAGAATGGGGCAGAGTTGGTGGGAAATCACATTACCACAGACCTAGTGGGCTGCTGCTGAGTGACCGACCTCCTTTGCTGACTTGGCTCATTTTGGGCCCTCTAGCGGCAGATGACCGGCAGGCACGAAAGCATCGCACCTTCCCGTCGGGCAAGACAAGGCGAGTCTGAGTTTTCCTGAGAGGAAATCTGACAGCAGCAGCAGACAGACAGATCTGCTGAGGAGAGACATGCAGATAGCTAGGAAATCAGATCTGTGTTTTTGAGGACTGCCGGCTGAGGAGCTCTCAACGACAGATCAGATGAGGGGAGAATCTGGGGCCGCCCATGAGTCAGGCCACCACAGAGGCTGTCTCTTGGGCAGTGTCTCATTGACGTTGGGATCTTCTTTGCAGCGGGGCCTGAGGTCTGCGGGTAAAGGGTGAGTTAGTCAGAGAGGCCTGCTGCAGAGCTAACCACACGCTCTCCCAGGAGTGTGAGCATGCAGGCACACACAGGCGGGCGGGCAGCCCTTCTCCTTTCGCCACCAGGACCTTGTAGAGGCTGACTTGGCTCTGTCATGTGGGAAAATGGGTTGTACTTAGTACATAAAGATAAAGGGCTTAGAAACCCCATCCATCCTGCAACCCTGCCCCAGGCCATAGGTGCTGACAGGTGCCCACGATTCCAAGGCAGGGCCTCAGTACAAGCTTGTGGTCACTTGCCCACCTGTGACACCCTCCAACTAATGAAGGGGCTCTGCACTCTCTCTCTGCCTCTAGCAAGTGGAGGCCTCAGGCCCTAGCAAGAGATAGTGGCCATTTGAGTGAACCAATGGGCAAATGCCAGTTGTTATCCAAATACATTTCCTTGGGACAGGGGAGGGGTGTTTATGTCATCTGACCCCCTTCCCCATTTGCTGGCCTTGTCCCCATAGCTGGACAGGCTACGGTGGGACAGATTCAGGAAGGAGCCTTGCTGGGGAGGCCCAAACCACTGGCCTGACGAGAGTAATGCCAGGCCTGGCTCACGACCCGTGCGTGACATGCTGGCTATGCTGAGTCATCTCTGCCTGATCTTATGAAAACCCCTTTCCTATGACAGAGGAGACGGGGACTCCTCATTTTCAGTTTATGTAAAGTAGACGAGACGGGTGAGGAGTTCATGCGATGGTTCAGGAGAGGGTACAGAGGCAGACGCCAGAGCTGGGGCTTATTTCCACGTCTTTGGGCAGAGGGTACTTTCCATCATGGCCTCGGCCCCACCGCCCCCCATGAGCCAGCACTGCTGGGGGGCATGGGAAGGGGAGTGGAGGCATGCTGTCTGATCCGGAGGAGCTCGTGTCCCCGTGAGACAGAGGACATGCACACGCACACCTGCACGCCAAGAATTACCAAACAGACACCAGTGACATTTCCAAGTAAAAATTGCAAGAATATGGACAGTAGGGACTTAAGTAGGGAGCATGGATGTTGGGGTGCTCATGAAGGGGCCGCCCTGACTACAGGAAGATTGAAGGAAGATCACCACTGTTTGTATCCAAAACAAAGCCAGCACCTGTCATCTCTTGTTTTATACTGGAGAAAATGTTAGGGCCGGGTCCTCAGGCTCCCTAAGTGTGAGGTTCTCCACACTGAAGCCTTTTCCTCCAATGGTCTCTTGGGGTCAGAGGCTGTTTTGGTCTTATTTCCTCTTTTAAGCTGCAGTGGGAACATGCTGGACACACAAGAAATCATAAATCAGGAGGGTGACTGAAATGCAGGAGTGGCCCACCTGAACTTCTGTAGCCGAGTTGGAAATCGTTTATATCCTGATTTAAAGGCTACACAGGAAGGCTTGTTAACCATAGAAAAATGAAGGCTTGTGGTGTGGGTATTTTCTTTTTAAATGTTGCTAAGATAGAAGTTTCAGCAATCAAAACACATGTGACACATATTTTATTGGTTTGATTTATTTAGGTGTTTCTGGGGCTAGTTTTGTAAGCTAGTTTTGAACGTGAGGAAATAGAATGATTTGATTATTTGAATTTACCAAAAAAAGTAGATATTTCTAAAGCAGCAGAAATAAAGAACGTTAGTGTTGGAAGGGTCCTCGGGTGTCCAATGCCTTCCAATGAGGAAGGGCACCTGAGACCGATAGCGTGACTTGTCTGGAACCACTCAGTGTGGCACAGAGGGAGCTGGGTCTGACTCACCACCACCGCCCGCCAGCCCTGGCTTTTCGTGACGCGTTATTGCCAGCAAAGCCTTCCACATGCCTTGTCTCATTTGGTCCATGCACGCTATAGCTATGGATAGCTTGTCCTTGATTCCTCCTTAAAACATTACAAGCATCCTATTCAGGTGAGGCTAGCTTTTCCCTTCACCCATGTCTGGCATACGTGACTGTGCCATGCCAGGCACAGTAAGGGGCCCCCTGAATCGTTACTTCTATAGTGAACCAGATGACAGGAGCTACCATGGATTGAGCATCTTCAGTGTGACAAGCACCCTGCCAGCCTCTTCATATTTATTACCTCATTTTATCCTTCCAACATCATTAAACATGGGGTATTCTTATCCTTCCTTCTTTGCAGGGGTATAAACCAGGCTTAAAGGAGTTAACACATTGACTGCCACACTAGGAAAAAAATTGTTTTCCTTGGGGCCATGATGTTTTATTACAAAAATAAAACAAAAACTTCGAAAACAAAATGATCCTTTCTAATTTAATGAAAAATCTGTTATTTTTTGTTGTTTTCTGTGCCTGAGTTATATGCAATTAAGTTGTCAATATTGATTATAACAACAAGAGTATCAACAAGATTTTCATGAACCAACTGCAGGGTTTTGCTCAGGGGGCCACCCATCATGTAACATGTATGCTACAGCACGGCAGCATGAGTTGCCTGCGCACCACGAAACTCCAAGGTAAAGAGACATGTGAGTTACATATGCTTCATAAGGCCCCCGGCTCAAAACTACCATGAGTTAAATACAACTCACATGGCAGTTAATGTGTTAAGTAACTTGCCCATGTTCCTGTAAACAGAAAGTGCAGTATAAGTCCTTTCTTAAGGTGGTCGATAGGTTCTTGGAAACTGTGACTTTAAGCAAAACAAGGTACACAGAAGATCCTTGAAAGATGTCATTCTGTTCAATGTTGTTTCATTGTAACATTGATGAGGGAAAAAAATTGGTTTTGTTATACTTCATTTTGTTTAGATTGCAGTTTCCAAGAACCTATCAATAAGGTTAAGTGAGGACTTACTGTGTTTTATTTAATCCAATATATTCAAAACATTATCATTTGAACATATAATCAATATAAAAATTGAGATATTTTACATTATGTACTGCATCTTTGAAATCTGCTGTGTGTTGTACACTTTACATTTCCTTTCTGATGACTCACATTTCAAATGCTTAATAGCCACTTGTGGGGCCTGGATGCCGTATAGGGCGGTGAAGGTCTGCAAATGAAGAAATGGAAAAACATTTCTGAAAGGATGGTTGTTGGGTGTTGATGCCACAGCTAACTCTTAAGGAGCTGAAATTAACCCTGGCATGGGATACTGAAAATATCAGCAAGAAGTTAGGTGACGTAGTAGTTGTTATGCCTAATTATTTTTATTTTTTGATTGGGGAAAGTTAAATATTTCAAATATCAAAGTTGTAATGAGATATAATAAAAAGAGAGCCAGTTCCAGGTATAGAATTGCTGAATTCATGTCCAAGCTCTGTTCTCCACCAGCTGAGCAATTTTGGAAAGGCCATTTAGCTGCTTTGAGCCTCAGTTTCCCCATTTGCAAAAGATTGTACTACCTGCCTTACAGGTAAACTTGTAAAATATTACCAGGATCACCCAGGGCTCACCTGTTTCCTTTTAAACATTGCAGCCCCTGCCCTGCCCTTTGTGCAAGCTCCAGAGATAGGAGTGAGCCTGAGTCGCGTAGCTAAGAACACAGGTTTCAGTCATTTCCCGTGTAATGACCACGTTTCTCAGGCCACACCCTCAGGGAGCACATTTTCCTACAACTCACTTCAATTGAAACCTTCATTTTGGGTTGTGGCAGAAAACTGAATCTAGTCTCTTGCAGGTAAGCTCTGGCAAATCCACAATTTTTGCAGTCATTTTATGTTTAAACCCAGTCAAGTTGGGGTTCCACTCCTCCCCTCTTTTCTCCCTTGAGGACACCCTCGATGTGGAGGGGTCTATGTAGCGTAGAGCTGTTGGTGGGGAGGGGCGGTGCATCTGTGGCCTTTGGGAACTGCTGACCGTGCCTGGCCGGTCGGTGCCTGGTCAGTGACCTTGCTCTTCCTGGTTCCTGCTGCAGGACAGTTGTGTCCTCCTTGTCCTGACGACAGCTTCCAGGCCTGTGGCCTGTCCCTGCTGAAAAATGGAATAGGGCAGCTTCTGGATTTTCTTCTGAATTTTCCTGGGGCCACGGGAAACTGTGCATGTGTCTGTGCACAGGGTGTGCTTCCGTCCAGACATTTCTTGCCGTTTCTTACCGTTTCTGCCGTTTCTAGGCTCTTAAGGCTGGTAGCCTCCTTGGGCTTCTTCTGGAAGCAAGGTGCAAGTCCTCTCCACCCTTGTCATTCACCCTCCCAGAACTCAGCCTAAAGGAGCGGGTAGCAGGTGCCAGGGCTCTCCTTCCCCCAGAGCCTCTTCTCTCCCTCCAGGGCAGCCTCTTCTTGTCTGTTGAAAAGGGTTGTCTGGCTCTTGTATGGAGTCATAGCTTTGAGGGATGTAGGTGGAGGTAAGGCAAATATCACATGGAATAAAAATTACCCTGTGTCAAAGAACAACGAGAGGTGGGCAGTTTCTAAAACGTTAAAACAGATTTTATTCAAGACAATTGCAATAGGGGAAAAGAGACCTCGGTATAGAATTGGGCTCAATTCTGAATACAGCATGGGCAAGTGGGAATTTATAGCTAAGGAGCAGGGTGGAGGTCGGTGGATAGAAAATTATGAAGAGGAAATGTCAGGGGTGAGGGATGTTCTGGCTAAACTGAGCTAACAGGATTTTGGCTGTAGACAGGCCAGTGTGATCAGACATCACCTGGGGGATGGTGAGGGATGAGGGATCCGATTAGCTATCAAGGATGATCAGATATGGGGAGTGATCAGATATTGAGGATGGGGTATTCTTGCTAAAGTGGCTTAGCAGGTTTCTTGCTAAAGCTAGTTTTTTACAAGGAACTGCACAGATGGGCCTAGGAGAAAGTTCAGGGGCCTGACTAAGGTTTGGTCAAACACAGATCCTTTGTCACCTGTCACACTGACATGCCCACCTGGCTTTCCTTGAGTCCACAGTTTTTCCTGGTATAGTTTTGGGGGGCTGGAGGAGGAGGGAGTTAGGGGAAGTAGTTGGAAAGGGAAAAGGAAAATAAGTAGGTATGCGCAGGGGAAACCTTTAGTTAAATTCCCACACTTTATCTTGCCACCAATGCTGCCTGTTTCTAGATTTGGCTACTGATGGCCATTACATGGGGGCTATTGGTCCCCATAGAGAGAAAAGCCAACGGGAAGCAACAGGAGCACCCAATCCTTTACACTGAAACAGAGGTTAGGAGGTGAGCTAGATGCTGTCTTGGCTCTAGATTGATTTAAGAACAGTGGGTTTGTAAGCCAAACAAAGCAAGTCCCCCTGAGGCTGATAAACGGTGACTTTGTTGGGAAGCGTCTGTGTTCAGAACTTTAAGTTGGAAACATCTCTAAAAATGTTTGCCATGAAGATTTTCTTCCAAAGGATAGTCTTTTCATTATTAGGTAGGCGTATTCTGGAGGCTTTAACAAACAGATACTGTGTTTACTAGAAAGTCATGGTTCAGAGAGCCCCATGCCAATCCTGCAAGCAGCCGGGGCCCAGACACTTCATTTGACACAAGGGCAGAGCCGCTGTCCACCCTCCAGACAGGAGACTCTCTCCCGCCACCTAGTGGCTTCATGCCCACATTTCAAGGGAGCTTCCTGGTGGTGGGTTTACCAGGCCAGGCTCTGTGACCAACTTAAGCAAAACAAAACTAAACTGAATAAAGAAATAGGGGGAAAAGTGCTGTAAGAGCAATCTGGCATTTGTGTTTCAGCTTCATGTCGATTCATTGCTTCCACAAATAGTTCCAGGCACTATTTTAAAACTGAAAATACATTTTTAGATGTGCCTTGTCTGTATTAAAAGATGGTTGGTATGAAATTTGCTGTGACTCATATTTTGGGGGGTAAGATGCAGGATTTTTGGGGGGGTCTGGGTCGTGGCATTCTAGAATGCTCAAAGAACCAACTGGTCACTGCTGGAACCAGGAAGAGCTGAGTTTCGGCCTCGGCCCAAGTGCTGAGTGTGCAAGTGCTTGTGTGTGCCAAAGCCACAGCAGAGGGAGAGGAAGCAGAAAGAGAGCTCTCTCTTTGCGTTTCTTTGAAGGAGTTAATGGCCCAAATGACATAAATATTTATTTTACTATTGAAATCAGAAACCACAGCAGTGTTTCCAGTGAAATTTGGCAGTTTGGGAGTTTTCTAAGCTGCACCGAACATGGTTTTGCATGCTGTCGGAATGAGCAACGGATGATGAAGAACATCCTTTTTCACTTCCTCTTGGATGTGGGTCGCTCCCACTCACAGGTTTAGAAAGCTTGGCCTTGAATCTAGTTTTCCCTGCTGCTTCCAGGCAAATCACTTAAGTTCCATCTTCTGCTCCTCCTTTTTCTTCTTTGAAGTTATTTTTTTCCCATAAAATTCAAACAACATGGAACTCGTAGAAGAAAAGGTCCAAATTCTCTTCTACAGCTCCCCTCTCCTCCATATGCGCTCTGATCCCAAGATAACCATCAGATGGTTGGCACCCTTCTAGGTTAAACCCTTTCCTTAGCATGTATATGTACATACATATATACTATTTTATTTTATTTTATTTGCCTAAATGGGGTCACACTTAGTCATATTATTTTCTTTTAAAATCATCTTTATTGAGGTATAATTTAGATACAATAAAACACCCATTTAAGTGTACATCTTGATAAGTTTTGACAAGTGTACAACTTGTGAAACTAATACCCCAATCAAGTCATAGAATATTTCCATCATTCCCTCCGCCCCCAAATTCCCTTATGCCTCTTTGCAGTCAACGACGCATCCCATCCCCAGGCAACCACTGATCTTTTTGTCACTGCAACTTCTATTGGCCCTTTCTATAATTTCATATAAATGGAATCATGCATTGTATAGTTCTTTTGTATCTGGCTTCTTTTGCTGACCATAACCTTTCTGAGATTTGTCCATGCTTTTCTGTTTGTCAATAGTTAATTTCTTTCTATTGTGAAGCAGTTTTCCATTGTATGTATGGCCCACAATTTGTATACCCATTCCACTGCTGATGACATTTGATTTGTTTCCAGATTTGGTCAATGAATGGAGCTACTATCAACATTCATTTACAAGTCTTTGTGTGGACTTGTGTTTTCATTTCTCTTGGTTAAGTAGCTAAAAATGGAATTGTCATACCAGTAAGTATATGTTTAACTTTGTAAGAAACTGCCAGTTTTCTGCAATAGTTATGCCATTTTGCATTTCCACCAGCAACGTATGAAAATTTTAGTTGCTCCACATCTTTGCCAAAACTTTTTGTTTTCTTTAATTTTAGACATTTAAGGGGGTGTATAGAGGCATCTCATTGTGGCTCTAGTTTTCTTTTCCCTGGTGACTAATGATGTTGAACATCTTTTCATGTGCTTTTTGACCATTTATTTATCTTCTTTTGTAAAGTGCCTGTTCAAATCTTTTGCTCATTTTTAAAATTTGTTGGTTTGTCTTATTATTGTATTGGAAGAGACCCATATTTATTTTTTATTCTTCATTTTGTATGCACATTGTTGGTCAGATATGATAATACCTGTCTTGCCTTCTCATCGGACTGGTCAGATGAGACAATGAGCGTGAAAAAGCTTTGCAAATAGGGAAGAATAATGTAAATGTTATTCATAAAGGGCATAAGGCCCTTCCTGTCATGGTCACAGAAGCTGTCTCTTTCTTCTGCCTTTCAAAAGCCAGCAGAAGTGTTACAGCTACTTGGGCCATTTGTTTTGGCTGTGATTAGTTAATCAGAGAGTTTTTTGTCTTTTCTAGCCTTGTCATTCTAATTTGTGACACACAATTAACCACAACATGTGTTTTTGGTTGTGACACTGGCCTGGGAAACCAAAGGATGTTGTGAAGTGGATTTCCTTGATTTTGTAACAATTCTGTGTTTTGCTGCATCTTCTGTTGACATAAGTTCATGGAAGCAAAACATGGAAGCAAAATACCCTGGAAATCTCCTTTTCTTCATGAAATTGATTTCTCTTAAATATAATGTTTGATTTTTTAAAAATGAGCCTTGGAAACATGGAGGCAAAGAGGGGAAACTCTACCACCCTCAGATCTCCATTACCCTCTCTCATAAAGTATAATTTCAGAGCCTTAAAAAAGTTTTTTTCTGCCCTGATTTGTATGTTTGTGAGTTTTGGTCTTTTAAGTATTTGGATTTAGTCTGTAAATCCTCAGAGACATGACTACAGAGTAAGGGTCCACAAAGCCTTCAGGATATGTTAAGCCCAGTGGGGCTGTCCTTATCTTTACAACAGAGAATCCTTGAAAACATTCCACACACCTTGTGCTAGGGGAGTAGCCAAGCAAACTTTAGTGTGTCCATGTGGTGGGATGTTTTGGGCTCATAACTACCCTTCTGTTAATTTCTTTATTTGGTTTTTATTTTGCTCTTTAACACTCTGATCAAAAACTAGAATCTAGTTGTCTTAGTCCATTTTGTGCTGGTATAACAGCGTACCTGAGGCTGGTAATTTATAATGAACAGAAGTTTATTTCTTAAGGTTCTGGAGGCTGGGAAGTCCAAGAATGGGGGGCTGCACCTGGTGAGGGCCTTCATGCTGTGTCATCCCATGGCATAAGGTGGAAGGGCAAGTGAGCATGCGCAAGAAGGATGGGGAAAGAGGGCTGAGCTCATCCTTTCACCAGGAACCCACTCCTGTGATAACTAACCCACTCCTGGGATATTAATCCATCCATTCCTCTCAACACTGTTGCATTGGGGATTAAGTTTCCAGCACATGAACTTTGGGGGACATGTTCAAACCATAGCATTCAGTAGTGAACTTAAGATGCCAGCTAATTATTTCTCTCCAAGTAAGCACACCTGGCAAGTACTCTGTAAATGTTTGTTTTACATTTTTAAGATACTATCAGTTTCACACTCTCTGCTCTTAACTCCACACTGCTCTCCGGTTTGTCCTAAGCCCATCTCTGTCTTGTTTTGTTTCTCCTCTGCTGTTTTGTCTTGGGGTTGATGGCTTATTCCAGTTCACATGTAAGGAAAGACCTGTACCAGCTGCCTTAATTCTACCTACCTAAAACCTTAGGAAGTCACCTGCTTCTCCCCAGGCCTCACTCTGCCCCAGGGTTTGGGTGTTCCTCATTTTTCTTGGCTCACGTCTCAGTTTCCTAACTAGCCTCCTGGCTCAGCCCTTCTCTTCCCAGACCCACCTTTCACACTGCCATGAAAGGGAGCGTTATAAAGGAAAAACTTGGCTGGGCAAGGTGGCTCATGCCTGTAATCCTAGCACTCTGGGAGGCTGAGGTGGGAGGATCACTTAAGGCCAAGAGTTCGAGACCCCATCTCTACAAAAAATAGAAAAATTAGCTGGGCATGGTGCTGCAGACCTGTAGTTGCAGCTATTTGGGAGGCTGAGGCAGGAGGATCGCCTGAGCCCAGGAGTTTGAGGTTGCAGTGAGCTATGATGATGTCACTGCACTCTAGCCTGGGTGACAGAGCAAGATCTCACCTCAAAAAAAAAAAAACCTCAAAGCAATGCTGCCCTGCCTGGAGGACCCTGACCTTGAGGGACTATGTGGCATCCATGTCCAGAGTGCTCTGTGTCAGCTCCTCAGCCTCACCTCCAGTCTGATTCAGCACTGGCCATGCTCAGAACAGCCTGGCTTCTCCCTTGACCCTGGCCTTGCCTTTGCCACTTTCTCTGCCTAAAATGCTCTCTCCTTGCCTGGCTTGCCCTAGACTGTGAGTGCTGTGACAGCCACAGTGGACTGGTTCTCTTTTGTGTCTCCAGCATCCAGCTCAGCACTTGGCATGCACTAAATGAAGATCTTCTGGATGCATGAACTGTAAGCTGCCCCCTCTAGATCCAGGTGGCCCACACTATAAATGATTAAAGCATTCTCCCCTCCTGCAGGTGGGGTCTAGACATTGTTTTCTGCAGGTCTTTGCTGAGTTGTCAAGAGACCCAGAGGCCACAGAGCCTCAGCGCAATAGTGGTAACTATGTCATTCAGCTTTCTGGGTCCTCAGACTCCAGCCCTCTTGCTGGATCTCTTGGGTCCTGGAGTTTCTCTCTTCCTTCTGTTTCTTCCCACACCTGGGAAGCCCAGGCCTGGGCCCTGGACAGTTGGCAGTGGGGCCTGTGTCTTGCCCGATTCCTGTCACCTCTCACTGAGCTGACTTACCTGGCTAAGGACCAGTCTCTACTTGGTAGGGGCAGGTTATCGGAGGTCCTGGTTATCAAGGTAATATAGGCCTTTGTAGAGAGTTGGCATGTGTGGAAAAATGAAAGAAAATCATTACCAACTCTACCTTTGAAAAGCAACCACTGTTCACATATTTCTAGCCTGTTGTCTGACTTTTTCCTGCTAGCTATCTTAACAGAAATTCCCAGGTCACAGTCGTGTCTTTAAGTTTTAATATTTCTTGGGTGAAAATAATTTTCATTTAGGTGCTCTTCCTGAACAGAACCATGAAATAATAATTTTAAAGTAAGATTGAAAAATGACAAAAGAATCACTTTTATTCACACTGGATTTCGGCCTTGTGGCAAGCCACTGTGTAGAGGTGAGGTCACACACAAGGGATTAAGGAAGTGAGGAGGCTGATGCTTGGAAAGGGGCCGGATGGAAGCAGGTTTCCCAAGTGAAACCAAGGGATGAGTCAGCAGACAGGCGGCCTGTAAGCGACTCCTGGGTGGGTCAGAGAGTGAAGCTCTTCGAGAGCTGATTGCAGCAGGTGGTTCTCACCCGCCCTGCCAGGAGGAGGAGAGAAAGCTTTTCCCGACAGTAGGTAGAGGAGGAAGGGCTGGCCTACACTGTGGTGTGATGAAATAGCAACCTCTAGAAACCTCTAGATTTCCTGCAGTGACTTTCTGTGTTGTTACTAGAGTGCCAAGTGAGACTCTTTCAGCCATGCGGCCTGCTTCAGGCCTCCCTAACCAAGCTTGAAGTCTTCCCACCTCTGGCATCTTAGGTTGTTCTGTACTCTCTACTTGTACTCATTCAGTTAATCAATCAATATTTATTGAGTACCTACCATGTGCTACCCACTGTAGGTAGTGCAAAGTGTTAAGGATAGGATTTGGTGGTTAAATCCTACCACATATCTCTTCTTCCCTCTTGGGTTCCCTATAGAGGAAGCTGTATGTGCAGATTTCAATTGCCCAACAGGGAACAAAGGGCTAACTTTATGAATGACCCAACAAGTATCCAATGGCACCCCAGTACAGGGCTTCTCTGGTATCTGGGTTGGGGTTGGGGCCCATGGCTGGGCTCAGGGCCAGAAAAGGGCGTCATTCAAGTCTCCTCCCCTCTGAATCCAGACAGTTAGGTGTGTGAAGTAGAGTCTGCATTTACGCACATAGCCAGCCCCGTGGATGGCAGTTGGCATTGGGAAAGTGCGGTGGATGGCTAGGCCTCCTTCCAGAAGGCTCTGACCAGGTGCATTTACTACCTGGGGGCACGAGGAAGAAGGAGGACAGGAGGAGGCTCTCATGAGGGAGAGTTTGGCTAGATCTGTCCTGAGAAGCCTGCTCTTCCTCTGAGTGCTGCGACAAGGCCAGGGCAGCCCACTCTGCCTGGGCACAGGAGTGAGAGGACAAGGACGCAGCCACGGACAGTGAGCACACCACCTCCCTGCTCCCGTCCCAGGCACCCCAGCACATGCCAGTGCAGCACACTAGCTACTTCTCCTCCCAGGGCAGGGGAGGCAGGGATGGAGTAGTAGAGGCAGGTGTGGCAGGTGCTGAGGGGCAGGGTGAGGACAGCCTTCCTTGAAGAATCAACATTTAAGCTGGGACCTGAGGATGAGCCAAGGATGAGACCGTGGCAGGGTGGTGCTGAGGTCTCAGCGTGGGCCCATCTGGTTGGAAGCTGAGTCTTAGCCATTTGCTGGAGGTTTAGGGATTAGGATTCATCTGCCAAAAGGAAGAGACTAAGAGCAAGCTTGGGGGTTAGGATTCCGGTCCAATCACTCAGGACTGCAGGATAGCAGTCATGGTGGACAGCTGTAGGTCCTCAGGAAACCGCAACAGACATATTTACACAGCTGGGGAAACACAGTGGGACTACTGGCACTTCATTCATTTAACACACGTTACAGAGTATCTACTGGGTATCAGGTTATGTCACAGCCTCTAGGGTGACAAGACAGACCAGGCACCTGTTCACATATAGCTTATATTTTTGTGGCTGAGGCAGGCAAAAGAACAGTTATGAAAAATAAATTCAGGAAATGTTCTGAAGGTGACATACTCTGTAAAGAAAACAAAACGTGATTGGGGGAGGCTGGCAGGTGTGTAACCTGAGAGAGTTTGGCCAGGGAAGGTCTCTGGGGGGCACTGATGAGAAGGAACCAGGTGTGAGCCGATCTGGGGAGGAGCCAGCAGAGACCACAGCCTGTGCAAAGGCTCTGAGGCATCCAAGGAACCTAGAAGGAATCTAAGGGGGCCTGTGAGTGTGGCAGAGTGAGTACAAGACTGACAGTGGAGGTGTGAAGTCAGAGGGATAGATGGGGCCTTGGGAGCTAGGGTGAGGAATTTGAATTCTGTTTGAACTGGGGTGGGGGCCATTGGAGGGTTTTAAGCTGGGGAGTGACAGGATCTAATTTATGCTGTAGAAGGATCACCTTATTTAAGGCAGGGTTGAAGTAGAGGACTCCGTTAGGTCTGCAGAAGAAAAGATGGTGGCTTGGAGCTGGTGGTAGTAGAGGGCAAGGAGGGAAGATTTGAAATATATCTTGGAGGTGGAACCGCTAGGACTTGTTAATGGATTATGGAGGGATGGCTGATCCCTGAGGGGGAAAACTGGTGAAGAAACAGGTTTGGACAGCAGGGAGGTAAGACTTTGGTTTTCATCATTTGCAGAAGAGATGCCAGGTGTCAATGTCAAGTTGGCAGATAGATAAACAAGTCTAGATTCCATGGGAGAGGCAAGGACTAAAGAGGCAAGTGTGGAAGGCATAGGCAGTATTTGAAGCCATGGGACTGGATGAGATGCCTTGAGTATGTTGGTACCTGGGCCCCAGCTGAGGGCAGTGAGACCATGCCCAGATCCTACCAGCTGAGAGGGCAGAGTGGCGTCGAGCTTGTAGGTTGACAGTCTTTCAGACCCATGTGTAGGTGTGGCTTCCTCGGGCAGGGACCGGCATTGCCCCCATGTCTCCCTCATTCCTCCCTTCTTAGCTCCACTCATGTGTTTCCTGGAAGCCCCCATTTTCTTCATACTCCACCAACTGGTCACACCAGTTGGGCTGCAAAGCCCAGAGCATATGTCTATTGGCCCTTGTTTACATATTGCCTCCTTGGTTGTCATGTCTTGCAATGTGTTTGCCCTCTGCCTTGTATGGTTGACTGAGTAAAAAACCCATTTTTATGTTACGTGACATCCTTTCCAGTGCATTTGGGGCCATTCATCTCAAGAATTGCAAGAGATTTTAATAGTTGTTCAATCTTCACTTTGAAGATGGGAAATTCAGGACCAGAGAAGAGAAATAATTTGGACAAGATTCCAAAAAAAGAAAAACCAGTAGGAATTGTGAGTTCCTGGAGGTGGAGGCCAGGGATCATTAGTTCTGTTCTTGATCATTATGTCATTATATGGAGATATGAGTTTCAGCAGTAAAAGGGGCCTTTTAAAATTAAAATGATATACCTTTATCATTTAATATATAAAATGATATACCTATGCTTTATTTAGACATAATTACAGATTCACAGGAAGGTGTAAAGAAATGTCCAGGGAGATCCTGAGTCTCCTTCACTTAGCCTCTTCCAATGTTAACATCTTGTATTATTATAGTACTATATCAAAACCAGGAAATTGATATTGGTATATTCCCAGAACTTATTGAGATTTCACTAGTTATACTTGCACTCATTTGGTGCCCATCACCCAGATAGTGTTCATTGTACCTGTTAGGTAGGTTTTTGCCCATCCCCTCTTTCCCCCTCCCCCTGCTTTATTTCCACTGAGTTTTACTTCCCTCTGTGCACATGTGCTCATTGGTTAGTTCCAACTTAATAGCAAGTACATGTGGTGTTTGTTTTTCCAATCTTTAGATACTTCACTTAGGATAATGGTCTCCAGTTCTATCCAAATTGTTGCAAGAGGCCTTAATCCATCCTTCTTCATGGCTGTGAAGTATTCCCTAGTATACATATACCACGTTTTGTTAATCCACTCATGAGGTGATGGGCACTTGGGTTGATTCCGTATCTTAACAATTGTGATTTGTGCTGCAATAAACATTGGCATGCAGGTGTCTTTTTGATAAAAATGACTTCTTTTCCTTTGGGTAAATACCCAGTAGTGGGATTGCTAGATAGAATGGTAGGTCTACTTTTAGTTCTTTGAGGAATCTCATACTGTTTTCTATAGAAAACAGTCCCACCACCAATGTACATGCATTCCTTTCTCTCTGCATCCATGACAGCATCAATTGGTTTTGGACATTTTCATAAAAGCCATTCTAACAGGGGTAAGGTGATATCTCATTGTGGTTTTAATTCACATTTCCCTGATAATTAGTGATGTTGAGCATTTTTTTCATATGTTTATTGGCCATTTGTCTGTCTTCTTTTGAAAAGCTTCTTTTCATGTCTTTTGCCCACTTTTTAATGGGATTATTTGTTTTTTTCTTGTTGATTTGCTTGTGTTCTTTGTAGATTCTGGTTATTAGCCAGTTATTGGATGTATAGCTTGAGAATATTTTCTCCCATTCTGTGGTTGTATATTTGTTGTGTTGATTATTTCCTTAGCTGTGCAGAAGCCTTTTAATTTAATCAAGTCCCATTTATTTATTTTTGTTGCTATTATTGCTATTGGGGTCTTCTTCATAAATTCTTTGCCTAGGCCAATATCATTTTCTTCTAGAGTGCTTATGGTTTCATACCTTACATTTAAGTCTTTTATCAATCTTGAATTAATTTTTGTGAGTGGTGAGAGACAGGGGTCCTGTTTCATTCTTCTACATGTGGCTATCCAATTTTCCCAGCACCATTTATTGAATAGGGATTCTTTTCCTCAGTATATTATTTTTTCTTCTTTGTCAAAAATCAGATGGTAATATGAGGATGGTTTCATATCTGGGCTCTCCATTCTGATTCATAGGTCTATGTCTTGTTTTTGTGCCAGTACCATGCTGTTTTGGTTATTATAGCCTAGAAAATGTTGGAAAAACTATTCTAGATATCAGCCTAGGCAGAGAATTTATGAAGAAGACCCCAAAAGCAATCCCAGCAACAGCAAACATAAATAAATGGGACCTGATCAAATTAAAAAGCTTCTGCATAGCCAAGGATACAATCAATAGACCAAATAGACAACCTACAGAATGGGAGAAAATATTTGCACGCTATACTCTGATAAAGGGCTGATACCCAGAATCTACAAAGAACTCAAGCAAATCAGCAAGAAAAAAAATCAAACAACCTTACAAAAAAGTGGGCAAAAGACATGAGCAGAAGCTTTGCAAAAGAAGATAGACTAATGGCCAAAAAACACATGAAAAAATGCTCAACATCTCTAATCATTAGGGAAATGCAAATCAAAACCACAATGAGATATCACATAACTCCAGTGAGAAGGGCTCTTATCAAAAAGTCCCCAAACAACATGCTGGTGTGGATGTGGAGAGAAAGGAACACTTATACACTGTTGGTGGGACCGCAAACTAGTACAACCTCTATGGAAAGTACTATGGAGATACCTCAAAGAACTAAAAGTAGAACTTCCATTTGATTCAGCAATCCCACTACTGGGTATTTACTCAAAGGAAAAAAAGACATTGTATAAAGAAGACACTTGCACTCAAATGTTTATAGCAGCACAATTCACAATCGCAAAGATGAGGAAACAACCTAAGTGCCCATCAATACATGAGTGGACTAATAAAATGTGGTATATATATATATATATACCATGGAGTACTACTCAGCCATAAAAAATGGAGATCTAGTATCTTTTGTAACAACTTGGATGGAACTGGAGACCATTCTTCTAAGTGAAGTATCACAAGAATGGAAAGACAAACATCACATGTACTCAATACTAAATTGGAATTAACTGATCAACACTTATGTGCACATATGGAAGTAAAACTCAATGGAAATCAAGTAGGTGGGAGGGGGTAGGAGGGGATGAGTAAATTCACACCTAACAGGTACAATGCACACTGTCTGGATGAAGGGCACATTTATAACTTTGACTCAAACTGTACAAAAACAAATTATGTACCCAAAACGTGTGTACCCCCATAATATTCTGAAGTAAATAAATAAAAGATACTGACAGAAAAAAAATCTATAGATTTTTGTTGTTTTTTTTTTTGTCTAGGCTATAATGGTCTATAGAAAAAATAGATTTGTTTCATGAATACAAGTGTTTCTATTAACATAATGTGTGCAGATTCTAACAGCCAATTCCAGACAATCAATAAATAATGGGTAATATTTTTAAAAAATCTGTCATCTTAGTCATCATTGTCATCATCATCATCACCACCAACCTCCTCCTCCTCCTCCTCATCTTCAGCAGAACTCCACTTGTGGACAATCCACCATGCCTCAGGTCCTGTGCTATGTGCTACACATATGATTCTCACAAATGCCCAGCCAGGCCAATATTATCTCAGTTCACAACGGGAGGAATCTGGATCAGAAAAGTTGAGGTGAGCAAGTTCACAGATCTGGAACAGATGAAGCCAGGATTCAAAACAAGTTCTCTCTGCTCTATCAGTGTTCCTAGTCTTTGCACTATTGAGAATCTCTTTAATTATACTTTTATTCCTTCAACCCCACAGTAAAATTTTAAAGATTTTACAAACAAACTGTATCTATTAAGCAAGAATTCGTTTTATGTTTTAAACCACGTGTTAAAATCATACAATTGTCAATTGTGACTTCTGCTCAGTACAAGATCATCAGATCACAGCACAGAGTTGAGGCAATTCCACCTAAAATTAGAGAGACCCAATATTAGGTTAACTGAGAAGGCCTTAATGCGGTTAAGTAACTTTTCCTCACTTTTTGAAATATTAAGAAGAGCTCATGACTCTCCACTTCCTAGTTCTACCTTGGCAGATCTTGGGCTGAACACAACTCATGGATAAATGAGGGAAGAGGAAAAAGAAACCTTGTTTTTTTTGCTGTTCTTTCCAGGTAAGAATGGTGTTTTAAGCCACAATTTGGGGGTGAGGATGGCTAGTCTATGGGTGAGAAAACAGGGGCCAAATAGTGCTCTGGGCTGCCTAAGGACCAGAAGTCAGATTAACTCTCAGATTTCCAGGGAAGGAATTCACAATGCCCGGGGTATGCCCAAAACTTTATCATGCAAATAGACCTTCATGAGCAATTTGTTTCATTTGTTATGACAGGAAACTGGCTTTATGTATGCCAGAGGATGGGTGGAGGAGGAAGAAAGATGGGTGTCTTGGGCTGTCTGTGCCTCTAGGGCACTGACTATTTCCTCTCTTGTGAAGGAGGGCATGGACATTAAACACACACAGATGAGGTATTTGTGAGACAAGTTAACCTGCCAGATACAGAGATGCAGCCATCTGCATGGGATCTTCATTTCTCTGCCTTTTTTCTGTCTTTGCTTGTTCTAAAATAAATAGCAGGAACTGATTTTGACCCCCAAAGAGGGGAGAAAGCTACTCCCTCCTCTCTTGAGCTAGTTAACCCTCATGTCCTCCTAGATCTCAGTTTAAGAGTCACTTCCATCCCCTATTACAAGCCCTGGAGTGCTGGGCATCTCTCCTGCACAGCATTTGTCCTAGGGGCTGTTCTGCATTTGCTTCTGTGAAACTTTGATTGACATTTATATCTCCCGCTAGACTACAATTACCTTAAAAGCTGGGTTGGTGTCTGCTTTTGCTCACCATTTTTATTCCCAGCATCTAGCACAGTACCTCATGCAAATAAGTCCTTAAAAGTGAAATAAAATGAATAAAAGAGTGAATAAATGAATGAATTAGCACTGAAAAAGGAGCCCCAGGGTTTTTTTTTTTTCAGTGTTGTATTCTTGCCTCTGCCCTGGTGCTATTGTTCTCCACGTTCAGGGTCATGTCACATTTTCTTTTCTTTATTGTGGTGGGATTCTCATATGGTCTGCATTTGAGTTTAGACTAAGCACTAGTAGTGCAGATTGCTGGGGTCCAATCACCCCAAATGGCTCTCAGCTGTGTCATGTACTTTACCACATTTACAAATAAGACATACTAGGAAGAGGTGATGTTTCTCAAAGTATGATTTGAAACCACTTTATCATTATTGTTACTATCACCATCACTATCATCAGCATCAGGATCAGCATCAGCATCACCATCACCATCATCATTGTAACTACCATCTTGGCCGTCATTGCTACTATCACCAACACTGTTATCATTACCTTTATCATCATCATTACCATCACCATCACCACCATCATCATCATCATCATAAACTATCATCTTGGTCTTCTGCATGTGGCTATCCAATTTTCCCAGTACCATTTATTGAATAGGGATTCTTTTCCCCAGTGTATTATTTTTTCTGCTTTGTCAAAGATCAGATGGCAATATGAGGATGGTTTCATATCTGGGTTCTCCATTCTGATTCATAGGTCTATGTCTTTGTTTTTTTGCCCAAGAATCACTTGGGGAGTTTTGTAAAACTGCAGATTTCTGGGATTAACCCTGGACCTGCTAATTCAGAATCTCAGGGCATAAGGTCCCAAGAATTCCCATTTGTTGTGATTGTTATTATCTTGGAATTCTGCAGGGAGATTTGTTTCTTCTCCCTATTTATTTAATCATTTATTTATATCATTATGGATTAATGGATATTTATTATATAATTTGGGTATTTGCTACATTATTTATTTATTTATTTATTTATTTTTTATTTATTTTTTTTAATTTATTTTTTTAATTTCAGAATATCATGGGGGTACAACACTTTGGCCATACACATTGCCCCTGTTCTGCCCGTGTCAGAGCCACAATCGTGGTCGTCTCCCAAACTGTGCTCCCCACATCCATTCAGTGAGAGTTTTTCCCATCCCTTCCACCCCCCTCCCACCCGCCCGCCCTCAGATGAATGTTATTGCCCTGTGTGATGTAAGTGTTCATCAGTTAGTACCAGTTTGATGGTGAGTACCAGTGATGCTTGTTTTTCCAATCCTGTGACACTTCGCTTCGAAGAATGGGTTCTAGCTCCAACCAGGATAATACCAGATGTGTTAATTCACTATTGTTCCTTATGGCTGAGTAATACTCCATGGTATACATATACCACATTTTATTGATCCACTCGTGTATTGATGGGCACCTGGGTTGTTTCCACAACTTTGCAATTGTGAATTGTGCTGCTATGAACATTCGAGAGCAGATGTCTTTATTATAAAATGTCTTTTTTTCTTTTGGATAAATACCCAGTAGTGGGATTGCTGGGTCAAATGGTAATTCTACTTTTAATTCTTTGAGGTATCTCCATATTCTTTTCCATAGAGGTTGTACTAATTTGCAGTCCCACCAGCAGTGTATGAGTGTTCCTATCTGTCCACATCCCCACCAACATTTGTTATTTGGGGATTTTTTGATATGAGCCAATCTCACTGGAGTTAAGTGATATCTCATTGTGGTTTTGATTTGCATTTCCCTGATGATTAGAGAAGTTGAGCACTTTTTTATATGTTTGCTGGCCATCATTCTGTCTTCTTTGGAAAAGTTTTGTTCATGTCCTTTGCCCATTTTTTAATAGGGTTGTTTGATTTTTTCTTGTTGATTTCCTAAGTTCTGTATAGATTCTGGTTATCAGCCCTTTATCAGAGGTGTAGCATGCAAATATTTTCTCCCATTCTGTAGGTTGTCTGTTCACTCTAGTGATAGTTTCCTTGGCTGTGCAGAAGCTTTTCAATTTGATCAGGTCCCATGTATTTATTTTTGTTGCTGCTGTCATTGCTTTGGGGGTCTTCTTCATAAATTCTTTGCCTAGGCCAATGTCCATAAGAGTTTTTCCAATGTTTTCTTCGACAATTCTTATGGTTTCATGTCTTAGGTTTAGATCTGTTATCCATTGTGAATTGATTTTTGTGAGAGGTGAGAGGTGTGGGTCCACTTTCAGTCTTCTACATATGGCCATCCAATTTTCCCAGCACCATTTGTTGAATAGGGATTCTTTTCCCCAGTGTACGTTTTTCTGGAAATTGTCAAAGATCAGGTGACTGTATGAGGTTGGTTTTATATTTGGGTTCTCAGTCCTGTTCCATTGGTCTACGTGTCTGTTCTTGTGCCAATACCATGCAGTTTTGGTTACTATAGCCTTGTAGTATAGTTTGAAGTCTGGTAGACAGATGCCTCCCAATTTGTTCTTTTTGCTTAAGATTGCTTTGGCTAGACGGGGTCTTCTCTGGTTCCACACGAAGCGTAGAATTATTTTTTCTAGATCGGCAAAAAATGATGTTGGTATTTTGATAGGGATTGCATTGATTCTGTAAATTAATTTAGGTAGCAAAGCCATTTTTACTATGTTGACTCTGCCTATCCAAGAGCATGGTAGGGCTTTCCATCTATTTACATCCTCTGCAATTTCCTTTCTCAGTGTTTCATAATTCTCTCTATATAGGTCTTTGATCTCCTTAGTTAGATATATTCCTAAATATTTAATTTTCTTTGTTGCTATTGCGAAAGGTATAGCATATGAAGGCTATGGATTTGTGTGTATTAATTTTGTATCCTGAGACTTTGCTGAATTCATTTATCAATTCCAGTAATCTCTTGGTTGAATCTTTGGGGTTTTCTATGTATAATATCATATCGTCTGCGCATAGTGAAAGTTTGACCTCTTCTGCCCCTATCTGGACGCCCCTGATTCCTCTGTCTTGTCTAATTGCTGTGGCCAGGACTTCCAGCACTATGTTGAAAAGAAGTGGAGATAGTGGACACCCTTGTCTGGTGCCAGTTTTAAGGGGGAATGCCTTCAATTTTTCCCCATTCAGTATGATATTGGCTGTGGGTTTATCGTATATGGCTTTAATAATTTCTAGGAATGAGCCATCTATGCCTATATTGTTAAGAGTTCTTATCATAAAAGGGTGCTGGATTTTGTCAAAAGCCTTTTCTGCATCTATTGAAAGGATCATATAATCTTTGTTCTTGCTTTTATTTATATGGTGAATTACATTTATAGATTTGCGTATGTTGAACCATCCCTGCATCTCGGGAATGAAGCCCACCTGATCATGATGGATTATTTTTTTGATGTACATTTGAATTCGGTTTGCAAGGATTTTATTGAGAATTTTTGTATCTATATTCATAAGGGATATTGGTCTGTAGTTTTCTTTTTTTGTTGTGTCCTTTCCTGGCTTTGGTATCAAGGTGATATTGGCTTTGTAGAATGAGTTTGGGAGGATTCCATCCTTCTGGATATTTTCAAATAATTTCTGCAGTATAGGCACCAGTTCTTCTATGTAGGCTTGGTAGAATTCAGGTGTGAACCCATCTGGTCCGGGACTTTTTTTTGTGGGTAGATTTTTAATTACTGCTTCAATTTCGGTGCTTGATATTGGTCTGTTTAGAAATTCTGTTTCTTCCTGGTTGAGCCTAGGGAGGTAGTGTGTTTCTAAGAATTTGTCCATTTCCTCCATGTTTTCGTGTTTGTGGGCATAGAGATTTTTGTACTATTCAAAGATGATGTTTTGTATTTCCATGGTATCAGTTGTGACTTCTCCTTTTACATTTCTAATTGAGCTTATTAGAGTCCTTTCCTTTCTGCTTCTGGTCAACCTGGCAAGTGGCCTGTCTATTTTGTTTATCTTTTCAAAGAACCAGCTTTTCGTTTCATTGATCTTCTGTATTGTTCTTTTGTTCTCGATTTCATTTAATTCTGCTCTAATTTTGGTTATTTCTTTTCTTCTGCTGGTTTTAGGATTGCTTTGCTCTTCCTTTTCCATTTCCTTAAGATGATTCATTAGTTTACTGATTTGTGACTTTTCTGTCTTTTGGATGTGGGAATTTAGGGTGATAAGTTTTCCTCTCAGGTGCTTTTGCTGTGTCCCACAGATTTTGATAACTTGTGTCCCCATTATCGTTTAGTTTGAAGAATCCTTTGATTTCATTTTGAATCTCCTCTTTGACCCAATAATCATTCATCAATAGATTGTTTAGTTTCCAAGTTTTTGGAGGAAGATGTGAGTTTCTCTTGGAAGTGATATCTAATTTTATTCCACTGTGGTCTGAAAAGATACATGGTATGATTTCTATTTTTTTGAATTTGTTTAGATCTGTTTTGTGGCCTAGGATGTGGTCAATTTTAGTGAAAGTTCCATGAGCTGATGAGAAGAATGTATATTCAGTGTTATTTGGGTGGAGTGTTCTGTAGATATCTGTTAGGCCCAAATGTTCTATAGTCCTGTTTAGGTCTTTTATTTCTCTATTTGTTTTTTGTTTGGAGGATCTGTCCAGTTCCGTCAGTGGGGTGTTGAAGTCCCCTGCAATTATGGCATTCCTGCTTATTATGTTGTCTAGATCTAGCAGCATTTGCTTTATGTACCTGGGTGCTCCTGTGTTGGGTGCATAAATGTTTAGGATTGTTAAATCCTCTTGTGAAATTTTTCCCTTCACCACTATATAGTGTCCATTTTTGTCCTTCTTTACTTTTATTGCTTTAAAGTTTATGTCATCTGAAATGAGGATGGCTACTCTAGATTTCTTTTGGTTTCCATTAGCCTGAAAAATTGTATTCCATCCTTTCACCTTGAGTCTGAATGCGTCTTTGTGTGTAAGGTGTGTTTCCTGAAGACAACAGATACTTGGTTTGTACTTTTTAATCCATTCAGCCAGCCTATGTCTCTTCAATGGGCAGTTCAAGCCATTTACATTTATTGAGAGAATTGATATTTGGGGTAAATTTCTGATTATTCTATTGGGTGGTATCTTTTGTTTTACCTCTTGCATCATTGTGGAATCTGGTTTCTGGGGTTTTAGCCTTTGCATAGTTTTACATAGGTGGGTGTCTGTTGCTCTGTTTAGTGTATAATGCAGGTCTAAGCATTTCTTGCAAGGCCGGTCTGGATTTCGCAAATTCTATCAGTGATTGCTTATCTGGAAACGTCTTTATTTCTCCCTTATATAAGAAGCTTAGTTTGGCAGGATACAGAATTCTGGGTTGACCTTTGTTTTGTTTTAGGAGATTGATGATGTCTCCCCATTCCCTTCTGGCTTGTAGGGTTTCAGCTGAGAAATCTGCAGTTAATCTGATGGGTTTCCCTTTGTAGGTTACCTCCTTTTTTCGTCTTACAGCTCTGAGGAGTGCCTCTTTTGTGTTTACTTTGGTCAGTCTAACAATTATGTGGCGTGGTGAATGCCTTTTCACGTTGACTCTCCCAGGAGTCCTGTGTGCTTCTTGTACTTGGATGTCGAGATTTCTGGCTAAGCCATGGAAATTTTCCTCTATTATTCCTTCAAATAAATTTTCCAGCCCATGCGAATTTTCTTCCTCTCCCTCAGGGATACCTATGATCCTTATGTTTGGCCTCTTTACATAATCCCACATTTCTTGCATGCTTTTTTCCTGCCTCTTGTTTTTGTGTTCTTTCTCTTCGGCTGATTTATTTAGCGCATAGGAGCTGTCTTCTAGCTCTGAAATTCTTTCCTCTGCATGGTCCAGCCTATTCTTAAGGCTTTCCACTGTGTTTTGTAGATCCTTGAATGCTTCTTTCATTTCTAGGATTTCTATTTGATTTTTCCGTAATATTTCTATTTCTTTGGAGAATTTTTCATTCATTTCTTGCATTTTTCTTGAGGTTTCTTTGTGCTGGGATTCAATTTTCTCTTGAATTTCATTGAGCTTTCTTATAATCCATAAACGAAATTCCTCTTCTGTCATTCTACCCATTTCATTTGGGTTGGTATCCATTGCTGAGGAACTGATAATTTCTTTTGGGGGTGACTTTTCACTCTGATTTTTCATGTTCCCTGAGTTCTTTCACTGGTTTTTTCTCATCTGGCCTCTTGGTCGAGAGCTGGGGGTGTTAGAGCTAGTTTATGGCCCTGTCACCAGGCCCACAATTATTGTTCCTTGGCAAAGCCAGGGAGAGAAGTAGTTGCCTGTATTGCCTTAGGTGTATTTTAGCAAGTTTGTTGGATCTTGAGTTAACTCTGACCTGTGGTCTTCTCCTCTTCCCAGTGGAGTGTGGTGAGAATGACCTCCCAGCTTGGGCTCTGAGCTAATGGATTGTACTTGAAGATATGAATCCTCCACTCCCTATTAGCTAGGTATTCTGTTATGTCCGTGGCAGACTCTGATTCCCCAGTTGGGGTATGCGAAAGCCCTGTGCTTTGGGAGGGGCCTTGTAGCTCCTAGGGGTTACTTTGACCCTGCTCCTCCTGAGGTTCTGGTAGAAACACAATTTCCTTTGGCTGCAGTGTGAGAGCTGAGTTGGGAAAATTCTACACAGCTCAGAGGTTGCTCATCTAGCCACGTGTGGCTGCCCTTCTGATGTGTGACTCCACGTGATACTGGTTGATAGGGGGATCTCCAATTGTGCACCCCTTTTCCACCACTAGACCTCAAGGCGAGGCAGGTGGCCGTCTCTATCCCCAGCAGTCTCCACCGGGGGGATGTTTCCCACGGGGAGGGGGGAGTAGTGGCAGCTGGAAGCACTCTTGGGTGGCGCGAAATTCCCTATTGAAGTGGGCAGGATTATGGGGAGCTGCTCTGGTTCAGCCTGTGGCTCTTGAGGTATTTGGTTGTCATGGGAACCAGCAGTTATACCAAATGAGTCACTATGGCCAGCAACCTTCAAAATGAGCGATCTCTGGGGTACAGGAGGGCTGGGACCTGCGGGGCGGGCACTAGGACCAGGACGGAGCGGACTCGTCGGAGGCCAGAGCCGGGGTAGCAGAACCAGATGGACGAGCTGCAAACTGTTTCCAATACTCAAAGGTCCCACCTCTACAGTTCCGGGATCTCGTCCCACCTGGAACCCACGGATGCAGCTGTCCCTGGCCACCACAGGCAGAGCCTGTCTCGCCCCAGCGGATGAGCCCTGGGCCGGGGCGGGGCGGAGCTAGAGACGCGGCTCACAGCTCCGCGCGGGCGGCTGTAAAGATGGCGGCCGCCGCCAGCCTGGCGCACAGCCGGGCTCCGATCGCACCCGGAGCGCAGTTTTTCTCCGCCGGTAGTTGTTAGCAACCTCTAAGGGCGCGTCCCGCTCTCCGATAAACTCCTGGGCCTAGTCCCACTGACTTCTAGTGGCGCAGTGCCGGCCTGCGGGTTCCCGCGCACTGTCCCGGGAAGCTGAATCTCGGTCCCCGCCCAGTTCCTCCCCAGCCCTCGGCAGTCTCTGTATATTGTAGCTGCGAGTTGTGTTTGGCTCTGGCTACTTCCTCCTCTCCACAGGGCTGCGCCGTCCGAGCAACCGCTCTGCCCCAACTCTGGGCTTGTCCCTGACTGCGTGGATGGGGAGGCGCGTAAACGCTTGGGGGGCAGGTCGCGCTGCGCCGACCTGGCGAGCGCGTCCTTCCCGCGCTCTGGGCTCTATTGTGCTCCGTGCGCCCTCCGATCTTTGTGAAAATTTTGTACCTGTTTTCTTGGGCTGGGCGTTCGGCGTTGTTTCTCTGTCATTCGCAATGCTGTTTTCGGAGTGAGCGGTCCGTGCTCGCAGGCAGCCGCTGGCGTTCTTCACCTCCTTCCCTGGGAGCGGTGCGGTAGGAGGACTCTATCACACCGCCATTTTTTAGAAGCTCCTACATTATTTATTTTTTTACTCAAATTGGTCCCGCTTTGGACATTGGTAGCTCTTTCTGTTGACTCCTGTGTTCCTTTGACATACTCCTATCATTGCCTGGTTTTTTTTTTTTAAGTACTTTCTTACTTTCTGGTGCTACTAGGTTCTTATATATTTTCTGCCCCAGCCCTAGAATCAGCCATTTCTCTAAGGACCCTGGTTCCTTTTATTGGCGGATGGTGTTAGAAACCACGATCTGGGTCCCAGGTGTGTTTGTTGTTACTGGGGTGTCATTGCTTCTAGGCTCTTTCAGTTGCCTGATCAAGGAAATATATGTGTACATACCAACCCATATATATATGTGTGTATAAATATTTCTATATGTAGCCACCATCTATTTCTGTATTAAGCTAAATATGAGTTCATACTGATGTCTCCAGCTCTAATCCATTACCACATGGATCTTTCTAGCTTTTTCTCCTGTGTTTGTCAGCAAACTATCACACTAACAGTGAGAAACCTGCTCCTGCCATCTACCATCTCTTTGCTCAATTGCTCAATTCCAGTATACATGTATAATGGATTCAAAACTGTAAATCTGTATCCATGGGAAACAACTTCATCAACTAGAGCACAGTGCTTATGTACAGTTCCTTTTGCCTTTAGTCTCACAGACTCTACTTATTTCCAAAGTTACTTCAGGTCAGCACCTTTCTCCCTAATTCCCTTCAGTGAAATGATAACATACAATTTTAATACATTTAGATTCTTTTGTTACAGCATGTGTGCTTTCCATCCTAGGATTCTAAAAATAAAACACAATAAATGAAGTAAATTTAAATAATTGAAATAATTGGAAGAGTCACATGATCTAAACCCCCCAAAGTATAAACAGGCATATAGTTTTTAATCATGGTCACCCAAACAGTAAAATTTCTGAGCACACACTTTTAATGATTGTTACTTTAAAGTTGTATACGTGTTTTACTTTCTAATAAGTTGAATAATTAGAAATTCTAATATTAATAGTTTCTCCCTGTCTACCTGCTGCATTTGCGGGCCCCTTTAGAGGAAAAAGGCCACAGCCTCTCTTCAGCTTCCAAAAGTTCATCTGTGAGTGAGTTTGGAACATATGATGCATTTTCCAACAAAATAATGTAATATGTTATTATTGGCTTCCCAATCTCACCCACAAAAACCCACCCTGTTCTTTTTTTATTCCCAGCTGCATTATTAGTATTTTACTTATCTCCAACCCCATTGACAAGGCTGCTTTTCTAAAAACAAAAATCCAAATTCCACTTAAGCTTCTAGGATTGCCTTTTGAGAGAGACTGGATATTCCTTGAGGTGAATAGTAAAACAGTGGGACCTATAGAAGTAACTTGGGCAGAGTACAAACTGGAGCTTCCTTCAGGTAACAATGAACTTGGCAATTCAAGAACAAGGATGAAATAAGGATATTTTCAGCCAAACAAAAATAGAAGGTGTTCACTACCATAAGATCTGCAGGCAAAAAAACTCTGGTTGAGTACTACTCATAGAGCTTTTGACAATGAAGGAAATGTTCTATATGTTTGCTGTATTGTAGTCATTAGCCACATGTGGCTGCTGAGCCCTTAAAATGTGGCTAGTGAGACTGAGGAACTGAATTTTAAAGTTTATTCAATTTTACTTAATTTAAATCTAAATATCCACATGTGGGTAACTCTTGTATTGGACAGTACAGTTCTAAAGTATGTACTTTAGGTAAAAGGAAAATGATCCCAGATAGAAAGTCATAGATGCAAAAAGAAATGAAGAGCAAACAAAGTGCTAAATATGTGGGCAAATGTAAATACATACATGCTATGAAATAATAATAATAATATTTATAGGGTTTTGAAATTATATGGAGTTAAAATATATGCCATTAGAAGCATGTAAGTTGGGAGAGGGTTGAGGTGAATGAAGGTGTTCTGTGGTCCTTGAATTGTATGGGAATAAAATAAAGCTATTCACTAGCATTAGTTTTTTATTAGTTAAGGATCCACGGAGTACTTCTAGGTAAGCGCTATTATAAAAGAATAGAAAATAAACGCGTAAGTTTCAAACTAGTAGGGAGAGAATGGAATGATAAAAAACTATTCAAACCAAAAGAAAAGTGAGAAAAGGGGAGAAGAAACAGAATGAGAATAATGAATAGAAAGCACAATAATAATGGCAGATTTTAAGTCCAAATGCTCTATTTCATTGACTTAAAGCACATTTATTCATAGTTTACATCTTGGAAACTGGGAGGCACATGCCAGGCTGTGGTGTGTTACAAGCTCTGTCAGCCAGCTTGTGTTAACTCAGTAAGTCAGAACTGTTCATTTGATCATCACTTGAGTTTTATGCATTGTTGTTATTATATATATTGAGTTTAATTGCCATTTAAAATGTCTTTAAAAAGATGCCCTCTGACTTGGCATAGAAACAGAGTAGTAGGATGAAAATTTAGTATTAATAAAGCAATTCCACATTTTCTTGCAAACACTTAGAGCTTTCTGAGACCTAAAAAGGAAGCTACTCCTGAGTAGAAGAAGCTGTGTTACATTTCGTTTCTGAGATAGGTGTAATGTAAAACTGGAGAAATTGCCAAATCTCTTAGAATTGATGAAAGAAATTTCAAAGCATGGAGAAACTGGTGTGATTGATTTGTGCACGTCACAGGGATATTATTAAGGTGTTGTGCTAGGGCTTAATTGGTAGTGTTTCTTATTCATACACAAAATACTGCTATGTTTTACAATCCATGGTGTTTTAGGTATTGATGTAAATATTGTATATTATAAGGTTGAATAGCAAAGCAAACAGGACCCAATTCTATGCTGTTTGTGAGAGATACATCTAAAACATAAGAGTGAGGGTTGAAAGAAAAAGGATGTAAAAATATATACCACACAAAAACTAATCAAAAAGCAGCTGTATCTGACAAAGTAGACTTTAAGACAATAAGCATTGCTAGAGATAAAGAGGGTCTCTCCTTAAAGATAAAAGCTTCACTTCACCAGGGAGATATAAAATTCTAAATTTATATGCACCTAATAACGTGGCTTCAAAAACATTTCATGCCAAAATAGAGATTGAAATAATAAATCTATATCATAGTGGGAAATCTTAATGGACCTCTTATATAACTGATAGAATAAGATGACAAAAAGGAAGCAGTGAAGATAGAAAACATTTGATCAATAGGATTAATACATCTGGCCTCATGAATACATGCAGAATACCACACCCTACAACTGCAGAAAACATGCCAAACATTTACTTGAAGACATTGTGGGAAAATGTAATACTGAAATGACCAGACTGGCATTCGGAAAATGTTAATAGCAGCACTAGTGACGGGGATTGCAACCATCTCTTTACTGACTTCAGAAGCTTCTTAGAATAAACATGAAATCACATAATTTCTTCTACCTTCCTACTTTGTGTCTTGCTCTGGGCTCTGTCCTGCTCACTGTCTTAAAAGTTGCCAGTGTTCTGAACCTCATTCCTGTGATGGGGTGCCTGGTACTTGTTCATGGGTCTTGCAGATGCTGATTGCATGCGGTGGCTACCATCTGACCCAGATTCCTTATTGTGCTCCTCCCACCATTGGGATTTGTTAATATCTGTGTGGGACCCCCCTCATCTTCCCTGACTGGATACTTACCAAGATAATGCATTGCCATGCTCCCTTGGACTGAAGGTTTCTGTTGGGCATCTACATCTGGATCAGTTCCCTCAGCACTGCTCAGACTGAGTATGGCTAGTCCCAGAGCAGAGACCTTAGTTTTGCTGCCCCTGCTGCTATACATGCCTGGACAAATCATGATAGATGCCAGCATCCTGTGGTAATGCAGGATACAGGAGGCAGGAATCAAACTGACTATCAAAATAGTGCTCCAATTCTTTGACTGTTGGACTACAGAATGTGTCTTGGATCTCTACTCAGTTGGGTTTCCTATTACTTACTCCACTGAGGCCAGAGCTTGGGATTGGCTGCCCAAGAGAGAGTTTTGTTCTGCAGAGCAGAGTCAGTCTGAGAATTACTGGCTCACACTTGTGTGGAGACCTCCAGAAAGCAGGAGTACTTGGTGTAGGGTACTTTTAGGAGGAGAGCAGCAGCAGGAGGTGACATATCTCAGATGCCCAGCCCCACAGTCAGAGGGGAAGGGGAAGAGCCACATGTATGAAGATATTCGCTTTGGGATGTGCCAAATGTCAGACCTTCCCATCTTATGGGCCAAGGAAGTCATGTGAGGAAGGAAAAGGACAATTTTCTACTCTCTTTGCATTAAGAATGAGAAATTTCGCCAGATCCCTGGGGAAACACTTTTCCACTGTGGGTTGAGTGTGAGTGAAAGACATTCAGCTAGAACACCTGAAAAATATATTTCCTGAACCAGTCACCATTAGCCCTAGTGAGTGCTGGGTTTGTCCTTCGTCCTTGTCACCGTAGAGACTGCCAAGAGCATAAGAACATGGGCTCTGGAATTAGGCAAACTTGGGTTCAGATCTGAGCTCTCTCACTTATTAGCGTGGGACAAAAAGCAACTTTCAAAATCCTTCCAAACCTCAAGCTTCTCATTCATGAAAAAAGCATTGTAATAGGGCCCACCTAATAGGGTTTTTCTGAGAATTACGAAAGTTGTTCAATGACCATTATTTAGCAAGGTGCCTGACCATTGAGGAAATAACAACAAATTATTTATTATAATTGTTATTATTACTAACCCTCTTTCCTGCATCCTCTGATTGGGGGCATCGTGCCATAAACAATGCCTGGGTTGGGCCAGACCCCTACACTGGCTGGGCCAAGGAAGATATGATGGCAGAGGGTGGGGGTTGAGGCAGGAACCCCCCAGGAGCCCAGCATGGCGCAAGGCTGAGCTGGCACTACAAGGGCTCCTTCAAAAGGCCACAGGGCTTGCATCTGGCCCTGGAGGAGCCCCTTTCAGCTGGTGGGACCAGCCACTATAGTGACCAGAGGGGTTCCCAGGGCATGGGCTCCTAGGAACTCATTCAGGCCAGGCCTGCCTAGAGTGGGGTCCTAACAAGGAAGCTTCCCTACTGGCCTCTGATTGGGCAGGCCACATGGCACTCAGTGAGGAACCCACACACTTGTTTGATGGAGGGCAGGAGTCCCCATGCTGGGCCAGTAACTGTCAGGGCTGGTGGCTGTAAAATGGCAAATATGGTAATACGGTAACACAGTAACCACCACACTGTGTATGCTGTAATACAGGCATCTGTGCTAGGCAATCATAATGTAGAGAGTAATTCTAAGGGGTCCTTCTCCTCTCGTGTTATAAACACATGGCCTCTGGCTGGGTTTCTCATCGTGGTGTGGCCTCCTGGTCTCCTCGTGCCCAGAGAGTGGGGAGGGCTCCTCCTGTAACACCGGCTCTCCTGCCACCTCCTCCCTCCCTGCAGCCCTCCTCCGACTCTCTGTGCAGGATGGCTTCCTCCCTGTGCCGTGGCACTTTGCACTTGTCTCTCGTACCTGCACACAGCTACTGGTGTCCTTGTCTCATCACCCTATGGCATTGTGACCTCCCCGGGAGCAGGTTCCCCGTCTGACAATCCTGTGACCCTCCACAGCCACCCCCACAGTGCCCCAAGCATCGTGGACACTCAGTGTCTATGGAAGGGGTGACTGGCCCCAGGCGAGATCCTCAGTAACCCTACAGTGATATGGGGACAGAGGAGATGTGTGGTTTTCAGCCCTGGCTTATATCAGAATCTCCTCAGGAGCTTTTCTGGGCCCCATGCCAGACATTCTGAGTGCACAGGGCAGGTGCGGCTTGGTTGAGAGCCATTGAACTAGATTAAGTCTTTCAATTGCCCACACTGTGATGTGCAATGAAGCACATGCAGAGTGTGGTTCAGGAGGGCTGGGTGGTGCTAAGGCTCTGCCTTTCTAATAAGCTCCAGGAGCTGTTGATGCTGCTGGTCTGAGGACACCCTCTGAGTGGCATGGCCTAAGGCGGTCATTCTCAACTGTGGCTATAGGCTGGGAATCACCTGCTGGGTGACATTTTAAGACCATGGATGCCTGTGCCCCACAACCCCGAGATTCTGACTCAATTGGCCTGAATCAGAATTCAGTAGCTGCACTTCTAGCACCACCCTGTACTTTTAAATCTGTTCCTTCTTTTCATTTCTTTTCCCTCCTCATCACAGCCCAACAGAGGCCTCATCGTCTCACACTCAGGCTGGTGCAGTGTGCTCTTACGTGATGTTCTCACTCACCACCCTTAACCCCAGGTCCTCTCCAGCCCACTCTAAAGTGCAAGTGGTTTGAGGTGCTGGTACTTATTTTCTATAGGGAAGTGGTTCTCAAACAACGGCAGCAGCACAGTAGCAGAAGCAGCAACTGCAGCGGTAACATCAGTGCCAGCAACAGCAGAAACCGCAGCAACAGCAGCAGCAGCTGCAAGAGCAACAACAGCCACAAATAAAAAGCAACAGTACCTGTACAGTCAAAAACATCAGTAACTGCAGCAGCAACAAAGGCAACAACAGTAGCAGCAGCAACAGCAGCAATGAGGACAGGGGCAAGAGCAATAGTGCTTGAAGTAGCCTTCCCTGGCAGTGACATGAGAGTTTAGCACTCCTAGGCACCTCTCATTTGGTCCTCACTGTCATTTTGTCGGTGAGGAAAGTGAGGCGTGGTGTTCACACATTAACCTGTGGTAGAGCTGCGACTCAGTCTGAGGTCCACTAACTCCATCCTGTGCAGAGGGAGGTGACGGGCAGGCTTAAGCCTGAGTTGGGAAGACAGATGTTATAGTACCTTTAAATTTCAGCATCTGCTGCTTACTACCTGTGTCACCTGGGGCAGGTAACCGCCCCTTTCTGCCTCAGTTTCCACACCTGCACAGTGGTGATGTTAACAATTTCCTCCTGGGGTTGTTGTGAGGTGCACATGGCCTGTGTGAGGAAGGTTCTGGCTCTGAGGGCGGCTTCCATGAGCATCCAGGGCTGTGGGTGTGCCTGTGCCACTCTTGGCCACACACCTGTTTTGTCATAAGCATAAGGTCATGGTTTCCAGGGATGTCAGCCTCTTGCCGATGGTCTGGAGAGGCAGAGGCCCACCCTGGGCTCATCCTTCCCCCCGCAGGGCCACCCCCATCAGTTCACCCTGTCCAGGAGTTCTGCTGAGTGGGCAGAAGTCACAGAGGTGAGGCTGGAGTCTAGCTCAGGGGCTTCTGGCCAGTGCTGGATTCAGAGACAATGAGGTTGACAGGTGCAGTAGGGATTTAATGAAATCTTGGGGATTATGGTAATTAAATTTTTTTTATCCTACCCCACACTAGGAGCATATTAAAAGTCTTGAAAATGTTTCATGATCAAATAAAGTTAGCAATGCTGGATTATACAAACATGGCTCATGGGATGTAATCTTTTTCCTTTTTTTGAGACAGGGTCTCACTCAGTCGTCCAGGCTGGAGTGCAGCGGCATCATCACAGCTCACTGCAACCTCAAACTCCTGGGCTCAAATGATCCTCTTGCCTCAGCCTCCCGAGTAGCTGGGACTACAGGTGAGCACCACCACACCCAGCTAATTTTTCTATTTTTGTAGAGATGGGGTCTTGTTCTTGCTCAGGCTTGTCTCGAACTCCTGGCCCCAAGCAATCCTCTTGCCTCGGCCTCCCAGAGTGCTAGGATTACAGGTGTGAGCCACTGTGCACGGCCATGAAATGTAATCTTAAAGCAACTTTATTTTGTGTCTGGCTTCTTTCTCTCAGCATAACGTTTTTGCAGTTCATTCATGCTATTGCATGTGTCAGTACTTTATTCCTTTGTATTGCTGAATTGCATTCCATTGTATGGATGTACCACATTTTGTTTATCCAGTTTTTGGACATTATGAGTACATTTAATGTAATTAACAGTGTGGTTGGATTTAAATTACCATTTTGCCATTTGCCTCTTATATTTTTTGTTCTTCTTTTGCTCTTTTCTATCTTGTTTTGGTGAATCAAATATTTTTTAGTGTTCTATTGTGTTTGCTCTATTTTCTTTGCTATACTTCTTTTTATTATTTTTTAGTGGTTGCTCTGGGCTTATGCCCCTTTAAATTAAATGCCAATACTCTCCCTGCTCTCGTATGAAAACTCAGTCATATGACCTTACTATTGCTCTTAGGAGATGCAAAATCTCAACCCACAAATTATGGTGTCTTTTCCCTCGTCCCTGTTTTGCCCCAAGCTCCTGCAGATGATGACAGCAGAGATGGAAGAGCAGAAAATCCAATGGAGTTTAAGAGGTGGCCAAAACAAACAAACAAACAAACAAAAAACAACTCTAGCTCCTATTGGCTTGATGCACTGAGAGTATTTCCTAATTTAAAGAATAAACATGAATTTTACAATTAAACAAAATGACATTAGAGCCATGTAAGGGCTAAACATAGGAATTGTATATATATTGCAATTTTGCCTTAAATTTCCCTTTTCTCTCCATAAATCAAAAACTAGGAATTTCCTCCAGGATTTCAAAGTTTCCAAGGATGACCCCTTTATACCCAGCTCCCCCTCACTCCGCTGTGTCATCAGTCTGACTGTGCCACCTCCACACCTGTCCTCACACCTGTCACTCTCTCTCATCAAGGTCCCTGCAAGGACAAGAAGGCAGCCAGAGCTTTGGCCGCTGAGCCCCTCAGGACTTTCCCAGGGTCCACAGAACGCTGTCTGGGAGACAGTTGGCCCGTGCCTCATCAGGGTCACGGGTCCCAGCTGTATCATCTTGGGCAAGTCACATCACTTTTCTGATATGAAATTTCTTTGTGTTTGGAACAGGAATAATGAAGGTATGTATATCTCAGCATGGGTGTGGGCATCATAAAAAGATAGTATGTGAGGAAATGTTGGAGCATATTTAAATTGAATTCAGAGGCGCTGTCCATTTTGATGGGGCGGAGGCCCCCAGGCCATTGTTGGAGCAGCTCTGGCTATAGGCTCTCTGGGCCATGAGGCCTCAGGCTGAGATCCTCACTCTCTGTCTCTGTCCTCTGGACATGACCCACGTTCCCAACCACTCTCTCGCTCTCCTTACTCTGAGCCTGCGCTGCTCTGGAACTCTTGACAGATCCAGGACCTATAACCATCTTCCCTCTGGGAAGGCCTGCACCCTCCTCTCCTCCCTTCCTGTCAACAAATGACACCTGCTGAGGATGGTGAACTAGTGTGGGCTGCTGGCTCTTCCCTCAAAATCAAATCTGAGAAGTTTGGATTCCAGGAACTTGCCAAGAGAGCAGGAACGCCTCGCAGGGAGGAGAAAGGCTGCCTGCACAGGTGATGTGTGGGCTGTGCGGTTTGGAGAGGAGGGGCCAGAGGTGAAAGAGAGGGGAAGGTGGATGGGAGGGGAGCGTTTGAGTTCTGCTGTTGCCACGATGCCACGTTGCTTTGGGACAATCACTGCCTGCCCCTTGACCCAGAAATGCCACCAAGACAGGTGGCATGGCCCACGCCACTGGAATGGGGTAATATTAGGGCAGAATGAAGGTCCTTGTACACACAAAGGCTTTTAAAAATGCAGTGCTAGCCAGGAGAAGGAGGTGCTCTTGGGATTCCCAGGAAGAGAAATTCTGGAACATTCTCTTCAGTTTTCCCTTATATCTGTTAAATACTTACATCCTATGGCACAAATAATAACCCCCCCACCCCAAATAGGAATGAGTTCCTGAAACCAACTTGTGGATGAGGAAACAAGGCCCCCCAGAGCTGCCCAGAAGTTTAAGGGCAGGAGTCCCAAATGCCAAAGTGTCTGGTGTCAGAAAGGATGGACACATGCCATCTTTGCTATGTCACCTGAGGAGCAGGAGCCTTGGCCCCACACAGGGGTCAGGGTACTGGCCTCCAGAACCAGACAGGAGGTAGGCATCTGATAAAGGGATTGCCCCAGGGTGCATGCTGCCTGTTTACACTTGTCAGGTTATCAGGGCATAGCTGTCAAATGGCCACTTGAATACCTTTAAAGATGGAATCACTCAATGGGGTCTAATCTGTTGAGAAATATCAAAAGAGTATCCATGAGAATGGCTGGAATTCCACTGGGCCAGTAGATGGATAGCAGGGCCATCTTGGATGTCTCTCAGCTCATCTGCCACCCTGAACTTGGGAGGCTGGTTCAAACAGAATTTACATTTTACGTGTAAATCAACTGCAAATCACTATCATGCTGAGCCCTGTCTAGTGCTGGGCAGATGCAAAGAAACCAAAGGCTTTTCCCTCCCCCAGCATACACAGAACACATACAACATACAACAAACACACAAAAAACACACAAAATATATACCCACAAAACACATAAAATACACAAAACACACCCATAAAAAAACTCAAACACCACCCCCCAAATACAGAGATACCACAAAAACATACACACAGATGCACACACAGGAACTTAACAACTTGTCAAAAAGTCTGAAAGGTGATTGCCTCTATAGCGAGTAGTTAGAAAAGTGAAGAAAATTATCCAATAAATTAGAGTCCTTAAAAATCACTGTAAGATACAAAATTTTAAAAAGTGTATAAAATAAAATGTGTATGTCCTTTGACCTAGCAATTAAATAGCTAGGAATTTATCATAGAGAAGTAATCAATGATATGTGCAAAGATCAAAGTCTAAGCATATTAAACACAGAATTTTATATCTATACACATATATATATAGATGTATGACCTACATATAACAGTGTAAAAGTGAAAATGGCCCAAATGTTCAAAATTGAAGATTAAATTATGATCTGTTGATATGTGACACACAACTTAGCTGTCCCTTGTTCTCTTCTTCAGCTTTCCTACAAACAAAGAGCATCCCTTGTGTATCAGTATTGGTACAGAATATCAAACTTATTGAGGTTTTATATGGGGTAATAAAGGTGAGAGTTTCTTGTACATTGGATACTCACCACATGCCATAGCACTCCCTATTGTAGACATACTTTTGTCTCTCCTTTCCCTTCCTGTGGGAGCCACTCGGCACAATCTCTGTAAGTCATTTTGCACCCACCCCAACATGACACCCCCTACCAAGCTCCACCTTCCTGGTTCTGAGAGCAATGCCAGGCTGCCCCTGCACTAGCGGCCTCGTTTATTTCATAAGTCAGCACAGCAGAAGTGCCAGCAGTTACCCCAACCTGCCTTCTTAGAAGGCAAGTTAGTGGCTCTTTTGACTTTATTTTATTTTTACTTCACCTTTTCCTTCACAATCTCATCCTGTGCCAAGGGGTTTATCAAGATGTTCTCCAAAGATATGTCTCTCCTTGTTAGGAATTTAACAGACAAATTAGGAATTTTTATCACAGCCATCAAGGGAATAACATTTTTCCAGGTCTTTAGACAAATAATGAAATACCATGAAACAATTAAAAATAATATTGCAGGAAGGTATTGATGAAATGGAACGATGTTTGAAATATGTTGAGTAAAAATGGCAAGAGACATTATTAAGTAGGAAAGGCATATTACAAAGTAATTTGTCAAACACATTCCTATTTAGTATGTTATATAATTGCGTGCATGGAAAAAGCCTAGAAGATGAGACCACAGTCTTCAGTCATGTTTAAGAGATGGGGCTGCAACATGCTCAGAAAAGCCTGAGTTACAATCCTGTCCTTCCAGGAACTAGGGATATGATCTTGGGTAAATTGCTTTTTCTTGCTAAACGGCATTGCCTTTTGTCTGTAAAATAGGAAGGACCCTTGTACCTGTTGCTGTTGTTCCTGTGTCATTGCCAGACTGGTAGTGGTGGTCCAGAAGCTATTACCTTAATTGGTTGTGTGGATTTCCCTCTGAACTGACCAGCCATGTCTGCCACGGTGAAACACAGCCATGCACAGTAACTGACCAAAGCAAATGCAATGCAAAATGCAAGAAAGTGCATGTAAGCGAACAGCTGACGGGATAAGCGAGAAGCTGGTCCTTGGTGGGCTTGGTCAAAGAAGGTCCCTTGAGGGTGCTTTGCATGTCACCTTTGAAGAAGAGGGGACAGAGAAGAGGCACAGGGCAGTGTGGGTACCTGGAAGGAAACATGAAAGGAGGACACTTTTCTTTGGGACGTGGGGATTCCACTTGCCTGAACTCTGGGACCAGGGCTAAGAACCACCATGAGAACAAGGCCTTTCCTGAGCCTCCCAGGCTCACTGGCTGACCTAGACCTGTGTTTCCTCTTTCCTTCACTCACGTGTTTCCTACACCTTCGATGTCAGACTGGACTGGCAGCCACACCGTCCACCTCAAGTGCCTTGAAATGTGTTGAAGGGATGGGGCACAGCCCTTGGCAGAGTGACACTGTCCCCCAGGAATTTGTTTATACCCCTGGTGTGGAGGAAATAGCAGGCAATAAGTGATGACTGATAACATAGGATGCTGTTTATTATTGGCTACACGAATACTGCATTGCATTTGCATGTCCACTCCCAAACTGATAATTCTAAATGAGTAACAGACCTGGCTCCTTTAGGAATCTTAAGAGCAGAAGACAAACAGAGCTCCAGGAGTCTAAGACAGAGCCACAGACCACAGGGATCCCTGGCCCAGGTAGGTGTTCTATTGAGGCTAACTGATATGGATGGGGAAGTAGAGCATTGTCTGGCCACCTGCTTTGCCTTTCTTCCTTACTAGAAGGATGTCCCTCTATGGATTTCCTGAATTTCTAATTCTTATCTCTGAGACTTGCCCAGACCACCTTGCTCTTAGTGCCAGTAGTAGCCTGCTGTCTCCTAGGAGGGCTTCTGCCAAAAGCAGGGCATTGCTGGAGGGCCAGGCAGACACTGGCTTAGGAAGCCTGCAAACCCGATAATGCTAGCACCTTCTCAGAAGGCTGAGAAGACTGATTTTAGAGTCTAGAAAGTTCTGGTCTTTGGAATATTTTGAGCATTCTTAGGTAGAGAGGGATGAATTTCAGATGGCCAGATGCACTGCTTCCTTGGAGGGTTCTGCGGAATCCACCTGTATTTGTCCTAATACAGGTGGCAGATTCCATGAGCAGCTCACAGGGACATACCCAGGCCCTCCAGCCTGTGGGCATCATTCCGTCCTCCAGCAACACCACAGTATCTTCACGTCTTTGGGCACCCACATTTCTGCCAGACATCTCTTGTTCTGATATCCTGGCTGCCAAATTCTCTGTGTTTCTTGATTTTGAAAAAATTTTTCTTAGAGAGAAGGTCTTGCTCTGTTGCCCAGGCTGGAGTGCAGTGGTATCCTCATAGCTCACTGTAATCTCGAACTCCTTGGGCTCGAGTGATCCTCCTCCTTCAGCCCCTCCTAAGTAGCTGGGACTACAGGTGAGGATGCCACCAAACCCAGCTAATCTTTGTGTTTTTTTTTGTAGAGACAGGCTCTGGCTGGTCTCAAACTCCTGGCCTCAAGTTATCCTTCCGCCACGGCCTCCCAAAGTGCTGGGATTACAGGTGTGAGCTACCACGCCCGGCCTTTGTCCCTTGATTTTCCCCAAAACTATGAAGGCAGTTATGCTGTGTGTATGTGGGGATGCAGCCAAACAACAAACAAGTTAAAACCAAAGAGTAGATGCCCCTCCCCTTAGCGACCTGCCCAGAGCCGTCTGGTGCGCATCGTCTCCTCCTGCTCACTATCCTTGCTGCTCAGCCCTGGAGCCCTTCCTTGTCATTTTAGTTGCTGCAAAAACAATTTAGTTTCCTTTGTCTCCCTTCTAAGCTATTCTCAAAGGATTGGTTTTCCACACAAAATACCCATCTCTGCAACCTTAAAAGTGGCGTGACCCTGAAGAAGTCACTTACCTTCAGAGTTTCCATCTGTAAAATGGAAAAACAATTTTTGCCCCACTTCCTTCACTGTGTTGATCTGGCTTCATGTTGGGGAAAGTTCGCTGTCTACTGAGCTTGGGTGTGCAGAATTTATATATGTAACTATCTCTCCTCCAACCCCTCCCCATGAGGTAAGTCACATAAGTGACCTTACTCTAAGATATTAGGAATTGAGCCTCCTGGGACTTTTGGAGGCCCAGTTTTTAATGACAAGAGGTTGCAAAGAAACTGCTTTTTGTTAGGAAAAGACTAGGCTACTGCAGAGAGTCAGCAAACTTTTATGGAAAGGTTCAGATGGTAAATATTTTAGGCTTTGCTAGCCAGATGATCTCTCAACTCTGCTATTGTAGCCCCAAAGCAGCCATGGACAATATGTAAACAAGGGCATGGCTGTGTTCCAATAAAACTTGATTAAAAAAAAAAAAAAACGGGCAGGGGGCCGGGCCAGATTTGGCCTGTGGGCCATAGTTTGCCAGCCTCAGGAGTAGAGCAATGCACTTTGAACTTTTCTACCCTATTTCATCTTTATAAAATATCAAGATCCGCAAAAATGATGTCATGATCTGTGTGTTAGCTTGTGAGCCAGTTTGTAAAACACTGCTTTGGAGCAGTGATGGACAAAAGGGTCTAGCCCCATGAGGCCTTCCTGGACACAGTGAACATTTTCAAGCAGAGAGCAAGGCTGGTGGCCTGTTCAGCATGAGGGACACCCAGCAGGGTGCCTGGGGGTCAGAGGGTGCCCTAACTTGTCCCCTTTCTGTCCACTTAGGTCTTGCACTTCATCCCATCTCCTGTTGAGTAATAACTCAACGTTGAAAATGTCCTTGTTGGAGAAGAACTCAGGAGCAAAAATGGACTCTGAAGACTGGGAAAAAGGTGAACCCCAGCGCTGCTCAGGTGAGATTCTTGTAAAAATCCTCCTCAGGGCCCAAGTGTAATTCCTAAAGCAGGACCTTGCTAGGTGCTGTGCACAGACTCAGCTCCCCCCTGCTGACCTCACATGGTAAGTGAGCTTTAAAACTTCCCTGGGAAACGAATTCCTAGAAGGGCAAAGGAAGCTTTGCCACAGGTGCCCAGGGGCATCATGTGGCAGGTGAATGGGTTATCCCCACCTAAAGACCGGGGACTTTGAAGTCCTGCCCTCCAACTGGATGGTTCTATATCCTCCAAATGCATGTCTTCCCTCCCAACCTGCCCAGGCAGAAAAGCCTCAGACGAGAAAGGACTCTGAGGCTGGGGTGGAAAGTGCCCCAGCCGCAGGGCTTCGGAGCACTCCATGGAGGAAGGCTCTTGGGTGGTGTTGGCTCAAGGGGAACAATAGGAGCAGGCTTTTGACCCAAATGACTGTCTATGCCTGGGGAGGCCTGTAACATGCCAGAGGCCAAACCCCTGAGCTATTTCATGTCTATTTCCCAACATTTTTGCCCTGGGAAGCTGAATTTTAATGTCATTATTGTCTCTGCTCTAGTATTTCTCAGCATACAGACACATAAAAGAAGGAATTACATGGTCCCTGACACCCCTAAATCCTTGAGAAATCCCAATTCCATGTGCTAACCTCACTGTCTGACTGCAGACCCAGCCGGAAGCACCCTGGAGCCAGGCCTGAGTGTCCCCTCCGTGAGTTCTGCCCACTCAAGTAAGGCCCTGGTGAGGTGGTGGGGGCTGAGGGGCGAGGTGGGTATGGGAGAGGGTGCCATGGAGCCCTGGGAGAGTGCAGGAGAACTGTAGACTGGGGACACCTAAGGGTGCTGGATGGGCTGAGGCTTTTCCTTTGTGGAAGCAAATCCTGTCAGGAGAAACCATAAGAAGGATGACCCCAGTGTGGGCTCTGCCTCCCCAGGGAGGGGAAGGTAACACACCTGCTAAGAGGCACAGGAGAAGGAAGGTGTTGTGCCTGGGAACCTTCTAGGTGCTTCTTCTGACCACAGTCAAGAGGCTGGTGACCCTGACCTCCTCACAGCACTGATGACAAACAGGTGTGTGGCCAGTGGGACACCCCCACCATCAAGTGCTCATAGTGGCTGCCCTTGGAGCCAGAATCGTCCTCACACAGGCCATGTGCACCTCAAAACAACCCAGGAGGAAACTGAGGCAGAGAGGAGTGGTTACCTGCCCCAGGTGACACAGGTAGTAAACAGTAGATGCTGAAATATAAAGGTGTATACTATAACATCTATCTGTCCAACTCAGGCTTAAGGTTTCCTGTCACCTCCCTCTGCACAGGACAGTCAGAGGACCTCAGACTGAGTCCCAGCTCTACCACAGGTTAATGTGTGAACACCAAGCCTCACTTTCCTCACCCGTAAAATGGCAGTGAGGACCAGATAAGGTGTATAAAGGTGACTGGCAACTCCCTTGTCACAGTGAGGAGAGGCTGCTGTCACTGCTACTACTGTTGCTGCTTCTGCTCTTGCTGCTGAAGTTGCTTTTGTGTTTTTGGTCTTGTCATAGCTACAAGGCTGCTGGCTCCTGGTCTGCACTGTGCCCCCCATAGGGGCACCAACCACATAAGCCTGTCTGGTGGGCCTATCCTGACTTCTCCTTGTCCAGGCTATGATCTGAAATCTGGGAGCAGTAGTTCTCAAAGTGTGGTCCTCGGACCAACAGCAGCCTCAGCTCCTAGAAATTTATTAGGAATGCAAATTCTCACCCCCACCACAGACCTCTGGCAGCAGAAACTCTGGGTTGAGGCTCAAGGGGCTGTGTTTTAACACACCTTCCAGGTTATTGTGTTGCACATGAAAGTTTGAGAACCAATCCCTACAGAAAATACTTACCAGTGCCTTAGAACCACAGCACCTCCACAGCAGCCTTGAGAAGGAAGTCTGAAGGTCAGATTAGGGGTCAGGGCCGATGAGCGAGAACACCAGTCGAAAGGTACTGCACACACCTGAGCGTGAGATGATGCAGGCCCAGGTAAGGGCGTGTGAGGGGAGGTAAACAGAAGTGAAAGAGGGAGAAGAGGTTAAAAAGTACAGTGCTGGTGCTAGAAGTGCAACTTCTGAATTCTGATTCAGATCAATTGAGTCAGAATCTCAGGGGTGTGGGGCACAGGCATCCATGGTCTTAAAGTGTTACCCAGCAGGTGATTCCCAGCCTATAGCCACAGTTGAGAATGACCGCCTTAGGCCATGCCACTTAGAGGATGTCCTCAGACCAGCAGCATCAACAGCTCCTGGAGCTTTTATTAGAAAGGCAGAGCCTTAGCACCACCCAACCCTCCAGAATCACACTCTGCATGTGCTTCATTGCACATCACAGTGTGGGCAATTGAAAGACTTAATCTAGTTCAGTGGCTCTCGATCAACCTGCACCCACCCCGTGCACTCAGAATGTCTGGCGTGGGGCCCAGAAAAGCTCCTGAGGAGATTCTGATATAAGCCAGGGCTGAAAACCACACATCTCCTCTGTCCCCATATCACTGTAGGGTTACTGAGGATCTCGCCTGGGGCCAGTCACCCCTTCCATAGACACTGAGTGTCCACGATGCTTGGGGCACTGTGGGGGTGGCTGTGGAGGGTCACAGGATTGTCAGACGGGGAACCTGCTCCCGGGGAGCACACAGTGCCGTAGGGCGATGAGACAAGGACACCAGTAGCTGTGTGCAGGTACGAGAGACAAGTGCAAAGTGCCACGGCACAGGGAGGAAGCCATCCTGCACAGAGAGTCGGAGGAGGGCTGCAGGGAGGGAGGAGGTGGCAGGAGAGCCGGTGTTACAGGAGGAGCCCTCCCCACTCTCTGGGCACGAGGAGACCAGGAGGCCACACCACGATGAGAAACCCAGCCAGAGGCCATGTGTTTATAACACGAGAGGAGAAGGACCCCTTAGAATTACTCTCTACATTATGATTGCCTAGCACAGATGCCTGTATTACAGCATACACAGTGTGGTGGTTACTGTGTTACCGTATTACCATATTTGCCATTTTACAGCCACCAGCCCTGACAGTTACTGGCCCAGCATGGGGACTCCTGCCCTCCATCAAACAAGTGGGTGGGTTCCTCACTGAGTGCCATGTGGCCTGCCCAATCAGAGGCCAGTAGGGAAGGTTCCCTGTTAGGACCCCACTCTAGGCAGGCCTGGCCTGAATGAGTTCCTAGGAGCCCATGCCCTGGGAACCCCCCCCCCACCCCGGCCACTATTGTGGCTGGTCCCGCCAGCTGAAAGGGGCTCCTCCAGGACCAGGTGCAAGCCCTGTGGCCTTTTGTCTTTTTTTTTTTAATACCTCAAGAAGACGTTTAATGATATTTTGGAATCATCAACAATAAACAGCCTTGGCGAAACCTAGGACTGGAAGGGTTTGGAGAGCGAGGTAAAAAAGTATAGAAGTCTCTTTGTATTGGGCTGGAGTTGTGGGGAAACATCTTTTTTTTTTTGTATGTATTTTATTTTTTTCCTTTTTTTTGAAATTTCAGAATATTACAGAGATACAAATGTTCTGGTTACAATAAATTGCTTTTGTACCATTTGAGTCAAAGTTGTCAGTGTGCCCGTCCCCCAGATAGTGTGCATTGTACGCATTAGGTGTGAATTTACCCATCCCCTCCTCCCCCCTCCCTCCTGCTTGATCTCCAATGATGCTATTTTCATATGTGCACATAAATGTTGATCGATTAGTTCCAATTTAATGGTGAGCGCCCTGTAGCCTTTTGAAGGAGCCCCTGTAGTGCCAGCTCAGCCTTGCACCATGCTGGGCTCCTGGGAGCTTCCTGCCTCTGCCTCCCATGCTCTTCCAGCACGTTTCCCTTGGCCCAGCCAGTGCAGGGGTCTGTCCCACCCCAGGCATTGCTGATGGCAGGATGCAGGAAAGAGGGTTAAGAAGAACAATGACTTACTTGCACTGAATCTTTTCTACACCTCAGACACTTTCTTAGCTCAGGCCAAGTGCTATTCATTGGAGTAAGCATTTTAATCCTCATAACTCATCTCTCAGGTAGGTGCTATTATTTATTACTCCCATTTCACAGATGAGGAAACTGAGGTTTGGAGAGATTTAGTAACTTGTCCTAGGTCCTACAGTAGAGCTTGGATTGAACCCATCTGTCAAAATCTGGAACCCACGTGCTTATACACAATGCAAAATTGCTTGTCTCAGCAAGACAGAAAGCCTGGGAGTATAAGAAATATTCAGTGGCTATAATGTCTGAGCCCACAGGCAGGGTGGAGAACTGGAGCTTGGGCCCTCAGATGTGGGGTAGAAAGGGCTGAATCTTCCATTTTCAATGTGAAGTGTTGATATCTGGTTGTATTGATTTAGGTGCAAAACTGAATGCCAGAGTGCCAGAGAAATTCAGCATTCATGACCAGGATCACAAAGCGTTGGTCCTGGACTGTGGGACCCTCGTGGCAGTTCCAAATAAAACATACATAGTTCCAGGTGACTTTCAGTTTTGGCTGTGTCTTCTGTCCCACCAAGCCAGGGTAAGGCCTCCCTCTATGTGGGCTCAGCTCCATGCTATACCACACCCCCACCCCCAGCAGGCAGTGGCAGTGGGGAGGAGAAGCCCCAGGGTCCCTTAGGAATCAGATGGAGGGTCTATAACAATGGCCAGATCTGAGGGGAGTCTTTCTGGAAGATCTGGAAGAAGGAGCCAGATGCTAGATTGTGGAAAAAGAGGAGGTTGGAAGGGTGTGACCGAGGGGGACTCTGACCACAGAGTCAAGGGGAGGAGGGCTATGTGTCAGGCCTGAAACCCCAGTAGACAGGAGGGACTTTCTCCTACTCTGAGAACCTACCCCTTTTCTGTCTTTTTTCCAGAGACGTTCTTTGTATTAGCCTCACACTTGAGCCCAAGCCATGAGGATAAAGGAAGTCCGATTCTCTTGGCGGTTTCTGAAGGAGAGCTATGTCTCTGCTGCAAGAAGGACAGCGGACAAAGCAAGCCATCCCTTCAGCTGAAGGTGAGAGTTCCAGGCCAACCTCCTGCACCCTTGGCTACCCCAAAGTAAAAGGCCAAGATCCTCAATGCCTGTCATTCTCCCTGAAAATTCTTAACTTGGCCAATATAACAGGAGCACCCACCTCTCAGGAAGTACCTGGCAGAAGAGTTTCCCGCCCTGTTTGTGTCCTTGCTCCTTCTGGGGGGAGGGACTCCCCACAAGGGGGACTTGGCAGAGGAGCTGAGCACACGCAGGTGCCCCTGCCTCCATCCCGGCACCTGCCCTGCATGGGCTGTGCTCCCTCCTGCTCCACCTCCCGCTGTGACAGGCAGTACACGTGGGCCAGGACCCTGACATGCCACTACAGGTTGGAAGTTGTGAGGCAGCCACTGGAGGGCAGTGTGTCTGCTCTGCAAACTTGGATGGAGCATCCTTTCCCTTGAGGGGAGGAACCTTAAGAAGCTCAGTTTTGGGTGCAGATCTAAACCATATTCTTTAACCTGACTTTTAAAATGATAGAGCTGATATCTTGTCCATCTGATGCCTGCATCTCTCTGTCAATTTATTTTTAATCTGGGGGGAGAAGAGGGATGGAAGAGAAGCCATGAGCGCTTATCACTGCTTAAATACCAGTGCCAAGGCTGACACCCCAACCTCCCCAAGGACCACCCTGCCTTCCATCTTGTCCTCCTGTCCTGTGCAAAGGCCTGGAGCAAGAGCACACACGCTGGGTTTTTCTCCCTTCCAAAGCCTGTGTTATCTAATTAATCTCTTTTCCCTCATAGAAGAAGAAACTGACCAAACTCGCTACCCAGAAGGAAGCAGCACGTCTGCCCTTCATCTTTTATAGGGCTAAGGTGGGCTCGCGGAACACGCTAGAGTCAGCTGCCCACCCTGGTTGGTTTGTCTATACCTCCTGCAATTCTGGCGAACCTGTTGGAGTGACAGATAGATCTGGAAACGGCAAATACATTGAGTTTTCATTTCACCAAGTTTGCAAAGGTGAAATGAGCCCCAGTGAGGTCAGTGATTAGGAATGCCCTATCGAATGCTGCCTTCTGCCTTCCTAATTTGGACCAATCATGTGAGAACATAAAACCCACTTGTCAACCTCTATGTCTGTGAGTTTCATTTCTTTTCTTTTATTATTGTGCTTAATAGGTTGGTTTATTTGTGGAATGATTTTTAAAACAGCTTTATTAAATATAATTCACTTACCATTAAATTCCCCCATTTAAAGTGTACAATTCTTTGTTTTTTTAATATATTCAGTTTTGCAACTATTGCCATAATCTGATTTTAGAATATTTTCATCACCACAAAAAGGAATTGTATACCCATTAGCAGGCACACCCCATTTCTCCCAGCTCCCCGCCCTAGCCCTAGGCGACCAATAATCTACTTTCTGTCTATAGATTTGCCTATTCTGGACATTTCATATAAATGGAATCATGCAATATGTGGTCTTTGTGACTGGCTTCTTTCACTTAGCATAATACTTAAAAGAGCCATCTATGTTATAGCACAGATCAGTACTTCATTCCTAAATAATATTTCATTGTATGGATATACTGTATTCGTTCATTAGTTGATGGACATTTGGGTTGTTTCTACTTTTTGGCTATTATGAATAATGCTGCCACAAACATCTGTGTACAAGTTTTTGTATGAACTAGGTTTTCATTTTTCTTGGGTATATACCTAGGACTAGAATTGCTAGGTCACGTGGTAACTCTGTTTAACATTTTGAGGAATCACCAAAGTGTTTTCCAAAGCTGCTGCACCATTTTTACATTCCCATCAGCAGTATATGGGGGTTCTGATTCTTCACACCCTCACCAACACTTATTATTGTCTGTTTTTTAAAATAATTTTTATTTAAAAATATTAGAGGGTACAAGTGTTCTTGTTAACATGGATTATATAATGCTGAAGTCAGGGTTTTTATTATGCCTGTCAATAGAATAGTGTACATCATACCTGATAAGTAAGTTTTTTATACCTCACCCGAGTCCTACCCTCCCCCTTCTTAGTTCCCAGTGTGCTTCACACCACTTTATGACTATGTGTACACATTGTTTAACTCCCACTTATTAGTGAGAACATGTGGTGTTTGGTTTTTCATTCCTGAGATACCTCACTTAGGATAATGTTCTCTGGTGCCACCCAAGTTGCTGCAAATAGAATTTCATTTCTTTTTATGGCTGAGTAGTACTCCAAGGTGTATATATATACACCACATTTCCTTTATCCACTCATCAGCTGATGGGCACTTAGGTTGATTCCATATCTTTGCAATTGTGAATTGTGCTGTGATAAACATTTGGGTGCGAATGTCTTTTTGATATAGTGACTTCTTTTCCTATGGGGAGATACCCAGTAGTGGGATTGCTGGATCAAATGGTAGGTCTACTTTTAGTTCTTTGAGGAATCTCCATACTGTTTTCCATAGAGACTGTACTAATTTACAGTCCCACCAACAGTGTATAAGTGTTCCTTTTTCATTGCATCCACTTCAACATCCATTGGTTTTTGATTTTTTAATTATGGCCATTCTGATGGGGGTAAGATGGTATCTCAATGTGGTTTTAATTTGCATTTCCCCAGTGATTAGTGATGTTGAGCATTTTTTCATATGTCTGTTGGCCATTACTATATCTTCTTTTGAAAAAACTCTGTTCATGTCTTTTGCTCACTTTTTAATGGGGTTATTTGTTTTTTTCTGGCTGATTTGTTTGAGTTCTTTGTAGATTCTGGATATTAGCCCTTTGTTGGATGTATAGTTTGTGAATATTTTCTCCCATTATGTAGGTTGTCTATTTACTCTGTTGATTATTTCCTTCACTGTGCAGAAATGTTTTAATTTAATTAAGTCCTATTTATTTATTTTTGTAGTTGCTGTAATTGCCTTTGGGGTCTTAGTCATAAATTCTTTGCCTAGGCTGATATCTGGAAGAGTTTTTCCTACAGTTTCTTCCAGAATTTTAATGGTTTCAGGTCTTATATTTAGGTCTTAATCCATCTTGAGTTAATTTTTATATATGGTGAGAGATAGAGATCCTGTTCTATTCTTCTGCATGTGGCTGTCCAATTTTCCCAGCAGCATTCAGCTTCCTTTCCCCAGTGTATTTTGTGTTCTTTGCCAAAGATCAGTTCATTGTAGGTAGATGGTTTTATATCTGGGTTCTCTGTTCTGTTATACTGGTTTATGTCTCTATTTTTGTACCAATACCATCCTGTTTTAGTTACTATAGCCTTGTAGTATAATTTGAAGTCAGGTAATGTGATGCCTCCAGATTTGTTCTTTTTGCTTAAGATGGCTTTGGCTGTTTGGGCTCTTATTTGGTTCCACATGAAGTTTAGGATTATCTTTTTCTAGATCTGTGAAAAATGACATTGGTATTTTGATGGGGATTGCATTGAATCTGTAAATCAGTTTGTGCTGTATTTTAACAAAGTTTATTCTTCCAATCCGTAAGCATGGGATGTTTTTCCATTTGTTTGCATCATCTATGATTTCTTTCATCAGTGTTTTGTAGTTCTCCTTATAGAGATCTTTCACCTCCTTGGTTAAGTATATTCCTAAGTATATTTTCTTTGTAGCTATTGTGAATATATTGAATCTTTGATTTGACCCTCAGCTTGACTGTTATTGGTATATAGAAATGCTGCTGATTTTGTATATTGATCTTGCAACCTGAGACTTAGTTTGATCTTCTCTTTTCTGATTTGAATGCTCTTTATTTCTTTCTAATTTCTCTGGCTAGGACTTCCAGTACTATGTTGAATAGGAGTGGTGACAGTGGGCACCCTTGTCTTGCTCCAGTTCTTAGAGGGAATGTTTTCAACTTTTCCCCATTCAGTATGATATTATGATATTGGCTGTGGGTTGTCATATATATCTTTTATTATTTTGAGGTATGTTCCTTCTATGCCTAGTTTGTTGAGGGTTTTTATTATGAAGGGGTGCTGGATTTTATCAAATGCTTTTTCTGCATCTATTGAGATGATCATATGGTCTTTGTTTTTACTTCTGTTTATGTGGTGAATCACATTTATTGATTTGCATGTGTTGAACCATCCTTGCATCCCTGGGATGAAACCCACTTGATTATGGTGGATTATCTTTTGGATGTGCTGTTGAATTTGGTTTGCTATTATTTTTTTGAGGATTTTTGCATCTATGTTCATAAGAGATATTGGTCTGTAGTTCTCCTTTTTTGTTGTGTCCTTTCCTGGCTTTGGTATCAAGGTGACACTGGCTTTGTAGAATGAGTTGGGGAGGGTTCCTTCCTTCTCAATGTTATGGAACAGTTTCAGTAGGATAGATGCCAGTTCTTCTTTTTAGGTCTGGTAGAATTTGGCTGTGACTCCTTCTGGGCTGGGGCTTGGTTTTTTTTGGGAGTTTTTTTTATTATTCTTTCAATCTTGCTACTCATTATGGGTCTTTTCAGTATTTCTATTTCTCCCTGATTCAGGCTTGGGAGAGTGTGTGTTTCTAAGAATTTATCCATTTCCTCTAGGTTTTCTAGTGTGTGTGCATAGAGGTTTTCGTAGTAGTCATGGATGATATTTTGTATTTCTGTGGTATCAGTTGTGATGTTTCCTTTTTGATTTCTGATTGAGCTTATTTTGAGTCCTCATTCTATTTCTGGTTAATCTGGATAGTAGTCTATTGATTTTGTTTACCTTTTCAAAGAACCAAATTTTTGTTTCATTAACACTTTGTAGTTTTTTGGTTTCCACTTCATTTAGTTCCACTCTGAACTTTGTTATTTCTTTCCTTCTTCTAGCTTTGGATTTGTTTTTTTCTTCTTTTTCTACTTCCTTGAGGTGTCACTTTAGCTTGTCAATATGTGATCTTTCTGGCTTTTTGATGTAAGCATTTAAACCTATGAACTTTCCCCTTAGCATGGCTTTTTTTGTGTCCCATAGATTTTGAAATCTTGTGTCATCTTTGTCATTCACTTTGAAAAACTTTTTGATTTCCTTCTTGATTTTTGTCAATAACCCAAGGGTCATTCAGCAGGAGGTTCTTTAATTTCCATGTATTTGTGTAGATTTGAGAGTTCCTCTGGAATTGATTGCTAGTGTTATTCTATTGTGGTCTGAGAAGATATGTGGTATGATTTCAATTTTTCTAAATTTTCTGAGACTTGTTTTGTGGCCTAACATATGATCTACCTTGGAAAATGTCCCGTGTGCTGATGAGACGAATGTATATTCTGTAGTTTTGGGGTAGAAAGTTCTATAAATGTCTGTTAGGTCCATTTGTTCTAGAGTCCCACTTAAGTTCAGTGTTTTTTTGTTGATCTTCTGCCTCAATGATCTGTCTTGTTCTATCAGTGGAGTATTAAAGTCCCCAGATATTATGATATTGGTGTTTATTTCTTTTGTTAGATCTAGTAGAATTTGCTTTATGAATCTGGGAGCTCTTGTGTTAGGTGCATATATATTTGGGATTGTTATATCTTCTTGTTGAAATGATCCCTTTATCATTATATTAATATAATGACCATCTTTGTCTTTTTTACCATTGTTGATTTAAAGTCTATTTTATCTATTATGAGAATAGATACTCCTACTTGCTTTTGGCTTCCATTTGCATGGACTATTTTTTTCCACTCCTTTACCCTGAGTCTATGTGAATCTTTGCAAGTTAAATGGGTTTCTTGGAGACAGCATATATTTTGGTTTTTTAATCCATTCAGACCATCTACGTCTTTTAAGTGGGGTCATTAACACTCTTCCCATTCAATGTTGGTATTGATATATGAGAAACTCTTCAGGTCATAATTTTGATTGTCACTTAGTTGCTTCATTCTTTCCCTTCTTACTGTTTTATAAGAGCTGTGAGTTTTAACTTTTCGGCATTTTTACCCTGGTGGGTACTGATTGTTTTATTCCATGTATAGAATACTTTTGAAAATTTCTTGTAGGGCAGGTCTAGTGGTGACAAACTCCCTTAGTGTTTGCTTATCTGGGAAAGACTTTATTTCTCCTTCATTTATGTAACTTAGTTTTGCAGGGTACAAAATTCTTGGCTGGCAGTAATTCTGTTTAAGGAGACTAAAGATAGGACCCCATTCCTTTCTGGCTTGTAAGGTTTCTGTTGAGAAGTCTGCTGTTAGTCTGATGGGTTTTCCTTTGTAAGTTACTTGATGTTTTCACCTCATGGCTCATAGGAGTTCCTCCTTCATGTTGACCTTGGCCAGTCTGATGACTGTATGCCCTGGTGATTCCCTTTTTGCAATGAATCTCTCAGGTGTTCATTGAACTTCTTGTATCTGGATGTCTAAATATCTAGCAAAACTAGGGAAATTTTTTCTCAATATTCCCTCACATAGGTTTTCCAGGCCTTTTGCTTTTTTCTTATTCACCCTCAGGGATGCCTATGATTCTTATATTTGGCCATTGTACATAATCCCGTATTTCTAGTCGACTTTGATTATTCCTCTAGATTCTTTGTTTTTTATTTTTGACTGGATTAATTCAAAAAGAGTTGTCTTCAAGCTCTGAAATTCTTTCTGCTGCTTGGTCTAGTCTAGTCTGAAAATTTTCCACTGTGTTTTGTATTTCACTAAATGAATTTTTCATTTCCAGAAGTTCTATTTGTTTTTTTTTAAAAATCTGTCTCTTTAGTAAATTTTTTATTCATTTCCTTAATTATTTTTCTTCTTTCTTTGATTTGGTTTTCCATTTTTCTTTTGGATCTCATTGAGCTTCCTTACAATCCATATTTGGAATTCTTTATCTATCATTTCAATATTTTAATTTTGGTTGGGATCCATTGCTAGAGAGCTGGTATGCTCATTTAGGGGTGTCCTTTCACTCTGATTTTTCATACTTCTGTAGGTCTTGTACTAATTCCTTGTCATCTGGAGCAGCAGTCACTTCTTTTTAGATTTTCTTTTTTTAAATGGGACATTTTTTTTTCCTCCTCACTCTTAAGGGTATGCCTGTAGGTATATTGGATAAGGACCTTTGGATTTGCTTGTGGGTACTTTGATGGGGGTCTAGGTTCTGGGTGGATACTTTGTGTATCCTTAGTGTGGTGGTTTCCCCAGTTGCTAGTTATTTCTAGGCAGTAGTAGTGGTATAGTATGTGCATGGGCACTTTCCCTGTCTCTTGTTGACAAGGGAAGAGGGAGGTCTTTGCAATCCTGTCTCTTTCCCCAGCCCATGGCCTTCTTAACAGTGTGAATTATATTAGGATACCCAGCTTGATCTCTAAGTCAGTATGTGATGCTTGTGGGTAAATTGTCAGCCATGCCCTGTATGATTGAGTCAGTAAATACTGTAAAGGCCTGTACAGGTTGTCCTCCCTGCCAGTAGATGGTAGCCAGAGCCTGGCTACTTTTTTAGGAAGGATCCAGCTTCGCTGTCATTTTTTGGGACCTGTGATGAGCTCTAGTTGATCAGGAGATGCACATGGATTATCCAAGCAGTGGGCAGGGCCCTGGAGCTCCCAAGGGACTCCTTATTATCTACAGCAGAGTTGGGTGGAGGGGCAATACTGGGCGGGGCTGGGTCAGGTGATCCTGTGTTCAGACTCCACAAAGGCAGGCAGAAGAGCTGTCTTGGCAGGGGTCCAGTGTCCACTCATAGGCTGTTAGGGAAAGCCAGCAGGAGGGGCTGAAGCAGCCCTACAAAGCCAGAAAGTCTGCTCCTGAGGAAGGGGCCATCTGGGATTCAAAGTCTGGCAGGTGGGAGTGGGTTTTGTTCTTCTCCCTCTTCCCTTGCCCCATGGATCTCCTACCAGCAATGGCACTGAGGGCTGGGAGCTTCCCTGCCCAGGATCCTGCCCCAGACCGAAAGCATGGCTTTCCTGTGGGGGGATGGATGCTCCACAAGTGTGCTGTGGTCAGACCCACACTGTACTCTCCTTTCAGTTCTGCCCATGTGGGCTCCCTTGACTCCTGAGATTAGTTCACAAATCTTCCCTCTGTGCCCCCAAGCAGCACCATTGAGTCCTGGAAGTATGGGATCCAGTCTGTGGGCCTGTCCTCTGATCCCCCAAGTTCAATCCCTGACCATGCCAGGAGAAGTGTGCAGGTCTTGAGTTGCCTGTGGAGTTCTCAGGTAGACTTAAAGTCCCTCTGCTTTGGGATATGCCCTACTGTGCTGGAGCAGCCAGGTGAGCAGCACCAAGGAGGGTGGGCAGGCAGGAAGCTCTCAGTACAAGAAACCCTTGGTCTACCTCAGGTCTTTAAGAGGAAAGGCATGAGCCCCACTCTCTGGGGAAGGCTTGATATGGTGGGAGCACCTACAGAGGGGAAGCAGCCACTCTTGAGAGCTCCAGTTCACTCGTCCCTTGGGGTATCCATATTGATTCGTGTGGGAACTGCCATGGCTGTGTCTGCAGCTGTGAGCAGGGTAGGGGAGGAGGAAGAGAAGAGTCTAAATGGAGGGGAGCTGGCACTCTGGCTCCCTTTGTTCCAAGGGACCTCCCCTGGCTGGCTGCATTCTCCTCTCCCCTGAAGTCAGCACACCCTGAATGTCCAAGGTCTGGGATAACATAGTTCTCCTGCGACTCCCTCCCCCCGGCCCCCTATGGCCACCACAGTCAGGGAAGGAGTTGGGAAATGTTTGTGTGGGGACCAGTGACAAGAAAACTGAAGGTTGTAGCTCCTTGGGGAGGACAAAGGCACATAATGGGTGTAGAACCATTATGGCACCCACAACCTCAGCCAGGGTCTATGGTGAGGGGAGTGACCCCAAGGGGGCTGGCAGCCCAGTGCTCTGTCCTCAAGAAGCTTCCAATTCACTGGCGGCAGCAGCTTTTGGGCTTGTGAGGGTAGAGAAACTCTCCAACAGTTCCGGAGCCTGCAGTCTGCCAGAGGTACAAGGGGAGGAGAAACGAACACCCTCACCTACCCTTTCCATGGGGCTCCAAATTCTTCGGGGGTTGATCTCTGCTGAAATTGTGCTCCTTCTTGTTCTGCTTTACAACTTTTTCCCATGGAATCTCCAGTAGGTTCTGGCACTTGTCCCACAGAATTATACCGCAGCTATGTTTTTTCCCCATCTAAAACTTTTCCTTCTGTCTGAGATGATCTGGTGATCGATGTCTCTAGTCAGCCATCTTGCCTCCCTCCCACTACTGTCTGTCTTTATTATCGAGTTTCATTTCTTATGTGTACTTTAAGGATTTGTGTTTTTAGGATATAGCAAGAAAGGTTGTTTAATTACAAAGTTCTGGTAGTAAAGAGCCCGGCTACTGCCTGTGTACTGCTACACTGAACCATCAGACATCCCTAGCGTGTGTCCTATTGCATAATTTGGCTGGGCTGAGCATAATACTTGCAGCAGGAAGGAGCAGCTGGGTGCATGGTATGCTCTAGAATTAGCCTTGCCTACTGGCAGGTGCTGGGGGAATTTCCCCTGGGGCAGAAGTGCACAGAAGTGGCTGGGTCTGTGTCTAGGGTACAGTGTGCAAGAAAGAAAAGCCAAGAGGAAGTCACCATCTACCCAAGTGATAAGTGAAAAGGGTGGGTGGGGCCCAGACAAGGAGCAGGGTAACCTGACATGTGGGAGAGGCACAGAGACAGGCGACAGCCAAGAGACCAGGTGATCAGCCAGTTGGTGTCTGGGAAGGCCTGTCAACAAGTGCAGGGAACCATCACTGAGAAGGGCTCAGTTATCCTTGTAAAGGGATAGGCAGGCTGGCAGAACAGAACTCAAAGACCTAGAAACAGAGCAAGGGGTGGGGAGAGGGGGAGTGAGGCTTGGAAATTAGTTGGCTATTAGTTTCAGCTCTTCAGTTACAAGCACTGATTATTGCTCCTGGCTTACTTTAAGCAAAAAGCATACTAAAACAAAAAGGAGCTTACAAGAAAGATGTTGGGCACACTCATTTCTTATTGCTGCTGTAACAGATGACCACCAACTTAGTGGTTTAAAACAATGTATTATCTTACAGTTCTGGAGGTTAGTCTGAAGTGGGTCTCACTGGACTAAAATCAAGGTGTCAGCAGGGTTGCACTGTTTCTGAAGGCTTTAGGAAAGAATAAGTTTCCTTGCCTTCTCCAGCTTCTAGAGGTCACCTGCATTCCTTGGCTTGTGACCCCTTCCACCTTCAAAGCCAGCAATGGCTGCCTGAGTCTTTTCCACATTGTATCACTCTGACCCTCCTGCCTTCCTCTTTCACTTATAAAAACTCTTGTAATTTACATTAGGCCCACCTGGATAATCCAGGATAACCTCCTATGTCAAGATGCTTACCTTTAATCACAGCTGCTAAGTCCCTTTTGCCATGTAAGGTGACATATACACAGTTTCTGGGGATTAGATTTTGGATGTTTTAGGGGGGCCATTATTCTGCCTACAATGTGAATAACTTTCAAAATTGATGGACATGCTGAAGAACCAGGGTCAGAAATGATGAAATCCAGAAAGCTTTGGTCCCAACACTCAGATGGATAAGAGCAAATCATGTTTTTTGGTCACTTAGCAAAAGATTCAGATTCCGAGGGCAGAATGTGACTGCCCTAGTTTGGGTCATGTGTCCACTCCTTGGTCAGCGAAAGGCAGCATACCCTGGTAAATACCCCCGCTAAGACTGTGTCCAATGAGGCCAGTGAGATTCCTCAAAGTAGAATTGGAGTGCTAATCCCAGGAGAAGGTGTATGGATGGCAGGCAGGAAGACTAACCTCCGTGTAAACTAGGAATAATGACAGCATCCTCGTCACAGAGACTCAAGTGCGATGACACCCATGGAAGGACTCTGACAAAGCAGCTGCTTCTGTTTCTGATTCTGATGATGATGGTGATCAACACCAGTCCAGTGGTAAAAAATTACACAGCATTTTTAGCAAATGTTATTAACACATAGAAATGATAAATACTCAGGGTGATGGATACCCCAAATACCCTGACTTCATCATTACATATTCTATACATGTAAAAAATACTCACATGTGCTCCATAAATATGTAAAATATTATGTATCAATAAAAAAAAATGTGCCCAGGTGACACTGACACTTTGGAGAGGAGGGTGTGTCTGATCCATAACATCACAAAACTTCTTTCACAACTCAGACACAACTATTCAAATTAGTCTCTGAGCCAAGCCTGTCCCATAACAGTGAAGACTCTGGCTCTCTTACAGACCAGCAGAGAAGAGACAGGGCTTGCCAACCACGACCTTGAGGAGGTCAGCCACGTAGGCCAAATGGAGACACACACAGCCTGGGCTCGGTCCTGCTCCACCTCCTTCTGACCTGGTGACATATAGCAAGTCACTCTGGCGTTGGTCAGGCAGGCTTCCTGTGAGGCTCCAGCGAGATAGCAAATGTACCAGCTCCTGGCAGAAGCACGAGGCCCCGTGCACAGCTGTCCTCATTATTGGAAGGTTCAGGATGCCACGGAAGGCATGATGTGCCTCCCCACATTTATTGCTGCCACCCGCTCTCCACCCCAGCATTACCGACTCCCCTTTACTCAGTCTTATTTTTTGTTCTTCTAACATGCTATAGAACTTGCTCATTTATTACATTTATTCTTTGTGTCTTCCACTAGAATGAGTTCCATAAGTGCTTTGCTCACTGATGCATACCAAGAACCTACTGTAGTGCCTGGTGCTTGTAGGCACTCCGTAAATTTTTTATGACTGAAGGAAGGGAGCAAAAAGGGAGGGAGGGAGGGAAAGAGGGCAAGGAAGGTTTCTGTTTAAATGACAGTCTTCTCCTTATTACTACAGTGACATACTTCCCCTGTAAAGCAGACACATTTTTGAAAGTGTACATAAAACAAAATCAGGTGTTTTGAATTGCATTTTTCTAACTATAATTGTAATCATGGTTCTTTGTATTCAGTGAAAAAGTTCTGGCCCTTATATGTTACACCTGAGAATCCCAATGTGTTAGTTTTATAGGGCTGCCATAAGGAACCATAAACTGGGTGGCTTAAAACAACAGAACTTTTCTGTCTCACAGGTCTGAAGGCCAGATGTCTGAGCTCAAAGTGTCAGCAGCGTGGGCTCATTCTCAGCACTCTGAGGGAGAGTCTGTTCCTTGCCTCTTCCAGCTTCTGGTACCTCCAGGTGTTCCTTGGCTGGTGGCAGCAAAACTACAGTCTCTTTCCCCATATTCACATGGCTGTCCTCTCTTCGTGTTGGTGTCTTCACATGGCATTCTCCTTCCTGTGCACGTCTGAGTCCAGGTTTCCCTCTTCTCATAAGGACACAGTCATATTGGATTAGGCCCACCCTAATGACTTCATCTCAAGCTGATTATATCTGTAAAGACCCTATTTCCAAGTAAGGTTACAGTCACAGGTACTGGGGGTTAGGACTTCAACATATCTTTTTAGGGAACGTAATTCAACTCATAATACCCATTACAACTATTTATCTCATGGAATGTCTCTCAGAAGGTGAACTCAGGGCATTTAATCTGCAGCGGAAACTCCGATAGGAAACATTCCAACCAGAGATTCCTTTCACAGCTGGTCACTCCTCCTACCATGAACTGGGTGGCTTAAAACAACAGAACTTTTTGTTGGGGCAGGGTGAGACAGGTAGGGGCAAGAGGAAGGCTGCCTTTGGAATATAAAGAGAAGACTCTTATCCACCCTGTACTTGCTTGGGAATGAGCTATCTAGCATAAAGCACAATAAAAAGCCTTTGCAGTGGTGGACTCCAAACACTTTTTGATCCCAGTTAACCTAATCAGGTAAACAAAATTGAGAACACACGTTGAAATGTGGCCATTGGTACATTATGAAACTTACACAGAATTTGAAAATTTTCAAGGACTAAATAAAATGGGAACTGACATCTAGTAATTTCTCCCCACATCCCTGTGGACTGTCTGGCTCAACCAACCCCTGCCCTCACCCCCACCCTGGGGGACACAAGCCTAGTGGTGTAAATAGCTCATTCTCTGGGGGCTGTTGGGGGTGAAGGGAGCTCTGGTACCCAGCTTTTGCCAATGTGCATGGTGAAACTCCTCCCAACATGGCCGATTTCAAACTACCAACATGAAGTCACAGAACACAGAGTTTGGAGGAGATGCTAACAATCGCTGTCGCAAGTCAATATAAGCGAGTTCCAGCAAAACACTATAGCCACCTTTAAGGCCCTTATTTTAGAGCAGAGTTTGGCAAACTACAGCCTGGAGGCCAAATCTGGCTTATTGCCTGTTTTGTATGGTTTGCTAACACAGCCATGCTCACTGTACGTGCTATAACAACAGAGCATGTGACAGGATATATACTATCTTGCCCTTTATGAAAAACATATGCTGATACCTGTTCTAGAGGGCAAGAGACCACAGATTCTCTGCAGCTTCCGAACATTCATCCTCAATCAGTCTGGAACCTGAAGCACGGTTTTCATCAGAGGGCTGCAATGCAAGATGGTTGGGTTTTCCACCTCACACACCAAAGCCTACTAGATTTTTTACTGTAAAAGTAACATTACTCGTATTGTTATTTTTTTTACTTAGCCCAGCATGGGTGATCATCACATCAGCATAATGCTATGAGGAAGATAGGGTGGAAATTATTGTGCCCATTTGATAGATGAGAACACAGAGACATCAAGTGGCTTGACCATAGGCATGCAGATTGTAAGTGGCAGACATCCAGGTGTTCTGACTCCCAGTCCAGAGCTCTTTGCACTGCATCTGAGGGGCCAAAACCGCTGTGCTTTAAGAATCACCCAGGGAACTCCCTAAAAAGTTCTCAGGTTGCACACCCTGAGATTCTGATTTAGGTGTTTTGGGATGTAGCTCAGGGATCTAGCTGCCTTTTTAAAAAGCTCTCAATTAATTCAGATGCAAGCGGTTCTTTCTGGTTCACACTTTGAGAAACACTGCCTCCCTATATATTTCATTAGAAAGTGATAATATGCCTTTCTGGCTGAAATCCATTCCTGGGTGATTAGACACCAGCAGCCAACTATACTAACATTCAGTCTAGGCTTAAACATGCATCATTAGAGATGTCCTACTCCAGGTGACATGAGCCTGAACCATGGAGAAATTCCATTGTGTGGCACATCTGGTGGCCGTGCACTGTCCCCAGTAGGGAGGTACCCAGCAGAAGACAGCCGCTGGGAGAAGCTGATTCACACGGAACAATGTAGGCTGCCTGGTGAGTCATCTGCCAGGGCTCTGTGTTGGGCAGGGAAATGAGCATGAAAGGCTGAGCTGACCTAGATGCAGACCCTGCCCTCCAGGGAGACAGACTTTAATCAGGCCAACCCCAAGTGCAGATGGAGAAGCAGTGCTCAGGCATGAACGGGGTGTGCCCAATTAGGAAACCAGAGGGGAAGAGACACTGAGCAAGGTCTGGGAACAGAGATGGCATTAACTGGGCTTGAGGTGGGAGAGATTTCCGCTGTTTTTGAGGGGTCCTGATGAGTTTCCTTTACTGATATAGAGGAAAGACAAGACAGACAGAAGGGACTGTGTGAAGCCAGCAGCCTCTCTCTCCCTATCAGGCAGGGGAGGTTTAGCACACCCTAGGCTGTGGTACCCCACTCCATGTTTATGCCTTTGGGCACCCCATCCCTATGGGGGAACAAAGGGGAGGGAAAGTGCTTTAGAGGCACGGGGGGGCCCTGTCACCCACCCCTCTTCTGCCCTGTCCCCTAGAATACATAAAACCTGTTTTCTGATCTCACAGATGAAATATAAGTAATATTGGGTCTTGGGCACCCCCACAAAATACAACAACCTGCACCTCTTCCTTGGAAATTTGGGAAGAGAATCTGCCTTCTTTAGACAACCCCAAAGCAAACTGTGGCCCCTGCTTACTCCATGCCCTGAAACCATGGCCAGCCCCTCCCATCTGCATGCTATCTTTGCCTGACCCCCTTCTCCCATCTGCCCACGGCTGGTCCTTGGCCTGCAGGCCTCAAAGGTAGGGGGGCATGTCAGGGAGCCCTGAATTCTTCTCAGTATTTCAACGTGTTTAACTGCATTTAGACCTCCCAGTTAGCCAAGCAATCCAGTCTCCTTGCCTTTGACTGGGATGACATGAACTCTGGCTGTGACCTGGTAGTCTCATGATAAATTTTTAAAAAGAAACGATTTTTAAAATTTTTAAAAGAAGTGGTGTTAAAGTCCTGGATACTTCTGCTTTGTAACCATGGTTATCTCATACTGATCACAAGTCCCTATTAACGTCTGTAGGAGTTTTTTATTTATACCAGAAGCTAAATATTATTTAACATATATATGGTTTGCTTGATTGATAAGACGTCAACAAGTCTATGGCATGGTATGGCATCAGGGTGGTGGGGGGGCAGTGGGCAGGGATTATTCTTTGTCCTTGGTGGTGAAAAGGCTGGGGAATCTCAGGTGTAGCGGAAAGAGCTCATTTTGAATCCTCTGTCATTTCCTGACTGTGACACCCTGGCAGGTCACCTTTTCTGAGTCTTTGCTTTATTTTCATAAAACAAGTGCAATAACAGAGACATGAAATGGTTAAACCCTGGAGTGAGGCAATGGAGTTCATTTCTGTAACATGTTGTTGAAATGACTCTAAGACCATAGATATCAAAATGAGTTTTAAGGCAGGCCACCTGGAGGATGTACCATAATGAGGATCTGATAAGTGGCCATGGGAATCTTCAGCTCTGCACCCACAGTGAGGGCACCAAGGGATCCAGAGCGGCAGTTTAGAGAAGATCCTAGAATAGGGTTTGAGAGGGAGCTGCTGATGTGCTAGAAGTCCTACCCACCAACACCATCATCCCCCCCCAACAGGGAGTGGTAGGGAGTCCACCCCTCACCACGAGGTCAGTGAGAGGGACCTGCAGGTAACTTGATACTTGTAGCCTACTAGTCCCTCTGGGGGCCCGCTGGACTGAATCTAACTGAAACCCAAGGGTAAGAGAGGGCTGGCTGTCAAGTCAACAAGGACAGAGGTGTGTGGCCTGCCAAAGTCAGTCAAGACAAAGGACCCCTGAGTGTGTGTGTGCTGTGCGTGGCCCAGAGGTGGGCTGGGGTGAGAGAAGCTGGTGGTCGTCTGCTGAATTCCTGCCTGAGAGGACTGCCCATAGGAGTTGAGTAACCTCAGCCAACAGAAGCCAAAAGTGATGCCAGGTGCCCACAAGCTGTGAAAGAGAAACAAGTGCTGAGCTGGAATGCTCATGTCAAGGGATCTGTTGATGAGTGATGCCCGCTGAGGACGGGTCACAGAAAGACCCACGGAAATGCTCACTGGATACAGTGCCAGCCAAGTCCAGAGAGCACTGATCAGCTTAGAAAAGTGCAAAACAATCCAGAGCTTCACTGTCCCCTCTGCCAACACCAGAGGGGCCAGAAATCACGTGCCAAACATTAGGGGGGAAGGAGGAGCTTGAGAATAAATCTACTATAGCAGATTTTGATCAATTTGCACCAGTATAGCTTTCACTGTTACCCTCCCCTGAAATGTGACTATGGACGAAATAAGGTTTATTTTTATTTTTTTTTGCTCTCTCAATTTGGTGATTTTATTTTATTTTATTTTATTTTGAGACAGTCTCGTGCTGTTGCCCTGGGTAGGGTGCAGTGGCATCAGCGTAGCTCACTGCAACCTCAAACTCCTGGGCTCAAGCAATCCTCCTGCCTCAGCCTCCCGAGTAGCTGGGACTACAGTCATGTACCACCATGCCCAGCTAATTTTTTCTATTTTTGGTAGAGATAGGGTCTTGCTCTTGCTCAGGCTGGCCTTGAACTCCTGATGTCAAGTGATCCTCCCGCACAGAGGGAAGCTTTAACAGTAGAGTAGATCAGGCGGAAGAAAGAATTTCAGAGCTTAGAGACAACTCTTTTCAACAAATTCAGTCAAAAATAAAGAAAAAAGAATCAATAGGAATGAACAAAGTCTACAAGAAATATGGGATTATGTACAATGGTCAAACATAAGAATCACAAGCATCCCTGAGGGTAAAGAAGAAAAAGTAAAAGGGCTAAAAAACCTATTTCAGGGAATAATTGAGGAAAACTTCCTTGGTCTTGCTAGAGATTTAGACATCCAGATACAAGAAGCTCAATGTACACCTGAGAGACTCATTGCAAAGATGCAATCACCAAGACATATAGTCATCAGACTGGCCAAAGTCAACACAAAGGAAGAACTCCTGGGAGCCATAAGGTGAAAACATCAAGTAACTTACAAAGGAAACCCACCAGGCTAACTGCAGACTTCTCAGTAGAGACCTTACAAGCCAGAAGGGATTGGGGACCCAGCTGCAGTCTTCTTAAACAGAGAAGCTGCCAGCCTAGAATTTTGTACCTTGAAAAACTAAGTTTGATATACAAATGAAAAATAAAGACTTTTCCAGAAAAGCAAACACTGAGGGAATTTGTCACAACTAGACTGGCCCTGCAGAAAATACTCAGAACTGCATTATGCATGGATCAGCACAACAGACACCCACCAGTGTAAAATCACCCAAAAGCTAAAGCTCTCAGCTCATATAAAACAATATCACAAGAGTGAAAACAAAGGAATAAGGTACTACCCAACATGATGAACAGAACAGCATCCCACATATCAATTATATCACTCAATATAGATGGTCTTAGTGCCCCATTCAAGAGATACAGGTTGGCTGAATGGATGAAAAAATGCAACCCAAGTATGTGCTGTCTCCAGGAAACACATCTAAACCACAAGGATTCATAAAGACTCAAGGTGAAGAGAGGGACAAAAATATTCCACACAAATGGAAACCAAAAGAGAGCAGGTATAGCCATTCTCATATCAGAAAAAATTGGTTTTAAATCAGCAATGGTAAAGACAGGCAAAGACGGTCATTATATAATGGTAAAGGAAGCAATTCAACAAGAAGACCAACAATTGTAAATATATATGCACCTAATACAGGCGCTCCCTGTGTTAGGTGCATAAAGCAAATTCAACTAGCAAATTCAACTAGATCTAAGCAAAGAGATAAACAGTAGCATTGTAATTATGGGGGACATCAAGATCCCACTGACAGAGCTGTGCAGATCATCAAAACAGAAAATAAATAAACACTGGACTTAAAGAGGACTCTAGAACAAATGGACCTAATAGACATTTACAGAACATTCTATTCAAAATGTACTGAATATTCATTCTTCTCATCAGCACATGAAATATTCTCCAAGACTGATCAAATCTTAGACCACAAAACATGTCTCAACAAATTCAAAAAAGTAAAAATCATACCATGTATCTTCTCAAATCATAGTGGGATAAAATTAGAAATCAATTTTTAAAAGCCACTCAAATCTACATAAAGTCATGGAAATTAAACAACCTGCTACTGAACAATTATTGGGTCAATAATTACATTAAGATGGAAACAAAAAAAGTCCTCAAACTGAAAGACAAAGGGGACACAAGCTATCAAAATCTATGGGATTCAGCAAAAGCAGTTTTAATGGGAAAATTCATAGACTTGAAGGTCTACATCAAAAAACAGAAAGAACACAAATTAACAACCTAATGAAACATCTCCATGTACTAGAAAAGGAAGAGCAAACCAAACTCAAAGCCAGCAGATGAACAGAAATAACTAATGTCAGAGCAGAACTAAATGGAATGGAAAACAAAACACAGCAAAAATACAAAGGATAAATGAGTGAAAAGTTGGTTCTTTGAAAAGATAAACAAAATTGATAGACCTCTTGCTAGATTAACCAGGAATAGAAGAGAAAAGACCAACATAAGCTCAATCAGAAATGAAAAAGGAGCTATTACAACTGATACCACAGAAATGCAAAATATCATCTGTGAATACTATGAAAATCTCCACACACATGAACTAGAAGATGTTGAGGAAATGGGAAAATTCCTGGAAACACCAAATCTCCCAAGACTCAATCAGGAAGAAACAGAACTTCTGAACAGACCAATAATGAGCAGTGAGATCAAAACAGTAATAAAAAATCTTCCAGTCAAAAAAAGCCCTGGACCAGATGGATTCACAGCCATATTCTACCAGCCCTACAAAGGAGAGCTGGTACCCATACTGCAGAAATTATTCCATAACATTGAGAAGGAGGGAATCCTCCCCAACTCATTCTATGAAGCCAGTATCACCTTGATACCAAAGCCAGGAAAGGACACAACAACAACAACAAAAAAAGGAAACTACAGACCAATATCCCTTGTGAATGTAAATGCAAAAATCCTCAATAAAATACTGGCAGATCAAATCCAATAGAACATCAAGAAATAATGCACCATTCCTGAGTAGTCTTCATCCTAAGGCTACAAGGATGGTTCAACATACATAAATCAATAAATGTGATTCACTGCATAAACAGAAGCAAAAACAAAGACCAAATGATCATCGTAATAGATGCAGAAAAAGCACTCAACAAAATCCAGCATCCTTTCACGATAAAAACCCCTAACGAACTAGGCATAGAAAGAACATATCTCAACTAGGCAAACATGATAAACCCACTGTCAACAACATACTGAATGTGGAAATGTTGAAAGCATTTCCCATAAGAACTGGAACAAGACAAGGGTGCCCACTGTCACCACTTCTATTCAACATAGTTCTGGAAGTCCTAGCCCAGAAAAATCAGGCAAGAGAAAGAAATAAAGGGTGTCCACATTGGGAAAGAGGAAGTCAAATTATTGCTTTTTGTTGATGTTATGATCTTGTATCTAGAAAACCCCAAAGACTTCACCAAGAGACTCCTGGAATTGATAAACAAATTCAGCAAAGTCTCAGATTACAAAATCAATGTACACAAGTCAGTAGTATTTCTATATACCAATAACAGTCAAGCTGAGAATCGAAGACTCAATGTCATTCACAATAGCTACAAAGAAAAGAAAATACCTAGGAATATACTTAACCAAAGAGGGGAAAGATACCTACAAGGAGATCTATGAAACACTGCAGAAAGAAATTGCAGATGACACAAACAAGTGTAAAAACATATCATGCTCATGGATCAGTAAAATCAACATTGTTAAAATGTCCGTACTACCCAAAGTGATTTACAGATTCAATGTAATCCCCATCAAAATATCAACATCATATTTCACAGACCTAGAAAAAATAATTCTACACTTCATTTGGAACCAGAAAACAGCCCTAATAGCCAAAGCAATCTTAAGCAAAAAGAACAAAGGCATTACATTACCAGATTTCAAACTATACTACCAGGCCATAGTAACCAAAACAGCATGGTATTCACACAAAAATAGAGACAGAGACCAATGGAACAGAACAGAGAAACCAGATATAAAACCATCTACCTATAACCAACTGATCTTTGGCAAAGCAGACAACAATGTACATTGGGGGAAAAAAGCCCTGTTCAATAAGTAGTGCTGGGAAAATTGAATAGCCACAGGCAGAAGAATGAAACAGGATCCGTATCTCTCACCACTCACAAAAATTAATTCAAGATGGATAAAAGACTTAAATATAAGGCATGAAACCATAAGAATTCTAGAAGAAAATATAGGAAAAACTCTTCTAGATATCGGCCTTATGACTAAGACCCCAATGGCAATTACAACAACAACAAAAATAAGTAAATGGGACTTGATTAAATTAAAAGCCTTCTGCACAGCTAAAGAAATAATCAACAGAGCAAATAAACAACCTACAGAATGTGAGAAATTATTCACAAACTATACATTCGATAGAGGGCTAATATCAGAGTCTATGAATAACTCAAATAAATCAGCAAGAAAAGAACTAACACCCCCATTAAAAAGTGGGCAAAAGACATGAACAGAAGTTTTTGAAAAGATAGACAAATGGAGAACAAACACATGAAAAAATGCTCAATGTCACTAATGGTCAGGGAAATGCAAATTAAAACCACAACTAGATATCACCTTACCCCTATTAGAATGGCTTTTATTAAAAAGTCCCAAAACGATAGATGCTGGTGTGGATCCCGAGAGAAAGGAATGCTTATACACTTTTGGTGGGATTGCAAATTAGCACAACCTCTATGGAAAACAGTATGGAGATCCCTCAAAGAACTAAAATTAGACCTATCATTCAACCCAGCAATCCCACTACTAGGTATCTACCCAGAGGAAAAGAAGTCGTTTTATCAAAAAGACACCTGCACTTGAATGTTCATTGCAGCACTATTCACAATTGCAAAAATGTGGAATCAACCCAAGTTCCCATCAATTCACGAGTGTATTAACAAAATGTGGTATATGTATACCATGGAGTACTACTCAGCTAAAAAAGGAGGAATTAATGCCTTTTGCAACAATTTGGATGGAACTGGAGACCATTGTCCTAAGTGAAGTATCTCGGGAATGGAAAAACAGACATGTGTTCTCTAATAAATTAGAATTAACTGAGGGTCACACATATGCACAGACAGAAGTAAAAATCATTGGAAATCAAGCAAGGGGGAGGGAGTAAAGGGGAGGGGTAAAAACCTACCTAATGGGTACAATGAACACTATTCAGGTGATGGGCTCACTTATACACCTGACTCAAGCCATACAAAAGCTATCCATGTAACAAAAACATTTGTACCCCCTTAATATTTTGAAATTAGAAAATAAGAAAAATCTTCCAATGGAATTCCATACTCTGCAAAATTTCTTGCCAGATTAAAGGCAAATAAATCAATAATGTTCTCAAGAACTCAAAGTTTATCATGAGCAGAGGTTCACTTAAGGGAATATGAGAAGGTGCTTCAAGCAGAGAGTTCTCTATTGTAAAGAAGTATATGCTTTTTGAGAAATAGCTCTTTACCTGTTACTGGCCCTGGTAGAGCTAGGATGCTTGAATATAAGACACCAAGTGACCATCTACCCAAAACTGTCCTCTATGATTTAAGTTCTTTCAAATCATTGAGTCATAAAATCAGACAAACCCAGTGGCAGTTTGCTGTAAAATAAGAATGGCATATTGAGAATTGAGCTCATGTAGGACCAGATGGCGCATGTAAGATGCTTGAGCAGGTAACTCAGACCCCTATGTCATCCACCACCATTGCACAAGTGCTCTTCCGCTAGCTTGTACTTATGGTCATATGGTTCCATACAATCACCTGAATGAGGAGGGAGAACGCCCTGCTTGGGTTATGTATGGGTCACTTCAGTATGGGGATGTAAGCCAAAAATTGATGGCAGCTGCATTACAGCCACATTTGGGCCATTTGGGGTGGCCTTGAAAGATAGGCAAGAGGAAAAATCTTCAATGGGCAGAGCTATGGGTAGTGCCACTGGTCGTTCACTTTGTATGGAAATAAAAATTCTCCACGGGGAGAATACATACAGATTCCTGGGCAGCGGCCACCATCCTGGCTTGCTGGTCAGAAGCCTGAAAGATAAGGAGACATGGAGTACAGGCATGTGAATGGGCATATGAGTGTGGACACAAAGTGTAAAGGTGTTTGTATCATAGGTTAATGCCCACCAGAAAGCACCAACCACAGAACAGCCCCTGAACAACCAAGCAGATAAAATGTCTGCCAATTGTTAGCCAGGCTTTGTCTTCAGCCATCCCAGAACCGGCATGATGGGCACATGAACAGAGTGGCTATGGTGGCAGAGATGGGAGCTACACATGAGTCTTGTAGAATGCACTGCCACTTACCAAGGATGACTGTTCAACCTGATAGCAAGAGAGACCAATGCTGAGCCCCTGATGTGGCACTATTCCTCAAGGAGTTCAGCTGATCTCGAAGTGGCAAGTTGAGTACTTCAGGCCCCTTCCCTCTTGGTAGGGCAGCAGTTTGTCCTCACAGGAAAAGACACATATTCTGGGTGTGGGTTTCCTTTCCTACCTTCAGAACCTCAGCTATAACTACCATCCAGGGGCCTATGGAATCCCACACAATATGACTTCCAACCAGGGGACTCCAAAACAACATAGCATCTAACCAAGAAATTTACCCTGTAGTGAAGATAGAGCTAGAACAGGTCTATGACCGTTGAATCCACTCAATGGTGTGCTAGTAAATTTTTAACAACTTGCTCTCCAGAAAACAAACAAAATAAAACAACAGCCCTGATTTGTAGTATTTGTCAATTTCCATGGTGTAAATACTCCTACCATGTGCAATTTCAAGGTACCAACTGGCTCAAAAAATCCTGAAAATGTAGCAATTGACCCTTGAAAGCCAGTATGAGCCTGCTCCACTACTTCCCTGGATCTACTGGTCAATCCAGAAGGAGCCAACCTGATGGAGCATTGTATGGCCTACTGAAGGTATACCTGAAGCACCATGTGAGTGGTAATACTCTGGAAGGATGGGATGCCATCCTTCTGGTTGCAGTATATGCAGGATGGGGTAGAGCTGCTTTTACACATGAAGGCAGGGAGAAATACGTGCGTAATACTTGTTGAACCCAAGTGATACACTTGAACACCTCTTGGTATTCCCTTCCCTAACTGTAACCATGAATGGACACATGCAGCAACCCTAGTCCAAGAAAGATATGATTACCAAAGAGTGAAGGGTGTGATCACATCATCAGGAAAGCCACTAGGAGATAATGGGAGCATGCCCTGGGTCCAGCTGTAGAAATGGGTGCTGTAGTCCATTCACTGTCATCTCTCTGCAAAGTTTCCCTTCAGGAAAAAAGACTTATGGGAAGCATGGAAGATCTGCTTCCAAACATATGTAGAGGAGGGGATCTATGCAGCATAAGGGTGAATTGTGGTGGGCATGGAGGTGTGCTCTTCAGGTCTCCCTTTAAGATAACCTGTGACAAGGAGACAGTCAGAAGACAGCCTCCAGCTGCCACAACTTTGGGCCAACTGTAGTATTCCTGCCAAGGCCATTCTCTCCTTGGGCTTCTCCCAGCCAATGATGGAGTAGAGAAGGCATTTCCTGCCAATGTGGAACACCTCTATAGTCAAGCTTTGCTCTGGGGCTCCCCATCCCCCTGGTTGAGACTTTCTCAGAGCTTCACAGAGGCACTGCAGTCTGAAGCTCTCCCCACCCACTCTTCCTTCTTTTCTTTTTTCTGTCACTGGTATCAGTCCTGCCTCAGTCTGCAGGCTCTCACTGCCTACTTCTGATCCATCTCTGTTCTGTCCTTCATAGGCATATCTCTCATTAAATCTCTTGGCATCTTTTCTTCAAAGTACTTGAACTGACATGACATATCACCATGAATGGATCCCAGGAACATGAAGAAGCAAGATGTATAAGAATATACAGTATGATTTCATTTATATAACATTTAAAAACATGATAAAGTAAACAATATCTATTTTGGGGACATACATAGGTGGGAAAACTATAACAAAATGCAAGGGAATAGTTGCCATCAAATTTAGAGTGACTGTTACATCTGAGGGAAGGAAGAGAAGCAGACAGGATGGAGATGGGCATACAGGGCTTCCAAAGATCCTACTTCTGTTTCTTCATCTGGGCAATGAGTTCATGTGGGTCCCTTTTACTTAGACCTTGGATACATTTGTTATAAATATTCCTTCTTGCCTACTCAATATTTATTTTAAACCATAGAAAGAAAGTGGGTCCTAAAGAGATTTCCTGAGTTTTCTGGAAATAATAAAAACAACACAACAATAATAGCTATCATTCATTGTTTTCATAATCTCATTCCTTCATTAAATTCTTGTAACAATTTTTAAAAAGCCATATGTAAATCTAAGCAAAACAAAATAAAGTAATAAATTATTTGAAAGGTAGAAATAAATCAGACATCAGTAATAAAGATGAAAAAAATAAAGTCAGTCATATTGGAAAGCCAAAAAGTCCTTCATCTAAATCTTACAGAAAGAAAAAAATAAAACCATTTAGGGATATTTTAAGTGTAAATACATGATATTGAAATTCAAAGGCACGGACCCACAAAAAATGAAAACAGTCTCTCTCCACAGACTTGGATCCCAATCTGAAGCAACTTCAGGGCGAGGTCCTGCAGGCAGAATGATGGTGCACACTTCCAGCGCAGAAAAGGAGGGTCGCTTTCCAAATCTGTGGCCTCCAGCCCATTGGCAAAATTGACAATCACAATTTGCTTAAAACAGAAAGAGTGCAATTGACAAAGAAAAGCTATCTTAAATTCAAATGTTAAGGGGTAGACAACTGATGTACTTAAAAACAGTTCATTCAAAGACACTGGACACAGCCTGGGTTTTCCATATAGCACAAAAATAAAATTTTTCATCAGTTTTCTTAGCTCTAATCTTTCCATTTCCAGAATCAGAAGCTTCATCTAAATGTGGCCTGTGTTTTCTCAGGACTCACCGGTCACCAGGAAGGGTCACACTAACAATGATGACCCATTCTGTAAGCTGGCTCACACAAAGTTATGCGTGGGGGATGATTCACCACTGTAGCGCTGAGGAGAGCTGGTCTTTCTGAAACCACCCTGCCACCTCCCCGTGGTGGATGGCATGTGCCTATCCCTCTTGTAGCTTGGGAACTGTATTTGGTTTCCAAACCATGTGATAGAGGAAGATTTTAGAGTGGTAAGAGGAAAAGCTTATGCATGAACTCTTGCCTCATGGCATCTCATGAACTTAGCTAAATGTTATATCTCCTCTGCATGACATAGCCTAGGCAATATGGAATCATTGGTTTTTTTTGAAGATTTATCAAAATTGTACTTGCACACAATTTAAAAAGTCAATGAGTAATACAAGTCTTGTTATTACAAAATAGTCACTATTTCCTGCTACTCAGAGACAACCACTGAACTCTTTTAACAGATTGTTTTTGATGTTCACGTCTACATAAGTGTGTGCTACTTCTTGATTTTTCAGTTTTAGCCATTATGTATGAACATCCTTCTACAAAAGATAATTTTAATGCTTTTAACACTTTCATACACAACTCACCTAGCTCCCCTACTATACACGTATGCGTGCACACACATACACATCCATCCATGCATCCTCCCAAAATATTTACATCCTGAGTTTGGATAGATCACCATATACAGTTAGTATTATTAATATTATTATTACAATGTAAATATTATTAACAGTTGAGCCATATAGTAAACCATGATTATATTTCTTTTTATGATTAACTTCATGTTTTCTCTAGAATTAAGAACTGCCTTATATTGTTTGCTTTTTTTGGTATGATTTTCTTATTTTGGAGTTTATCATCCCCCAAGTTTTCCCCACTGTCAGAGTCTCCACCCAATTGATTCAAACCCATCAGGCACACTGTGCACTTGACTATCTTGACCCGTCTAAGCCTCGGACAGCTACACTCTGCCTGGCTGTCTCTTGGGACCATCTCCCTGTACTGCCATCTTGCAGGTTCACACTGCTTTTCTCTAGCTGAGAGTCCCTGCTTTGGGGAGCCCACATCTTCATGTTTCTTGGCTTAATCCCTTATTTGAGGAGAGCACAACCTCTAGTAGCTTGTCAAGTGAAAGTACATGGGAGAAAAATCTTGCTTGTTTGAAAATGGGTTTATTCCACTGTCATACTTAATTGATAGATTGACTGGGTATGGAATTCTACAGTGGAAATCATTTTCCTTCACAAAGTGGAGAGTATTTCTCCACTGACTTCTGACTAACTGTGCTGCTGCAGAGAAACGCAAAGCCATCGTGGAGCTCTATGGCAGTTTTTATAATCTTATATTTATCCTCACTCTTGCCAAAGTAACAGTTATTTTGATTTCTACTATCATAGATTAGTTTTGACTATTCTTGAACTTCTTATAAGTGAAAACCCTTTTGTGCCTGGCATCCTCAATTATGTTTTTGACATTCATCTAGTTGAATGTCTATCAGTAGTTAATTTCTTTTTATTGCTGAGTAGTATTGAATACACCACAACTTGTTTATTCATTCACTGGTTAATGGAAATTTGAATCCTTTCCAGATCTGGGATATTATAAAATTTTATTTGAGGATGTGAACAATTTTATACAATCATTTTGTTCATTTCACTTTTATATCACTCCAGAATGAACAACCTTAGAGAAGTAAATATCAACAAAAACAGCAAGAAGTATACATTTTTAATGAATCTTTTATTTCTGTAGAAGCACACAGGTCATTCCAAGCATGATTAATTTGAGTCTTTTCACACACAAAACTCCACTGGGATGGTCTAGAAGAGTATTTCCCAGGCATGGTTAATAATCAGTATTCCCTAGGGTCCTTGGCAAAATATTGATTCTTAGGTTCCACCCTAAACTTAGTAAGTTGTAATTTTTAGGGGAGGGTGTTCTAATTTACTAGATGTGGGGTAAGCACAAGCACCTGGGTTTTCATTGCACACCCAGGTGATCCTAATGTTTCAAGTTTGGGAAATAAAGGTGTGCAAAACATCTCATCACTTATGTCACTACATGACAATGTTTGGTGACCTCGGGAGCTCCACCTGGAGTTGGGTCATTTGCTGACACCCTGCCAGATAGGGACAGCCTCAATAATGGCAATGACGTGGCTCAGACTTTGCTCTGCCGTTTTGCTCAGGGTAGTTGTTGCTGATTTCTCACGGTGTTTCATAACATCTCACTTCCAGGAGACAGAAGATGAAAGACTAAAAATCAAGAGTATCCTAATATCCAGTTCAGCTACTGAATGTCAGTGCCACTGTCACTGAGTCACATCCACTTCCTGTACCTCCTTTTCCTTACTCTTAAAATGAAAAGGCTGAAGGAGATGATTTCATTGAGAAAAGTTATCTAAATCCTGAAAGAAAAGGCAAAAAGGATATTGTGTGCCTTTTCAATGTCATCCTACAGCATTGTCTAACAGGCCCATCTAAGTGTCTGTCCTCTTACTCCCTATCAATACAACTTTGCTTGACTTACTACTTACTTGTAGGAAATATAATAGATATAATAGATGAAGAACATATGATTTTGTCCAATAGAAACGCAAATGGCATCTGTCTGGTAGAAAAGACAATGTCTAAAATTGATAATTCAAGAAATAGAAGTAAAAAGTATATACTTAGGCACATGGAGGAAAACAGCAGAAAAAGAGCTAAAAAAGAGTTAGAAGTTGCCTCATGGAAATAAAACTAGTGGAAAAGAATATTGTTTTTAACCATAGACATACATTATTCTAGTAGGAATCTAATTTTAGAAACTTTTCCAAGAGTCTAAGAAACAAGACACTGTTTTATTGACATGAGCTAATTACAACCATTGTTCTCAGCGCTCTGGGGATGGCATCTTCAGTCCCCATACCTAATTACTCATGCATTATGGGACAATGTCTTCAGGTACACTTTCAGGAAGCAGCCATTGCCCTTCAGCAGTTCAGAAGATATCAGCCACAAAGTGGCTCAACAGAGAAACATCCCACCCAGCTGTTTTAGCTGCAGTTGTGACCTTTGGTGGCATGGTTCTAAGACTATTTATCCCCTCCCCTGGAATCCAAAAGCTCCTCACCAAGTGCATTAGGCCCTCTATAGCACAAGTTGCCAAAGGTCCAAAGGAACCAAGCTCTTCAATGAATGTTGACCTGGAGCTTGTGCTTCTCAAATGCAAGAGTATTTGTTATAGAGCATATGTGCAAACCAGGTGTGGACCAGGCCAATGAGCTGAAAATTAGGGTGCTGCTACTCATGGGGACTTTCCATGATTTCATATATCATGGCATCATGTTCTATTTCTCACATGTGATGGGTAAACCAGGGGCCCATGAAAGTCTATATTCTCCAGGTTCCACACGCTCTCTATGAGACTATTGTAACTTGGTGTTTTCGTTTTTTTATTATACTCTAAATATCACCAGAGCCTCTTCTGTATCATCAGGATGACCACCTTACCCCGAGCCCAGCCACATGATGCCATAACTCATATTTGAACTTTTGTTTGAGCTCACATTTGTGCCAAGTGACAGTCCATGGTGCTTGCATGAACAATGTTTTTCACAGTAGAGAAAAGAGGTGGGAACACCAAATCATCATACAGCCTGGAGATGCTACAGTACTCAGAACCATAATCATGCTGCAATTAAATGTGTCATCAGCTTTCAATTAACAGTGTATATTGGCAGATGTAAGAACCTGCCACCATTTATTAGCAGTGAGTATATTAGTAAATATCCAATGACTAATTCCTCTATTTGATATTCTTGAGTTAATTAGCTTCAATGCTCATTTTAATGTTGATTTTTATAAAACTGCAATACTAACATTATATTCAATTGAGGAATAAAACTTCAGAGGAGAGGAGTAGAGCAAAAGGTAGAGTAGGACTCTCCAGTGATCATTCCCCAACAGAACCATCAATTTGAACAATGATCCATACATGAAAAATCTTCACAAGAGCTGAAGAAACCAGATGAGAGATCACAGTACATGGTTTTAGCATAATAATAATAAGAAGAGATGCATTGAAAAGGGTAGGAAGAACAGTTTTACCTTACCCACGTCATACCTCCCCCAACTTCAGGCGGTGCAGAGAGAGAGAGACACCAACCACTTGGGGGAAGGAGAGGGAAGTAATCATAGGACTTCACCTTGGAACCCAGTACTGGGCTTACCACAGTACAACCCGCCACTGGGCAGAACCCCTCAACCCCTGGCACCAGGCTAATACCCACTGATGGAGCCTCTAGATCTGCCCCAGCACCAGACAGAACCTGTGGCACCAGTGACATAGACTTGAGTTTTGGCCAGCATCACTGCTGGTCAACTAAAGAGGCATTGGGCCCTGAGTAAACTTCAGTGGTTAGCAGGCTGTAGTAGCCATGGGCCTTAAACATGCCCTAGTGCTGCACTGGTCTCAGGGGCCATGAGCTTTTGACAGTGCTGCCTCAGCCTTGGCTTCCAAGGGATTCTGGCCATGGAAATCTTGGGCTTAGGGTTCCTCCTTGTGCTGCAATGTCTGAATTGGTTGTGTGCTTAGAGACCTCACCCATCAACCTGACCTGAATCTCTGGACAGGTTTACTGCTGAAGGGAGCTCCCAAACAAAGCCAGACTGCGAAGAGTGGATAAGGTATATACACCAATGCACACACATCAATGCATGGCTATAAGGATTAAGATCAATCAGGGAAACATGATATCACCAAATGGACAAAATAAGGTGCCAGTGACTGACCCTAAGGAAATGGAGATGAAAAAACTGACTAACAAAGAATCAAAATACCTGTTTTAAAAAACGTAGCAAACTTCAATAAAATACAGAGAAACAATTCAAAATTTTATCAAAGAAATTTAACAGAGAGATTAAATAATTTTTAAAAAATCAAACAGAAATTCTGGAGCTGAAAAATAAAGAGAATGAAATGGAAAGTACAATACAGAGCATCAACAGCAGAATTGAGCAAGCAGAGGAGAAGAATCTGTGAACTTGAAGACAGGGTAATTCAAAATATATAGTCAGAGGAGAAAAAGAAAAAAGAATTAAAAGAAATAAAGAAAGCTTATTGGGTTTATGGGGTGACATCAAAAGAGCAAATCTACAGGTTATTAGTGCTTAGAAAGGAGCAGAGAAAGAGAAAGAGGTAGAAAGCTTATTTTGAAAATAGGAACAGAAAACTTTCCAAACCTGGAGGGAGGCATAAATATCCAGGTATAGGAAGGTCAAAGGTCTCCAGTCAGATTCAACCCAAATCAGACCATCTCACTACATTCTTGTCATCAAAATGTCAAAGATGGAAGATAAAGGGAGGATCCTGAAAGCAGCAAGAGAAAAGAAGCAAATAACATAAGGGAGTCCCAACAAACCTGAAAGCAGACTTCTCAGCAGAAATCTTATAAGCCAGGAGAGAGTGGAATGATATATATTCAATGAGTCAAAGGAAAAAAAAGGCCTGCCAACCAAGAACTCTATAGTCAGCAAAGCTGTCCTTCAGAAAAAATGGAGAGAGAAAGATTTTTTCAAACAAACATAAGCTGAGGGAATTTACCACCATCAGACCTGTCTTACAAGAAGTGCTAAAAGGAGTTCTTCAAAGTGAAGAAAAGGATGCTAATGAGTAAAATAAAAATATCTGAAAATATGTAACTCATTGGTAAAAGTAAGTACACAGTCAAATTCTGAATACTCTAATAATGTAATGGTGATGTGTAAATCACTTATATCTTTAGTATGAGTGTTAAAAGACAAAACTATTAAAAATAATAATAACTGCAATAATTTGTTAAGAAATATGCAATATAAAAGATGTAAATTGTGACATCAAGAATTCAAAGTGCTGGGGAGGAGTGAAGTTAAAGAGCATAATTTTTTTCTCTCTTTTTTTTTTTGCAATCAAAGTTAAATCATCATCAGTTTAAAATAAACTGTTAAAACTATACAATGTTTTTTGCAAGCCTCATGGTAACCACAAAGCAAAGATCTATAATAGACGCACTAAAAATAAAAATCAATGAATCAAAACATATTACTAGAGAAAATCACTTAACCATATGGGAAGACAGTAAGAGAGGAGGAAAGGACATACAAAACAACTAGAAAACGAGTAACAAAATGGCAGGAGTAAGTTCTTACCATGGATAATTACCTGGAATGTAAACAAACTAAATTCTCCAATTAAAAGACATAGAGTAACTGAACGGATAAAAAAAAGAAAAAAAGAAAAAAGAAAAACAAGACCCAACTATATGCTACCTATAAGAGACTCATTTCACCTGTAAGGACCCACATAGACCGAAAGCGAAAGAATGGAAAAAGACATCCCATGCAAATGGAAACCAACAAAGAGCAGAAGTAGTTATACTTAGATAAAATAGACTTTAAGTAAAAAAACTGAAATTTTTACTTAAGTGAAATCTTAAGTAAGCATTAGAAAGTCAATTAAAAAGTTAAGTAAAAAGAGACAAAAATGGTCTTTATGTAATAGCAAAGGAGAGTCAGTTTAGCCAGAGAATGTAACAATTGTAAATATGTAGGCACCCAACATCAGAGCACATAAAGCAAATATTAATAGATCTAAAGGGAGGGAGAGTCTGCAATGCAATAATAGTATGGGATTTCAACATCCCACTTTCAGCAATAGACAGATCATACAGACAGAAAATCAACAAAGAAGCATCACATTTAAACTGTTCTCTAGACCAAATGGACCTAACAGACATTTAGAGAACATTCCATTCAACAGCTACAGAATACACACTCTTCTCAACTGCATGTGGGACATTCCTCAGGATAGATCATATGTTAGGCCACAAAACAAGTCTTAACAAATTTAAGAAGATTGAAATCATTTCAAGTATCTTCTCTGACCTCAATGGTATAAAACTAGAAATCATTACAGCAGAAAACTTGGAAAGTTTCCAAATACATGGAAACTAAACAACATGCTCCTGAGCAACCAATGGGTCAACAAAGAAATTAAAAGGACAATATTTACATTTCTTGAGAAATATGAGAATGGAAACACACTATACCAAAACCTATGGGATATAGTAAAAGCAGTTCTAAGAAGGAAGTTTATAGCAATAAACACCTACCTCAAAATAGAAGGAAGATTTCAAATAAACAACCTAACATTGTAACTTAAGGAACTAGAATAACAGGAACAAACTTAACCCAAAACTAGCAGAAGGAAAGAAATAATAAAGATCAGAGCAGAAATAATCAAAATAGAGATTAAAAAATACAAAAGATCAACAAAACAAAGAGTTGGTTTTTTTGAAAAGATAAAATAGACAAACCCTTAGCTAGACTAAGAAAAAAAGAGAAAAGACCCAAATAAATAAAATCAGAGATGAAAAGGAAGATATTACAACTTATACCACAGAAATACAAAGAATCATGGCAGATTATTATAAACCATTACATGCCAACAAATTGGAAAATCTAGAAGAAATAGATAAATGCCTTGACACATGCAACCTACCAACACTGAGCCACGAAGAAAGAGAAGATCTGAACACACCAATAGTGAGTAAGAGATTGAATCAGTAATAAAAAGTCTCCCATCAAAGAAAAGCCCAGGACCTGATGGCTTCACTGCTGAATTCTACCAAACATGTAAAGAAGAACTAACACCAAGTTATTCCAGAAACTTGAAGAAGATGCAATTCTTCCAATCCCATACCATGAGGCCAGCATCACCCTGATACCAAAAGCAGACAAGGACACAACAAAAACAGAAAACTACAGGCCCATATCATAAGATGAACATAAGGTGATGAACATAAGATGCAAAAATCCTTAACAAACTACTAGCAAAATAAAATTCAGCAAAGCTGTGAGACTGTCAAATAAAGTAGTCAAAGAGTGGTGTCCTTTTACATACTGAATTTCCCACCCCCACCCCATCACCATGGACCAAGGACCTTCTGTCCCCAGCTAAGCACCATCCCCTGGCCCACCCACTGTGATGGCTTCACTCAACTACTTTTGCTAATTTTGGTTTACTCTTTCTTTTCTTTATTTCATTTTACATCTATTTTAGCTTTATTATCGGACAAATATTAACACGTGAAGTTTATATTTAGCTTTATGTTCACACATTACAACTAGGACAAAAATAATTCAATTTAACACAAGAATCATTTTTCTTTAAAAGGTCCTAACCCTAAAAAGGAGCTATTATACACACTGAGGTATACTGGCAACATATAAAGACTGTGGATGATGTCATCCTAAAAGGAAAGAAAACAAACCAAAACAGAAACAGAGATCAGCCCCACGATAGTCACACAGTCTTGGGTAAGACTCATGAGCCCTGAGGCCTCTTCATACCCACACCCAGAAGGCCCTGTGGTCTGGTGTTTGGGTCTTGAAGTCACTCATGCAGACGCCCTGTGGGCTGGACAGAGGAGAGCCTTACACCACCCTGTCTCTCCTGCTTCTGAGCCCACATCCTGTTCTTCGGTTGCCATGAAGTCAATGCTTCTTCTTCATCCATAAAATGAGGTGATAACAGCAGCCCTGTTCACCTCTCAGCACTGGAGTGAAAATATAGGTAAAAACACACTGGGAACCAGAAACTTTAAGACAAAGACCTCTAACCAAGCTGCCACTTCTGGGCTGAGTTCAGTCCTTTATATTTAAATCGAAGGCAGTGTTGTACGATTTCCCCTGATCTGAAGTGAGGGAGATGGGCTGGCCTCCCTTGGAGGAGGCAATGAACCAGCCAGGGAAGGCCACGGACTCAAGGGTGGAGGTCCTACCAGTCTTGGCACGGTAGAAAAGGAAGGGCTCCACGGGCTTGTCTCGGTAGTACAGTTCCATGATATTCTGCTCCTGAAATGTGACAGACAATACCCATGAAGAGAAATAGTAGCTGTTAGAGATGTTCAAAGTTATTTTCACACAACCAACCAGTGTTCCAAAGTTCCAGAAAGCCTTATCCCTCTACTAGAGCAGGACTAGAAAAACACATTTCAAAGGAGCAACAGAGTGAACACACACAAAATTTCACCTTGCAACCTCCACCCTCAAATCCAGAGATGGCGTAGGAAGGATACAAGGGACAGTTTAATGAACAAGTGGCCACACTTGAACAATGAATTGGGACTCTCCTCACACAAGAGGCTGGGGGATGCCCTAGGAAAGGGAATAGGATGCAAATTGGCAGCAATAAGCCAAGGCTCTCCCTTACTAATGCTACAGCACTGAGAGCCCCTACCCTGCAAGAACCACTGCTATGGCAAAGGATGGTCACGTTGAGGGTATGAGTCTCCGACCAATTGCCAAACATATGAGAAAGATCAATACCATGACAAAGACACAAGAGGGTCTAAAAAATCAAATTATATGCACCAAAGGAACAAAGTAAATAGAGCAATCAGAAAATGCCCTCTATATTGTATACAGAAGTATGTTTTCTGTGTGTGTACATTTGTATATGCATATATTGTATATTTAGGTAAAATAGGTATTTCTAAGTAAATTACATCTGTGCAAGATCTCAAGGGAGGCGCAGAAATAGTCTTTAATTCAGCCACACCCCATACTGAATGGGGGAGTTCTTCTCCCATAGGGTTCCCTTACTCAGTTAATGACTTCCACTTAATCTATCTAATTCTTTGGATGGTCAGAAGCCCTAGAGTCATCCTTGATATTTCTTTCTTTGATTCCCTAATATTTAACCCAGCAGCAAGGCCTGTGGACCCTCTTTTCAAAATAGTTCCTGAACTGAGCCACTTCTTGTGCGCCCCCACACATACTGCCAACCCCCAGCCAGGCCATCACCATCTCTCACCTGGGCGATTAGGGTGAGCTTCTAACTCTTCTCCTTGAACCTACTCTACTCCCTACCAACCATTATTTCACACTCCCATGCCTCTTCCTCCATCCTCAACTTCAACTTCCTACTCACTGAGAAAACTGAAACAATTAGGAGAGAACTTCCACAAACCACCCCATAACATGGGCCCCCACCACAACACACCCATACCCGCGCCTCCCTGCCCAAGGAGGTCTGGGCGGCCGGTCCCATCTGCACTCACCAACTTAAGGGCGTTCTGCTCTCCCTGCCCTCTTGTGCTCCATCAATTTTGTTTGCTCTACTCGATCACTCCCATCAGCATATTTGCTGTCATTTCTACCATCTGAAAAAAATAACTGCTTTGGCTACCCACCATCACTGCCAGTTCCCCTCTGCAAAACTCCTTGCAGTAGCTGTCTATATTTTCTGTCTCTGATTTCTCTCTTGTAATTACTCTCTTTAAACTCACTCCATCTAGGCTTTTGCACCCACCACTGTACCGACACTGCCCCCACCAAGGTTCCCAATGACCCACACATGCCAAATGCAATGGCAAAGTCTTAGTCCTCATCTGAGGACAAAGGCACAACAGAAGGGCAATTCAGCCAATAGGACATAGCGGAAAATGTCATTCGGTGCTAATCTTATGAATCACGTTCTGTCAGCAAATCCTATTGCCTCCACTTAAAATACTTCCAGCATCTGACCCGCTTCTCCTCACCTCCACTGCTAACCCCTGGCCCGTCAAATCACATTTAAATCACTTCCCAGCCTTCTGAAAGACTTTTACCCTTGCCCCCACAGTCTACAATCAATTCGGAACTACAGTGATCCTTTTAGACTTAAGTCCACTCAGGTTATTCTTCTGTTCAAAACATTCTAATAGTTTCCCATTTCACTCAGATTGCAAGGCTACGTCCTTACAGAAGACAGCAAGGCCTGGCATGGTCTTCCTTTATCTCTCTGGACTCCTCCTTCCTCAATTCACTCCTGCACACCTGTCCTCACTAGATACCCTGCTGACAGATTTCCCTTCCTCCCTCTGCTCCCTGAGACCATCTCACTGTTGCAATGATGCCTACTGTGCTACCCCTCCTCCGACCCCTCTCTGTTTCTGGCACTGTGGTCTCTTTGTCCTGCTCTAAATGTTCTTTCTTGGAGACATGGCACCCTTTAACATAGCACAAATTTACCTACTATTACATTTACTGTTTGTGGTCTCTCTCCTCTCACTAGAATCCAAGCCCCATGCAGTCAGGGCCCTCTGCCATTCTGTGCACAGATGTATCTCAAGTGCCCGCACAGTGCTAGAGGCCAGGAAGTATCTGTGTATTTGCTGAATTGAATTGGATAGAATTGAACTGAATTGAATTAAACAGAAGTTCACAGAACAAGAACAGACAGTCATTAAAAAATAAAAGAAGAACCAACGAGAAAGCTTGGAGATTAAAATAGTAAACATTAGAATTTCAGGAAGTGCTATCGAAGGATGATTTAGCAGATGGGACAGCACTGAAAATGTAATCATGAGCTGGGAAAGCAAACTAAGAAATTTTCCCAGAAGGCAGCACCCAAATCAAAAAATAAAATGAAAGGATAGAAAGTATGGAAAATTTGGTCCAGTCACAGCAAACAATAAAATGTAGTACGTGTATACCATGGAGCACTACTCAGCCATTTAAAAAAAAAATGGTGATCTAGTTTCTTTTGTAACAACCTGGATGGAAGTGGAGACCACTTTTCTAAGTGAAATATTGCAAGAGTGGAAAAACAAACACCACATGTACTCAATACTAAATTGGAACTCATCGGTCATACTTGTGTGAACATATGGAAGTAAAATTCAGGGGAAATCAAGTAGGTGGGGGGTGGAGGGGATGGGTAAATTCACACCTACCAGGTACAATGCACACTAACTGGGTGAAGGGCACACTTGTAACTTTGATTCAAACTGTAAAAAAGCAATTATGTAACTAAAACATGTGTACCCCTGTAAAATTCTGAAATAAAATTTAAAAAAAGAAAGTATGGAAAATTAGATGAGATGCTGTGAGATATTGAAGTGAGATCCAGGAATTCCAATGAAGGATCAATAGGAATCCTAAAGGGAGAAGCAGGGAGAGAATGCACTTGAAGAAACAATGGCTGAGAATATTTCAAAATTTAGGAAAGACAGGTATTCTTAACCAGTGAGGGGCAGGATAAACCAAAGACAAGTCTATTGCATGCACATCACTCAAAAGGAGCTGGGAGTAAACATGCTTAGGAAGGTGAGAAAACCGGACATAGTGGTTCATGCCAGTAACCCCAGCAGCTTGGGAGGCTGAGGCAGGAGGATCGCTTGAGGCCAAGAATTCGAGACCAGCCGGGGCAACATAGTGAAACATTGTTTCTAAAAAAGTAAGAAAAATTATCCAGGTGTGGTAGCGTGCACTTGTAGTCCCAGTTACTCGAGAGGCTGAGGCAGGAGGATTTGTTAAGCCTAGGAGTTCAAGGCTGCAATGAGCTATAATCATGCTACTGCACCCCAGCCTGGGTGACAGAGTGAGACCACATCTCTAACAAAAAAAAGAAAAGAAAAGAAAAGAAAATTTAAAAAAATAATACTTCTTTTTTAATTCTAAAATTAGATCTTCTGCCAAATACTTCTTCTAAAAGAAAAATTAGTGTTTTTTTCCCACATTAGTTTTCTTAGTCACTCACCTTCAGCTGCAATGTGGGCAGTCCTCCAACATCCTCACAAAACAGACACATTTCTGGAACCTCAATTCCCAAATAAATGGGATCCCCTTTGCCTTGCTCAAGAGCCTCTGGATACTTGCATGCGATAACAGTGACAGTGACTATAAAGATGAGGGGAGCTGGTGTCAGTTTCCTTTTGGAGTCAGAAAAGACTCTGATTGAGTAGGGCAGCATCCTCCAAGTGGGTCTGGAAGAGACCTGAAGAGTGTAATCCCTGCTACCCCAGGCCCCCCACATGGCCAATAACTGCCCTAATAAACGGGCAAACACAGAGAGTTAAACAGATTGCACATCCTGCCCTTGTGATTTTTACGCTTCTGCTTGAACACCTGGAGAGGGGAAGCACCTACGCCAAACAGCCCTTCTGATCCTTGGAGAGCTCTGTCCATTAGCAAGTTTTGCCTAATGTGATGTTAAAATCTGCCTTCCTGTGGTATTTATCCATCTAGTCCTTTTAGAACACCTTGAGGTGCTATGGAACAAGCTACTCCTCTTCCATAACACAGGCCTTCAGATCCCCGAAAGCAGCTCTCCTATTCCACAGGAGGCTCCTCTCCCATCTTTAATTTCTTTACCCTAGTCTAAGACAAACTTCTCCCTGACTTCTCCTCCCAGGCAGGTGTGAAATTCCCCCCTCCAGGTAGGCCCCATTGCAAAGCCACACTTTCACAAAAGGCCGCTGCCAGCATCCCAGCTGCACAAGTACAAGGAGCGAGGCAGCCACAGGATGACCACTCACCTGGAGCCACGCGGTCACTCCGTGGAACTGCCACAAGGGTGCTACCCTGAAGGACCCACACCTGCTGATTCAAATCGGTGACCTCCCCAGTCTTAGGCGCCATGGCTTTTTGGATTAAAACAAGGAATTAAGAAACATGATAATCAAGACATCTATGCTAGGAGAAAGGTCATCTAATCCAGGCCCTTCAGTAAGGAAGGTCTGGGCTTGACACCAAAGCTGGCAGCACTCACATGACCCATCAGCCCAGCCTTTCTTTCTAGTAAAGTTGTGGGCTCTCATGGAGACGGCATGGGCTACCAAGGGTGGTCAGTGGTTTAGGAAGGCAAACCATCACGATGGCAGGTAATAAGTAGTCTCATGGTACATGTGTGTCAAGGCCCAGCTACTCTCTTCTGTGCCTACTCTGTGCTTGGCCTGATGCTGGGGACTTGGGCTGGAGCAGTGAGTCCCCACCCTCCAGAAGCCCACAGTCCAGTGGCAGGTGGACAGCACCAGGTTGGAGGGGCTGTGTGCAGGAGGAGCAGAGAATGCTGCGGCATCCAGAGGAGGCAGCTGTGAGGGCAGACTCCCCCACCCCCGGCCTCTAGAGCTCCACTCACTATCACCTGCTTCATAGGTTTTCTTTTGGAAAGGGGCTTCTTGAGTGTCTGTCATAGTTAGGTTGTCTCTGCACCTGCAAGGACAGAGATAGGAGAGATGAGCCACAGCAGATGTTTTCAAGGCCTTCCAGGACACTAGTCCGTCAGCCCTCCTGCTAGACAGGGAGCTGGGAAACCCAGCCTGACATGAAGCTCTGGTCAGAAGACCTGAGCCACATCTGGGACAAAACTTCAAGGCAGCCTCAGGGAGGGGAAATCAGGCAGAATTTTCCTCCACCCAGAGATCCAGCTAATGACAGTATCTCCCCTAGGAGTTCCAAGGCCAGCCATGACTTTTGACCTTAAATACCCCCCAGGCCCCTAATGTCGGTGTCTCTTCCTCCCAAAAGCCCCCTCCCTTCATGGGCATTGTTTCTCCCTAGGAGAGGGAAGGGTCCCATGCCAGGGCAGCTCTGTCAGGATCCCAGCAGATCCCCGGTGAGAAGCAACCCCACACAGGACAAGGTGCAGAGCCAGCCTGGCATGGCCCCTCCCTTTGTTGAGCCCCAAAGCACAGAAAAGAGGGAAGGCTCCAGAGTCCGGGCGAGGGCTTTCCAGTTATCAGCAGCACCTGGCAAGGAAGGGCCTTTATCGAAAGTCCAGGGGGCTGAATTGTGGCTTCAGCAGTCCCAAGATTAGTGATGGGCTCTGACAGAGCCTGGGCCATTTATCTGATGAACAGAGAGGGAGGGAGGCCCCAACTTCCTGGGTGGGGTGTGACAAATGCAACCCGAAAGAAAACCAGTTCCACCTGCCAGAAGATCCTGTGAGGCTCAGGTGAAGAAATCCCAGAATTGGCATGAGTATGACCTATCCAGGCTCCCTGAGAAATAAGTGCCAAGCCAAGCCCCACAAGATAAACCACAAGGAAAGACGGTTGATGACAGATCCTATGTTCCTTAGAAAGGGGAAACTAAGGGACTTTCCCGGAGCTCAGTTCTCCTGCCATGTCACTCTGGGGTCAGCACTGGACGTGCCTGGCACCCTTGTGTCAGGGACTCCATCTCCTGGGGCTGGGAGCCTTGCCCTGTACAGTCAGGCCAAGGGCATCCTGTGAGAGCAAAGTTAGTTGTGTGCTTCGAGCAGGATGCCTATGGCTGGCGTGTCTGTCACCCACCTGCCCCACCTAAGGCCACACCTGAATGGAGAGCCAGGCTGAAGGGCTCCTCTACCTAACACCCTTTCAGCCCCTCAGAGACGCATCTCCATCCACTTGGGGAGCCACAGGGACTGAGAAGACTGCCCTTTCACTGAGGCAAGCCTGGTCCCAGGTACCCCCAAAATATAGTAGACTCCAGAACCACCTAAGGATTAAAGAAGTAGGCAGTGATTTCTCCAGAAACTGAGCCCCAAACCCCAGCTTATCCCCTACCCTCTGCCCCAGTAATGTAGGACGTTTAGGACATTTCTAGGTTCCTGATAAGTGGTAATGGTTACTTTTTTGTATCATGTTCACACCCCCATCCCATCTGCTATAGTCAAGCATAAAAGTTTGCTGAGGCACACGTTAACTTGAGTGAAATGAATTTTAAGAGATAGGCTTGAAACACCTACAGCTTCGTATTCACCTGTCTGTAAGGGGAAAAAAGTACAAAGAATGAGACCAAGCCTTCTAGATAAGCTCCTCCACGAGTAGCTCTTCCCAGCCTGGAAAGCATCTCCCTGCTCAAATTCTTCTATTCTCCGCCCCCATCTCCTTTCTGGCCTTGGAGGAACATGGTCCTTTCCTGTTGAGGCCCCAATCCTGTCACTTTTGGCTTTCGGTTGATTTGTTACCCTAGGACTGTATGATCATGAATTCAGATACACTTCTATTCAAAGTCAGGCTCAGCCAGCGTCCCCTCCCCGAGCCCCTCTGCGAAGTTGAAGACCCCTCCATTACGTATCAGTCAACATACCCCTTTCTTGGGATGCTTGCCACAAGATAGCATCTAGAAATCTCCATCTTCTGACCCCCAAATCCCTTAAACCTCTGTTTCAGCCAGGATCGGTCTGAAAGCAGTACCCACAGTAGGAATTGCAAACAAAGAGAATTGAATACAAGCAATTGGGCACACCTATCTTGGGAGGCCAAACAGAAAAAAGGAATTGCTGTGGTATCCCAGATAGTAATAACAAAGGAAACAAAAGGGAACAAAAAAACCTAGGAACTCAAAGGAGGGATTTTGCAGGACTGATGCCCAAATCACGGAGTTGGGGGAGGGGTTCTCTGCCAAACTGAGGCTCAGAACTCTAAAAAGAGAGCACAGTCTGGTGGCTGAATGGACCATGAAGGTGGAGGGGAGGGGCCCACAAGGAGAAGCTCAGAGGGTCCAAGGGACACAACCCAGAGAGCTGCATTTTCACTGATTTAAAAGCCTGTGGGTATAGCTTGAATTTTCTATGCCTAGATGAAGGTTGCAAAAGCCTGTGTAGGATGGTGACATGTGTCCTCTTTAGCCTCAGCCGCTGATTCCACTTGGTCCCAGCCCTTCAATAGCTTCCCATCACTCAGAGTATCCAGTCCTCCCTAGGATTCCCAGCACTCCACACCCATCCTGAAGTCCCCAGTTTGAACTTCAGTGTGAATGAGTGTCAGAGAAGTTAGAGGGAATAGGAGTGATGGGAGGGGGTGATAATTGAAGAGCAGAGAGCCCATCTCTGGAGAAATGGCCCAGGACATTTATCTTAAAGTAGAAGGGATGAATATTATGATTGCAGGATACCCTAGCTGTACTTGAGGAGACCATCAATATTGATGCTGGTTACAAGAAGTAAGGAACATAGTTTTGTTAAGGTAATATAATCCTGTTGCCAGATCAAAGTTTTATTATCATGTAGAAAAATGACAATCATGTACATTATTAAATGTGGCTTGAATTAAATTCCAGTAAGTATTCACAAGGCCAAATTTCCTAGATATGGAAATGATTTTAAGAGAACACTTAGCCCAGATTCCAATTTTCAAGCTCTAAGATATTATCATGTATGTTTTTTTGGTAATAAGTCCTGATAGCTTGGCCACTTAACATGCTCATGACCTTATTGAGTTGAGGGAACATCAATGGAAGCCAGGAAGGGTGACAGAACTTGATTATTTACCACCACTACAATCTCTAGGATCTGTTTATAGATGCTCAATCTCTATAATACCTTATTGATGTAACCAGACTGACAATCATAACCAATAAATCAAAGGGAACCATGGATTAGTAAAGGTTATCTGTCCCCCACCCCTGCAAACTACATAGAATCAAGTTAGTAGTAGAAAGTAGAACTAGGCTTAGAATCTCTAACTCTCAACTCCAAATCCAGGGCTCTCTGCTGGGATGCTCACCAGCTCCCTTGGGGCTCCAAAGAGGACCAAAGCCACTGTAGCTTAGGTCCTATCAAGGGCTACCTGCAAGAAGGGCTGGCAGTCTGGCCTGGGGATTGGCCATTGGAAAAGAATTGGCACTCACCCCAGTTGAACTGATGGAGCAACATGGTGTGTACCACAAACCACAGGGACCAGTGGGAAGCTATTTGTATGCTAGTAGACCTGGAGAGATGTCAAGGAAATTCCTGGGGAAGTAAAGGTATAGCCTTTACTCAGCGTGGATGGAATGATGTGGTTGGATATGCCAAAAGCCTCCATGCAGCCCAAGCCCATCATCTAAGACTTGCTTCCTGTGGGCTGATCCATCACATCTTCCTGAAGCTGGTCTCTATGAAAGCCCAGACTTAGCACGTGGGCCAGCATGCTGTTTAACAACTTCTTCTCCTTCATGTGAAAATAAAGGACAAAGTGACAAAAATAACTCCAAAGCTACTCACCAAAATGGCAGAAATAAATAGAAGCATTAAAAGAGTTAAGACAAAAGAACCAAACCATATAGGATCATTGTAAAGGCATATTTCTCTAAATTTAAGACAGCTATTGATCAGACTGTACTCTTATGCACAAGAACAACAATAAAAGCTAAAGCAATAAAAAGCCTTAATTGGACATCCCACAGTGCAACACTTAAGGAAGTGTTCTAGGTTAAATGTCCAAAATTTGGAATTTCTGGCCAAAGACCCAGATTACAGAGAACCCTTAGCTTTCTTTGCCCAATTGTCCATATCACACAAAATTCAAAAGCCATGAAAGAAAAAATGACAAATTGAATGCCATCAAACTTTAGATGTTGGCCAAAACTTGGACAAAACACACCATGAAATAAAGTTAAAAAGAGAGGCTGCCAGAGAGAAAACACTTGCAACACATCTAATAAACAAATAATAACCAATGTTTTAAAATATTTCTCACTAATCAATAGGAAAAATGCAAATAATCCTATAGAAAAATACGCAACTGATGTAAAAAGGATTTCACTGAGTAGAAAACATAAATGCCCAACAAATATGAGTAATTATGGTTAACTACACCAATAATTAGCAAGATGCAAATCAAAGCAATAATGAGATTCAATTTCCACCCATCAGGAAGGCACAAAATAAAAAGAGAGTATGCAAGAGTGTGAGGAAACAGATTCACTCACCACATGGATAGATGTGTGAATCAGTACAGCCTTTCTGGAAAGCAATATTGCAGAAGCTATCAAAAATTTAAATGTGAGTACCCTTGACCCAAAATTCTACTTATCAGAACCTATCAAGTTACTTTCAGCTTCAAAAGCTAAAAAAAATCCTACTCAAAGTGGCTAAATAAAACAATAAAAATATTTACTGGGTCACATAATTGGAAGTCCAGAAGTAGTGTATAATCAGAGTTGATGATCTGGTAATTCTATGATGTCAGCTAGGACCAGCATTTTTTTAAAAATTCTCTCTGGCCTTAAGTTTAACTTATAACTTAAAGCCAGGTTCCCCCAAGCCTGTAAGATGGCTGTCTGTGACAATCAGAACTGCATGGTCAGTCATTTATATCTTGTATGTAAAAAAAAAGAATGTCTCTCCCACAGCTATCAAAGTCTTTCCAGTCTGTTTAAGCCAACTTGGGAGCCATGCTATGTCAATCAGTGTCCTAATAAGAAACAGATGACACATTCAAATTTGGAAATTGGAGGTAAATATAAGGAAAGAGTTATTTATAAAGATGCAGGTAAAGCATAGGGAAATCCCAAGGCATAGTGCAGAACCCCAGGCTACTAAAAGTGGGGTACACCTCTTACCACCCCTAAAGGGACAAGAGGAGGAAATGGTTACCAGAACCCAGAGAGAGAGCTCTGTGGAGAGGGCCACTTAATAGGAGCTGCATAGGGAAATAAAGAGGGAATGCAGTCAGGTGTGGCTTAATGATGTTTTGTAGTGCAAACGTCATAGAGCGCACTTACACAATTCTAGATGGTATAGCCTACTACACACCTAGGCTATATGGTATGATCTATTGCTCCTAGGCTACCAACCTGTACAGCATGTGACTGTACTGAATACTGTAGGCAATTGTAGCACAGTGGTAAAGATTTTTGTACCTAAACATATCTAAACATAGAAAAGGTGCAGTAAAAATATGATGTCATAATCTTATGGGACCACTGTTGTATATGTGGACAAAAAGGTCATTATGTGGCACATGACTGTATATACCCTGACCTCAACTTTCTTCCCTCTCTCCAATTTCCTTCCAGGGCTCCTGCTTGGCCAAAACCAGAAGCCAAAAACAACCAAAAGCAAGGGGACAGAGAAGCTCGTGGATGCAGGTTTGCCTTCTGGGGCAGAGAGCCAGTGGAGGAGCAGAGAGATTTTGAAGGGTAATTGGAAGTTATCTAGTATAGTCCATGCCTTTTGCCCCTCAGGTCCATAGTTTTCTTCTACGGGTAAGAAATTTGTGCTCCCTACTGCAGGTGAAATATACAAAGACATCAGCTTCTGAATCATCACAAGTTAGGTCAATGTGGTCATACTCCCTTCTGAAACTTTTTAAAGCCACTCCCAGTGTTATTCATGTAAGGTGGCTAGAGGAAAGGGGTGGGGAGGGAACAGTTAAATAGTAAATTGATATATTCCTTGATTCCATAGCTATTCACCAAAGGCTAGTTTTGAAATTATAGCTGCCTTCTTCCACCACCCATTCCGTGTTTCCCTTACCCTCTGCCACTACTCCTACTGGGTGCTTTTCTTCACCTTAAGAGTGAATCAGCCTTCATTTCTGTGAAATCTGAATCCTTGGTGCTCTTTTTTATTGGGGGCTTCAGTTTTCCATCAACTAAAACTGCTGGACAAGGTAGTAGTAAGTCATGCTCCAGAGAATCCCCAGGGTTCCAGACGTAGTCCTATTTACCCCTGCCGAGAAGCAGCAATCCAGTTTCCCCTAAGTAATTAGCATCAATCACCCCAGCCAGTAAGGTGATCCCTTTCTGCCTGTCTATTTAGTTCCCTGAGGAGCCAAAATGGCCAGGGGGCAATTTCAGCTTCCAATTCCTCAGAATACAATCCTTGACTGTACTCCCTGGTGGAAGCGTTTTGCCTTTGGGCACTAGAACCTCCAAATCACCCAAAGTCACAGAACAAGAAGGAAAGAATCCTTCAGTACATTATTTGACTTAAAAGTAAGAGGAGAATGGGCTCCAGCTCCAGGGATGGACACACTTGTAGCTGTGACTCTGGTGGTGCAAAGGCAATTTATGTCACCAAAACATTTGTACCCCCATAATATTCTGGACAAAAAAAAGTAAGAGGGACTACTTCCCTCGCCACCTTTTGATTTCTGAACCTGTGCATTCCAGTCACAGGGGATTTAGCAGCAGGTATCGACCAATGGTTTAAGGAATATATTGCATCCAGTAAGACAGCACCTTCTCAGGGTGTTGTGTCCTTGCTGGCACACAAGAATCTTCAATAGACTATTCCGCTGTTCTATCAAGACAGCTGAATCAGGGTGATGGGTACCTGGTGGACACAATGAATTCTGTGAGTGTGAGCTTGTTGCCACAATTACTTTGCTGAAAAATGTATCCCCTGCAGCAGTGATGCTGTGTGGTACACCACAGATAAAATCATTTATGTGCAAATGTGGTTGCTAGCAGAAATACCGTGGATTGGGAAGGCAAATCAGTACATGGAATGCATGTCTATCCCTGAAAAAAAAAAGCATTGACCTGTGAAAATAGGAAAGTCAAAATCTAAGCTTTTGGAACTTTTTAATATTCTGAGCCTTAAAGAAATGTGATTATGAGATCTGAGTCAGGAAAACAGGCAGCTGTAACCTAGGCAGCTGTGACCTTTGTTTCTCTGATTATAACCTTTTCCTTACTACCTTGTTTTGTAAAATGTTGCAAATGACTAAAGGGCACCAGGGAAGAGCCCTTCCTTCTTCACTGCTGATCCTCATTATAAATTAATTTCCCTCTTACCTTTCTCACACAAAGACATCATGACTACCACATTGTCTAAGATGAAATGTTAAATACACTCTTTTAAATTGGAAAGGAAATAAGAACAAGATGTACAGAAAAGAAAACAAACTATAACAAAGTAAATTGTAATTCATAAACCAGCTTTGTATAGAAAATGCTATAATCCTACTAAATTTCTTGCTTTTCTGCCCACATAGACAAGACTTTAACTTTTTTTTTTTTTTTAATGGAACTCTACTGTGGTTTGGGAGAGAACTTAACTTTTAACTTCAGAGTACTGATCCTATTTCTCTGGAGTCCATGTTTCTCAGATAGCTATTCCCAGCTTTGGGCCTGAATATACTTTATTTTTAATCATATTCTCCTAATCTCATTATTTGAGATTGGCATTTTGGTGACCATGAAGGGACCTAAAGTGGAGCTCCAGTAATCCCCATCAGTTTGTGACAGTTGGAGCCTTGGTGTCAGCATGAACAGCTTTCATTTACCCGACCTCCCTGGAGCTGGCGGGGAGCTCTAGGAAGGCTCCTCTGGGGATCTGGATCGTCCTGGCTTAGTTTAGGATTCAGACTTGGTTCGAGCCGTACGCATTCCTACTCAATGGGGCTGAAATTGAAGCTCTACTGCTTTAAGGTAGGGGCTTTATTTATTATGTCTCTAGAGATTTTGCTGTCTGCAGGTTTGTAGGTTCATTCTTCTTTGATGTTAAGGTTTTGTTCATCTTATATGCTAAAGTTTGCAACCTTTTCTCTCACTCAAAATATGGTTAAAGAGAAAGTAATTTCTCTTTAACAGGAGGGAATGAATGTCTGTGGCTTGAGCAAAAATCATAATTTTAAACTGGCTAGGTTTTGAAGCTCGATTAATATTGGCACATTTAAATTCATCTTTTGACAGACCAAAAATTTATAAAAGACCATTATAAGTACATTTTAAATCCCAAAGACAAAGAGATTCTGTTCCTCCCGGCCAGAAGGCACCTTAGGGGTCAGAGTTTATCACCAGGCGGTATCGCCTGCTGCTAAAAAGGAAGCCGTTACACTGAGACAGCAGGAGTTGCAGCGGAGAAAGAGTTTAATATCACAGGGCACTGAGTGAGGAGATGGGAGAAATTTTGCAAATGCATCTCCCACAAATTTCTGGGGCTAAAGTTTTTAAAGGTAGTTTGGCAGACAAAGGGCTAGGGAATTGGGTCTGCTGGTTGGCTGGGCATGAACTCCTAGGGTTGGAAAGCAGAAATTTTATTCTTTGCTGAGACAGTTCCTGGGTAGATGCTTACAGGATCTATTGAGTCAGTTCCCACACATGGTCACTGGTCCAGTTGTCATCAGTTGGTCCCCTTGAATGCAGAGTCTGGAAGATATAACAAAGACCAGTCTTAGGTTTTACAATAGCAATGTTATCTATAGACGTGATTGGGAGGTCACAAATCTTATTCTAGTCATGGGTATGTGATTCCTAAGCAGTAAGCGATCATAGGAAGGCAAGCTAGGGAACAATGGCTGGTTAATTTTTAACTGTGTCTATACCTTTCCAGAGTTCTGGCCCCTATCACAGTTTCTACCTTGAGGCCCTTTATTAATTTTATAAAGGGCCATTTCAGTCCCATAGGAAATCCCTAAAGAAGGACATACAGGGAAATTTGCTTAAACTGATGGGCACACATGAGTGGTTGATCTCCCAATGCTTTAAGCAACCCAGAATTCCTGAGTTTCACCAGAACACATAATAGGTAAGAACCAACTCAAGGCTGACACCTTAGGGAGCTATTCCTATAAGCAGTGCACTGCAATCCAAACATCTTTCCCTTTTAGGTTTCTGGGGAGAGGAAAAGTGGCGGTCTGATAGAGTCCTCCCACCTCACCGCTCCCAGGGAAGGAGGTGAAAAACACCATCGGGCTGCATCCTCCCGCCTGTGCGTGGATCGCTCACTCTGAAAACAGCATTGTGAATTTACAGAGAAACATCGTGGGACCCTCAGCCCAGGAAAAGATGTGCTGGGAGAATCATTCACAAGCATCAGAGAGCGAGGGCAGGGAGTGCAATAGAGCCCAGAGCGTGGGAAGGACGCGCTCACCAGGTCAGCGCAGTGCCACCTGACCCCCAAGTGCTTGCGCACCTTCCCCACAGACTCCCCATCCACTCAGTCAGGGACAAGCCCAGAGTCGGGGCAAAGCTGTAGCTGGAGACAGCAGGCTCTGTGGAGAGGAAGCGATTGCGAGAGCCACACGGAACTCTCAGCTGCCATATACAGGGAGTGCTCAGGGCCAGGGAGGGACTGGGTGGAGACACAGCTTCCCGGGACAGTGCGTGGGAACCCGCAGGCCGGCACCTGCCACTGGAAGTCAGCGGGACTGGGCCCAGGAGTTGAACGGAGAGCAGGACACGCCCTTAGGGGCTGCTGGCAATTGCCTCCGTGGCACCCAGGCTGGTTGAGAAGAGCTGCGCTCCTGGCGCGATCGGAGCCCGGCTGTGCGCCAGGCTGGCGGCGGCCGCCATCTTTACAGCCGCCCGCGCGGAGCCGTGAGCCACGTCTCTAGCTCCCCCCGCCCCGGCCCGGGGCTCTTCTGCTGGGGCGAGACAGGCTTTGCCCTTGGTGGCCAGGGACAGCTGCATCTGTGAGTTCCAGGCGGGACGAGATCCCGGAACTGTAGTGGCAGGACCTTTGTGTATTAGAAACAGTTTGCAGCCCATCCATCTGGTCCTGCTACCCCAGCTCTGGCCTCCGATGAGTCTGCTACATGCTGGTCCTAGTGCCCGCTCTTCAGGTCCCAGCCCTCCTGTACGCCAGAGATCAGTCATTTTGAAGGTTGCTGCTCATAGCGACTCATTTTGTATAAGTACCAGTTCTCATGGCAACCGAACGCATCAAGAGCCACAGGCTGAACCAGAGCAGCTCCCCCAACCCTGCCCACTTCATTAGGGAATTTCACTTGATCCAAGAGTGCCTCCAGTGGCCACTATTCCCCCTGGTGGGAACAGCCCCCTGGCGGAGACTTCTGGAGATAGAGATGCCCACCTGCCTCGCCTTGGGGTCTAGTGATGGAAAAGGGGTGCACAATTGGAGATCCCCCTATCAGCCAGCGTCACGTGGAGACACATGTCAGAGGGCCAGACACACACAGCTGGATAAGCAACCTCTGAGCTGTGTAGAATTTTCCCAATTCAGCTGTCACACTGCAGCCAAAAGAAATTGTGTTTCTACCCACACCTCAGGAGGAGCAGGGTCAAAGTAACCCCTAGGAGCAGCAGGGCCCCTCCCAAAGCTTGGGGCTTTCATATACCCCACCTAGGGGATCAGAGTCTGCCACAGGCACAACAGAATACCTAGCTATTAGGGAGCTGTGGATTCCTACCCTCAAGTACAATCCACCAGCTTGGAGCTCAAGCTGGGAGGACAAACTCGCTACAGTCCACCGGGAAGAGGCGAAGACAACAGGTCAGAGGTAACCCAAGATCCACCAAACTTGCCAAAATACACTTAAGGCAATACAGGCCACTACTCCTCTCCCTGGCTCTGCCAAGGAACAAACCTCAGGGGCTTGGAGACAGGGACATAAACTAGCCCTAACACTCCCAGCTCTCGACCAAGAGACCAGATGAGAAAAAATCAGTGAAAGAACTCAGGAAACATGAAAAATCAGAGTGAAAAGTCACCCCCAAAAGAAATCATCAGTTTCTCAGCAATGGATACCAACTCAAATGAAATGGGTAGAATGACAGAAGAGGAATTTCATTTATGGGTTATAAGAAAGCTCAATGAAATTCAAGAGAAAATTGAATCCCAGCACAAAGAAACCACAAGAAAAATGCAAGAAATGAATGAAAAATTTTCTAAAGAAATGGAAGTATTACAGAACAATCAAATAGAAATTCTAGAAACGAAAGAGCCATTCAAGGATCTACAAAACACAGTGCAAAGCCTTAAGAATAGGCTGGATCATGCAGAGGAAAGAATCTCAGAACTGGAAGATAACAGCTATGTGCTAAATAAATCAGTCAAAGAGAAAGAAGAGGCATGAACAAAGCATACAAGAAATGTGGAATTATGTAAAGAGGTCAAACATAAGGATCATAGGCATCCCTGAGGGAGAGGAAGAAAATTTGCGTGGGCTGGAAAACCTATTTGAAGGAATAATAGAGGAAAACTTCCATGGCCTAGCCAGAAATCTCGATACCCAAGTACAAGAAGCACACAGGACTCCTGGGAGACTCAATGTGAAAAGGCTTTCACCACGCCACATAATTATTAGACTGGCCAAAGTAAACACAAAAGAGGCACTCCTCAGAGCTGTAAGACGAAAAGAGCAGGTAACCTATAAAGGGAAACCGATCAGATTAACTGCAGATTTCTCAGCTGAAACCTTGCAAGCCAGAAGGAACTGGGGACCCATCCTCAGTCTTCTAAAACAAAATAATGGCCAACCCAGAATTCTTTATCCCACCAAACTAAGCTTCTTATATGAGGGAGAAATAAAGACTTTTCCAGACAAGCAATCACTGATAGAATTTGCAAAGTCCAGACTGGCCCTGCAAGAAGTGCTTAGACCTGCATTGTACACTAACCATCACAAGAGACACCAACCAGTGTAAAACTACCAAAAAGCTAAAACTCCAGAACCCAGATTTCACAATGACTCAAGAGGTAAAACACAGCAAGAGACTACCCAACAGAATAAACAGAAATCTACCCCAAATGTCAATTCTCTCAATAAATGTGAATGGCTTGAATTGCCTATTGACGAGACAAAGGCTGGGTGAATGGATTAAAAAATACAAGGCAAGTATCTGTTGTCTCCAGGAAACACATCTTACACACAAGGACTCATTCAGACTTAAGATGAAAGGATGGAATACAATTTTCCAGGGAAATGGAAACCAAAATAAACCTGGAGTAGCCATCCTTATTTCAGATGATATAAACTTTAAAGCAACAAAATTAAATAAAGACAAAGATGGTCACTATAATGGTGGAGGGAAAAATCTTAGAAGAAGATTTAGCAATCCTAAATATTTATGCACCCAAAACAGGAGTGCCCAGATACATAAAGCAAATACTGCTTGATCTAGACAACATAATAAATAACAATACCATAATAGCAGGGGACCTAAACACCCCACTGACAGAATTGGACAGATTCTCCAAAACAGAAAATAAGCAAAGAAACAATGGACCTAAACAGGACTCTAGAACATTTGGGCCTAACAGACACCTACAGAACACTCCACCCAAATAACACTGAATATACGTTCTTCTTTTCAGCTCATGGAACTTTCTCTAAAATTGATCACATCCTAGGCCACAAAACAGATCTCAACAAATTCAGAAAAATAGAAATCATACCATGTATCTTTTCAGACCACAGCAGAATAAAAGTAGAAAGCAATTCCAACAGAAACTCACATCTTCATCCAAAAACATGGAAATTAAACAATCTGTTGCTAAACGACTATTGGGTCAAGGAGGAGATTCAGATGGAAATCAAAAGATTCTTTGAACTAAATGATAATGGGGACACAAGTTATCAAAATCTGTGGGATACAGCAAAAGCAGTCCTGAGAGGAAAACTTATCACCTTAAATGCTCACATCCAAAAGATAGAAAGGTCATAAATCAGTAAACTAATGAATCATCTTAAGGAAATAGAAAAGGAAGAGCAAACCAGTCCTAAAGCCAGCAGAAGAAAAGAAATAACCAAGGTCAGAGCAGAATTAAATGAAATTGAAAACAAAAGAACAATACAGAAGATTAATAAAATGAAAAGTTGGTTCCTTGAAAAGATAAACAAAATAGACAGGCCACTTGCCTGGTTGACCAGAAGCAGAAAGGAAAGGACTCTAATAAGCTCAATTAGAAATGAAAAAGGAGAGGTCACAACTGATATCATAGAAATACAAAATGTCATCGTTGAATACTATAAAAATCTGTATGCCCAAAAACATGAAAATGTGGAGGAAATGGACAAATTCTTAGAAACACACTACCTCCCTAGGCTCAATCAGGAAGAAATAGAATTCCTAAACAGATCAATATTAAGCACCGAAATTGAAGCAGTGATAAAAAATCTTCCAACAAAAAAAAGTCCTGGACCAGATGGGTTCACACCTGAATTCTACCAAGCCTACAAAGAAGAACTGGTGCCTATACTGCAGAAATTATTTGAAAATATCCAGAAGGATGGAATCCTCCCAAACTCATTCTATGAAGCCAATATCACCTTGATACCAAAGCCAGGAAAGGACACAAGAAAAGAAAATTACAGACCAATATCCCTTATGAATATAGATGCAAAAATTCTCAATAAAATCCTTGCAAACCGAATTCAAATGTACATCAAAAAAAAATTCATTACAGTCAGGTGGGCTTCATCCCCGAGATGCAGGGATGGTTCAACATATGCAAATCTATAAATGTAATTCACCACATAAATAAAAGCAAGAACAAAGATTATATGATCCTTTCAATAGATGCAGAAAAGGCTTTAGACAAAATCCAGCACCCTTTTATGATAAGAACTCTTAACAATATAGACATAGATGGCTCATACCTCAAAATTATTAAAGCCATATACAATAAACCCACAGCCAATATCACACTGAATGAGGAAAAATTGAAAGCATTCCCCCTTAAAACTGGAACCAGACAAGGTTTTCTTCACTTCTATTCAACATAGTGCTGGAAGTCTTTGCCAGAGCAATCAGACAAGAGAGAGGAGTCAGGAGTGTCCAAATGGGGGCAGAAGAGGTCAAACTTTCACTCTTTGTGAACGATATGATATTATACCTAGAAAACCCCAAATATTCAACCAAGAGATTACTGAAATTGATAAGTGAATTCAGCAAAGCCTCAGGATACAAAATCAATGCACACAAATCAATAGCCTCATATATGCCAATAATAGTCGAGCCAAGAAACAAATTAAAGACACAATATCTTTCACAATAGCACCAAAGAAAATTAAATATTTAGGAATATATCTAACTAAGGAGGTGAAGGACCTATATAGAGAGAATTATGAAACACTGAGAAAAGAAATATCAGAGGATGTAAACAGATGGAAAACCCTACCATGCTCTTGGATAGGTAGAATCAACTTTGTTAAAATGTCTTTGCTACCTAAAGTGATTTACAGAATCAATGCAGTCCCCATCAGAATACCAAGATCATTTTTTGCTGATCTAGAAAAAATAATTCTACGCTTCGTGTGGAACCAGAGAGGACCCCGTCTAGACAAAGCCATCTTAAGCAAAAAGAACAAATTGGGAGGCATCAATCTACCAGACTTCAAACTATATTACAAGGCTATGGTAACCAAAATAGCATGGTACTGGCACAAGAACAGAGACATAGACCAATGGAACAGGACCAAGAACCCAAATATAAAACCATCCTCATACTGTCATCTGATCTTTGACAAATTACACAAAAACATACACTGGGGAAAAGAATCCCTTTTAGGTTCTTGGTCACTTAAGAAGAGAATACAAATTATGGGCAAATAGCCATTTAAAACCACGTCCGACTTAAGGAGATCCACCTTTAGAAAATCCATGTGAATTCACGTACAATACTTACAGTGCCACCTCTTGTTATTTTAAAAAATGGTCGTACATAACTTGTGATGAACCTAAATTGCAATGGCCAAAGTGGGGTACCTTTGGAATACCTAAACTAATTTATTTGCACATGCAATTAGAAAATGCCAGCTCTAGCATAAAACAGGCTAATTAGGAGAGTTATTCCCAGTGGTATTTGGAAGCATTGAAAAGAGATTCTGATAAAGTTATTTCTTTGCAGGAGTAAAACGAAAGATTGTCTAAAACAATTTCTGAATTTAAAAAAGCTGCTGAAGCTTCTTCCCTTTCCTCAGCTCCTTTTCCTCTTTACCCTTTACTGTCTGAATTATTTTACCCTGATTTGCTTTCCCTTCCTCCACCTCGTGGCCCTGCTCTTCTGGCTCTGTGAATATCCAGTGTCTGGTGGTGGCAGTGGGGGAGATGCCTTAGTTTATCAACCATGGTCAAAGGTAGAACTTAAAGACATAGTTAAGAAGTTCCTTGACCCTCATCAGGACCCTGTTGGCTCTGCCTGAGAATTTGAGCTAAATATTCAAGCTTACAACCCCAGCTAATGTGATTTATATTAACTAGTTCACATGTTACCTTCAGAAAGTAAGGTTAAAGATTGGCTTGATAAAGTCCATTGGAGATATCCCCCAGAGGATTTTTATAAATTGTTCAGAAAAAGACTGCAGGAATGCTCCTGAGACTGCAAAGGCTTTGCTGACAGCCATTCCTTTAGTCTTCCAAAAGGTAAGTAGACTGGAATAAAATACAACAATGTTGACAAAATCTGGATGAGTCAGTTGTGTCATACTTTAAAAGATTTAAAAATATATTCAGACAATATTCATGGTTACCTGAGATGAGTTATGCTAATCATCAGAATGATACTCTCCTCAACGCTAACTTTATAAATGGGTTAAATAAAGAACTAGCACCAATGACCTAGTTCGGCCTACCTCTCAAACCTATTATTTAGTAAATCTTGCTGACCAATTGTCTCATACTTTAAAGAACAAAAGGAGAAAGAGGCCAGACAAATGAATAAAGCTAATAAGATTATGAACTTGCAACTAAAGCAATTATCCCTCCAGTCTGGACAGGCAACATGTCTCAATAAACCTCTAAATGGAGCTAACCCCCCAATTTGCAGCTACTATAGAAAGCCTGGCCACTTTAAAAAAGTATTGCCAAAAACCAAAACAAAAGGAACAACAGACAAAGGAGAAAAAAATAGAATGGGGTACTCTGAAGAACTTAAAGGGAACTTTCCTTTTGTCCTTACTAGCACTCTGAGAGAAATAGAAAATTTCTTAAATAAAGGATAATCCCAATCCCTTGTTCACACTGGGGCAACATTATCTGTTATGAATGCCACTTTATTACAAGGTGTCATTGCTCAGCGTAAATACTCAGTCCAAATGCAGGGTGTTATAAATATTCCTGTATCAGCACAGAAGTCTCAGCCTATAACTTTTCAACTAGGTCTCTTACAGAGGACCCGTGTTTTCTTTATGGTTGCCTCAGCCCCCATCCATCTGATAGGAAGAGATTTCTTTTTTTCAATTTCCCAATTTCAAGGAGGTACAAATGCTTTTGATACATGGATATCTTTTATAATACTTAAATCGGGGCTTTAGTGTGTCCATCACCTGAACAGGTTTCATTGTACCTGATAGGTTTTTACCCCTCCCCTTCTCCTTTCTCCTCTTCTTCATTTCCAATGACCTTAACATCTCTTTGTGCCCACGTGTGCCCATCGATTAGCTCGCAATTATTACAGTGCACAATTGTTGCTTGTTTTTCCATTCCTGGGATACTTCATCTAGGATAATTGTCTCCAGTTCCATCCAAGCTGCTGCAAAAGACAGTATTTCATTCTTTTTTATGGCTGAGTAGTACTCCATGGTATATTCATATACCACATTTTCACAATCTGCTCATGAATTGAAGGGCACTCAGGTTGATTTCACACCTTTGCAAATGTGAATTGTACTGCAATAAACATTCAAGTGCAGGTGTCTTTTTGATAATATGAATTCTACTCCTTTGGGTAGTTACCCAGTAGTGGGACTGCTAAATCAAATGGTAGGTCCACTTTTAGTTCTTTGAGAAATCTCCACACTCTTTTCCATAGTGTTGTACTAATTTGAAGTCCCACCAACATTATATAAGTGTTCCTTTCTCTCTGCATCTATGCCAGCATCTATTGTTTTTTGACTTTTTATTAATGGCCATTCTGACAGGGGTAAGGAGATATCTTATTGTGGTTTTAATTTGCATCTCCCTGATGATTAATGATGTTGAGCATTTCTTCATATGTTTTTGGCCATTTGTCTATCTTCTTTTGAAAAGCTTCTCTTCATGCCTTTTGCCCACTTTTTAAGGGTTTTTTTTCCCCCTTACTGATTTGTTCAAGTTCTTCATATATTCTGGATATTAGCCCTTTATTAGATGTATAGCTTGGGAATATTTTCTCCCATTCTGTAAGTGGTCTATTTACTCTGTTGATTATCTCCTTTGCTGTTCAGAAGCTTTTTAATTCAATTAAATATAATTTATTTATTTTTGTTGTTGGTGTAATTGCCTTTGGGGTCTTAGTCATAAATTCTATGGCCAGGCCAGTGCCTAGAAGAGTTTTTCCTACATTTACTTCTAGAATTTTTGTGGTTTCATGCCTTGCATTCAAGTCTTTTATCCATCTGGAGTTAATTTTTGTATAAGGCAAGAGATAGGAATCCTTTTTCATTCTTCTGCATGTGGCTATCTAGTTTTTCCAGCAAAATTTATTGAATAGGACTTCCTTTCCCCAGTGTATGTTGTTGTCTGCTTTGTTGAAGATCAGTTGGTTGTAGGTAGATGGTTTTACATCTGTGTTCTCCATTCTGTTCCATTTGTCTATGTCTCTACTTTTACAGAACTACCATGCTGTTTTGTTTATGATAGCCTTACAGTGTAAATTGAAGTCTGGTAATGTGATGCCTCCATATTTGTTATTTTGCTTAAGATTGCTTTGGCTATTCAGGCTCTTTTTTGGTTTCAAATGAAGCTTAGAGTTATTTTTTCTAGGTCTGTGAAATATGACGTTGGTATTTTGATGGGGATTGCATTGAATCTGTAAATCACTTTGGGTAGTATGGACACTTTAACAATGTTGATTCTTCCAATCCCTGAGCATGGGATGTTTTTCCATTTGTTTGTGTCATTTGTGATTTCTTCATCAGTGTTTTGTAGTTCTCCCTGTAGAGATCCTTCACCTCCTTGGTTAAGTATATTCCTAAGTATATTTTCTTTGCACCTCTTGTGAATGGTATTGAGTCTTTGATTTGACTCTCAGCTTAGCTGTTATTGGTATATAGAAATGCCACTTATTTGTGTGTCTTGATTTTGTAACCTGAGACTTTGCTGAATTTATTTATCAATTCTAGAAGTCTTTTGGTGGAGTCTTTAGGGTTTTCTAGATGCAAAATCATAACATAAGCAAACAATGATAGTTTGACCTCCTCTTTCTAGTTTGGATGTCCTTTATTTCTTTCTCTTAGCTGATTGCTCTGGCTAGGACTTCCAGTACCATGTTGAGTAAAAGTGGTGACAGTGGGCATCCTTGTCTTGTTCCAGTTCTTAGGGGGAATGTTTTTAAATTTCCCCATTCAGTATAATGTTGTCTGTGACTCTGTCATATATGGCTTTTATAATTTTGAGGTATGTTCCTTCTATGCCTAGTTTGTAGAGGGTTTTTTATCATGAAAGGATGCTGGATTTTATTGAACACTTTTTCTGTATCTACTGAAATGATTGTATGGTTTTTGTTTTTGCTTCTGTTTATGTGGTGAATCATGTTTATTGATTTGTGTATGTTGAATCATCCTTGCATCCCTGGGATGAAACTCACTTGACCATGATGAATTATTTTTTTTATATGCTGTTGCATTCAGCTTGCTATTCTTTTGTTGAAGATTTTTGCATCTATATTCATAAGTGATATTGGTCTGCAGTTTTCTTTTTTTGTTGTGTCCTTTCCTGGCTTTGGCATCAAGGAGATACTGGCTTTATAGAGTGAGTTAGGATTCCCTCCTTCTCAATGTTAAGGAATAATATCTGTGGGATAGGTACCATTTCTTCTCTGTAGGTCTGGTAGAATTTGGCTGTGAATGGTCCAGAGCTTTTTTAAATTGTTTTTGGGAGATTTTTTATTACTGCTTCAATCTAGCTGATCATTATTGGACTGTTCAGAATATCTATTTCTCCCTTATTTAGGCTTGTGAGTTTGTGTGTTTCCAGAAATTTATCCATTTCCTCTACATTTTTCTAGTCTGCGTGTTTAGAGGTTTTCGCAGTATTCATGGATGATATTTTGAATATCTATGGTATTAATTGTAATGTCTCCTTTTTCATTTCTGGTTGAGCTTGTCTGAGTCTTTTCTGGTTAATCTGGCTAGTGTTCTATTGATTTTGTTTATCTTTTCAAAGAACCAACTTTTTGTTTTGCTGATCCTTTGTATTTTTTTTCTTGTTTCCATCTCATTTAATTCTGCTCTCAGATTTGTTATTTATTTTCTTCTGTTGGCTTTGGGTTTGGTTTGTTCTTCTTTTTCTAGTTCCTTGAGATGTGACATTAGGTTGTTACTATAATTTGTGATCTTTTTGTCTTCTTGATGTAGGCAGTTAAGGCTATGAACTTTCTTCTTAGCACTGCGTTTTCTGCCTCCCATAGATTTTGAAAGCTTGTGTTCACTTTGTCATTTAGTTTGAGGAATCTTTTGATTTTCATCTTAATTTCATCATTGACTCAGGATCTTTCAGTAGCAAGTTGTTTAATTTCCATAACTTTGTGTAGATTTTAGGGTTTCTCTTGGAATTGATTTCTTGTTTTATTCCACTGTGGTCTGAGAAGATACATGGTATGATTTCAGTTTTTTTGAATTTACTGAGACTTGTCTTGTGGCCTAAGATATGATCAGCCTTGGAAAATGTCCCATGTGCTGATGAGAAGAATGTATATTCTGCAGTTTGGGGGTAGAATGTTCTGTAAATGTCTGTTATGGCTATTTGTTCTAGAGTCCCATTTAAGTCCAATGTTTCTTTATTGATTTTCTGCTTTGGTGATCTGTCTAGTTCTGTCAATGGGGTATTGAAGTGCCTGGCAATCATGATGCTGCTGCTCATTTCTTTGCTTAGATTTAAGAGAATTTGTTTTGTGAATCTGGGAGTTCCTGTCTTAGGTGCATATATAGTTAGGATTGTTATATCTTCTTGCTGAATTGCTCCCTTTACCAATATATAATGACTGTCTTTGTATTTTTTTACCATTATTGTTTTAAAGTATTTTTATCTGATATGAGAATGGCTACACCTGCTCGTTTTTGATTTCCATTTGCATGGAATGTTTTTTTCATCCCTTTACCTTGAGTTTATCTGAGTCTTGTGAGTTTCAGTTTCTTGGAGACAGAATATATTTGGGTTGTGTTTTTTTTATCCATTCAGCCAGTCTATCTCTTTTAGGTGGGGCATTAAGACTGTTCACATTTGGTGTTAGCATTGATATGTGGGATACTGTTCTGTTAATCATATTGGATAATATCTTGTTATTTTTCTCTCTTGTGCTATAGTTTTATAAGACCTTTGAGCTTTAACTTTCAGGTGCTTTTATATTGGTAGGTATCTATTGTGCTGTTCCATGTATAGTGCACTTTTGAGCATTTCCTCTAGGGCAGCCCTAGTAGTGATAAATTCCCCTAGTGTTTGCTTGTCTGGAAAAGTCTTTATTTCTTGTTCATGTATGGAACTTAGTTTTGCAGGATACACAAATCTTGGCTGGCAGTTGTTCTGTTTAAGAAGGCTAAAAAGGGGGCCTCAATCCATTCTGGCTTATACGGTCTCTGCTGAGAAGTCTGTTGCTATCCTGATGGATTTTCCTTCATAAGGTAGTTGTTGCTTTTGTTTTGCAGCTTGTAGAATTTTCCTTCATTTTGACTTTGGCCAGGTTGGATACCATGTATCTTGGAGATGTCCTATTTGTTATGAATTTTCCCAGTGATCAATGACAATCTTGTAACTAGATATCTGAATCTCTGGCTATACCAGGGAAATTTTCCTCAGTAATTCCCTCAGATAGGTTTTCTATGCTTTTTGCTTTTTCTTCTCCCTCAGGGATACCTATAATTCACATATGGGCTCACTTTACATAGTCCCATATTTCTCTGAGTCATTGTTTATTTTTCTTCATTCTGTTTTTCTGCATCTTTGACTGACTGGATTAGTTTGAAAGCCTTGCCTTCAAGCTCTGAGATTCTTTCTTCTGCTTGATCTAGTCTGTTGTTGAAGCTTTCTGCTGTATTTTGAAATTCCTTAAATGACTTTCCTTTCTTTAACTTCTGTTACATCCTTTCTTATGTTGTCTATCTCTTTAGCAACTTTTTCATTTTTTGCATTCATGTCCTGAAATTTTTTTGGCATCTTCATGTTTGTTTTCAACTTTCTGATCAATCCCGTTCATCTTATTTGCCATCCATATTCTGAATTCCATTTCTGACATTTTGATAGTTTCCTTTTGGTTGTGGTCCATTGCTGTAGATACATTGTGATCCTTTGGGTGTGTCAAACTAGCTTGTTTCTTCATGTCGCCAGAATTCTTTTTGCTGATTTCTTCTCATCTGAAATCTCTTCTCTCAGCTCAGGGTAGATAGGTTTGCAGTGCTCCTGTTCTCCTTTACTGAAAACTCTCCTACTTAGTGAGAAGGAGGAGAGGTTCCTAGATGGAACTTTTGTGTCCATCCTACTCCAGAGGATTGACCCAACAGGAGAGGGCAGATGCACAGACAGCCTGTATTGCAGCTATTCTGTTATCCCATTCTCCTGTGATTGTCACAGTCTAAGCCAGCGCTGGGGGATCTTTGTGTGGAGTGGTGGGTTATTCCCCAGGCTGCTGTTGGAAATTCGATTGTGGGGCTGGGTGAGTCCCTCTCCACAGAGGCTGGCATTGTGAGAAATTGCTCAGCCCAGGAGTCCCTGAAGTGGTGGTAGTGCCAGCTGGGTGAGGCTATCTAGGAGGTGGTTGCAGTTGTCAGGGCTATGGGCTTTTGCTCCACCTGGGTTCAAGTGCAATGGCAGCATGAAGCTAGCAGGTCTATAGTGTAATGTTGGACCACGGGAGCAGGTCCCACCAGGTGGCAGCATGGGAGCCTTAATAGCAGGGCTATAAGGCCAGGCCATCAGGCAGCTGGGGCTCTCTCCTTGTGCAGTTGCCTGCCAAGGCAGTTGCCTCAGGGCTTCTCAGGTGGCTTCAGGAGCGCCTGCTTTTTCAACTCCCCCATTGGGAGGAGGGGTGCTCGCTCCCAGTCACCGGGCATACAAGCATATCTGCTCTCCCTGCTCCCTCCCCAGCCTAGCAGGGTGATGCAGAGACAGCTATAGCAAAGCTGAGTCCTGTAGAGACCAGGAGCTCTGGACCTAAGAGCTCAGATTGGCGTAAGATGCAGCAACCCAGGAACAGAAGCCACTGGGTCCCTGCTGTGCTGCTTTCTGGTGCAATATCACTGCACAGTCTCCAAGCAAGCTCCCTGATCAGTCTGGAGGTCTGTGGTAGTGGGAGGGGCCCCCTCACAGCACGGATTGCAGGGTCTGTGGGGAGATCATGGAGTCCCAGGGTTCTCTCCTCTTGTCCTTCCCCGTGTGTGGATGCCTGTCCCAGGCACCTTCTGATCTTGCCAAGTGGGCCACCCCATCACCTTCCCCTCCACTCTGAGCATCTCCCATCACTTCTCTGATGATTTACAATGCTTTCTCCAAGAAGGTCCATCTGAGGGTGGCATCTACTTGTAACTTTTGATTCTTTCCTTGAGAGCAGTGCACACAGGCTGCGTGTAGTCTGCCTTCTTGGCCTGATCTCCCCCAACCTTGCTGAACTCTTATTAGTTCTAGTAGATTTTTATTGATTTTTCTTTCTTATGTAACATTATCTGCAAATAATGACAATTTTGTATCTTTCTAGTGCTTATATCTATCAATTCCTTTTATCCCAAAGTATTTTCCACGGTCTCCACTGTATCATTAGATAGTAATGAACACTTCTGTCTTGTTACTGATCTTAAAGAGAATGAATTCAAAATTTCCGTGTAAGGTTTTATGTTTGATGTAGATTTGTGATTTTCACGGGTTAAGGAAATACTCTCCTACTATTCTTAATTTTTAAAGAATTTTTATAAGTCATAAATAAATGTTAAATATCAAATGCCTTTTCTGCATCTATTGAGATAACCATACACTTTTTTGTTATTTATTAATGCACTGAATCAGACCTATTTTCTAATGCTGAACTTTCCTTGTAATTGTGGGATAAGCCCCACATGATCATAAAATATTTTTAATACATTGTTAGATTTGTACAACTAATATTTTATTTAGAGTGTTTCCACTGGTGTCCTTAAGTAAAATGGTACTATAATGTCTATTATTATTATTATTATTATCATCCTTTTCTGGTTCTGAAATCAAAATTATATTCTGCTCTTGAGCAAGTTGTGCTCTTTTATTTTGTTTCCGGAACAATTTGTACACAAAAGCAATTAACTATTCCTCAAATGTTTGGTAGGATTCATCCCGAAAATGACAAAGGGGCTAGACAAATCACCTTGTCTAGGGCTTTTGGGGGATTCTAGAGTGCCATTTCAATTTCTTTGATGGATATTGGCCTCTTTCATTTAGGCTTTCAAATATTTGAGGGTAGTTTTTTTTTTTTTTTTTTTTTTTTTTTTTTTTTTTTTTTACTGTACTCTTGTTTTTAAGTCTGTGGTCTTGACAGTGCCCTAATGTCAAGCAAAACATTTGGATAAATGGCTCTTTTCCTAATGACACCCACCTTTTCATCACTGAATGACTCTAACATAGGTCCAACAAGAGTTGACCCAAAAATAAATACAAGTGAGAAGACTATATGTGATGTATTCAAAATCACTCCTCTGCCTCAGAAACATTGCTGTTGCTGCTGAGTTAACCTCCCTGAGCCACGTTCCTTTTTCTCTTTGACTGACTGCCCTCCTAAAAAAAGGCTTCTAGGGAACTCATCCTACTACTTGGTCATATATGTCTGAAATGCCTGAATCTCAGGTTAGATTCAAATTAGGAGCCCCAACTATACTCACATTTTATAGTTGAATAAATAGGAATACAACAAGTTTAGTTACTACGGCCAAGAGCTCAGAGATGGTGTCTCCAGATAAAATCTTAACTACTTCCCCACGTTGCTATCCAGAGTAGGGATGGGAGAGAGAAGATGATTCCTGTGAGTAATGGTATCAAGTGAACAACAAAATGAGTTAGGATATAGAAGACTTAAATAACAAAGTAAGATAGATTACAGATAACATGCACTGATCACAATGTAATAAAATCAGAAATTAATTAGCAAATCGGAAAATGAAAAGCTCTTTCTAGTAGGAAATTAAAACATTTTCTCTTAAGCAACTTTTAGGCCGCACTTTCCACTTTTTCTAGTCCCTGACTCCCTCCCTAACCCAGAAAATGTCCTGGTTATATACAAGCTAAAATTGTGGAATTTCTAGAGAGCAAACATAATGAAAAGGCTGCACCACTGAAAGTGTAGGATTTACCTAAAGTCGTGTCTCAGGAAAATTTAAAGTTTTAAATACTTGATGAAAAATAAGAAAAGAAATATCACATCTCTGGTTCAAAACATTAGCAAAGGATAAAATAAATCAAAGGAGAAAAGCAAGACAATGGGAGGAACAAAATAAGTTAAAAGAATCACAGAAGACTACTTTGTCCGTCTCTGCGCAAAACCTGAATGAAGTGAATAATTTTGTATGAAAATGTAATTTATCAAAATAGTCCAGAAGAGATTTATTTAAAAATCCATATACCCACTTTCCAAAGAGTAATAGGTAAAGAAATCAATAAGCTTCCCTCAGAAAACACAGGCCCAGGGAGTTTGATATGTGCATTATACCAAAATGCAATGATCTAATATCAGTGCTGTTTAATTGTTCTACAGCATAAGAAGAGAAGGGAAACTCCCAAACTCTAATTACACAGTGAGTATAAAAATTAATACCAAAAACTGATGAAGAGTACATGTCGGAAGAGGACAAAACAAGTCTCACTTTTAAAAAATACATCATGTTCTGAGTGACATCTATTTCATAAACTCATAAACGGTCCAGTATTAGGATATCTAGAAACATAATTTATTGTATTAACATAAAGGCTTCTCACTGCCAGGCCACACTTCCCATTTTGCTAGTCCCTGACTCCCTCCCTGACCCAGGAAATGTCCTGAGCAGAGGACATTTGGGCAGACGGCCCACGGGGAGACTGACAGATAAGTTTCTGGAAGGAACGGAAAGCTGCGCCCAGCCTTTAATCACACCACAAGCCCCCGGTCTCACCCCTGCTGACTCAGTTCACTTCTAAACCACTCAATAGGGAGGAATCTCAGTAGGCAGTAAAAGTCCATGTGAAACCATTATCTCAGATGTAAATTTCACTTCATTGTCTCATTATGTGAATTGATACAATTTCAATACGTATCAGTACCTCACTTACCTGAACTGGATTAAATCATGTCAGTTTGTTCCATCATTCACACATGACTCTACTGGAATGATCTAATATATCACTACTCAAAGTGTGGTCCATGTGTTAGAAATGCAGACTCTTGGGCCCCACTCCAGACCTACTGGATCAGAATCTGCACGCATTTTCACAAGACCCCTAGGTGACTCTCACACGGAGGTTTGGAAAGCACTGCTCTAGAGCACATTTTAATTTATTAGTCGCCGTGGAAGGACACTGATTCAGGTGGCCAGACACACTGCCCTTGCCACGTGAGTCATCTGAAAACATCTCCCTGATGGAGACAACCTCAGAGATGGAATCTGAGGCTTGCAGTTAGCCTGTCACCTTGTTCCATGTCATTCCTGCTGATCTGTCTGTGCTATTTCCAACACCCCAGCAGGAAACAAGAATAGAAAGTCTGGAGATGAGAGACTCATTCTTTAGTTCTGGTTCTGCTGCTAAATGTCAATGAAGCCCTCTAGCCACTTTCCTTCTCTGTGCCTTGGTTTATTTCCCTGCAACTGAAGAAACTGGAATTGCTCATCTCTATAATTACTTAGCTCCACCTGTCAATAACTCTAAACAGCCAGGATTCAACTCTCAATGACTCTCGGCTCTCAATGATGGCCGCATTGCTTTTAGTCTTCATCAACAAAGATGAAGCGTTGCAATTTAAATGCCCATCACTCCATTTTACCATTCTATGCTGTCAGTGGTTCACAGCATATATTTAGCCCCCAGTATTACCTAAGTTTCTTCCACAACAATGCTACATAACAAACAAACCCAATATCTTATGGACGTACACATGTTTATTTCACTCTCAGGTTTGTAGGTCAGCTGCAATACAGCCGATCTCATCTGGGCTCAGCTGTCCTCCATGCTTTGAGTCAAGTTCATTATTTTCCACATGCTTGCATTCTAGGACTTGGGCTGAAGGTACAATCCAGGGCATTCTCTTCTCATGGTCAAGGGGGCTGGCATAGACTTGCCATGTTTCCCAAGGCCTTACCACAGGACTGGCTCCTGGTCACTTCTGCCCACAGTCAAAGGGAAGGGAACTACAGCCTATCCATAGGGAAGGGATGGAGTACACCAGGATTCATCGGGAGCCACCTGATACCCTTATGGGTTTGAGTAACTAAAGTAGATACAAAACGGGATAGAGTTGGGAACTCTGGCTAAGTCAAACCTGAGAGTCGGGTATTTCTGGACATACCTGGTCTGGTTGTCTGTGGATTCACTGGAAGCCTACTCCAGAAGGAACTGAGGAGCCTCCTAAGAGAGAAATCAGTCTAAGGGAAGACAAAATAAGGCTTGAGGAGCTTAACCCAGTTACTACATCTTAGTTATTAAGTGGGAGAAGGGATTTTGAGTTTAATATGATGTCTGTGACTCATATTTGCCTCCTGGAGCAGCTCCCACTGGACTCCCATCTGAACATCCCTCTCCGACTACACCCCAGCCATGCAGGTTGGTGCCTTGAAGGTGCACGGGCCTCTGTCACCATGGCCGGTCAGCACTGCAGAGCAGTGGCAGCTTCAGCAAGAGGCAGGAGAACAGCAGGAGAAGGCTTGTTTTGAGCACATGTCCACATGCAAAATAGAGAGGGAGCAACTTACAGGGCTGAAAGGTAACCCCATTGGTAACTACAGGCTGGTGAGACCTGACATGGAATTTTGGAGTCCACTCAGAATTACTGTGAATGCAAGCACACTGTGTATCTGCCTGCAGACTGATGACTACCCCTGGAGCTAGACTCAGATGACATGGGGGGGGGATAATGGCAGTGACACTGTTGGAAGACAAAGGCAAAGGATGGATGTAGACTAGGCTTGGGAGCCACCGAAGGACTGTGTCCAGCCAGCAGGACTTTCCAGGCTGCTTCAGAGCCCTTGGAAGAACGTTCTGGAAGTAGTGCAACTCACTCTTAGACACAAACATTTCCTGCCATCCAGCTGGATTTGACAATGGGAACTGAGCCTTAGTAAAGGTTTCCAAGAATGTTAATTTCCCTTATGTCCCTGGGAGATTTGGAAATAAGGATACCTGGAACATGCCCTTTAAGCTTCTGCTTTAGATACAAAATTTCTAAAGGGACTAGAAAGAAAGACAGCCTCAGAATGACCTCAGCATGCCAGGTAGGAGGTGGCTCAGGCAGTGGGACAGGCAGCGGGAGAGCCTCATCAACCCAGTGTGAAAACCATTCAGAGGCCATGCGGGATCAGTCAGTTCAACTAGGATTGCAGGCAAGAGGGTGAGCCTAAAACATCAAAAAGCAAAGCCTGGAACAGAAAGAGGTAACTTCCCAGAGATAACATCTCTTGTTTCAACCTTCCTTCAGATAATGATAGATAAAATCAGAGAGGGTAGAGTCAAGAAGGTTCAGCCACACACTGGCTGTGAGATCCTGGAGACAGATGTCACTTAGCCTCTCTGAGGCCTTGTCATAACTTAGACAAGGCACAGTCCACAAGCCTTGTCAGTGTCAGCCAGGTCCATATTTGTTGGACATCGGATTCTCCCACCCAATATTCATCCCAGCCTTAATGTCTCAAATATCATGCAAGTCTTTGTTTCTTCTAAAATTGGAGAAAATAATACCAGGCCAGCCTCCTCCATGGCATTGACATGGCAGTAACATGGAGATGACATGTACACAGAGGCATTTTGAGAAGTAGAGAATTCAAAACTGGAGTTGAGCTCTCCACCCCATGCACCCTCCTCTGTCTCCAGAAAGACTGAATACTCCATGATATCCAAATAAAAATCAGGATTGTGAGTGGCCCCCAATTTGCTATCACCATAGGCAGGTGGCTTCCAGGGGAGGGGCTACAGATTTTCAAGAAGGGGTCCTGCCCACCTCCTCTGCTCTGTCCCCAGGGTGCTCGGCCCTCCTTCTGTAAAGGCATTGTGCTGTCTTGACTCCACCCTCTTCAGCATTCAGGCCCAGTCCTCAACAGCCCGCTCTCCACATATAGGTGGTGCTGGAGCATCTGAAGCACTCTGCAAGGAATGAACTCTCAGTGGAGCCCAACACAATGCTAACCCAATGGCTGAAGGGCCACAGGGAGAGCTGGGGCCTTGGAATTAAACACACCTGGATTTGAACTCTGGTTCTGATTCTTACAGTCCTATGCCTTGGGCAGGTAACTAAACCTCTCTGAGTTCAAATTTTCTCATCTGTAAAATGGGCGGAATGCCTGTCTCAACCTATTACTGCAAAGACAACTTTGTAGCATGTGGTAAACAGCAGCAAGGTCCTCGGTACATAGTAGGGGCTCAGGCTCAGCAAAGGGTGCTGGTGAGGAAGTGGAACCTTTTTTCCAACTGCCCTGAAGAGGCTGTTAATGCCTGCTAGGAAGGAGTCAATGTTCCTGCTCCCCTGACAGCTTGTTTTTCTTAGCTTTCTTGGCATCTGTGTAGACAGGAGGGAAACAGTTACAGGACTCACTAGGCACAAACAAGGCCTGGTGCTCTGGGACTCAGGTGGGGAGAGATCAGGACAGGGTGCCATTCTCCTCTCCAGAAACCAGCCCAGCTCCCCCAACAAAGCCCAGTGCCTGAGGACTGTCCCCAAATCTCAGGGATCCTAGAAGTTGAAAAATGCCCCCCCTAATGGGAATACTTCCATTAACATTATCCACAGTCTCTAAACAGCTGTGCTTAGACCTGTGCTCTCAAACTTCTGGAGCCCAGTGTTCACTGAGAATATAATCAACAGATCCTTTTGAACATCTACTATGTGCCCAGTACTGTTCTGGAAATACAATACAAAAAGAAACAGTCCTTTCAGAGATTACATGGATATGGATGTGAAGTAGACAAAAAAAGAAAATTAAATTAAAACGAGAAAGCAACAAATGTACTTTATTATGTAACAAGTGCTTTGGGAAGCAAGCTGTGGAGAGGGACGAGAAGGCTGGGGGAAGGGGTATATACTCTCAAATTTCAAAAAGGTGGTGTGGGAAGGCCTCCCTGAAAGGTGATATTTAAGCATTTAAGCAATGACTAAAAGGAGAAGAGGGAGAAAAATCATGTGAACACCAAGAGAAGAGTAGTTATTTTGGCAGAGGAAACAGCAAGTGCAAAGGCCCTGAGGCAGCAGCTTGCCTAATGTACATGGCTGACCAGAGCCTCTTTCAGGAAGGGCTCCCTGCCCAGCCACTGGAGCACTGAGGTCAGCAGACTCGAGCTGTCAGCTCCCCCAGGGTCAGCCCAGCTGCGGGCAGCACCCCTCCCCTCCGGGGTTGCAAGAAGTTTCCACCTTGGAAGCAGAGAGTGACCCCTCGCCAGAGACCAAATCTGCTGGTGCCTTTACCTTGGACTTCCCAGTCTCCAGAACTGTGAGAAATAAATTTCTATTATTTATAAATTACCCAGTCTAAGGTATTTTGTTATAGCAGCCCCAACAGACGAAGACAAATACCTACAGTGGTTTCTGCTTTACTGACTGCGCACTAATGCAAATGTGGTCAGTAAAACCACATGATAATGTGCCCCTGAGCATAGTACCAATTTGATATAACATGTTTAGTGGTTGGCTCCTCTTCTTCATTCAGCCCCGGTTTTGAAACTGGAAGTGAGGGAGATAAGCTAACGTTGTCTTCTGAAGGAGAGGAACTGAAGCGACAACCGTGGCGGGGAAGGGGACAGGCTGAGCTTAGACACAACCGGTGCCAGCGGCAGACAGTATTAACATTTTCCAAAGACGGCTGAAACATCCCCATGCCACATGTTCTTCTGTGCTGTGACCTTGCCAGGCCCCCTCCAGGACCTGGAGTCCTCTCTGTCCACCCCCTTTCCTCTGGGCAGGCTCTGGGACTGCTCTGATCAGTGGAAGGTGGTGAATTTCAGTTACATTCCGGCCCTTCACTGGCCTTGTTGCTTCTTTTTCTTCCCTCTTGGAATCTAGCTACTTTGTAAAAAGCACAAGTACCCTGAGACCACAAGGCTATGAGAAGCCCAAGCCACCTGGAGACAGGCCAAGCATCACTGAAGCACCAGCCAGGTAAGGGGGAAAATCATCCTGGACACCAGCCCAATAGAGCCTTCAGGGGACCCCGCCCTGGCTGCCATCTAACTGCAAGTGTGTGAGACCCCAAGCTGCAGCCACCCAGCTGAGCCAAATCAACCCACAGAACCATGAAAGATGACCATGAATTTTGTGTTTTACACCACAGCGTTTTGAGGTACTTTGTTAGGCAGTAAGAGGTAGCCAGAACAGATGTCTCAGGATACAGAATTGTGGGCCAGGGGAGGGCCCTCCACATCTCCAGCATTCTCCTGGTCTAATTTCCATGAATCTTGCTGGTGAGATAAATGATAACCAACTGGGTGATTAAAGATACCACTGGAAATTAATGGAAAAATCATGGATGTTCTCATCAGCTGCATCCCCAAAGATATTTAACCTGAGGAAACAACTGCCACAAGGTGGTGCCCAGCTGCAGCACAGGGGCAGATGAATTTGTCATGCACGTGGTCCCTAGAATTGCTCACCGGCCAGCTGCAGATTTGGGTCATTTACTTAACTTCCCAGTGACACAACTCTGCATTTTATATGAATGAAGCTGGGGGCCCAATCTATTGCCTGATGCAGGTTTTTCTGTGTTAAACCAATAAGGTTAGATAAGATCACTAAGGGAGTGGACATAGATAAAGGAAAGAGAAGGTAGGTCCAAGGGCTGGGCCTTCGACACATGCTAATATTTTGAGCAGATTTTCTCAATCTTGGCGCTATTGACATTTTGAGATGAATAATTCTGTGTTATGGGGCCTGCCCTGGGCATTAGCAGCATCTCTGGCCTCTACCCACAAGACACCAGTAAGTACACCCTTCCCTGCCCCAGTCAAATTAACCAAAAATATCTCCAAAGAGGTTTGTTCTGAGCCAATATGTGTGACTGCAGTCTGAGGTGCCACACTCAAGAAGCCTTGATTAAGTGGTCCTGAGGTGGTTGGGTTACAGTTTGGTTTTATACATTTTGGGGAGACAGGAATTTGGGAGGTATACATTGGTTTGGCCTGAAAAGGTAGGACATCTCAAAGCAGGGAATCACAGGTTACAGGTGGGTTCAAAGATTCTCCAATTTGTAATTGGTTAAGGAAATAAAGTTTTGTCTAAAGGTTTGGAATGTTTTAAGATAAGAAAGTCTACTAATCAGAGAGTAAGCTGCAATATACTGGCTCAAGTGATCTGTTAAGCAAGTTGATGGCCTGCGGGTGTGATTTAACCTTTGCCTTGAATGGCCTTAGGTCCTATTAATAATTTAGTATCTTATTGTCACAAAGAGTCTGTTTTGTCAGAGTTATGATCTCTGTTTTAACATTAATGCTGGTCTGTTGTTGTATCTAAACTCCAAAATACAGGGGATACAATGAGACATGTCCAACCTCCCTTCCCTTTGTGAACTAAAATTAAATAAATGGCTTCCCTCCCACTGGCTGACTGAACGGACCCCCCTCCTGGCCAAGAGGATATCCGAAAACTAAATTGTCTGCCACAAGGAGGAGGTCAGACATGCCTCACTATGCCCCCCTCCCTTCTTGGAGATACCCTTTGTAACTCATCAACAGGCCTAAGGCTATGCAAGACAAACCTGCAGGTCCCCAATTTATACAACAAATATATGTCCGGTGACTTGTCTTTTATCTAAAACATTCCAAGCCTTTAGACAAAGCTTCCTTTCTTAACCAATTACAAGTCAAGGAGTCTTTAAACCCACCTATAACATGTAAGCCCCCCCTTCGAAATGGCCCACCTTTTTGGGCCAAACCAACGTATGCCTTCCATATATTGATTTACGACTTTACCTGTAACCCCTATCTCCCTAAAATGTATAAAACCAAACTGTAACCCAACCACAGCAAGTCCACTTGCTCAAGGCTTCTTGGGTGTGGCTCTGGGTCATGGTCCTCAAATTTGGCTCAGAATAAACCCCTTTAAAATTATTTTACAGAGTTCGGCTTCTTTTCCATCGACACCTTCATGGTCAGGAAATCAGTTTTAAGGTTCTTCTGGGGTTCCCTTGGCCAAGAGAGTGTCTGTTCAGTTGGCAGGAGTGCTTAGGATTTTATTTTAATTTACATATCTAATGGTGAGTCCCTAAAGGTAGGATGGCTATACCTGTGGCTTTCCTAAGATGGTTCCAGTTTATACCTCTTGTTCAGGTATAAGTAATTATACACTTCCTTTCATTTCTTAGAAGTGTTGCAATTTGGATTATTTATATGGTCACATGACTGACAGGTCAAATAAGATTAAGGCAGAAAATTGAGCACTGGGTGTGGCAACTGGGAGGCTAGTGATGGCCTTGGAAGAGCAGTTTAGGTGTGGTTGTAGAGACAAAAGCCACTTTGGCATGGATTTTGGGAATGATTTAAAAGAGAATAGGAGAAATTACAGAAAGTGTGCCTCTGCACTTTCTGAGAGTTTTGCTATAATTAGAGAAAGAGAGTGTGGGGTGGGACGGCTTTGAGAGTGGAGGCGGAGAGGGAGGATCAGCCTCCTGCTCCATGCTAAGCAGGGGGCTGGGATGACAAAGGAGCGTGAGGACACTTGCTGGAGGCATGTCCTGAGCAGGTGGGAGGGGATGGGCTGTGTGCCTGCGTGGGGGTCTGGAATTGGATGGGGAACAGTCAGCTCCCCCAAGAGACAGCAGGAAAGGCCGAGGGTGTGGGGGTCATGCTGGCAGGTGGGCAGGGCTTTGGCAGTGTGTGGGGTTTCTCTTCCAGTTGTCTCTGTGTTCTAAGTGAAATAGGAAACAGGTTCACCAGCTGAACGTGAGGTGGAGGGGTTGGAGGTTTGACGACAGAGGGGAAGGTAGGGAACATCCATCTAGGAACCTGGAAGACTGAAGGAACCAAGGAAAACATACAATGTATTGCCAGGCAGCATTGAGGTGCACTCGAGACTGAAGATCACAAACGGTTAGTGACACATCATGCCGCATGCATGCATGGACTTTTCCAACCTCCCTCAGCCCTGCGGGCGTGGACACAGACCAGGCAGAGGGCTGGGTCTGGCCAGGGCTGTGGTTTTGCCATATGAGGACAATGAAGTCAAAGAGGCAGAGACATTGAGAGAAGCTGCAAGGAAGTGACTCCAAGACAGGCCTGGGACTCCAGCTGGGTAAGAAAGGAAGTAGGAACCTGAGTGGGGTGAGGAATGGCCAAAAGTAGAAGATTTAATGGATTTCACGAGTCAAAGGACTTTTTGATTTAGGGGATAAGAATGAAGAAGAGAAGCTGGAATGTGAGGTCACAGTGTAGATATTAGACACTGAAATTAAGGAGGGGCTGGAGTTATTGGTAATGATCTGGCAGGAAGTGGCTAAGCTGGGGAGGTGCTGTCCAAGGCCATTGGAGGGAAGGAAATCAAAGACCCGAGCGGCCGTCTTATTAGAAGGAATGTCTGTGTGTGTATTGAGTTATCAAGGACTGGTGCAGGGTTCTGTTGGAGCAGGTGACAGTAAACGTCTGAGAAATGAAGGGGAGGGATAAGAAGATGGGAAACTGCCACAGGAGGGAGCGTTATAGGGTGGTGGAAGCTGGAGCTACAGCAGTGGGATTGGAGGAGGGAGGGAGAATGATCTGGAAGAGGCGAGGAGGAGGACCTTATTCCACCCCCAGGCCCTGTGGCATGAGGTTTATGGGAGGAAAAAGCAGAAGCCACCCCTGCAGAGGGTGCAGGGAAAGCAGTAACCCCGGGTGGAGCGGGTTTCAGTAAGGGGGAGAGGGCAAAGGGAAGGGTGAGAAGAGGAGCAGGGACGTGCTGAGAGTGGACTGAGAACCACAGAGTCTCCCTGGAAGAGCCCCTGGAATGGAGAGGGGTGTGATGGGACTAGAACAGAAGATACAAAAAGCCATATCAAAATTATAGTGCAAGAGGCAAGGATGGCCTGGGAGACTGACGCAAAGGGGGATGAAGAAAAGAATGAATTTTGCCCAGGTTTTCAAAGGCAGATAGCAGTGGCAAGGTTGTAAGTCTTAGGAAAACCATATTCCCTCCTCCTCCAACATACACACACACTTATAAAAACAACACAGGGACCCCTGGCCAGTGGGCTTCAAGATTGGGGAGGATCATTAAACTTAATTGCTGCCACTGCAGGAAATCTCCCTGTGTCCTCCCCTCCCTTCCCCACCCTGCCCACACCCGTCCACCTTGGCCAAAGCACGGCAGGGATTCCTTTACCTCTCAGGGCATAGCCAGTGAAATGCAATTTCACTGTTGAAATGCAAATGATTAGGTTTCCCAGACCAGTGTATGAATTAGAAACTCTGAGAGTGGGGCCCTGCAATCTATTTTAGCAGGTCCTCCAGGTGATGCTGATGCAAGTTAAAACCTGAGAACCCTGTTCTCTACAAATGGAATCAACTCAAGCTGCTCCTCCAAATCTCCTGTGGCTCCCCTGGTGATTCCGAGAGGCGGAGACCCAGGGCTATACCAGCTGTGAGGAATTGTTAGAGAGGAGGCAAACCTGGCTGTGAGAATCATCTAGGTGCTCTAAAGGTGCAGATTCCCAGATTCAGCCCTTCGTAAGGTGGGAATGGGCTGGCAGGCATGGCCCCCAGGGTGATTCTGACCTGCAGCCTGGGCTGGGAACCACCAGGGGATTATCTTCCAATGACCTGGTTGATAAACTCACTGCTTAAGGCTGTGAGCTTCACACTGGATTTTCTGGCCCCTGTTGGACAGGTCACCTGCCCCCTTCACTCCTGTCTGGGAGCACAATTAGTGGAGGCACCACTAAGGCAGACCTCTGCGTGGCTGGGGGCAACACACAGAAATGTGGCAATAGGGCTGGTGACCTGCCTGCCATCTACCTGCAGACCAAAAACGCCCAAGAACAGCAAGAGGCTAGAAAAATACAAAAAAATAGCCAAGCTTTGGGCCTAGTAATGGTATTTTAGGGATCCAGCCAAAATATTAAGAAGTTTTTGAAAAAATATCCAGAGCAGTCATATAAAAGTGCTTAATTATTAATAAAAGCTAACATCTATTGAGTACTTCCGGCGGGCCTGGCACAGGATCAAATGTTCCCTGTCATAATTATATGAAGAGGTGCAATTATTAGCTCCATGTTACAGATTTAGAAGAGTTTACATAAATAAGAAGCAGTGGTACTAGGATTAGTAGTCACAGCCTATGATCCATGCTATTATTTGTGGACTCTTAAATAAGATAGGTAGAAAAATTCAAAGGCTAGATTGACTTCTGTCTACTTCCAGCCAAGATGAGTACAAGAATCAGATATGACCTCCCACATTAAATAACTTAGAATTCAGAGAAAATATGTAAAGTATTGGTTGTCACACATTGGATAACAGGCAGCATAAGACAGTGATGCCTGAGAAAGGGGAAATAGTAGGTGAGTACTACAATCACCCCAGCTTACTATGGGGCACAGTAAGGGCATAACTGCAGCATAAGGAAGGGGAACCCAAACAGAGACTGGCAGTTTGCCTCAGTTGAGGAAACAAAGTTGAAAGTTGGGGAACTCTAAGACAGCTAGATATGTAGGCAAGAGTACCAGAGAGGAGAGAGCTACAGGGAAAAACAAAGTTTCATGGAGAGAGGGAGAGGCAGCTCCAGAGACCTTCAGAAGAGTCCCCTCAAGTCATTGGCTGATCAGCACATACATGTCAGGAAACTACTTATTGTGTGGAAAAGAACAGAAGGAATGATGTCCAAAGCTCTCTCAAGGCCAGGAATAGTTTGTGCTTCCACCAGGCACAGTGCAATGACCTTGTAATGCTCATCAGGTAGAGTATTCAGATGGATACTTCCTTAGTAATAAGTTCAAATTGACCTAGACTAAAGGCTGCTCTGGACCTGCCTTACAAAGCTTTAAAGAAAGCCTCAAAAGGATGAAACTCTGTCTGAGTAACTTAACCGTGTCACAGAACAAAGCTCAAGGATATTTAAGGTAATATTAAAATATACCAAACCCAAAAAGGTTAAATTTACAATGTCTGGCATCCATTAAAAAATTACCAGACACCTACAAAGGAAATTGAAGAGAAAATTAAAAAAAAAATTTTTTTTAATTACCAAGATGAAAATTGGCAGGAAAATATGATCCATAATAAGAGTGAAATCAATCAATAGAAACAGACCTAGAAATTATACATGTGGTAGAATTAGCAGACATTAAATGGTTATGATAAATATATTCTGTATGTTGAAGATAGAGGAAAGCATAAGCATACTAAAAAGAGATATAGAAGATATTTTTTTAAAGACCTAAATCAAGCTAATAGAAAGGAGACTACCCAAAGCTTGACAAAGAACCACCCAAAAGATCAAGGGAACAGTATCCAGTGCTCACACAGGGCCAGGAATAGCGCCTATTCTCCCCAGTCATATTGGAAAACTTCATATCTCACGGGGCATTGATAAAGTACACAGAAAGTTCTTGCTTCAGTAGTGGGGAATGAATGCTGTTCTAGTCCCACATTTTAAAAGAAAGACCTGAAAGAATCAAACTGTATCCAAGTAACTTAGTCACAAAAAGCTCAAGACTATTTATAAAAACACAAAAATATCTAGCACACAACACAGTAAAATTTGCAATGTCTGGCATTTAATCAAAAATTTCTAGGCAGGCAGAGAAGCAGAGGATATTACCCAAAAAGAGGAAATAAATCAACGCTTCAAAACTGACCCAAACTGGCAAAGATGTTGGAATTAATGGAAAAGGAAACAGTTGGATTAAGGACATTAAAATAGAGTATTCCATATGTTCAAAAAGTGAGATGAAAATTTGAACATAGTAAGTAGAGATGTATAGGATATAAAAAGACCCCAAATGAACTTCTAGAGATGAAAATGACAATAGTCAAGATAAAATATATGAGAAAAAATTCATGAGCTTGAATACATCATAATAGAAACTATCTGGAACAAAACACACAGAGAGAAAAAATACTTAAAAAATATAGAAGATAAATGAGTCATGTCTCTAAAGGTTGGGGAAGGGCAGAGAAAAATATTTAAAGAAATCATGATAAAGAATTTCCAAATTTGACACAAACTATGAAATAACAGATGCAAGAAGCTCAAAGAACCCAAGTACAAGAAATGTGAAGAAACTACATGAAAGAATATTAGAATCAAATTGTTCAAAACTAGAGATAAAGAGAATATCTTTAAAGCAACCAGAGAAAAAAGACACATTATGTACACAGGAACAAAGGTAAGTGTGACAGCAGATTAATTGTCAGAAACAATGCAAGTGCAGCAATATCTTCAAAGTACTAAAGAAAAACCCCCAAAACTATCAACCTAGAATTCTATACCTAGTGAAAATTTATTTCAAAGCAAAGGTAAAATAAATACTTTTTTTAAGGAATCCAAAAGCTGAAAAAATTCATCACTAGCAGACTTACACTGCAAGAAATATTAAAGGAAGTCCTTTAGGCTGAAAGAAAATGATACCAGATGAATATCTGGATCCACAGAAAGGAATGAAAAGACCGAGAAATGGTAACCTAATGGGTAAATATATAATTTCCATCAATAGATGAATGGATAAATACATTATGATATATTCATACAATAGAATACTACTTAGCAATAAAAAAGAATGCACTATTGAAACACACATAACATGGATAAGTCTCAAAATTATTTTGCTGAGTGAAAGACACCAGATAAAAAAGAGTACATACTGTATGATTCTGTTTATATAAAACTCTAGAAATTGCATTATTCTATAATGACAGAAAGCAAATCAATCAGTGGTTGCCTGGAGATAGGGAAAGATTACAAATGGAAATTAGAAATCTTTAGAGGTTAATGGGTATGCTCATTATCCATATACATATATATATACCCATAATGGTTTTACATATGTATATACACACACACATATATATAAACATATCAAATTATATAGTTTCAATATGTGCAGATTACTGTTCACCAATTATGTCAATAAAGCCATTAAAATTCAATTTTATTTCTACATACTAGTAAACAAGCAGAAATTAAAATAAAAATACCATTTACGATAGCATCAAAAATATGAAATATATTGGGGCAAATGATATACATGACTTATACACTGAAAACAGCAAAACATCATTGAGAAAAGTTGAAGACCTAAATAAATAAAGAGATAAAAGTTGTCTGTGTGTCTGAAGAATCAAGGTCAATTCTCTGAAAATTGATTTATAGAATCAATGCAATGTCAATCAAAATTTAACCAGGCACTTTTTTCTTTTCTCTTTTTTTTTCTTAAATTTTGAAATATTTATAGATTCACAGGAAGTTGCAAAAATGGTACAGATAGGCCCCATGTGCCCTTTACCCAGTTTACCCAAATGATAACATCTTGTACAACTATAGTAAATATTAAAAACAGGAAACTGACACTGATACAATCCACAGACCTTATTCCGATTTTACCAGTTTTACGTGCACTCATTTATGTATATACATATGCGTGTGTGTGTGTGTGTGCGCATAATTCTGTGCACTTTTATCATATGTGTAGGTTCATGTACCCAATACCACAATCAAAATTATAGAACTAGTCTATCAACATGAAGATCCCTCACGCTATTCCTTTGCAGTGACACCCATCCACCTTTCCTCCCCACTTACCTGTAAACCCTGGCAACCAACACTGTCTTCTCCATCTCATTAATTTTGTAATTTTAAGGATGCTATATAAATTGAATAAGAGCATACAACCTTTTGAGATTTTTTTCACTCAGCATAATTCACTTAAGATCCATCCAAATTGTTTTATGTATCAATAGTTTATCCATTTTTATTGCTGAATAGTATACTATTCCCCCATTATCCATTGAAGGATATTTGAGTTGTTTCCAGTTTTTGTCTATTACAAATAAAGCTGCTAAAAAACATTCATGCACACGTTTTTGTATGAAGATGAGTTTTTGTTTCTCTGGGATAAATGCCCAGGAGTGTAACCACTGGGTAATATGGTAAGTGTAACAATTTTTAATGAAACTGCTGAACTGTTTTCCAAAGTGACTGTACCATTTTACATTTCCACCAATAATATATGAGTGATCCACTTTCTCTACATTCTTACCAGCAGTTGGTATTGTAACTCTTCTGTTCTAATGGGTATGTAGTTATATTTCTTTGTGGTTTTAATTTGCATCTCCCTATGGCTAATGATGATGAACATTTTTATGCGCTTATTTTCCACCTGTACATCCTCTTTGGTGAAATATTTGTTCATATATTTTGCCCATCTTGCCATTGTCTTTTGCTAATTATAGTGGGGTTTTTTCTGTTGCGATTTGAGTACTCTGTGTATATTCTAGATATGTGTGCTTTGTCAGATATGTGATTTGCCACCAAGCATTTTTTAAGAAATTGATATAAATTCATTCTAAAGTTTATATGAAAATGCAAAGGACTTACAAATATGCCAATTTTGAAAAAGAACAAGATTAAAGTACTTATACTATCTGATTTCAAGACTTATTATAAAGCAGTATTTAGCAGAAGAGTGTGGTATTGGCTAAAGAAATAGAGAGTTCACAACTAGACCCACGCATAGTCAATTGACTTTAGACAAAAGTGCTAAGGCAATTCAATGGGACAGGATAGTCTTTCCAAAGAATGTACTGAAACATTTAGATAGTCATATGCAAAAAAATGAGCTTTGAACCTTATCTCACACCATATACAGAAATGAATTCAAAATGGATCACAGATGTAAATGTAAGAGCTATAACCACAAAATATCGAGATGAAAATATAGGAGAAGATCTTAGTGACCTTGAGTTTCTCAAAGATTTATTAAATGGGACAAAAAAAGCAAAGCTACAAAAGAAAAAAAAGTCAATAAATTGTAACTCATCAAAATTTCAAACATGCTTTTCAAATGATACTGTTACAAAAATGGAAAGGCAAGCCACTTACAGGGAAAAATATTTGCAAGATAAATATCTGACAAAGGATACATATCTAGAATATATAAAGAACACTTATAACTCCATAATAAGAAAACAACCCAATTAAAAACATGGGCAAAAGATTTGAACAGACACTTCACCAAACAAGATATATGGATGCTTAATAAGCACATGAAAGGTGTTCAACATCATTAGTCATTAGGAAAATACAAATTAAAACCACAATGAGACAATGTACTTTAAAAAACATTTATTCATACGTAGTATTTGTACATTTTTATGGAATGCATGTGATATTTTGTTACATGCACAGGATGTATAATGATTAGTCATGGTTTTTGGGGTACCCATCACCTCAAGTATTTATCATTTCTATGTGTTGGAAACATTTCAAGTCCTGTCTTTTAGCTATTTTGAAATATACAATACATTGTTGTTAACTAGAAACATCCCATTCTGGTATCAAACATTAGAACTTATTCCCTCTAACTGTGTGTTTGTACTCTTTAACTAACCTCAACTCATTCCCTCCAACTCTAACACCCTTCCCAGCCACTGGTATTGATCATTCTACTCTCTACCTCTATGGGATCAACTTTTTAAACTCCCACATATAAGTAAGAATGTGAGATATTTGTCTTTCTGTGCCTGGCTTACTTCACATAAAATAATGACCTTCAGTTCCATTCATGTGCTATAAATGTAAAAGGATTTCATTCTTTTTTATGGCTGAGTAGTATTCCATTGTGTGTCTATATGCCATATTTTCTTTATCCACTCATCTGTTCTTGGCACTTAGGTTGATTCTATATCTTGGCTATTGTGAATAGTGCTGCAGTAACCATAGGTGTGCAGATATCCCTTTGATATGCTGATTTCATTTTATTTAAATAAATGCCCAGTAGTGGGATTGCTGAATCATATGGCAGTTCTATTTTTAGTTTTTTTGAGAAATCTCCATACTGTTTTCCATAATGGCTGTAATAATTTACATTCCCACCAACAGCGTGTAAGAGCTCCCTTTTCTCTGCATCCTTGCCAGCATCCGTTATTTTTTGTCTTTTTAAAAATAATAACCATTCTAACAAGGGTAATATGATATCTCATTGCGACTTTGATTTGCATTTCCCTGATGACTAGTGATGGTGAGTATTTTTTCATATACCTTTTGGCTATTTGTATGTCTTCTTTTCAGAGATGTCTGTTTAGATCCTTTGCCCACTTTTTAACAGGATTTTTTTTTCCTGTTGAGTTGTTTCAGTTCCTTGTATATTCTGGATATTAGTCCCTTTGCAAATGAATGCAAATAGTTCCTGTCATTCAATAGGTTGTCTTTTCACTCTGTTGGTTATTTCCTTCGCCATGCAGAAGCATTCAAAATTTCATATAGTTATGTACATAAATGCACCTGAATATATATTTAGATATTTTAATGAGGAAAAAGGACTCATTAAACTCATGGTAGTGGCTGCTTCTGGGAAGGATGTAGGGAAACAGAAATGCAGAAGAAGATGATAGCCAAAAGTGAGCCCTGTGATGTTTCCTTTCTTTTATTAAAAATAAAATTGACCATTTTTGCTGGAAGGAGAGAATAAGTTTCTTTTCTTATATATATATATTTGCATACTTTTAAAATTTCACAACATAAAAAAGTGAAATGGGAGAAAACTAAAAATAAACTTAAATAAGTTTTATATTGTCAAAAATAGATTTAAGGTGGAGGTTAGACCTGATGAAGCTTATTTTCCCAAAAAAGTAGAATCTGCAGAGAAGTTTAGCAACTTTAAAGAATTAAAATCTAGCTCCCACCAGCCCAAAGCTGAAATTATTCTGCTTTATTCTTCCTTATTATAATATGCCATATATCTTGTTTGCAAATAAAAGCAGTGATATTTTATATATATATATATATATATATATATAATGATTTCCAAGTTTTTATAACTGATCTTTCTCTTAGCCTGTTTTTACCAAGCTCCCTTCCTCACTTGGTCACCAGCCAGTCCGACTTCACTACCTGCACACCAGTCCTCATACCTGTCTCACTGTCATCAGGCCCGGCCCAGCCTCTGAAGAGCAGCAGAGAGAAGAAGACAGAACCCTGATGCTGAACCCCTCAGGGTTTTCTCAGACTCCATATGACCTTGATAGGGACAGAGCCTGGCCAGCAATCCGTGCTGCCAGCTGTATGATCATGGGCAAGTCATGTAAATTCTCAACTTAAAATGAGTATAGTAATAACATCTTCTTCCCAGAATGAGCTTTATTAAGATTATATGCCTCTGTGGAGCTCAGAGGAGAGCTGGCAGGGATAGCAATAGGGGAGCCAACAGCCTACAAATGATCCTTTAAGCCAAGGTATGAATGTCATTACTTAGGAACAAAGGACAGAGTGGATAGATGCCTACCTAGGACTCAGCTGGAGGAGCTGTGCCATTTAGCGGCTCAACCCATGGCCTGACCAGGAAAATGGAGAAACAGCTGCCAATGTCAGAAGGAAACCAGGAGGGTCGCCATCACTGATGCCCAGGGCAGGGATCTTGACAGAAGGGAGGGGGAGCCATTGTAAATGCTGCTGGGAGGTCAAGTCGTGTCAGAAGTAGAAATATCCACCGTGCGTATGCACAGAGGGTGGCTGGTGCTGCTCGCCAAGGCAGAACAGGTGAGACGGCAGGACACAGGTCAGCCTGGGCAGGTCAGCCATGGGGGTGGTACGGAACCGAGAACAGTGACCATTCTTCATAACCTTGCTTGAAAGGGGTGGGGAGCTAGGGCCTCAGCTCAGGTGGGAATGGGGCAAAGAGGTATTGTTGTTGTATTCTTTTTAACTACGGGAAAGTGTCAAGCTTCTTTACATTTTTACAGGCATGATCCAGTTCAGACAGGAACAGCCAATATTCAGAAGAGAAGGATCACAGAGTAAAGGTCCTGGGAAGGCTGAAAGAGCTGGGATCTAGAACCCTGGAGGAGAAACTGGCCGTGGATGGAGAAGGGACCTCCCCCCGTGTTACCACAGGGAAGGAGGAGGGACGGATGCCGAGATGGTTCAGGTGGCAGGTTTGGTGGTAAACAGTGTAGGTGTGCTCATCTGGTGGCTTTAATTTTCTCTTTAAAGTATGAAATGGGGTCATTTGATGATGTGGGTCATGCCATGCAGTGAAGGAGAAATCTGGGTGGTGGACTAGCTCTAGTTTAGTCTGGATTTGGGATGATTATGGCTCCAACCCAGGGGACTGTAACCTAGGAGACGAGTATCACCATGGAAAGTGGAGGCCAAGGGCAAATGGCCTCACATCAGCTGTGAGTGGTCTAGGAGGCTGAGACCACAGGGGATGCTGACTACACAGGAGACCACAGGGGATGCTGGGGAGGGAAAAGCCACATGCTGAAAAACTGGGCTGTTGGTTGTGGGAAGGGCAAGACCCTGTTGTAGAGATGGAAGGGTGCCTGCATTTGAATAAGGATTTCAACTCTCCCCTCTGCAGGGCATGGAAATAAATAAAGACTGCCCAAACAAGACCAAACAAAGGTTATTTATTCAAAACTTGCTCTAGCAAGGGAATCAGCCACTATCACTTGCTTTTTTGGCAAAGATTCAGGCAGGCAGGGGAGTGGTAAACCTTGATAGTGGAAAAAAGGGAAGGCTTCAGGTGTGCCCTGATTAGAGACTGCTGGCACAGGGGAGGTGTGGGTGGGCCAGTGAGAGGCAAGGCCTCCTCTGTGATTGGTTAGGGTGCATATTGGGACAAAAATTAGGAAATCAGTCAGTTGTCAATCAAGTGTTGATCATTTTAGGATGATTGTTACAGGGGTGATTGTTTGGCTTCCTGGATTGTTATTAAAAATAGTGCTCTGACTTCCTGCAAGTCTGACTTACAGGTAATCATCTTCCTGGACTGGATACTGTAGGTCATGGGCTGGTTGCTACAGATTGTGGGTCAGAGTTCTATTTTGATATATGGCGTGGCCGTTGTCTACTTGTATATTTCATCTCCCCCACCTCACCCCCACACCCCATGAAAACACAAGCTGCCGGATGAGGAATGAGGACACTTGGACATTAGAAGCTTTTCTTTGCTGGGTTTTGCAGAGCTGAAGAGAGAGGTGGCAGCGTCCAGGTGTCTGCTCTGGGACCAGTTTCAGGACTGGGGTGGTGGTGCTAGGCCTGTATCAGTTTGTATTTTAGTTTGTCTCCCTAATTAAGGTGAAAAAATAAAAACAAGAAGTTGTCTGCAAAATCTCTGCAAAAGTCATACACTGTGCTCACCAATATGGCAGCCATTAGCCACAAGTGAGTACTGAGCACTTTAAAAGAGGCTGGTCTAAACTGAGAAATGACCTAAGAGTAAAACACATCCCGGATTTCAAAGACCTAGCATACTCCCTGATTTCAAACTATAGTACAAAGCTATAGTAATCAAAAAAGTATGATACTGGCATAAAAACAGCCATATAGACCAAAGAAACAGAAAAGAGAGCCCAGAAATAAACCCACACATTTACAGTCAACTAATCTTTGCCAAGGGCACAAAGACTACACAATGGGGAAAGGAAAGGCTCTTCAATGAACGGTGTCGGGAAAGCTAGATATCCACATGCAAAAGAATGAAAGTGGGCCCTGTCTTATATGAGATACTAAAATTAACTTAAGATGGATTAAAGGCTTAAATGTAAGATCTAAAACTGTAAAACTCATAGAAGAAGACATAGGGAAAGAGCTCCTTGACATTGATATCAGCAATGATTTTTTTAGATATGACATCCAAAGCTCAGGTAACAAAAGCAAATATAAATAAGTGAGACTATATTAAACCCCAAAAAGCTTCTGCACAGCAAACAAAATCAACAGAGTAAAGAGACAACCCACAGAATGGGAGAAAATATTTGTAAACCATGTGTCTAACAAAGGGATAATATCCAAAATATATAAGGAACCCACATAACTCAATAGCAAAAACACAAATAACCTGATTTTAAAATGGGCAATAGACTTTTCTCAAAAGAAGACACACAAGTGGCCAACATATGAAAAAGTGTTCAGTATTACTAATCATCTTAGAAATGCAAACCAAAACCACAATGAGATGTCATCTGATGCCTGTTAGGATGCCTATTACCAAAAAGACAAGAGATAGAAGTGTCAGTGAGGGTTTGGAGAAAAAGTAACCCTTGTACACTGTTGGTGTGAATGTAAATTGGTACAGCCATTATAGAAAACAGTATGGAGGCTCCTTGTAAAATTTAAAATAGGCCAGGTGCAGTGGTTCACACCTGTAGTCCCAACTACTTGGGAGGCTGAGGCAGGAGGATCACTTGAGTCCAGGAGTTTGAGGTTGCAGTGAGTTATGATGACAACACTGCACTCTAGCCCAAGCAACAGAGCAAGACTCTGTTTCAAAAAAAAAAAATTAAAAATGGAATTACCATATGATCCAGCAATACCACGTCAAGGAATATATCCAAAGGAAATGAAATCAGTGTCTCAAAGAGATATCTACATCCCCATGTTCACTGTAGCATTACTCACAATAGCCAGGATATTGGAAGCAAGCTAAGTGTTCATCAACCGATGAAATGGATAAAGAAAATGTGGTACATAAATATACAATGGAATATTATTCAGCCATAAAAAAGAAGAAAACTCCATCACTTGAGACAACATGGATAAACCTGGAGGATATCATGCTAAGTAAAATAAGCCTGACACACACACAAAAATACCATATTATCTCACTTATACATGGAATCTAAAATAGTTAAACTCATAGAAGCAGAAAGTAGAATTGTGGTTGCCAGATACTGAGGGTGGGGGAAATGTTGATCAAAGGGTACAAACTTTCATTTTTAAGATAAACAAATTCTGGGGATCTACTATACAGCATGGCATTACATGATGTATACATGTATCAAATCATCACATTGTATACCTTGAATATATACAATCTATTAGTCAATTAAATATTTTCATGATCACTCAGCGAGGACAGCCTGCTCCCTGCACACCTCTGTGCCTCACGGCCCTGTGGGTCCCGGCCTAGAGCCGCAGCTGCTCACTGAGCATAGTCAAAAGGCACACACAGTCCCAGAGTTAGGAACAGACTGTGTCCTGAAGGTCTGTTTCTAAGTCCATTGTTCAGAGCCCACAGACACTCACATAACCCATGTTGTGGCTTAGCTGGCACAGTGCCTGGCATTGTTCCTAGCACAGTACCTGGAGTTAACATACCACAAAATGCCAGCAGGATGCATCACACCACAGAATAGTGCCATTCCATCAGGAGGCCTCCCGTGTCTTTCTCTACTTGAGAACAGTCACCTATTCTACCTATAGGTTGAGACTGCCCTGCTAAGTAGCCATAGGACATTTTGACCTGGGAAAGGTAGAATCATTCAGTGGAATGGAACCTTTTCAAAAATGGAGAGACTGAAAATCAAAGTGGTTGGAATTCTCTGGAGTCAGCATTGTTTTGGGGCATTATCTTGTGTTTCCAGTAAAACATCCACTGAGTGGTCCTCAGCCTCCACTGCCAGCATCTACATTCATGAGTCAATTGGTTGAATCTGCAGCAATGGCAGGAAAGACCAAGGGTTAGAGACACGGCCCTTGGGAGTCATTCTGAATGGCACTCTGTGCTGAGCCCAGCTGGAGCTGTGCAGAGAGAAAGGAAGGGACATACAGGCCCACACACTTGTAGAAGCTCATGATCTTTCACAAACACCAGAGTTTCTTCTCTCAACATGATGTCACAACAGCCTAGAAAAATGAAATATTAAGACAATAACCCCCCCAAAAAAGTTTCAATTTCTGCATGTTACCAAGTAATTTTTTAAAGTTTTCAAATATATTAAAAGACTTACCCTGTGCCTACACTTTTACCTAGAAATTCCTCTTCTAAGGCCATGTTCTAAAGAAATATTCACCCTCTGCTGAGTTTACAGAGTATACCTAAATGCCCAACAATGTGAAATCACTTCAATAAATTGTGGAATGTGCATATATAACCCATATGGAAGCTTCCCCTCCCTCAACTTTGAACCTCTCATACCAAAAGGGGGTCCATGTGGACCCCAATATGTGTGTGTTAGCAATACAGAAGATGCTGGAGACCTATAGGAGATGTGGTGAAGGTTTGCAGTGTGGACCCACTGAAAACCACTTAATCACCCCATCACCCACTTGCCCCTTCTGTCCGTGCCCGTTCTAGCCTGTGAAGCCCCTGGGTGGCTCCTTCCCACCTCCCTGCCCTCCTCTCTCCTACCTCCTCCTCCCAACCGCCCCTCCCCTCCTCTTTTCTCTTCCTCCACCCCCACTCCCTTCCTCCAACCAACATTTCACTGGCTCCAGTTGGCTACTTTCTTACTGAAAACCATTTGCTCAACCCCCACCACTTCTGCCAAATCTTCCTTCCTTATCCATTTCAGAGTTCACCAAAACAAAGGCCAGGATAGTAAACAGGACAGACTCTCCTTCAAAAATAATTTAATGACCATATTTTGCTATTTTGGTATGATTTGAGAGGTCCTATCCCCAAGGGAAGAACTAACAAGGAATTCTCCCAACAAAGATGGATCTCCCCTTACTAAAAAACTCCTGTAATGGCTAAAAAGAGAATGAGGTTCTCTGCATATTTTTACATAGTCAATGGAACATCATGCAGCAATTAAAAACGATCTTGTAGAAGTCTACCTTGTGACATAGAAAGGCATTCGAGATACGCTGTTAGTGACAAAAATAGGTTATAAATCAATTTTTCATGCATGGTTCCATATTTGTAAAGGAAAATGATATATACATGAAAAAGAAAAGACTGGAAGGATAGACAATAAATGTTCACAGTGATTAAGAAGCAGCATAGTAGAACAGTCAGGAACACGCCTTGGAAGCAGAAGGACCTGAGCTGTGGCCCCTCTCCCACTTACCAGCCACCGGGCCTTGGGTAATTTAAGTAGCCTCCAAGCCACTGTTCCTTAACCTATATGCTAGGGCTGTTGTCAGGTTTAAGTGCAATAATACACAGAGAGTACTTAACACGCATTGTGTGCTCAGTAAATGTGCATTATAATATGTGTTGTTACACTAGGTTCCTAACTGGTTTGTGAATTTTTTCCCTAAATTGACCATCTATTTTTGGCATTATGAAACATAGTCACGCTTAAAAAAATTACAAATAAAAAACATTAGTGAATATTTGCAAGAAAGAAAGAAAAAGAAAGAGTCAAATAGCTAACAGTCTATATAGAGAAGTAAATCTTTGGGGGCTTGCTCAAGGGAAGTTCCCGGAAGGTGCTTCACATGTTAGAAAAGAGGCGGACAAGAGAAAAAAATGGCGCTGTGATAGGGTCCTCCCACCGCACCGCTCCCAGGGAGGGAGGTGAAGAACGCCAGCGGCTGCCTGCGAGCACGGACCGCTCACTCTGAAAACAGCATTGCGAATGACAGAGAAACAACGCCGAACGCCCAGCCCAAGAAAACAGGTACAAAATTTTCACAAAGATCGGAGGGCGCACGGAGCACAGTAGAGCCCAGAGCGCGGGAAGGACGCGCTCGCCAGGTCGGCGCAGCGCGACCTGCCCCCCAAGCGTTTACGCGCCTCCCCATCCACGCAGTCAGGGACAAGCCCAGAGTTGGGACAGAGCGGTTGCTAGGGACGGCGAGCCCTGTGGAGAGGAGGAAGTAGCCAGAGCCAGACACAACTCGCAGCTACAATATACAGAGACTGCCGAGGGCTGGGGAGGAACTGGGCGGGGACCGAGATACAGCTTCCCGGGACAGTGCGCGGGAACCCGCAGGCCGGCACTGCGCCACTAGAAGTCAGCGGGACTGGGCCCAGGAGTTTAACGGGGAGCGGGACACGCCCTTAGAGGCTGCTAGCAACTGCCGCTGCGGCCGGCAGAGAAAAACTGCGCTCCTGCAGTGATCGGAGCCCGGCTGTGCGCCAGGCTGGCGGCGGCCGCCATCTTTACAGCCGCCCACGCGGAGCTGTGAGCCGCGTCTCTAGCTCCCCCCGCCCCGGCCCGGGGCTTCTCCGCTGGGGCGAGACAGGCTTTGCCCTTGGTGGCCAGGGACAGCTGCATCCGTGGGTTCCAGGTGGGACGAGATCCCGGAACGGTAGCGGTGGGACCTTTGGGTATTGGAAACAGTTTGCAGCTCATCCATCTGGTTCCGCTACCCCGCCTCTGGCCTCCGACAAGTCCGCTCTGTGCTGGTCCTAGTGCCCGCCCTTCAGATCCCAGCCCTCCTGTACCCCAGAGATCGCTCATTTTGAAGGTTACTGGTTATAGTGACTCATTTGGTATAACTGCTGGTTCCCATGACAACCAAATACCTCAAGAGCCATAGGCTGAACCAGAACAGCTACCCATAACCCTGCCCACTTCATTAGGGAATTTTGCGCCATCCAAGAGCGCTTCCAGTGGCCACTATTCCCCCCTCCCCATGGGAACATCCCCCCGGCGGAGACTGCTGGGGATAGAGACGGCCACCCGCCTCGCCTTGGGGTCTAGTGGTGGAAAAGGGGTGCATAATTGGAGATCCCCCTATCAACCAGTATCACGCGGAGACACACATCAGAAGGGCAGACACACACAGCTAGAAAAGCAACCTCTGAGCTGTATAGAATTTTCCCAATTCAGCTCTCACACACTGCAGCCAAAAGAAATTGTGTTTCTACCTGCACCTCAAGACGAGCAGGGTCAAAGTAACCCCTAGGAGCTACAAGGCCCCTCCCAAAGCTTGGGGATTTCGCATACCCCAACTGGGGGATCAGAGTTTGCCATGGACATAACAGAATACCTAGCTAATAGGGAGCTGTGGACTCATATCCTCAAATACAATTCACTACTTAGAGCCCAACCTGGGAGGTCATTCTCACCACACTTCACCAGGAAGAGGAGAAGACAACAGGCCAGAGATAACTGAAGATCCACCAAACTTTCTAAAATATACCTAAGGCAATACAGGCCACTACTTCTGTCCCTGGCTCTCCCAAGGAACGAAAATCGTGGGCCTGGAGACAGGGCCATAAATTAGCCCTAACACCCCCAGCTCTCGACCAAGAGGCCAGATGAGAAAAAACCAGCAAAAGAACTCAGGGAACATGAAAAATCAGAGTGAAAAGTCACCCCCAAAAGAAATTATCAGTTCTTCAGCAATGGATACCAACCCAAATGAAATGGGTAGAATGACAGAGAGGAATTTCATTTATGGATTATAAGAAAGCTCAATGAAATTCAAGAGAAAATTGAATCCCAGCACAAAGAAACCACAAGAAAAATGCAAGAAATGAATGAAAAATTCTCCAAAGAAATAGAAATATTGTGGAAAAATCAAATAGAAATCCTAGAAATGAAAGAAGCATTCAAGGATCTACGAAACACAGTGGAAAGCCTTAAGAATAGGCTGGACCATGCAGAGGAAAGAATTTCAGAGCTAGAAGACAACTCCTATGCACTAAATAAAACAGTTGAAGAGAAAGAACACAAAAACAAGAGGCAGGAAAAAAGCATCCAAGAAATGTGGGATTATGTAAAGAGGCCAAACATAAGGATCATAGGCATCCCTGAGGGAGAGGAAGAAAATTCGCATGGGCTGGAAAATCTATTTGAAGGAATAGGAGAGGAAAATTTCCATGGCTTAGCCAGAAATCTCGATATCCAAGTACAAAAAGCACACAGGACTCCTGGGAGACTCAACGTGAAAAGGCATTCACCAAGCCACATAATTATTAGACTGACCAAAGTAAACACAAAAGAGGCACTCCTCAGAGCTGTAAGACTAAAAGAGCAGGTAACTTATAAAGGGAAACTGATCAGATTAACTGCAGATTTCTCAGCTGAAACCTTACAAGCCAGAAGGGAATGGGGAAACATCATCAGTCTCCTAAAACAAAACAAAGGCCAATCCAGAATTCTGTATCCTGCCAAACTAAGCTTCTGATATGAGGGAGAAATAAAGACGTTTCCAGATAAGCAATCACTGATAGAATTTGCGAAATCCAGACCGGCCTTGCAAGAAGTGCTTAGACCTGCATTATACACTAACCAGCGCAACAGACACCCACCTATGTAAAACTATGCAAAAGCTAAAACCCCAAAAACCAGATTCCACAATGACGCAACAGGTAAAACAAAAGACACCACCCAATAGAATAATCAGAAATTTACCCCAAATATCAATTCTCTCAATAAATGTAAATGGCTTGAATTGCCCATTGAAGAGACATAGGCTGGCTGAATGGATTAAAAAATACAAGCCAAGTAACTGTTGTCTTCAGGAGACACACCTTACACACAAAGACGCATTCAGACTCAAGGTGAAAGGATGGAATACAATTTTCCAGGCTAATGGAAACCAAAAGAAATCCGGAGTAGCCATCCTTATTTCAGATGATATAAACTTTAAAGCAACAAAAGTAAAGAAGGACAAAAATGGACACTATATAATGGTGAAGGGAAAAATCTTACAAGAGGATTTAACAATCCTAAACATTTATGCACCCAACACAGGAGTGCCCAGGTACATAAAGCAAATACTGCTAGATCTAGACAACATAATAAACAGCAATGCCATAATAGCAGGGGACTTCAACACCCCACTGACGGAACTGGACAGATCCTCCAAACAAAAAATAAATAAATAAACAAAAGACCTAAACAGGACTCTAGAACATTTGGGTCTAACAGATATCTACAGAACACTCTACCCAAATAACACTGAATATACATTCTTCTCATCAGCTCATGGAACTTTCTCTAAAATTGACCACATCCTAGGCCACACAACAGAGCTAAACAAATTCAAAAAAATAGAAATCATACCATGTATCTTTTCAGACCACAGCAGAATAAAATTAGAAATCAATTCCAACAGAAACTCACATCTTCCTCCAAAAACTTGGAAACTAAACAATCTGTTGCTGAATGACTATCGGGTCAAGGAGGAGATTCAAATGGAAATCAAAAGATTCTACGAACTAAACGATAATGGGGACACAAGTTATCAAAATCTGTGGGATACAGCAAAAGCAGTCCTGAGAGGAAAACTTATCACCTTAAATGTCCACATCCAAAAGACAGAGAGGTCACAAATCAGTAAACTAATGAATCATCTTAAGGAAATGGAAAAGGAAGAGCAAAGCAATCCTAAAGCCAGCAGAAGAAAAGAAATAACCAAGATCAGAGCAGAATTAAATGAAATCGAGAACAAAAGAACAATACAGAAGATTAATAAAACGAAAAGTTGGTTCTTTGAACAGATAAACAAAATAGACAGGCCACTTGCCTGGTTGACCAGAAGCAGAAAGGAAAGGACTCTAATAAGCTCAATTAGAAATGAAAAAGGAGAAGTCACAACTGATACCATGGAAATACAAAACATCATCTTTGAATACTACAAAAATCTCTATGCCCACAAACACGAAAATGTGGAGGAAATAGACAAATTCTTAGAAACATACTACCTCCCTAGGCTCAACCAGCAAGAAACAGAATTCTTAAACAGACCAATATCAAGCACTGAAATCGAAGCAGTAATAAAAAATCTTCCAACAAAAAAAGTCCTGGACCAGGTGGGCTCACACCTAAATTCTACCAAGCCTATAAAGAAGAACTGGTGCCTATACTGCAGAAATTATTTGAAAATATCCAGAAGGATGGATTCCTCCCAAACTCATTCTACAAAGCCAATATCACCTTGATACCAAAGCCAGGAAAGGACACAACAAAAAAAGAAAACTACAGACCAATATCCCTTATGAATATAGATGCAAAAATTCTCAATAAAATCCTTGCAAACTGAATTCAAATGTACATCAAAAAAATAATTCATCACGATCAGGTGGGCTTCATTCCCGAGATGCAGGGATGGTTCAACATACACAAATCTATAAATGTAATTCACCATATTAATAAAAGCAAGAACAAAGATTATATGATCCTTTCAATAGATGCAGGAAAGGCTTTTCACAAAATCCAGCATCCTTTTATGACAAGAACTGTTAACAATATAGGCATAGATGGCTCATACCTCGAAACTATTAAAACCATATATGATAAACCCACAGCCAATATCATACTAAATGGGGAAAAATTGAAAGTATTCCCCCTTAAAACTGGCACCAGACAAGGGTGCCCACTATCTCCACTTCTTTTCAACATAGTGCTGGAAGTCCTGGCCACAGCAATTAGAGAAGACAGAGGAATAAGGGGCGTCCAGATAGGGGCAGAAGAGGTCAAACTTTCACTATTCGCAGATGATATGATATACATAGAAAACCCCAAAGATTCAACCAAGAGATTACTGGAATTGATAAATGAATTTAGCCAAAGTCTCAGGATACAAAATTAATACACACAAATCCATAGCCTTCATATATGGTAATAACAGTCAAGCCGAGAAACAAATTAAAGATGCAATACCTTTCACAATAGCACCAAAGAAAATTAAATATTTAGGAACATATCTAACTAAGGAGGTCAAAGACCTATATAGAGAGAATTATGAAACACTGAGAAAAGAAATTGCAGAGGATGTAAATAGATGGAAAACCCTACCATGCTCTTGGATAGGCAGAGTCAACATAGTAAAAATGGCTTTGCTACCTAAATTGATTTACAGAATCAATGCAGTCCCTATCAAAATACCAAAATCATTTTTTGCCGATCTAGAAAAAATAATTCTATGCTTCATGTGGAACCAGAGAAGACCCCGTCTAGCCAAAGCAATCTTAAGCAAAAAGAACAAATTGGGAGGCATCTATCTACCAGACTTCAAACTATACTACAAGGCTATAGTAACCAAAACTGCATGGTATTGGCACAAGAACAGAGATGTAGACCAATGGAACAGGACTGAGAACCCAAATATAAAACCAACCTCATACAGTCACCTGATCTTTGACAAATTCCAAAAAAAGTACACTGGGGAAAAGATTCCCTATTCAACAAATGGTGCTGGGAAAACTGGATGGCCATATGTAGAAGACTGAAACTGGACCCACACCTCTCACCTCTCACAAAAATCAACTCAGAATGGATAACAGATCTAAACCTAAGACATGAAACCATAAGAATTCTCAAAGAAAACATTGGAAAAACTCTTATGGACATTGGCCTAGGCAAAGAATTTATGAAGAAGACCCCCAAAGCAATCACAGCAGCAATCAAAATAAATTCATGGGACCTGATCAAATTAAAAAGCTTCTGCACAGCCAAGGAAACTATCACTAGAGTGAACAGACAACCTACAGAATGGGAGAAAATATTTGCATGCTATACCTCTGATAAAGGGCTGATAACCAGAATCTATACAGAACTTAGGAAAATCAACAAGAAAAAATCAAACAACCCTATTAAAAAATGGGCAAAGGACATGAACCGAAACTTCTCCAAAGAAGACAGAAAAATGGCCAGCAAACATATAAAAAATTGCTCAACTTCTCTAATCATCAGGGAAATGCAAATCAAAACCACAATGAGATATCACTTAACTCCAGTGAGATTGGCTCATATCAAAAAATCCCCAAACAACAAATGTTGGTGGGGATGTGGACAGATAGGAACACTCATACACTGCTGGTGGGACTGCAAATTAGTACAACCTCTATGGAAAGTAATATGGAGATACCTCAAAGAATTAAAAGTAGAATTACCATTTGACCCAGCAATCCCACTACTGGGTATTTACCCAAAGGAAAAAAAGACATTTTATAATAAAGACATCTGCTCACAAATGTTTATAGCAGCACAATTCACAATTGCAAAGATGTGGAAACAACCCAGGTGCCCATCAATACACGAGTGGATCAATAAAATGTGGTATATGTATACCCTGGAGTATTACTCAGCAATAAGGAACAACAGTGAATTAACACATCTGGTATTATCCTGGTTGGAGCTAGAACCCATTCTTCGAAGCGAAGTGTCACAGGATTGGAAAAACAAGCACCACTGGTACTCACCATCAAACTGGTGCTAACTGATGAACACTTACATCACACAGGGCAATAACATTCATCTGAGGGCGGGTGGAAGGGATGGGAAAAACTCTCACTGAATGGATGCGGGGAGCACAGTTTGGGGGATGACCACGATTGTGGCTCTGACACGGGCAGTGCATGGGCAATATATATAGCCAAATTGTTGTACCCCCATAATATTCTGAAACAAAACAAAACAAAACATACATTTACAATAAAAAGAAAAAGAAGACAAAAAGACAGAAGAGGCCAAATCGTGACTGTGGGGTGGATGCCTCGAGACTTCCTGTGGAAACTCCTGCAAAACTGCCCTTGACTGATGAGAGGAAGGAGCACGACTATTGTCTTGTGCAGAAGGACTCTCTGGTGAAGCTTTCCTAGCGTTTTTCTGCTAAACTTTGGCTAACTTCTCAAAACACTCTCTTAAGAAGATGCTACCATTCTTTGGCCCTCCAGAAAGGCAACAAGCAAAATGCCTTGAGCATCCCAAAAAAACTGTTGCCATGACCTTTGCTCTTGACTAGTCTGCTTTTGCTTTGACTGGACCACTTCCACCTCTTGGTAGCCATTACTTTGATTGTGCTTTGTCTTCAGGGTCACACTGGTAAAGCCATGTTTCATTTTCTGTTAGAATTTTTCAAAGAAATGCTTCAGGGTCTTGATCCCACTTGTTTAAAATTTCTATTGAAGGCTCTGCTCTTGTCTGCAGCTGATCTGGGCACAACAGTTTTGGCACCCATTGAGTGAAAAGTTTGCTCAACTTTAATTTTTTGATCAGAATTGTGTAAGTTGGACCAGCCAAGATGTTTATGGTGTTGCCTATTGTTTCTGCTATTAATGGTCAGTCTTCTTAAATTAGAGAACAAATGAGATTAATTTTTTTCTCAAAAACTGATGTGGATGGTCTGCAGCTGCAGGCTTCATCTTCAACATCATCTCATCCCTTCTTAAGATGAATTATCCATTTGCAAACTGCTAATTTGGGGGCATTGTCCCCGTAAACTTTTCCTAAAGCATCAGTGATTTCACCCTTCTTCCACCCAAACTTCACTATAAATTTGATGCTTGTTCTTGCTTCAATTTTAGCAGATTTCATGTTGCTCTGATAGGGGCTCTTTGCAAACTGACATCTTATCCCTCTTAGTACCTCAAACTAGATCTTGTTCAGACATGTTATAACAAGTTAATATAAGTTTATTTGGTGCAAAAAAGAATCCAGGCATAGGTTTCTTTTTATAATATACATTTTCCACGAACTTTTTTAAGACCCCCCCCCATGAGAGGGGATGTATTAGGGTATTGGCTCACACAATTTTGGAGGCTGAGAAGTCCCACTATAGGCCATCTGCAAGCTGGAGACCCTGGGGTGCCGGTGGCATGCTTAGTCCACGTCCTAAAACCTCAGGACCAGGGAAGCTGATGGTGTAAGACTTAAGATTGAGGCCTGAGAAGCTGGGGAACCTCTGGTGTAAGTCGTGAAGTCCAGAGGCTGGAGTTCTGATACCCAAGGGCAGGAGGGAAGAGTGTCCCAGCTCTAGAAGAGACAGAGAAAACCACCTTTTCTCTGCCTTTTTCATTCTATCCAGTTCCCCACTTGATTGGATAGTGCCCATCCACATTGGGGGCAGACCTTCCCCACTCAGTTTACTGACTCACATACCATTCTCCTCTGGAAATACCCTCACAGACACATACCAAAATAATGCTTTATCGGTTCTCCAAGTATTCATTAATCCAGTCAAGTTGTCACCTACAATTAACCATCACACCCCTATACCAGGATAGTGATCTACAGTCACCGAGGAGCAGGACCCCAGGAGCCAGCCCTGCTGTGGCGGGACTCCCTCAGTGGAGTGGAGCTTGCACAGTGGCTCTGAGAATCTGGAGGAGGGTCCACTGGGGTCAGTGTACTTCCGGCCTGAGATCAGCAGAGAGTATGGTGACTGGGACCAGGAGTGGGTAGAAGCTACATAGGTCTTAAGAGACCCACCCCTCCTCAGTCTGCCTTGTACCTACTGGGGGCTCTCACTGTTAGGAATAACTTTCCATTGTGTCATTTTGTGGCATCAGAGACTAGCCATTGGTCCTGGGGAAGTCCCATAATCTTTCTCAACCCAAAGTTTGTGACTATATTTCCTGGTTGTTGCTCTTACAAGCTTAGCATGCCCTCCTTCTTCAGGTTGCTTGAGTAAGTCAGGACTGTGCTATTTACATAAGTACTCACTTGGAACCAGTGAATACCCAGAGTGCCGGGCAGCCCAGCCCCAGCGAGGCGGAACTTCCTTTCTTGTTCAAGTGGATAAAAGGCCTGGGCTCTGTTAAAGCCTGTCAGAACACCTGAATGTGGTAGAAGCCATAGTTCATAATGACAGGGACACAGGGTCCTCTGTAACAGGTTGTAGGTGTGGCCGATAGCCAGGAAGTCTGGTTACCTCTGATTTTCTCTTGCTTCTGGGTCTCTGGCCTTGGCACTCTCTGTTACATTAGGGCTCTGGGTCTAGGCCCGAACAGAATTCAAAGGTACAACTGCTTCTGCTGGGAGTAGACTGCATCCAAGAAGCTAAGGGAGCTGGGTGCGTTCTGGGAGTTTAGATTCCGACTGAGGTCACTGTTGGGGTGGTCCCCAGCCCTTCTTCTGACCCAGGGTCAAACTGTGGCTTAGGACTAACTCAGGTCTTCTCCTGGGGTCAGTCTACACATAAACGACTCCACTCCTTGGCAGTCCTGAAACACCACCACCATAATGGGAAAAGGTAAAGATCCTCATGGAAGAGCCAAAAATTGGCAAGGGCGGCATAATCTGTGCCCTCATCCTCACATATTTGCATTTTGACTTTCTCTACAGAGTTATCTGTTGTACAACCTAAGCAGGGGAACATCCAGGACATCCATCATCGGGTGTGGGTCCTTCAGGGCCAGACCCTCACAGCTGTCCCGAGGAGGCACCACACGGTTCCGGGTGAGTGGCCACGGTCTGTGGAAGGCAGCCACGTGCTGTCGTGTGTCTTGTGCTCAGCCTTTTATTTCATAGTAGGCTTGTTCACTGGGCCTATCTGGAGAGAAGAGCCTCTCACGGGCAAGGAGTAAAGAGAATACAGAGGGTTGTTCTGTAACTGTATAGTCAGAGAAGAGAGAGAAGATTCAAGGGAGACTGAAGCGTTGGCCTGTGGAAAATGGTGAAAGACATTTCCTGTGAGACTTGAAGAAGTGAGATTAGGACAAAAGACTGGGGTCTATGGGAAGACCAGTTTCTGAATCCATGAAAGGCTGATTTTCTAATGGCAAGAACTGCCCAAAGACGGGATGAGTGTCTGGGTTGGGTGCGGGGAGGAGGGGTGAGTGCTGTGTGAGCGTTGGTTAGCAGAGTCCAGCCTCTATTGCCCTTAAAACTCTGGTTTGGAGATACTGCCTTGGAAGTGGCACCTGAATGCCATTTTCCACATCCTGTTCCAGTCACTGTTACCTTAGTCTCATGTCAACATCTGGATACCCTCGAGAAAGACAGAGGGAACGCCATCTACCTGGGGCTGAAGGAGCCGGAGTTCTGTCTGTTTTGTACAAAGGACGGGGAGCAGCCCATGCTGCAGCTTAAGGTGAGTGTGGAAGACAGCTCTCGTCGGTGCCTGCCTAGGCGAGGAGCCCACTTGTTTTACAAAATGCTCATTTGATGGAAACTTGGATTTTACATTCTTTTAAAAGACAATTTATTTATTATCCTTAGGTATATTTATTTTTGGTTTCTTTGGAGTTGTATGTATTGTGAAAGAATAAGAAAAAATTGTAAGGGTATTTAAAAACTAACCTGCTAAAATCACTTATTATTTTATTTTACAAAAATAATTTGGCAGGAGGAAGTCTAACTCCAATAGACTATACAAACATGCACACACATGTACATTGTGTAAAATCAGCAAGGACATTTTTAGCAGTTAATTAATTATCACCAAGTGGATGAACTTATTAAAACATCTTTTAGACAAAAAGCAGTCTGCAATTTTAAGAGAAAAAACAATTCTCTGTAACAAACATTTTAATAATTGTGATTTTCCATTATTAAAAAATACTATAAGTTATAGGAAGATAATTAAACAAGACTTCTGTATATTATAGGAACTCTCTGACCCTTTTTGGTAAGCATGCATAGGCAGACACTCAACTTGATGACAAGATATAAAATGGTGGTTTTCAACCAGGAGTGATTTTACTGCCTGGACATTTGTCAACTTCTGGAGATATTTTTGGTTGTCACAGCTGGAGATGGGGGAATGTATTACTTGCATCTAGTGGGCAGATTCCAGGGATTCTGCTAAACATCCTATAATGCACAGGGCAGCCCCTGACAACAAAGAATTATCTTGCCCAAAATGTTAATAGTGCTGAGGGTGGAGAAACCTGACATAAAACAACCGTTTTTGAAATTCGTGGACATTTTAATGTAATTTTTATGTAATTCTTTGGGTTTCTCCATTTCTAATCAACAGGTAATGGCTAAACCTGTACTTTGTATTTTCAAAAACCTTTATGTCAACTACATCTTCTTTCAGAGCCTCACATTAAGAACCATGGAAATTTGTGGCCTAAGATTTCAACCATAATCTTAACATATATAAAAGTATTTGAGGTGTGTGACTTTTTAAATCCTATAACATGAAGTGGAAGTCTCTAGGCCTGCTTCAGTGAGTGGAGAATGCTATCTTGGACATGAAATATCAATGCATAAAGAATGTGAAACCATTCAAGTAGTGATGCTTCTCCTTGTGGTTTCCTTCTCAACCTTCAGGAACAGAACATAATGGATTTGTACAGACAACCCAAGCCTGTGAAGCCCTTTCTCTTCTACCACAGCCAGAGCGGCAGGAACTCTACCTTCGAGTCCGTGGCCTTCCCCAGCTGGTTCATTGCTGTCAGCTCTGAAGGAGGCTGTCCTCTCATTCTTACCCAAGAACCGGGGAAAGCCAACATCACTGACTTTGGGTTAACGATACTGAGCTAAGGTCAGTCTGGAGTTGGAGATTGCTCTCCAGGCAGAGAATCTTTCCTTCGTTCCCTCTGTTCTAGCTCTCAAAGTTCTTCTGAGATGACCACTGTTACACTGGCCCATTCAGCAAGGGAGTAAGAGTTGGCACAATCACATCCAATTTTCAGAAGTAGAAGTCAGGTTAAATGGGGAATACACAGTTAAATTTTAGCCTAGAATAGGAAGGGAGAATCTGTTGTTGGGCTTTGCACCCAAGGGTATCTTGCTGCCTCCCAATATACCCATGCAGTGACCTTAGTGCTGGACTGGGCTATGTGCTCTTTCCTGGGGTCCATGCAGAAAATAGTCCAGGGAAATCGAGGGCCTTTGCCATGGCCACATAGATAAAATATGGTACCATTACAAAAATAATAAAGAAAACTTTACTTTACATACTTGCTAATAATGCTCTAGCTAAGAAATGAGGATGGTGACTCTGTAATTTTAAGTCCAGGTCTCTGGATTTTCAGATACTTTTCTCTGTGGTGTTGTATCAAGACGTTTTGGATCCTGATAAGAAGAAGCAGAGATAGAGGTTCCAATCAAAAAGAAGAGACCAAAAAGAAAGCTGAGCCCCTCCTGGGCTTGGTTTATGTCTTAGTAAAGTTACGTATTTTGGTGCTGGTTTGGATGAAGAACTGCTGTGGTTTATGAAGCTTTCACCTAAAGCCTTATCACTGGATCTCATGAAGAGTTACATTTTTGCAATAAAAATTTTGTCATCTCAGTTGCTTTGTTATGAATGGAATGATTTCAATGGAATATTGTGCTCATAATGTTGATTTGTTGCACTTATAAGGAATTTTCTAGTTTATAAAGCAGGCTCACACGAAGTTTTTCATTTCAATTTCCAGTAAGATTTTTGGGGAGGGTGGTATCTTCCTAAACCCAGGTTCTCCCAGGCCTCACTGCTTGGATGGGTGGAACAAATAGTGCTTTGTTCCTAGAAACCACACTCCATAGTTCAGTGCACAAGGCAGGTGCGCAGCTCAGTGAAAAACTCCCCCTGCCCCGTCCTGCCGAGGGTTTCTGAGGGGTCAGTGGGTTTTTTCCCATGAACTCACAAACCATAAATGGACATGGCTCTCACTCATATTGGTTTTGAAGGCTTGTCCTTTCCTCTATCTTTTTGTTTTTTATTTTTTGAAACAAGGTGTCTTCTTACAGAATATCAGTTGAAACTTAATTCTTTGCAATATGGTGATTCCTAAAATACTTAATCTGAGGATTCTCTTAGTGTGAGGATTCTCTTTTCCTGAGCACATTTATGACCTGCAGGCAGTGCCCCAACCTCCTCATCCCATCCGGATACCTTCTGCCTTTCAACATTTGAGTGACCATGTTGCTGTCCGAGATTACATTTTTTTTTTCCTGGAAACAGCACAGCATTCCCTGAGTTTTTCATTTCTAACAATTCCTACAAAAAAGGAAGAACTGTTTCTCCTCTCCCTTTCCTCGTGTTGGTAATTTCTCTAGAACTGTGGGGCGACCAGGACACTTAGGAGAGTGAAAGGGCTCTGTTAATAATTACACTGGGTTGACGGGCATCAACTGGGATGCTCTTGGACCAACTCAGGTACATGGTCTCTTAAATGCAGGGCTGGGGAAGAATCTGGCCACTTTGACATTGCCTGAACTTCGGGAATTTGTGTCTACTTATTTTTACTGTTTTTTGTTTTCTGATAAATGCATACAACTTACGACATTTTCTCTTAGTACCTCTTGGGATACATTCTATACTTTTTTTGTTATTATGGTAAGACACTTAATGTGAAATCTACCTGCTTAACACATTTTTAAATGTACGATACAGTATTGTTAACTGTAGTCACACTGTTGTACAACAGATCTCTAGAACTCATTCATCTTGTTTAACTGAAACTTTATACCCATTGAAGAGCATCTTTCCCCCATCCCTAACAACCACCATCCTGCTCTCTGTTCCTGAGTTTGACTATTTTAGATATCCTATCTATAAGTGGAATCATGCAGTATTTGTCTTTCTGTAGTTGGCTTATTTTGCTTACAAATGCCCTGCAGGTTTGTCCATGTTATCCCAAGTAGCAGGATTTTCATTTTTTAAAGGCTGAATAATATTCAATTGTATGTACATACCACATTTTCTTTATTCATTTATTCATCAATGGGCACTTAGGTCGTTTTTATAATTTGGTTATTGAGCACAATGCTGCAATGAACATGGGGCTGCAGAATGAATTAAAGATTTTAATGTAAGACCAGAAACTGTAAAAGTCCTAGAAGAAAACATAGGGAAAAAGTGTTATGACTTTGGTCTAGGCAAGGTTTCTTGGATATGACACCAAAGCACAAGGAACAAAAGCAAAAACAGATAAGTGAAACTCTATCCAACTGCAAAGCTTATGCATAGAAAAGGAAACAATTAACAGAGTGAAATGGCAAACTATGGATGGGTGGAAATATTTGCAAACCATATATCTGATAAGGGGTGAATATCCAAAATATATAAGGAACTCACACAGCTCAATAGCAAAAAACAAAAACAAACAAAAAATCTGACTAAAAAATGGGGGAAGAAGTTGAATGAACATTACTCCAAAGAAGACACACAAATGGCTCATAGATATATGAAAATATGCTCGGCATTTACTAATAATCAGAAAAATGTAAATCAAAACCGCATGAGATATCACCTCACATCTGTTAGAATGGCTACTATGATAAAAAAAAGATAAGTGTTGGTGAGAATGTGGAGAAATTGAAAGATTTGTACACTTTTATAGAATTGTAAAATGATACAGCCACTATAGAAAACAGTATAGAAGTTCCTCAAAAAATTAAAAATAGAACTTCATATGACCCAGAAATCCCATGTCTGGGTATGTACTCAAAAGAATTGAAATCATAATCTCAAAACAATATCAGAACACATCCTATGATTTTGATACACAGTGTTTTCATTGTCATTCTTTCAATATTAATCTGTTTTCAGTTATTATTTTCTTTTAAAAACTTGGGCTATATATATTATTTCTAAATTTCTAAGTGGTTAGATTATTTGGGAATTATTTTTACAACATTTATGTCTTTTATTGCCTATGGTCAGACAGAATAGCCTATATGATGTCAGTTTTGGCCAATTTATTGATATTTCCTTTGTGACTTTGTGCACTACAAATTTATAACTTTCCCATGGAAACCTAAAAAAAATGAGTATTGTGATTTTCAGGTATGAAATTAGGCATGTATAAATACATAATTTTATTTATATATAATATATCATGTTATATAACATAAACATATTACATAATATTATATAGAATTACACATTTGTATATTATGTATTTTGATAAAATATTAATTGATATATAACATATAATAAATATATATTATATTGTATATATAGAATATATTTATATATAAATTGAATTTTGTTAACTATTTACTTTTTATATTTTAAATTCTTACTTTTTATTTTGTTTGCTTGATCAGTTGCTGAGAGGAGTATTAAATTATTCTACTATGACTATGTTTTTATTCAAATTATCCTATTATTTTTATACTGTTTGCTTAAATTACTTTGATTCTAAGTTTTTTGGTACCTAATGATTCATGTCTGTCATATCTTCTGGTTGGTCCATACCTTTTATCCCAATAAAATATTCATCTTTTGAACCATTGATGATATTTTTCTTAAGTCCTTTGTTGGCTGTGCATACCATTATTTCACCATTTAAAAGACACATTTGCTTTTTACATTTTAACACCTCTGAACCCAGGATGCATTTTACAACAGTGAATGGCATCTCACAATACTGTCAGCTAGGTGACAATCACGGCATGGTGGTCATTGCCTATGCATGTGCAAACACAGTTGGTTTGCCTGATGCCATGGTTGGAAAAATGTTTCCCATTAGATGTTTTATTCAATAAGTCATCAAAAAAAAAACCCTATTTGTTGAAGGAATATGATCCTGGCTGTTGACAAATCTTCTATTGACACATCCTGTAAGTCAATAAAAGCATCATCATCAAAAATTATGGAATGGGGGTCAGCTACTTGAAATAATGTCCAGAGACAAGGGTAGAAACTTGTTAAGAAATGCTGTATCACCACTGTTCTTGTTGGCACAGAAGAAATATTATGTGGGAAGAAACTTTGATAACTCTGAGTCAAAGAGTGATTAAGCAGAATCAGACTTAAAATGTAAAAAAAGGTTTAGGCATACCTTAACCAACTAATCTCATTTATGTTTATCTTTTTATGAACGAAAAAAATACTAGATAATACATGTCTTTAAAAGAGCCCTATTTATATGTACAGTTCTAAGAAAGTATTGTATCGTAGGTTGATTTGCAATTTTTTTTCTTTTTTAGCATTACATAAAATAAATGTATGTCTTACAATTGATGGCATTTTTGAGTCAATGTGACACAATATTGTTAACTCCTTTTTTGTATTAACACTTGCCTGACTTATATCTTTGTCAGTTCATACATTTTCAACCTTTTTGAATTATTTTCTCTTATACGTCTTTTATTAACAGCACATAGCTAGATTTCTGTGTGTGTGTGTGTGGAGGGGGCAGTTTAACAAGTCATCTGATTGTCTTTTTATTAAAATTTAGCCTATTCACCTTTATTATGATCATTGGTATGTAGAACTAAGCGTGACATCTTTTGTGTGTTTTTCAGTCCATTCTGTTTTGTTTAATTTTGCTTCTTCTTTTTACTTTTTCTGATATTTGAATCTGACATATTATAGAGTATTATATTCCACACACATCCATACCTGCTAATCAGATCATTATTTGTTAAGTTATTAAGTAATTAATGTTTTAATACAGAAATCATGATGTATTACATGACATGTCATTATATGACAGGAGTGTTTTGGTGGTATCTGGTGCATTAATTGGAATTTGGGGTGGACTGGGAATATATTATTTTTTTTCCATTTGACATAATAAAACATATGCTTCACTATCTGAAAATTTGCTATCTAACATGGTTTCTGGAACAGACTAGCCATTTGTTTTCTGCTTCGTAAATTGCCTGTTCATTGCATTTGCCTACTTTCTCTTCCTGTTACTATTGTGTCTTTTGTCCTTTTCTCATTGATTTGCAGAAGTTTCTTATATATTTTTAAGTCTTAATACACTACTGGTTTTAGTTGTTGCAACTATCTTCTTTCAACTTGTCATCTGCTAACTTTTTTCTATGGTGTCTTCAGTAAGAAGAGAAATTCCTGTTGTTTGCTGTCATCAAACCCATCACTATTTAACCTTATGGTTTGAGCAATTGGATCTTTTATGTCATTTTTAAAACCACATTAAACTTTACTAAATTGTATGCTCAATCTTACGCATTGCACCTTTCAAATCATCATCCTGGATTTATTTCTCTTCATTTGGAGTGGTTGCTTCAGGTGGGTTTTCAGAGGCCTTTGTGGGACAAAGTTTCTGAGTCTAGAAGGCTTCCTGAGAAGAGATTTTACATTCCTCTGTATGCTGATAATTCCTGGGAAGGTGAGTTTTAGGGACCTGGTAGGCTGAAGGGGAGTACTAGTCAAGAGTTAAGGCAGCCTATAATGAAAGTGCAGTTTGGGGGAAAATGATGTTGGAGAAAAGCCAGGGTGAGCCGGGGCTAGCAGATGACTCACTCAGTATCCAAGGGAAAAGCAGGAGACATAAATGGATTCCAAGACAAGTGAGGTGACAGTAACGTAGCTGGTCTGTGAACTTTTTTCTGCTGCGTGAATAATGTGCTGAGCATACTATCTTCCTTAACCACAATATCCACCTGGAAAATTATTCCTATTTTACAGAAGGGAAATCTGAGACTCAGAGCCGTGAAGACACTTGACTGAACCCACATAGCTAGAAGGTGGCAGTGCCAAATTTTGGACTCAGAGCTGCTGAATGTAAATGCCACCCTTCGCACACAATAGTAATAACCACAACTCTCTTCCATTCAACCCCTCTTTATTTCCAGGCACTGGGAAGTGGGAAAAGAGCACTAGGAAAAGCTGGGAGCCAGAGCTTCTGCCTTGAAAAAGATGCCTGCTCTTCTAGACTACTGAAAGAAGGAATTTGAGTCCATATTCAGGGACCAGGATGCCTGCCCTGGGCTCTGAGGTGCTGTGGCTTGCTAGGTGGTGTCACCTTTGCTCAGCCCTAGGAAATATGTTCCCTGACCCCAGGGAGCTCCCATGTGCAGATGGAACAGCATCCAGACAGCAGTCCCTGACTTGGGAGAACCCCACAAAATGTTTAAGTCTTCTCATTTCTTTATATTTACAGTTCTGGGGATTTCCCTCACCTTCTTTCCTTGAGTAGCTCTATGCACTCTGACCTGTGCTGCTGCTGTCATCTCCCCACCCAAGGCTTCACCAGGAAAGAAGCTTTTTAGAGAGAGGCGCCTTCACGTGCTCCTTTGGCTAGAGGCCAGGAACGCTGCCTGAGCCAGTCAGAGTGCACAGTCCTTGTCCACAGGAACACTGAAACCCTGATACACAGTGGAGTTTGGGCCCCTGAGCCCAAGCTCACTGCTGTGCCTTTGGCCTGGCCCTGGTCATGGACAAGGGTCTTTGCCTGTGCCTGAATCAAAGGAACAGCTGCTTCTCTTTGAGCAATGAGTTGATGGGACTGTGCTCTGTGCTCCTCACAGCTGGGCTAGGGCTCAGGCAGGACTGGAGACACTGTGTTTAGTGAGGAAGTAAAAATTGGCTAGGCCACTCAGGAGGCTGGAATAACACGGCACAGATAAGGCTAGCTGCAAATTAACAAGACACAATATTTCTCCCAAGGATATACCACAGTTGTAAAGTGTCATAACATCCTCCTTCTTTGACAAGCTACTATTTTTTTAGTCACTAAAAAATTCTTACTTTGTTCTTTAAAACCATGGACAATTGGCAATTTGGCTGTTTGAAGTATATCAACAAGAATAAAACATCCCAGTTTTGCCTGGAGGGTATAAAGCACTGTGACATAGAGAAGCAGCCTTGATTTTCAGCCTGGGTTCAGAGCTTAAGATAAAGGGTTTCTGGACACAACGTTCTATATCTGTCTTAACTTTGTACGTTTGGAGGACACAGATCCTGGATCCACTGATGGCAGACCCAAGTGCACGTCGTGATATTTTAATTGAACAACTGAAATGGGTGTTGCTGCCCCGACTGACGAGCCACCCTCCTCCACCAATACTGCTGTGCCTCTTGGGCCCAGCTGCCATTTCAGACTGAACCCCAATATCAGGCCCCTTTGGAGAGGGAAGCATCCATCGATACCAACGACCTTGGCGGGTAAATTGAGAATTGGTCTTTGTCACTTTCATTGTTAGAGTTTGCGGCGAGGGGTGATAGATAACATCCCTCTCTCTCACTCGAGTTATAAACCAATTGAGAATTAAGACAAAGGATAATTTTTTTGTTTATTGATAAATTTATTACTGATAACCTGATATTGAGTGTGGGTTCTTCCTGCAAACAAATGAAGCACAGACTAAGACCAGTCGCTGGCAGCTCTGCAGTGCCACAGGCCTTGTCTTGGGAGGATGGCTCTCATGAAAGTGTACATCACGAAGGAGCAGAACAGAATGCATGCTTTCCACAATTCTACTGGTTCTCAGTGGGAAGCAGATAGCAGCTGGGCCACACAATCCCAGTTTCTCATGAGTAGTGTGACCACATAATGTATGATATGATGTGTCACTTTTGAGAATGGAATAGTGGTATCAGTACTCACAGCAGGACGATAGGTGTGCACCAGGATGTACAGGCTTCCCTGCAGTTGGGCAGAGTGAGCAAGGGGAGGAAGAAAGCCAGGAGTTTAATAGAAGAAAACATGAGGAGTAAAGAACTGTTCTCCCCATTTGGTGTTTTATGTCAGAAGGAAAGGGGAGATTAAGGGGGCCGCAATGGCTGTCTTCACAGAGCAGAAGGACTTGTGTGGACATGAGAACTCCTATGTTCTCCGTGATGTCAAGGCTTAAGAACAGGAAGGCAGATTTTGTTGTGAGTGTGATTAGTCTTGTTAAAGAAAGTAGGCAGAGGTCAGTTTCTCATTTCTTCACTTATTAATTTATTAATAACTGATTAATTCATTCAATAAAGATTTCTTAACCACAGATACTGTGCTAGGGGCTGAGGATATAATGGACAAACACTACTTACCTGCAATCAAGGACTTTATAATGTAATGAGGGCAGTAAAGAAAGACAAAGGCAAATAAATAAAGTGATGACAAACCATGGGAAGGAAACAAGCAATAACCGGAGATAGAGAATACAAGAGGTAGAGGAAGGTTACTTCAGACATTGTGACCAGAAGGTGAATTGAAGGTTCCAGAAAGGTGAAATATAAGAATAAACTAATATAGGTACAGGGATATGTATGAACATAGCATATGCAAAGGTCCTGGGGCTGTGAAACACTTGGCATGCTCAAAGAACTGAAATATTGGAATAACTGAAGATAGTGTTAGAGAGAAAAAGTAACCAGGAAGAGGGGTTGGAAGCAGGGGCCAGATCATCCAAGCAAGCCTGTAAATCATGGTAAGGACTTTGCATTTACTTCTAGGGGTGAATAAGAACACTGAAGAGGCCTAAACATTGGAATGGCATGGCTTAGATTTCCATTTGTGGAGATAACCCTGGCTGCCACATGGAGACTTACTGGGTGCAGGCGTAGATAGAGGGTACCAGTCAGGAGGCTGATCCACAGCCCAGGGGAGCTGTGGTATTTGCCTGGTATACAGTGGTGGGTGGCAGGGAAGTTGAAGAGAGATGGGTGAATTTGAGGTATATTTTGGAGGTGATCTGCTTTGGAGACAGAATTGTTTTTTTATTTTTGTTTTTGTTTTTGTTTTCTTGATTTTGTTTTTATTTCAGAATATTACGGGGGATATAAATGCTTTGGTTACTAAATCACCTTTGCACCACCAGAGTCACAGCTGCAAGAGTGTCCATCCCCTGGACAGTGCACACCACACCCATTAGTTATGAATTTACCCATCCCCTCCCTGCCTCCCCAACACCTGATGAATGTCACTTCTGTATGTGCATATGTACCAATTAGTACCAATTTGATGGTGAATACATGTGGTGCTTCTTTTTCCGTTCTTGTGATACTTCACTTAGAAGGATGGGCTGCAGGTCCATCTAGGATAATACAAGAGGTAGTTCACCATTTTTTATGGCTGGGTAGTACATCACGGTATACATACACCACATTTTATTAATCTACTCATGTATTGATGGACATTTGGGTTATTTCCACATCTTTGCAATTGTGAATTGTGCTGCTATAAACATTCGAGCATTAGAGCGAATAGACAACCTGCAGAATGGGAGAAAATATTTGTATGCTACACATCCAATAAAGGGCTGATAACTAGAATCTATATAGAGCTGAGGAAAATCAACAAGAAAAAATCAAACAACCCCATTATAAAGTGAGCAAAGGACATGAACAGAAACTTTTCAAAAGAAGATAGACGAATGGCCAATAAACATATGAAAAAAATGCTCAACATCACTAACCATCAGGGAAATACAAATTAAAACCACAATGAGATATCACCTTACCCCTGTTAGAATGGCTTTTATTAAAAAGTACAAAAACAATAGATGGTGGCATGGATGCAGAGAGAAAGGAACACTTATACACTGTTGGTGGGACTGCAAATTAGTACAGTCTCTATGGAAAACAGTATGGAGATTCCTCAAAGAACTAAAAGTAGACCCACCATTTGATCTAGCAATCCAACTACTGGGTATCTACCCAAAGGAAAAGAAGTCATTTTATCAAAAAGACACCTGCACTCGAATGTTTATTGCAGCACAATTCACAATCGCAAAGATGTGGAATCAACCCAAGTGCCCATGAGTGGATTAACAAAATGTCATATGTGTATACCATGGAGTACTACTCAGCCATAAAAAAGGATGAATTAATGCCTTTTGCAACAATTTGGATGGAACTGGAGACCATTCTTCTAAGTGAAGTATTGCAAAAATGGAAAAACAAACACCCCATGTACTCTCTGTTAAATTGGAACTGAGGGGCACACATGCACAGAGGGAAGTAAAAGTCATTGGAAATCAAGCAGGGGGGAGTGGGGAGGAGGGGATGGGTGAAAACCTACCTAACGGGTACAATGAACACCATTTGGGTGGTGGGCACACTTATAGCTGGGACTCAAGCATTACAAAAGCTATCCATGTAACCAAAAACATTTGTACCCCCTTAATATTTTGAAATTAAAAAAATAATTACCGAGAGAAAGAAAAAAGAGTTCTACTCAGGACATATTCCATTTGCAAGCTCTGAGGCAGTCCAGACTGGTAGCTGCAAATGCAAATCTGGAGTTTAGGGGAGAGTTCTGAGCCAGAGATCAAATTGTCAACACGCACCTGGAATTTATTAAATACATTCATGAGAACAAATAGTCACCAGTGAGACAGTGTAGAGGAGAAGAGGACTCAAGGATGGGTCCTGGGGAACCGCAGTCCTTAGAAGTCACATGAGGAAGAGCTGGTAAATTGGAGTAAGAAGCAAAATCCAGGGATATTGGTGAAAACCCGGAAGCAACTTGTTGCAGGATCCCTAGCATGTGAGCGTGAAGAAGTGGGGAGCAGTGGGGTGTGTCCAGTGCTGATTGAGACAAGGATGACAGAGTGTCTGTGGGATTAGCCAGCAGGCAGGGATATCACTGATGATGGTCAAAAGAAGGTTTTGGTGACATCAGATGTCACAGGTCAGACTGGAACATGCTGAATACTGAATGGCTTACCAGTAATCAGGAATGTACAAATTAAACTAATGATGAGATATCCTTTATACACAGAATCAGCAAAACTTTTTTTTTTAATTTAAAAGTTAGTGTTGGGCAGGGAGGAATGAAACCACCATTAGGAATATGAATTGGAAAAGTCACATCCAAGGGCGGATAGTATTGATTGAAAATAAAAAATGCACTTACTCTATGGTCAAGCCATGCACTTTTCTATTGTAAAGAAGGACTTGCATGTGTGCACAGTAGGCATATACTAGAATGTTCATTGCCACATTGTTTGTTAAAAAAACAACAAAAAGTGGAAACAAACTAACTGTCTATCCATGAACGGATAACTAAACAACTGACGGTAAAACCATTCTGCTGGGCGTCCTGCAGCAGTTGTAAGAGAATGAGATCCAGCCATCCACACCAGTGTGGACAGCTATTTGCACAGAGCTTTGAGTAAACGAGTGAGTTGGAGAAAAGCATGTATTGTGTCATACCAGTTAGGGAAACATACATGCACAGACATACGCACACAGATGCACAGAGGCACACACAAAACAACCTTGTGTATTTCCACTAGGTGCCTGTGAGTATGTAAATGCGTAAGAAATGGGCTAGAATGATACCAACACGTAACAGTGGTTACCACTGGGGTGGAGAAAAGGGAGCCAGGATTTGGGGGAAAGGAATTTGGATTTATGTGGTATGTTTTAACTTTTTTTTTACAAGGTAAATGGTATCAATATATTAATAACAGGGAAACATTAACATTTTTTAAAGTGAAAAGAGCGGATGGAATGTGAAGAAAGTAGTGTCAGCGGAGGCTGTGAGTGTCTCAAAGGCCGGGTTTCCCGTCATGTTCCCTGTGCTTGAACATTTCCTGGCACAATAACTAGGGGTGGTGCTGAGCAAACCAATGGACAGAAGAGCGGATGCCCAGGGTGGCCACTCAATGATACAGTGAGAGGCCTGGGCCATTACTCTTCCTTTCTGCTCTGATTGAGAGATCCTGCCTTGGAAGAAATAACTGCATTTTCCATGGCTACGTTCCCTAACTTATTGTTATGCAATTTATTGCTGACAACTGGCATCTTTTTTGGGGGCTGGGGTGGGGGGAAGACTCAGTGGGATCCTATTTATCTAAGAACAGAAATGCATAGCTCCACCCGCGCTTCCAGGTGGTTGAAGAGCAGCCCACATGGGCACTGAAGGCAAATGGCTGGAGAGAAATAATACAATTTTAAAATAATATCACATAGCTCAACTAGATAGGAAAAAACTAGTTTATTTCACCAGTGTAAGATTATAGAATTTTTAAGAAGAAATGTCTGTCAATTACTTTTAAGCATGTGTGTGTCTTTCAAGTTATATACACTTAACAGAGGGTTTTAGGCCTTTATTAATGAGAAATTGCACATTATGTAAAGAACTTTGAATTTCTGGTGCCTCTTTCATAGGACTTGTCCCCTATCTGTCAAGAAAAGAAATAACAGATTGAGCTCTAGTCGCTTGCTGCTCTGTGGGGATTCGGGAGTAGTGTTGCCAGATCATCCAATTTTTTATGAGAATCTTGACTTCCCAATTTTTAAAACACGCTAAGGACAGGTCAAAACACCTCTGCAGACTAGGACATCCAAATCAACCCCTAGAAAGGGCCTTAATGTTATCTAGCTTTACAGGAATGATTTACCAAATCTTTAAGGAACAGACAATTCCCTTGTTTTACAAACTGTCCAGAAACCAAGAAGAGAGAAAAAGTTCTACAGCTCGTTCCATTTGAGCTTTCCCTCGATCCAAAGCCACTCCAAGATTGTAGAGATGAGAATCTTCCTCTTGTTGTTTTCACATTCCTTCCCGGCATTCCCACCTTGGTCCACATGGGTGAGAAACTCTGTCCTTCTCCCTGACTTGGTGATGTTGAAGGGAACTCTCCCACTTCCTTCTACCTCCAGAAGAAGTAACTCTCTGATTAGCAAGACCCTGATATTTGTGAACTAGAAACTGGGGAGTGGTTAAGCAGACAGATTCCACACTGAAGCTGCCTAGAACAGTCTGGAGTTCACCTTCCCCTCTGCCTTACTCTCTGGGTTCTGCTAGGGAGAGCTAGATCATCATAGCGGCTTGAGACTATGAAATTAGAGTTGGTGGTCATGTCTTTGGCCTCAAAGATCTAGATTTAGGTGAGGATTAAAAGGCACCTCTCATTTTCCTAATCCAGCTGCAACAACAATAAAGGGGCCTTCTCCTGTGCCCCTACACAGTTGTGCATAAACATAAATGCATGTGGGTTGGGCTTGAACAAAGTGCAAACCCCCAGGCTGTGCATGGAGTCCTTCAAGAGAGATACTGGATGGAGACCTTCTGGGGATACTCTGGGTTGTGCTTCAATTCTGCAGCCATTTCCTCCTGTAAGGATGTCTTAACATCATCACAGTGCCCTAGGGTCACATTTGTATATGGGGAAGAGGAGAAGGAATTGAGACAGGGAAGGTCATAAGCAGCCTTTCTGTGTTTTCCTTCTCCATATTCCTTGAGGAGCTTTGCAGTTCATCAGACCCTTGAAGCTGAGGGCTGCTCCTGCCATCACAATGCGAGGTCCTCCCTGACACACTTTGGCATCAACAGGAAGATGCTAATACATGCAATAAAAACTCATTTGTTTGAACAATATTTTGTTGAGAAACTGTTATGTAGGAGGCAAGATTTGGCATCTAAATGAAGTACATAAACATAAGAGACAAAATTTCTGCATTCCACATACCTAGAATTTGGTTGAGGAGAAGAGAGAAAATGGGCCAAGGAGAAAAAGCTAAAGCACAAAGACTATTGAAAGAAATATCCAATAAGAAGGCAAAATGCTATGGACCTAAAAGAAGATGAGGTGTTGCCTTTGGTTGGGAAGATGAGGAGAGGCCTCTAAATACTTCAAAAGGATTTAAGATATTAGTAAGACACAGGCAGGTGAGATACACAATGATGGAAGTGTTTGAAATGTGTGCAAAGGCATGAGCAGAGACACAGACGGAAGAATCCAAAATGTTGGGGTGGCAAACACAGAAGTTTGCTTTGATAGAACCTGTCTTAGCCTAGATCTATACCAGAAAACAGAGCCTGAGACGGTTCTGCACACAGGAGGATGAAAAGTGACCCCAGGGAACAGGAGAGGTGGCTGGGGAAATTGAAGTGGGGAAATGAGGGAAGTTAATACAGGAATGTGTTCTTGAGCTCATCCCTGCCTTGGGCAATTGTGGCTCAATACTGCTGGGACCCTCTGAGGAACCATGCAGAGTGTATCTCAGAATTGCCCACCTGTGGGGTGGGAGAAAGTAGCCATTCCCAATTCATTCCCATCTTCCATTGACCAAGGGTTCCCATGGACCAGCTCCCTCTCGCTTCCAGGTTTGTGTATATGTGAATGCCAAGCAGGTTCCTGCAAGTGTCCATCCCCAGCTGTCCTGGGATCCCTGGAGTAGGGAGAGAGAGATGCTCAGTGCAGCTGAGATGACATGCTGCAGATTACACCATCTCAGAGCTGGGTGCCCAACAATGACTGGAGTAAAAAGTAGGCTAACAGATGGGGTTCAAGGAATATCCCAAACAGAATCATAGGCAGTGAAGCAATAGGAGATAATGCCAGTTTTGGGACAGATTATGCCTGGCTGAGAAATTTGAACTTAGCCATGAATATCCATTGTGAGACCCAATATCCCTGCTTGTCACATGCAAAAAAGGACAAGATCTCTTGAGGGAAGAGAGCCCATCCCGTTCACATTCATGTTCAGAATATTATAGTACATTGCAATCTATATGTGCTTGGTTAGTGAATTTGCAGATTCAGGCTTTAACTAAAGTAACTCTCACAAAATGGACAACTGGCTTACAAGTATCCCTATAGAGAAACTATAGATTGAATATACGCTACTAAATTCCAGAAAACATGAATAATAACAAGAGAATATCATAGCTGATGCTGCTTCTTCCAATCACTTTATAAAGTAAAAACAAGGACAGTACACTCAATTCTGAGAAGTTGTCTGAAAGAAATTCAAACTGATCTGAATGATTCTTTGAAATATGGACTGATTTACATTCACAACAGTTAACAATTAATCTTAACCAAAGTACAGATGACCCTTGAACAATGCAGGGGTTAGGGGTGCCCATCTCTGTGTAAGCGAAAATCCACATATAACTTTGGACTCCCACAAAAGTCAACTACTAATAGCCTAATGTTGATGGGAGACCTTCCAGATAACACAAATAGTTGATTAACACATATTTTGTATGCTATTTGCATTATATACTATATTCTTACAATAAGGTAAGCTAGAGAAAGAAAGTGTTATTAAAAATGATAAGGAAGAAAAAATATATTTAGCGTTCATTAAGCAGAAGTGGATCATCATAAAAGCCTTCATCCTTGTCATCTTCACTTTGAGTAGGCTGAGGAGGAGGCGGCGGTGGAGGGGTGGGTCTTGCTGTCTCAGGGATGGCAGAGGAGGAAGAGGTGGAGGAGGTGGACGGGGAGGCAGGACAGGCAGGCACAGTTGGTGTAACGTTTATTGAAAAAAAATCTGCATATAAGTGGACCAGTGCAGTTCAAACCTGTGTTGTTCAAAGGTCAACAATATATACCATGTGACAAATTATTAACTGATGATATTATGAATCCATCATGATTATCAAGACATGTAAAATTTTTATTTCACATTCATCTCATTCTTAGCTTTATCATTTGGGGTACATATTATAATATTTATAGTAAACAGGCATAGAATTAATAAATGACATTCTTCTATTGACAGGGTTGTGTGAACAAAAATGTTTGGAATCCAGCTCTCTAGAACATGGGTTGGCAGAAGGAATAGGAAGGGCGGTTGTGTGCAAGAAGCATGTGGAGGGTGACAGCTGGGTGGATGGTGGGATAAGATCAAGAAAGAATGAAAAGTGATTCTTAGGTTTCATACTGGGAGGATGACATCCAAGTAGGGGACAGGGTGCAGAAGTGTATGTCTGGAAGAGGAGGTGGTTTGGGGGTGGTAAGAATGAGGGGAACTGGGGTTGTCTAAACTGCTGATGCACTCAGTGTGTGGTGTTTTCCTAAGATGACTTATTGTGTTTTCAAGCAGAAGCTTCTTTGACAGCTTGATCCTCTGTCCTGGAATCTGCCACCCACAGCCCAGGTTGGATTTAATTTCCAGGATTTAAGTAGAAATTAGTGTTGGTAGTTATGTCCCTCTTCTGGGTGAGAGTGACGGGCTGTCCGGCCGTGGGGAAGGTGGCTATGAACCAGCCAGGGTAGGAGACCGACTGAAAGACAGAGGTGGAGCCCTCCTTATTGTGGAAAAAGAGAAAAGGCTTCTGCGCTTTCTTCTCCTGGTACAGGTCCATGATCTTTTTCTCCTGGGGGAGGGAAAGAGGTTTGTTAGAGAGGAGGGCTAGGAGGAGGGAGCTAAACTAGCTCAGCCCTGAGGGCACAGCAGGGGAGTGACCGCTGCTCCCAAAGGCAGGGACAGAGGCTAGGGGCACAGGCAGATGAAAGGAGGGCACCAGGCTGTCCAAACAGGGAAACCACTGGTTTCCAATAGCCTGGCTCCACCCCAGGATCCCCTGACACAAGGTGCTTCTGATTCTTTGAGGCATCATTTTCCCTGGAAAAGAGGGAAGTTTACATCTCTTTCTTGGTGTTTCTGGTCTGTGTTCACCTACAGGTTCAGGCCAGTCTCACTGCATTCCCAACCCCCAAGTGGGTTTATACGTCATAGCTTCCATCATCAGCAGAAAGATTAGTTTCATAACTACAAATCTTGCTTTTAGTACACAGACCATAAACATATAATCTACAAAATTCACATTGACAATCTCCCTCCATTTGTCTTCTGTGCTGTGCAGTGGCCTTTGCTTATGTGGGAGCATCCCATCATCTCAGAGCATTCCCAGGAGGCAATTAATCAGGACTGACAATGGAGAAGCCACCATTCCTTGGCTGTTCTGAAACATTCCCATGGGTATATTCTCTGTCTTTCAGAGGATCCGTGCTCTGACATTAAAATAAGTGTTCTACCCATTCAAAGGCAGCATTTACTGATTTAGGAATCATTCAGGTCAGGTTTCCTTCCTTACATTGAATAATCCAGGATTGCAAGAATATTACTTTTATTCAGTAACATAAATGAAATAAAAAGTACTGTCCATTTGACAGTACTTCTCTCCTTAGCTGTATGACCACTTACCTTAAGCTGCAAGGTAGGCTTGCTCTGAATTTCTGCACAGAAGAGAGAGAGATCTTTGCCCTTGATTGCCAGGTAAACCAGATTACCTTTTTCTTGACTGTGGAATTCTATGTCTCTACATGCTACTAACTCAAGAGTGACTGGAAACACAAGGAAAAATGGAGATGATGTTAGGCTCCAGGCAGGGGGATGTCCAGTCCTTCTGGCCTGACATCCAGTTACTCCTCCCAGGCAGGGGACACTGAGTGTCCAGGACTCCCCCAGACAGGTTCCTCCCATTAGCCATTTGTCACCATCCTGAAATCCATTTCATTTTTCTTCCTTAATAGCAAAACCCCGATTATTACTAGGGCACATTGCTTCCCAAAAATAAAAATAGAATTTCCCACCACCTTCACAGCTAAATGTGGTCCAATGCTTCAAGTTGTGGCCCGTGAGATATGAGTGGAAGTGTTGTATGGGATTTCTAAGAATATTCCTTAAAAGGAGTTGACTCAGCTGGGAGGAGGAGTTCCTTATACCCAGTGCTGTCTTACTGCTTGCCTCAAACACTTGGGCTTTGAGGACCTTGAGGTGGGTGAAGCAAAAGGCTAGAATCCCTGGCCTCTGGTGGCATCACAGAGCCACCACGCCAGCCTGGGCTGGTCTCCTCATACTTCTTTTACATGAGAAAGAAAGAAACTTCTATCCCATTTAAGTCTTGGTTATGTGGGTTTTCTGTCACTACCAACTGAATTTAATTCCCAACTAATTTATCAGGTAATTCCCAGGAGCTTGGGCATTTGGCATCTTTCCTCCTGGGCAGGGGAGAGGGAATGAATTCATTCAACAACTATTTATTGAATGCCCACTTAGGACCAGGCACTATGTGGGCACTGAAGATTTAGCTGAGGACTAGAGAGACATTGTCATTGCCCCCATGGAACTTATAATCTTTCCAAATGAGATGAAAAGATGTAAACAGAGAAATGACCAAAACTACAATAAATTGCAATACCTGCTTTGGAGGAAGTGACCAAAGCTTGGGACAATAGGAGAGAGACCACATTTAGACAGAGGAATCAAGAAAGATCTCTCTGCAGAGGTGAAATTCAAATCAAGACCTTAGAGCTAAGAGAAAGCTTTTATATGAAGAAATGGGAGCTCTTTCCCGCATCTACTGCCATAACGAAAACCATTCTCAGCAATCAGACTATCAACATTCCAGAAAATGTCTACGTCACTCTTAAGGGACGCACAGTTATTGTGAAGGGTCCCAGAGGAACCCTGCGGAGGGACTTCAATCACATCAATGTAGAACTCAGTCTCCTTGGAGAGAAAAAGAAGAGGCTCCAGGTTGACAAATGGTGGTGAAATAGAAAGGAACTGGCTACTGTTTGCACTATTTGTAATCACGTACAGAACATGATCAAGGGGGTTACGCTGGACTCCCGTTACAAGATGAGGTCTGTGTACACTCACTTCCCCATCAACGTGATTATCCAAGAGAATAAGTCTTTTGTTGAAATGCGAAATTTCTTAGGTGAAAAATACATCCGCAGGGTTCGGATGAGGCCAGGTGTTGCTTGTTCGGTATATCAAACCCAGAAAGATGAGTTAATCCTTGAAAGAAATGACATTGAGCTTGTTTCAAATTGAGCTGCTTTGATTCAGCAAGCCACAACAGTTAAAAACAGGGATATCAGAAAATTTTTGGATGGTATCTATGTTTCTGAAAAAGGAACAGTTCAGCTGGCTGATGAATAAGATCTAAGAGTTGTCTAGCCACATTGAGATGCCAGATGATTCCTCAGATTTTTTATTTGCAATTTAATGATGCAATAAAAGACATATTGATTTGGGAGTGAAAAAAGAAAACCAAGAAATGGTAATAGGGTGGTGGAGGGGTTTGAAGGGAGAATGTTCCAGTGAAAGGGAAAGTTTAGGTAAAGGCCCCTATATGGAAAAGAGTGTGAAAGTTCAAGTCTCCAGAGGAAAACTGGTGCACCTGAGGTCTCCCCAACTTCTCCCCACCCACAAGTACAAACACACAGGCATGATATTATTCAATTAATATATTAAGAAGGTCACTCCTGACGTTCTGTGGAGAAAGGATGGGGGGCTACAGAAATAAAGTGGGAGGGACGGCAGTGAGGAAGTGATGGCAGTGGTCTAGGTGGGAGGATGTGATCTTAGAAATCAGGTATATTTTGCACATAGACTCATCAATCTTTGCTGACAGATTGAATGGAGGGTGAGGAAAAGGAGGAATCAAGGAAACAGAGAGGATGGTAGCACCACTAGTGGAGACCATCAGCAGTTTTGAGGAGGCAGAGCCACAGTTCCACTTGGGATACATGAAGTTAGAGATGTCTGGGAGGACATCAAGATGACACAGGTCAACTGTTCAGAGAGCAGATCTGTGCCGGAGGCATGAGCGGCAGTCATGAGCATAGAGGTAGTACACCAGTCCAAGAAACCAGCTCGTTCCACGGGGCATGTGAATGATTGCAGACTGAGCCCTGAGGGATCCTATCATTTGGAAATTTCAAGGAGAAAGTGGAGTCATAAAGAAAATGCAAAAGAGGAGGCAGTGAACCACATGAGAATGAACGTTCCTACAGAAGGAGAAGGTGGAGAGAGCTCAAGAAGGAAATTATACTAATGCAGCTCAGGGGCCAAATAACATGTGGACTGAGAAGTGTCCTTTGGGTCTGAGTATTTGAAGGTCAGTGGTGACCTTCAAAATAGGAGCTCAAAGGGGGCAGTCGAAGAGCCATCTGGAAGTCAGAATGTCTTGATGTAAGGGCGAGTAGCAGGTGAAGTGCAGACAAGTTGCGTAGTCAACTCCAGTGAAGTTTGGCTACGATTGGCCCAGGAAAATGGATTGGTAGGAGTAGAATGTGGAGATCAAGAGAAAGTTTTCAGTATTAAGATTGCAGATATTATATTACAGCCTGCCAGCAATAGAAAGAAGCCAGACAGGCAGACAAGAATGGAATGTGCAGGGAAGCAAGGAATTAAATGAAACATCGAAGTCCTAGAGAAAGGGAAAGCAGCTGAGACAGACTGACTTTTGAGGCGAGGAAGGAATTTCACTTTTAATCAGAAGACAGGATGCCAGCTTAAAAGGTGTGTAGGGTTGGTACTGGCAAGATGAAGAAGTTTGAATCTGAGGACACAGGTAGTGATGGTTTTAATCTAAAGGAGAGGAAGTTTAAGTGGAAGGTTAGCTGTTGCTTGAATAGATAAGCCCTTCTAATCTGAAGATATTTTCTTTTGATGAGGGGAGCTGCCAACCCCTCTGCACACCCTCATTTCTAGGCACAGGTTTTCCTTTGTGGAAGGGAACCATCCTGCCCTTTGTTGCCCTTCCTGTGGACGTGGGTTTGTGCCCAGGAGTTGGCGAGGTCCAGGACCAGGTTCAGGCAGGCTCAGCCCCAGCCCCAGTGGAGCAACAGCAGCTTAGATTGTCACTCACCAGGCTTGACACTGTTGCTAAGAGGAGCTGCTACTAAAGAATTTCCATCCAGGACCCACACCATCTGTAGAGAATCACGAACAATGTAATATCTGGGCTTTTGCTCCCCTGCCAGATGACAGAAAAGCACAAAACATACATGAGGTCGTTGTCAACATCAGGACTCCAGTTACATCCTGGTATTAATGGCTTTGGAATTTCTGGGTGTAGGCTCACTGCTCTGAGGAGTGGCTACTTCTCACAGCAAGGGAGGGGAAATAGGCAGGGGCTGGTTTATGAATTAAAACATCTGAAAGGATCTATGCATTCAGGGTCTGGAGAGATTTTCAAGATTCATCTTTGTTTCCCTAGGGCTATTACTGACTTGTCCCTTCCAGATTGATAAAATCTCTGGGTAGTAATAAAACCCCAAAATATTTAAATTGATCGTCAGAATGTTTTTTTTTTCCTTTATGCTCTTTATCAAAATAAACAAGCAATTCTAAATACAGATAATAACAAAAGAGCTAGATGTTCTGAGATTTTCAAATGCAGGCTTTATGATCTGTGTTTTAGCAAGAGCAATACATTTATAGCCAAGCAAATGAGAGGGGCCCTTGTATCCTACTGCCTTTGGTGAGGAGGGTAGATGATATTTCCAAGCTGGTTTTCAGTTCACCACTTACTTAGTGGGGTACTCATGATGGCTTCAGCGCCTTCCGTGAAGGTAGATCAGATGGTGGAGAGGAGGTTGCCACCAGCTGGCCATGTGCGGGAAGGAGAGAAGGAAAACATGTCATCCATTTCTCCCTTCTCCCCCTGAAATTTTATTATAAAAATTCTTTAGAGAAAGCTGCCCTGACACCCTGTCCCAGATGCATATTTGAGAATAAGGATGGGAAGAGCATATTTCAAGGCCAGCAAACCCCGAATATTAGTTCCCACTGCAGCCATGGCTGGCATAGTCCTGGTTCTTAGGATGTGATGGTCTTGGCCTTCCATCCACCACATCTAGGATCTTTAGGAGGCTCCAAACCACCACCCCAGACACCTTCTAGTGCTCTGAGCCTCTGGGTTTAGAGGAAGGAAGGGAATGTGTGTCTGTCTCCATTCTAGCCCTCTACACAGCTGGTAAGCTACCATTTTTCCCAACTTCAAGCTGAACACTCCTAAATAACTGGGAGCAAACCTGCCTCTCTGACCCCATCTTCCTCCATTCTGCACCTAAAGAAGCATCTCTAAGGATCCTGCACATGGCCATCCGTGGACCCCAAGAGGCATTTTTACTATTAGGGGATATCTGCCTCTGATTTTCTGGTTAGGGTACCAGGACCATTCTGCAAGAAGATCACAGACTCTCCACAACGAGAACAGTTGTTCACCATTCTCCCTGCCTCAGGACCCTGGGTGCCTAACCTGCTAGTTGTCCCTAAACATGGAGAAAGCAAATCACCAGCTTGTACTCTTTAAGCAGGTCCAGCTCCTCCCATACCCTGTACCTTGGACCAAGGCCCCCAGAGGCACCTCAAGGCTAGACACAGAGAAGAAGGTTCCCCACACATGGCTTCTGAGCAGCAGAAGTTACCTTTTTCCAGAGATGCTCTTGTCTCTGTGTTCAAAGTTAAGGCTCTAGCTGCATCTGAGAGCTCTGAAAAGCTGGTCCCAGACTCTCAGGCCTTTTAATGAGCAAGGGAGGAGCATCATCTCCTGGCCCCGGGTGTACCCACTTTGGCAAGAAAGCTGGTCTGGCATGGAGGCCTCATGAGGAACAGGGAGCAACATGGCATGACTGGGCTGGGCTCTGTTAAGCAACAAGGGCAGAGACAACACCAGGAAATAGCACGAGGAAATGCAGACTAGGCCAGCCGTTGAGTAAGGAGGAGAACGCCTTTTCTGGGCCACCTTAGAGGCAAAGGTATAGCTGTCTTGACTCTTTGAACTGCAAGAAACCACAGCTCCGTTTGCATCTGACCTTGGGCAAATCACAGTACCCTTTCAGGAGTTTAACACACCCACTCTGCCACGTTCATACTGTACAAATATTGAGAGCTTTTTTGTTTTTGATAAAGTTGTGAGAACTTTACCTAAATAATCTTCTAATCCTTGCACCAATCCTTTAAGGGTCATTAATCTTTATTTTTCATTTAAGAAAACAGAGGCCCTGGGGGATGACAAAACTTATCCAAAGTCACACAGCTACTAAGAAATCTGGCGAACTTAGAAGCCAAATTTCTCTGTTCTTAGCCACTATGTGACATGCTCCTTCTGGGTCATGGTTTCCTGCACACTGCCCTAGCTGAAACAAAAAGGGGTCTTGTGTTTAGTTGTGGATATTGAAAACCTGCAATATGTCCAGGAGAGGAGATCCACATAGGAGGAGAGACCTTAGTGGTTTTGTGGCTTCCTAACTCTGAATTAGGAGTTGGCAAGGAAAGGGAATTGTTACTTTTGAAACCTAATATTGTTGGTCAGTCCTAACTACTGAAAGAATCCCACTCATTCTGTGCCAAATTTTCTTTCACACAACTCCCAACTACTGGCCATGGTTCTGCCCTCTGAAATCCACCATTGACTGTCTCCCTGGAGTATCGCAATAGTCCGTCTGATCTCCCTGCTTTCATTCTTACCTCCCCAGGGACAAATGTCAACCCAGCAGTGACCAGAATCACAGATGTCCATTCTGTCGTCTGACCCTCCTGCCCAGAACCCACTAATGGCTCTGCTTTACACCCAGAATAACAACCAAAGCTCTCACTGTGGCCCACCCAAGCTCACATGATCTGGTCCCGCTAGTCTTTCCACCCACCCTCTATCCCGGCCCATCCAGCTCTTCTGGTCTAGCCACAGGGGGGTCCTGCTGAGTCTCCCGGTCTGCAAGCTTGTCCTTGCCTGGTAGGAGCCTTTCCTGTTCCTCTACAGGAATGGGCTTCCCCAGGTCACCATGTGGTTCCCTCCCTCGCTTCCTCCATGCACATGTAAAAAAGCCAATTTGTAACTGAGACCTTCCTCGGCTGTCCTATCACCAAGAGCCCCTCACTCCTGCCCTAGCCCCTTCTGCTTGATTATTTTCTTCATAAAGTGTGTGTCTCCATGGCTGTGGGCAATATATTTATTTATTGTCTTCACCAACTAAATGCCAGCTTTCTGGGGCCAGGAAACCTCTTTTGTCACAAGGCCAGGGAACTATGCCTTCATGTCTGGAACAGTGCCTGACCCATTATGGGAATTAAAAAATATTTGAATAAACAAATAAATGAATGTCGTAGTCCATGAATCAGAGGAAGATGGGGAAGAGAGAAAGGGAGTGGCTGCCTCGTAGTGGGGGCATCACTTGTGGTGAGAGGCCAGCTCTTGCCCTCCTCATGGAGAAGGATCAGGGGATGCTCTCCCATCCCACACCCAGGCAGGAGCATCCCAAGAGAATGACTCACACAGGCAGGGAGGCTGGCAGCTTTGCCCCCAGTGGATGACTGACGCACTCACCTGGCTTCTGCTCACCTGGCTCTTCAGCAGGGGCAGGGTGTGGCAAGGCAGTCCCTGGAGAGCCTGACATGGGTCTACTGAAGGATGGGGTGTACTGAGATTTATGAAGAGAGAAGACTTTCTAGCCTTCCCTGCATCAGCGGAGCCTGAATGGAGTGTGGGTTAACATTCCTGGGAAGAAATTGGCAGGAACTCCCACCCCAACCCAGAACTTTGAGACACTTGGGGTATAGAAGCCCTAAGGTGCTCATGACTCCACAGGAAGAAGCCAGTGATTGGCAGAAGGGTTGCAACCATGGGATTTTCTCTGAAGAATTGATGTGTGAAGCGGTGGGATGTCCAACTCTGAAAAGAACTATTAACGACAGGGAAAGGCAGGGTGACACTGATAGTTACACTCTCCAAACAACCACACACACCACCTACTAAAATCAATGAAAACAG